>OX422209.1:68098884-69327634 GCA_949130495.1 Sambucus nigra | reverse complement strand
TTCTCACCCTTGATGTATCAAGAGACCTTCATAACAAATTAAATTTACACCCCACTTAATTAAATTTTGATTGATCAGGCATTTATCAAATTAGTTTAGGATTTCCATATGATTCATTCTTAGCATCACTGTCGCAACATTGTTAGTTACTAACCACCTAATCCTTAATTAGGTCGGTGCCATATTTTATCTTATAAATTAAACCAAACCAATAAGTACAACAAGAGACCAAATATAACCGACACAATGGAAAATAGTCTGAACATATCACAAATATTTAAAATAAGTGTTCGCCGAATAACTTCGACTAGATACAAACAACCCAACAGAAATCCAACATTTGAAAAGTAGTCAATACCATGTGAATCAAAATAAAGAGTACAACTATCATGGACAACATGCCCAAAGCACAACTGAGACTATACCTAGCTAGAAGAGAATGATATAAGCGTCTAGTTCAAATCCTTCAGCACCCACTTATACCACATCTACGTAACCTGGAAAGGAATCAAGCCTAGATCCCCTGTGGTAGGATACCTAAAAAGTTTTGAAAATATTTTTATAGCGAGGATTAGAATCCAAAACATTTGATAATATTAAGCAAGTGAATTTAATTGCAGAAAATTAAAATGCATGAATAATCTTCATATTTAAGTTAGCGTCGCACTCTCTTGAGGACCGACTCACCCTTGAACTAATGTGCACACCTAACGTCTTTCTATATAATCCATCAAGCTATCTATCTCGTAACTAGTTTTTTCATATAGATTCTACTTCTCCCATTACTCTAACCTGAGTAGTGTTAATACCTAATGTATAAGTTATTAATCCCATTACTTATCCCATTTAAACCATATATTATTCTCACAAGTTGTATAACATCGATACAATTCACATGTATTTTACTTGTACATATTTATTCGAACTATATATACGTATCAACTATTTACAACATTCACGCACATTTAGTAAATATATATAACCATACTCCCGAGTAGGCACTCACCGGATGTTCTCTCAAATGATATCATTTCCAGATATACTCATCCACTCGGACCCCTGACACAGTTAGCTTCCCTAATCAGAAAATAAAATAAATGCAGTGGAGGCGGTCATAGTTTCACCCATAAATCAGACCGACTCATACTCAAGACATCTCACCCCTAATAATATGGACATTATGACCTAGGGACTATACTCAACCTGCCCCACAAGCCAAGGAATTCACCCACGTTGTGCAACCTCCTATGATAGAACTACAGTGGTATGCTTTCCTATAAATATTATTCACTCTAATATTTATAATTCACACAAATATATATATATTACACATCACCGCGTATATATATATATATATATATATATATATATATATATATATATATATATATATATATATATATATATATATATATATATATATATCCAGGCTACCCGTGTATAATTATCGTAACACTAGCCTAACATTCCCATGTCTATATTCTGACCCCAAATTCAATTAATCACACATTACTTAATTTATTACCTTGGTGTCACTCAACCAAATATACTCGGACTCCCTCACTTGGCCCAAAAGTAAAACCCGAATTATTATTTAAAAGTCTTTCTAATTCAATCACACTAAACCTTAACTCCCTTTTTGGATTTATACCCTAATAATCCATTAATAATTCTCATAAAACTCCTCATTGTTATAGCCCAAAATTTAGAATAGCCCAAACAGAAAATTCCCCATAAGAATTTTAACACTCAGGAAGAAATAGGGGGGAGAGGTTTTCAGCAAAAATGACGTCACTTGAGTGATTGGGCCTGCCGTTTGAGAAACTTTGGTTGTTGCTCGAACCAGAAGCCAGGTTGTTCGAACGACCCTGGTTCTCTATCTCCTCTATTGTCTTCCCAAAAACCCATCCTTCATTACTGAACTTGAAGCTCTATTTTTTGTGCAGATTTTTCCATTTAAAGCCTCCAAGATTTACACTAAATTCACCAATTTAAGATCCAAAATCTAAATACCACATCCACGCAGATTGGGGTTTATAATTCATATTTTTAAATCCTCTACATATTTTTAATCAGAAATCATAGAACCTCAAATTTAATTAGAGAACTAACCCTAACATTTCATTCATTCCACACCCACTATGATATGAATAGGAAAATGTAATTAATTTAGAAGAAAGTTAAACCACTTGCCTTCTATGATTTGTAAGGTTTGAATAGGTTGTTTAAGATGATGGGTTTGATGAATATTGTCCACACTAGTCCTTGATTTAGGCTCCTATTATCTTCTCTAATTGCTCCCTATTTTGTCTCTAATTGATTAGGGTTTCAGAGATGAGTTATGGACCTCACACCCTCTCACTTTTAGGGTTTAATAAGTCAATCCTATTTTTAGGATTATGGGTTTTAATAAAAGGGCCTAAACACCCTCATATGGGCTCAAATATGCCTAAAAATGTCTCGATATCCCTTTACTACTCCTGGGCACTCTTTTTCAACTATTTCGATCCATCCGGACTCAACCATATACTCAGAATTGTCGTCCGAATTATTTTACTATAAGTTAATATTTACCTATCAACTTATTAACTTATTACTATTTTCATGTAACAATAAATCCCATAAATATTAATCGTATACTCACTGGATTAATATTTAAATAATATGAAAATAATTAATTCAATTAATTTATGGCACACAAGTAATTTAAAATTTAACGAATTAATTAATTACTAAAGGTCCCAAAAATACGAGATGTTACATACTTCCCCCCTCCCTTACGAGGGAATTTCTTCCCCAAAAATAGGTCGTACCTAAGGTGAATAACTATGGATACTGCTCTCGCATGTCATCCTCCTACTCCCATATAGACTCATCGGCACTGTGATGTCCCCACTGAACTTTAACTAATGGTACCACTTTAGCCTGTAATTTGAGCTCTCTGCGATCTAGGATAGCTATTGCTCTCTTCTAATATGCGATATCGGGATGCAAGTCAATCTCCTCAAGTGGGACCTACCATAAATCCCTCGGACCCCTTCGATATTTCTTCAGCGATGCCACATGAAACACGTCGTGTATCCGCTGAAGGTGATCCGACAAACCCAATCGATAAGATATCGGCCCTACTCTCTCAATGATAGGGTAGGGGCCCACGTACCTTGGTGCTAATTTCCATTTTTTTATCGAATATAATCACCCCCTTTATGGGGGACACCCGCACCAATACCCGATCTCCGACCTCCAACTCCAAATGCCTCCTATTCGCATCAACATAACACTTTTTCCTGTCATGGGCTATACGAATATGTCCTTGAATAAACTCAATCTTGGCGGATGTGTATTGAATCATCTCTGGCCCTAATATATTATTGTATCCCACCACTAACAAACAAGCGGGGGAATGACAAGGTCTCCCATAAAGTTCCTTAAATGAGGCGATGCCAATAGTGAATTAAAACGAGTTTTTATATGCAAACTCTATCAATGGAAGGTATTGCTCCAAACCTAACCCAAAGTTCAGAATACACATCCTTAACATATCCTTAAGCATCTAATTTATCCTCTCCGTTTGTTCGTCCTTCTGTGGGTGATAGGCAGTGCTCAACCTCAATTTCGTGCCCATAGCCTCCTCAAAACTCTGCCACAAGCGCGATACAAATATTTTGTCTCTATCAGACACTATGTTGATCGGCACCCCATGCAACTTGACTATCTCTGCTTGGAATATCCGTGCATACTGCCTCATCTCAAAGTCTGTATAAACCGACAAGAAATGGGCTACCTTGGTCAACCAATCCACTATCACCCATATGGAATCGTGACCCATCTGTGATGCCGATAACCCCGTAACGAAATCCATAGATATGCTCTCCCACTTACATACTGTAATCTCAAGTGTTTGTAACTTCCCTAAAGGACTTTGGTAGTCCACCTTCATAAGCTGACAAGTGGCACACTTTGAGACAAACTCTGCGATGTCTCCTTTTATCCCCTTCCACAAGTATTGCCTCCTCATATCTTGGTACATATTATCCCCAGCGGGATGTACCGCGAACCAAGAGCAATGGGACTCAGTCAGAATGGCATGAATCAAATCGTCGTCCTCGGGCACGACCAACTTTCCATTAAAGTGTAACCATCCTTCTAAACTGATGGAGTAGGACTCTGCACCCCCTGCTAGTAAATGCCTCACCCTATCTTGGCAAAATGGTTCCTCTTCCTGAGATGTCACCACCCGCATGACAATCTCGAGCTTGATCACTAGAACGACCATACATGCCCTGGCGACCTCATCATCGTGACGAAGTTTTCTCCACTTCACTTTCTAGACCTTTGCCAAGTCCTCCGTGGGTCACCGGCTCAATGGGTCTGCCACCCTGTTAGCCTTACTAGGATGATACTGGATATCAAACTAGTAATACATCACAAATTCTAGCCACCGCTTCTGACTCATCTTCTGATCCTTATGTGTGAAAAGATACTAAACTGATTTGTGATCCGTGAATAATGTGAACCTCTCTACTAGAATGTAGTGCCTCCATATCCTCAAAGCAAAAACGACCGCTGCCAACTCAAGGTCATGGTTGGGGTAATTCCTCTCATAGGGCTTAATCTTTCGAGACGCATAAGATATAGCCCTCTCCTGCTGCTACAATACACCCCCAAGTCCCTGCAAGGATGCATTTGTATATACGTGATTCTCCAATCATATCATAGGTCAAGAAAGTATGATGTCCACTTGTCATTCAGCTCATCAAAAGAAAACTCACATTGGTCACTCCACATAAATGTCACCCCTTTGCGAGTCAAATTTGTCAATGGTCTTGCAATCTTGGAAACCCCATTAATGAAGAGGCAATAATATCCGGCCAACCCCACTCCTTCATCGTCGATACCTTAATCAGGTCCACACCCATACCCCAATCTAAAATAATATGGACAAGGAACTCCACGTACCAAAGCCAAAACCCACACTTCTCAAACTTAACATATAGGTGGTGATCCCGTAATGTCGGCAGAACAGTGCGCAGGTACTCGGCATGCTCCTCCTCCGTGCGCAAGTAGACCAAAATATCATCTATGAACACTATGATGAACTGGTCGAGAAACTCTCTAAAAACTCGGTTCATAAGGTCCATGAGAATTTTTAACACATTGGTGAGCCCGAACGACATCACCTGAAACTCGTAAGAGCCATAGCGCAATAGAAAAGTGGTTTTAGGGACGTCCTCCTCCCGAACCTATAACTGATGATATCCTGATCTCATAATCAATTTTGGAGAAGTATGTTGCCCTCTCAACTGGAAAAATAGGTCATCGATCCTAGGCAATTGATACTTATTTTATATCGTGACCTTATTCATCTCCCTATAGCCGAGACACGAGTAGAGCAGGCCATCCCTCTTCTTCACAAATAGCACGGGAGCACCCTACAGTGATGTGCTTCGCCGAATGAAACCCTGGCCCAAAATTTTTTGAACCTCCTCTCTCAAATCACACATCTCTGAAGGGTTCATGCGATAAGATGCTCAAAAAATTGGTCTAGTACATGGTTCTAGATCAATTCTGAACTCAATCTATCAACTGGGTGGTAACCCCAGCATGTCCTGGAATACATCCTCAAAGTCCCTCATGACTGGAATAAAGTATATTGAAATTACCACCTCATGTGATGTATCCTCCTCAATATAGTATAAATGAGTGCACGATCCTCCCTCGGGAAGAGGCATCACCACTAAAATATCTACTACCCCGAATGGAGAACACTATGGTCCTCTCAAAATAATCCACCATTGACCTCTATCTAGGTAACCAATCCATGCCTAGGAAAACGCCTATAACTTCACATCTAACACTAAGAGGTCTGCTGCTAAACTTAGTCTCCCAATCACAATATTTACTCGTCTACAGATCGAGTGTATAAGTGACCCACCCCGCCATCGGTGACTCTACACACATAAGGAGACTATCGACTAACTCTAACAATCCAGCAACTCTAGTAAATATAGTCATAATGAAAGAATGCGATGTACCAAAATAAAAGAGAATCATACCCGCATGACCATGAATAGGAAACATACCCTCAACTACTGACGGCGCCTAATATTCAAGTGGAATCGGGACATCCCAAATGTTATTCACACGCCCATAGAGAAACTGCCCCTACTGCTATGGGGTAGGTGGAGTTGGTTCTTCTAGAGGCCTCTGTACCTACTATCCCTGCGGGGCACCCTATTGCTAGCCCCCACCTTCAGTGGGCAGTCCCTCTTCAAATGGCTTGGCTAGTCACAGCCGAAACAGTGCTTCGAAACCCCCCCTGATGCTAGCCTTGACGAGGTTGGCCCTGTATTGGCCCTAATGGCCTCCCCCATTGTTCCCTTGGCCCTAGCAGGCTTGAGTTACATCATGCTAATTCGAGCCCTTTTGGCCCTGCTTGAAGGCCTGTCCTCCATGCCAAAATCTCTTAGCAGGATTTCCGTAGTGGGTATCTGCCCTGATGTGCTCAGCTAGTAGCACCCCTATTCTCCTTTCATTGCTGGCTCGGCTCACCACTCCTCTTGCCTTCCTTCAAATGGAAGGGATGATCCTGATAATAAAGAAAAGACGCCTTAACCACATCTATGTAAGTCACTAAAGCAGGGTTCCTAATCAAGTGTTTCCTGATCCTCTAGGCCAAACTGTCCATGAACTTATCTTTCTTCCTCTCCTCGTTGCTCACCTCGCCTGGCACTAGATTTGTCAAGCGGGTGAACTCCTCTTCGAACTACGCTACAGAACGGTCACCCTGTATCACCTCCCGAAACCTCATCATCATCTCAGTCTCAACAGCTAGTGGAAAGTACTTGCGATCAAAACGCACCCATAACTCAACGATAGTCATCAAATCTCTCTCTCCAATAGTAGTCATCGACTCCCACCACTGTAAGCACTACACCATAACGGATATTTAGTAACTAATAGATTATTTAATTTGTAAGTGTTTAAGACACTTACATAATTTACAACGGTTTTTGACACTTACAAAATATGTAAGTGTTCAAAATCGTTGTAAAATTTGTGATAGTTACTTAAATTGTAGGTGGGATAACCTAAAAGGGTTGCGTACTAAAAAAATAGTCTGAATCTCCTCACTAAATTTCACCTCCTAACCTTCGTGTGAAATCCCGCTCCAAACCTTCGTGCGAAATCCCGTTCCAAACCTTTGAAGGTGCGATCTTCTCCAAACCTTCGAAGTGAGATCTTATCCAAACCTTTGAAGGTGCATATGTTTGCAAAATTTTCATGCAATGTTCTCCAAAATGTTCATACGAGCTTCTCCTAATAAATTTCAAACGTTTGGGACTGTTTTAACAAATATTCGTTCCTAATACAATGAAGGTTTTCCCTGTTTTGACAAATTAATATTATTCTGTTAACAAATCAACATTATTATGTTTTAACAAACCCGTAGCCTTTACTTAGGGTTAAAGATACGATTTAGGTGTACAGGTAGTTATATGCGATCAATATGATTCTGTTAAATATTTTCATGTGATCATCTTTCAACAATTCAGGGTTAAAGATACGATTTAGGGTTTTATTTTGTGCGTATTATTCTGTTAAATATATGATTTAGGATTTTATTTGGTGCATATGTCTTATTCTGTTAAATATTTGGTGCGTATGTTTGATTTAGTGCGTATTATTCTGTTAAAGATACAATTTAGGGTTTTATTTGGAGCATGTCTTATTCTGTTAAATATTTGGTGCGTATGTTTTATTTGATGCATATTATTCATACACGATTAAAAACTTGGTGCGTATTATTCTATTTGGTGCGTATCTCTAATTTGATAACTGTCTGTTAAATATTTGGTGCATATTATTCATACACGATTAATAGTTTGGAATAATGGTGCATATGTATAATTTGATTACTGTCTAATTTGTGGTTTTCATCCCAAGTGGGAATTAATAGTTAAATTATTGATTTAGATCTGCGAAATCTGGGTTTTGAATAATTGTAAAGAGATTTGGGTCTGTCAGCCACATTTCAAAAAAATAATTAAAAAAACTTGGAGATCAGAGTCATTCACAAGGTAAACCTTTAGTATGTACAGGGTGATACAAACTCCATGTACAGGAAAAGCACTGCTCGAAACTAAAATTTGGTTTTCTTTTCTTTTTTTGAAGCAAGAAGTAATGCTGAGTTGGGGTTTGACGTGTTTGGGTTTAAAGTTGGGTGTGTTTATGTTATCTTTGGAATATAGAGAAGATTATTTTTTATTTCGACCATAAAAATATTTAATTTATACTTCATTTGGTTATAAATTCTATTATATGAGATTTTAAGATCATGTTATATATGTTGATAAAAAATTTTGTACCAAAATAGAGGTTGTCGGATTCTGTGACTATCAAGTTGTAAACAGGTTATTCTTTTGCTTGAAAAATCCACTAGTACTCACCTTTTTACGTCATTAAACATTAATCAATGATTGTGACAATAGACTATTTCTTTATATGTTGCCTGATCCTTATATATTAAATAGTATATATTGATTTTTTTACTAATGTATCTCAAGATACAAAATGTCATCGGAAGATAGTAAAGAGTGGATAAAGGAACGTGAAAGAGGAAGTGCAAAATACATTAATGGGGTTGCTACGTTCATGTATTTTGTGAAGAATAATCGTGGTGGAGAAACCTTATTTTCATGCCCATGCATAAAGTGTGAAAATGGAAAGTTGTTGGATCTTGAAGATGTCCATTTTCATTTGCTTCGTTATGGTATATCCAAGTCTTACACGTTTTGGCGTTTTCATGGTGAAAAGAAAGTCGTTAAAAGAAAAGAAAAAGAACCCACTGAAAGTGTTGAATGCAGTGACCCAGTCCTCGAGGAGCTTGTTTATGGCACATTTGAACTGTTTAATCGTGAAGTAGATCATTGATTAAGTGTTGGAAATGATGAACCCTAATTTTAAAATCTTTAAATAAGAATTTCAAAAGTAAGAATTTCAATTTTCTTTTTAAGATGCGGAATAGAAGGATGGCTCAACTTAACACTTACATAAAGAACTAATTTTAATTTCTTTCAAATTAAAACTAAACAAGTTCAAAGTGACATTAAATTAAACAACAAATTAATTTCCACTTAAACAACTTAATTCAATCCAAGTCCTAGAAATTTTGCCTAACAAAATAATTAATCCATTTTTGCAAATTAGGCCAAACCAAATTTTATCCAATAAAACTAATGACTTGAATTAAATTAACATTTACCCAAATTGAATTTTCACTAATTTAATTAAGTGTGACAATTAAACCAAGTTTTATCTTGAATTATCCAAAGAATGCGTTCTAAGTTATTTTGCATGATAAAAGTAAATCAGTCACACTACGCCGCGATGTACAAGGAAAAAATAACAACGGAAAAAAACCCCGGACGACCCTAGCCTTAAGTCCACTAAGTACGGAATTTTACAATTACAAGACAGAAGACTTACACAACTCGACTCGACTCTCTTCAAGCTCCTAACACGTCTTCTTGTATCAACCTCTCCTCAACCGACAATCCCGAATTCCACCAGAACCTTGAAAACCGCCAATGAGGCTTTAGGAACAATCGCCAATCACACATGGTGCCTTTCACCATGCACTACACCAAATCTGTCCATTTGTCAAGGTCATTGACCTTGAAAAATCCAACTTGTCAAGGTCAATGACCGTGACATTTCGAGGCGAGACAACTTTTTTTGTCACGGTCGTGTTAAGGTCAATGACCGTGACACGTTTGTCACGGTTATAAACCGTGACAAAGCCGTGACCCCTCTTACCCATAATTGTCACGGTCATTGACCGTGACACGTCTGTGACAATTTTGTCACGGGCGTGTCACGGGCAATGACCATGACAATTCTGGGCAGAATTTAAAAAAAATCTGCTGGGCAGTATGGCCACTGCCACTGCCCAGCAGTATATTTGTACCTGTTATAGCAACGTTGTACCTGTTCCAAACAACATATATCCAACACAAACTAAAGATAATGCAAATATATATTCATGACGATATAATCCAAATATTTAAAGTAAAAATAATATACATGACGATATAATCCAAATATAATTAAAATGGACAAACTTAAAAATAATGTTACTACATGTCTTGGATAAAACTGAGGAGGTGAGTAGGCCACACGACATACGAATTGACGCACCCACTAATATACGTCGTGCCGCATTGTTCGCACAACCACAATAGGGAGTTCTCCTTCCCGGGTATGACTTGCGTGACGAGCACCCTGGACTCCATCTCTTGAAGCACACGTCCATGGACTATTCCACCCTCGACGATATTCGGGTCCCTCAACCCCCGCCCTATCCGTTGGCCATCAAATACGTCCAATATGAACACGCTCAGCCAACCAATTGTCGACAATGGTCTGTTGGAGGGCGTCAAATAGGGAAGTGGATCGTTGAAGTACGAACGTTTAGGTGATGAAGCAGTGAGGTCCACATCCTCGTCATCCTGCGCCTCGTCCTCCTGCACCTCCTCCTGCACCGCCTTCTCCTTCTCCTTCCCTTTCCCTTTCCCTTTATGGTCTTCACCCAATGTACGCTTCATGAATGCGTACATATCTTGGTCCGTCGCCTCCAAACGGGACAACTTCGCGTCGTGTGAATCCACCGTTCGAGCCAACCCGGTGTCGCTCGTCTCCAATCCGATGATCCTAGATTTGGCCACCCGCAAGCTCACTCCCCTTGTCCTCCCCTTGCGATCAGAGACAAGCACTTGGCTGAGTGCGTCTGTGGACAAAGATGCCTTGTCGGCATCAGACTGCGACTCATGCACTTCTTTAAGCTTTGCCTGAAACGACAAAAAGCACATGATTAGTAAAATAAGTAAACTAAAAAATTATAACGTAATTAACAATAATTAATTTGTCGGATTACTTACAATCGTGGCCGCGGCGCTCGGGGACACCTCCTTGTCCTTCCCCTTCTTCGTCCGAAGAGCCGCATAAGTATCGAGCCTATGTGGCTTACCCCCTGGCCCACTCCCTACCCCCTGAAATAAAATAAAGTAAAGTAAAATTAGTATCGGCCCCGCAAAGTAAAATAATATCCAATTATATATTTCTGTAGTTATAGATAAATTAAATCTTACCTGCATCCTATGCTCCACCTCAGCGTAAGAGGTCCGGCCGGAGTAGTGCACGTCCGTCTTTTTAGCCCGATTTTCCCTCCCCGACGATCCTTGATCTCATTGTCAATGAACTTTTGCCATTGTGCCAATGAGATCGGCTCCTTGGGCGGGACGGATCCGCGCCATTGTAAAATGGACTCTCGTGTTTTTCTAAAGTACCGTGTTCGCATATTTTGCTTCCACGTCTTGTGTTGCTCCCTCAACTGCTCCAAGACGGAATCGCGTAGCTTTGGATCCAAGTTGAATTGTTCCTGTCCAACAAATACAATGTTAGTTGCGAATAAATATAAATATGAATATGAATATGAAATTGAAATTGAAATTGAAATTGAAATATTCATATAAATATTACCTGTAGTGCCGCCCAAACAGCTAACTTGAGCTCATATGGCACCTCCTTCCAACTCATAAATCCTGGGCCGATGACCGTCTTTAGCAGCTCGAGGGATCTCGCTAATAGCTCCGACTTGTTCTCAACGGTAATTCCAAATTTTCCATATTAGGGGAGCCTAGGGGCGGAGGAGCCCTCGTCGCCTCCGCTACCACCGAACCCAGACGACATCATCATAAACAGCATCATCATCTTCGCCTCAACATCTGAAGGAGACATTTTTGCTGTAAAAAAAATGTTATTAGTACAGATAAAAAAAATGTTAATAGTACAATTATCTAGCGTTAAAAAATTATCTAGGGTTTTAACTAATTGAATTAATTTCATGAATAAAATTATTATCAATTTAAATGAAAATATCAATTATTATCCAATATTTTTGAATGAAATATTTATTTTGAATGAAAATTTCAATTATTATCCGATATTTATATTTTTCTTTTTCTATCTAATAATTTTCAACGTAAGAGCACAGTACACAACGTATGTGTAAGTTCCGTCAATACCATTTCGTTTCAATTTTGTAATATTATGTTTTTTCCAAATATTTTAAAAGTTATTAAATGGGTGCCCCACCCCCTGCCCCCGCCACACACACACGCACACCTACGCACCTACGCGCGCACACACACACACACACACACACCACCCCCACCCACCCCACCCCCACCCCCCACCACGACCGTGACAACTACATATATTGTTTATCAATAAAATTATGACATGAGATAATTATAATTGGAGCATAAATTTCATTATCATAAAGGGATAAATCCAACCAAGTACAGAGATTCTACAAATTAAAGTGAGAATTAAATTTAAGACTTTCTAACAACATGCATGTATATGGATTCTAACTAATGATATTCCTAAAAACATACAATTGGCAACATTTTGTGAATTTACTAAATGTTGATACCAAAATTAATATGCTGATATGGACGAATAATACGAAGACACGTGTCAATCTACATGGCACAATAGTAACGAGGAAGTTCATTTCCCCGACCAACTCATGTTCTCTCCGAGCAACGAGGATACACCGAGGAACTTTAGTACTCCGAGGTACTCTAGCACTCCGAGAAACTCTTGAGCAACGAGCAACTAAGGCGGTCCGATCTGCATCTCGGCCGTAGCATTAATTGCCAAATAATCAACAATTCAACTATTTATTGAATGATTATCATCTTGAGGCACACGCTGCATTAAATGTATTACCCTTTCATATGTATATCATTGAATGTATCAACCCTTTCATGTACAGCCTAAGGGCTATAAATACCTTGTATCACCCTCATTCAAAGGGGACCGAAATTTCTTGAGAGAACTTGTAATCGAGAATTCCCAAACAATCAGCAATAACATAACAGTGGACGTAGGCCATTCATATAAGGCTGAACCACTTTAAAAATCTTTGTCTCATTTTATTTATCTGTGATTGAATAATTAGAGTGATCTAATTTTTTACATCAACAGATTGGCGCCGTCTGTGGGAAGCGATTGTTACTATCATTTTTCACCAAAAATCATTCATCATCAATGGCGGATAATCCAGAATCTAGCAATCGAAACGCTGGAAATTCTGGAAATCCTCCGAATCCCTCTGCACGTCCAGATCTAGCCGGGATTATGACGATTCTGGCTCAAGGACAAACCGCCATGCAAGAAACAATGAGGCAACTCATACAAACCCTTCATGGCGATGCACCTGCACGTTCAAGATAGCAAAGTGGTCAGAGGCAAACTTATTTACTTTCTTCACGATCCAGGCGTACTGAGTCATATCGTAATGAGGAGTCTGATGATTTCTCTTACCAACCTGGGCGAACTTCGTCAATAAGGGCTACAGATACTGATCAACGTATCACCCTCTCTCCAGAAAGACCCAGTGCCTTGGAAAGATTGAGTAGGATGTCTCCTTTCAGTCGATTAGGCCCTAGGAGGAATAGGAGTTCACCTAAGACCATGTCGAGGAGTTTTCGACGACCATCAGATCTAAGAGAAGGATCAGCACAATCACGACCAGTTGCTCGTCAAGAAGCCACATCAGAACAATCAATTGCTCGAACTAATAAGCCCGAGGAAGGAAACGATGCGTGGAAGGGTTCCATTCAGCGCTTGGAGGATAGATTGGGAGAGGCGAAGAATCCCTTACAACGAACTTTTGTTCAAGGGACACCTTTTGTCCAGGCCATTGTGGGTTTTCCTACCCCGTCAAAGTTTAAAGCACCTGTGGTGACCCTCAAATATGATGGAAAGACAGATCCTGTTCTACACATAAAGCAATATCAAGCTGCCGCCGATATCTATGCTGTCCCCGACGAGATGATATGTAGAGCATTCTCAGGAACTCTTACTGGAGCTGCCCAGATTTGGTACAACAATCTTCCTCGGGGTAAGATTTTAACCTTGTTTTAGTTGGCTGAGTTGTTCATCGGTAATTTCTATTTTGGAGCAAAGCCAGTAAAACGAGTAGCACATTTGTTAAGTGTTAGACAAAAATCTGGTGAGAGTACTAGAGATTACATAACTCGTTTTAATAACGAGAAGCTGGAGGTCATAGATTACGAAGAGAAGACAGCAATCACCGCTTTGATGAGTGGGTTGTTGCCTAATAAGTTGTATTATACTTTGGCGAAAGATCCACCTAAAACTATGTCAGAACTGATGACAAAAGCGGCCAAAATCATGAATGCCGAGGAAGCTATGGCTGCAAAGAAGAATATAGATAAAGACACCAAGGTGGAAGTCGAAAAGTCTAAGAATAAAGAGCATAAGGGAAATGGCGGTGATAAACGCTCCAGAAATAATAAATCATCATGGGAAGTCTTGAAGAAATATTACAATTATACTCCTTTGAAAATGGGTATTCATTATGTCTTGGAAGAAATCAAGAACAACGAGGAAGTAAAATGGCCAAAGAAACTGAGGTCAGACCCTGATTCGAGGAGTAAGGATAAATATTGCGAGTTTCATAAAGATCATGGTCACATGACCAAAAATTGCATAGCTCTTCAGAACGAGATTGAAACACTCATCCGAAGAGGAAATCTAGCAAAATATGTTGATCGGGGAGGTGAAAGAAAAAATAATGACCGAGCTAGAGAGAGGTCTAGATCTCCTCGTCGAGCAGAGGAGAAAAAGAAGAGAAACCATGAAGATGATCCAGAGGATGACCCCGATCTTCCCAAGAAACCAAGGCAGCCAGAACGAGAGGTATTTCCATACGTTTTGGATCATTTGATTGTAATGTTATTACAGGAGGAGATGCAGGAGGAGGAGACCATACTGCAGGAAGAAAAGCTTATCTCAGAGAGGCTCAAGCTTGTTCATATATTCAGCGAATAAATCTGGCCGAGGACGATCGTCCGAGGAAAGTAAATAAAGAGAAGCTGGTCATTGGCTTTTCAAAAAATGACCTGGCAGGTGTTCTTTACCCTCACGACGATCCTCTGGTGATGAAAATGAGGATGAAGGAAGTAGTGATTTCAAGGGTGTTGGTAGATAATGGAAGCTCGGCAGACATCATGTACTATTCATGCTTTGATAGCTTGAATCTGAAATTATCTCAATTGGAACCTTATCACAGACCCCTCCTGGGTTTTGCTGGCGAGAAAGTTTTTTCACTTGGGACGATCAAATTGGATATATTCATTGGAACCCGGCCTGCTTGCCGAATAGAAAGAATACGCTTCTTTGTGATGGATAAAAATGTGCAGTCAGCTTACAACATCATCATGGGAAGAGTTGGTTTGAAGAAGTTCGAGGCAGTTCCATCTACAGTGCATCAATGCTTAAAATTCCCAACAAACTTTGGAGTAGGAGTTGTGAAAGGTGACCAAAAAGTAGCTCGGGAATGCTATTATTCATCTGCCGAGCAAGAGGAGCTTGAGGAATCAAGGAAAAAGACTACTACTTACTAGGTGGAAGAAGATACAGAGATTGAAACTCTCGATCCTAGAGATGAATCCCAACTTGTAAAAGGACAGGTGGTGGAATCTACAGAAAATGTTATTCTGGATGACGAGCACCCTGAACGAGTAACCCAGATAGGTTCATCGTCGGATGCTTCAATAAAACAGGAGTTAATAACTTTCTTGAGAAATAGGAAGAAAACTTTTGCATGGAGTCATGAAGACATGCCAGGAATAGATCCAAACTTCCTATGTCATGAACTCAATGTGAATAAGGAGATCAAGCCCGTAAAGCAGAGAAGAAGGGTATTTAGCCCCGAGAAGAATCAAGCCATTCAAGAGGAGGTCGACAAGCTCCAGAAGGCTCAATTCATTAAAGATGTGAAATACCCGGACTGGTTGGCGAATGTGGTGATGGTAAAGAAGAAAAACAACAAATGGAGAATGTGTGTTGATTTCACTGATCTCAACAAGGCCTGCCCAAAGGATCATTTTCCATTACCCAGAATTGATCAGTTAGTGGATGCTACCTCTGGGCACGAGCTGCTCAGCTTCATGGACGCTTATTCAGGCTACAACCAGATCAAGATGAAACCTGAAGACAGGGAGAGTACTTCTTTTATTACCCCTAGGGGTACTTATTGTTATAATGTTATGCCTTTTGGTTTAAAAAATGCAGGAGCAACATTCCAGTGGCTGATGAACAAGGTTTTTGCCGGGAAAATCAGTTGCAATATGGAAGTCTATGTCGATGATATGCTGACAAAAAGCAAGAAAGCTGTTGATCATCTAGTTGATTTAAGTCAGACTTTTGATCAATTGGATAAATACCAGATGAAGCTCAACCCAACGAAGTGCACATTTGGAGTACGAGAAGGAATGTTCCTCGGCTACATCATCAACCAAAGAGGCATTGAGGCAAATCCAGAAAAGATCAAAGCTCTTTTAGGGTTGCGATCGCCAACGACGAAGAAAGAGGTGCAGAATCTTACAGGACGAGTTACAGCGCTCAACAGATTTGTATCTGGGAATGATGAATGTGAAAAAGCCTTTCAAGACTTGAAGAAATATCTGGGAACACCTCCACTATTGTCGAGGCCAATAACGGGAGAAAAGTTGTACTTATACCTGGCAGTATCAGAGCATGCAGTCAGCTCGGCATTGATCAGATTGGATATTGGAGTCCAGAAGCCAATTTATTACACAAGTAAGGATTTCCGAGGTGCAGAGATCAGGTACCCAAAGTTAGAAAAATTGGCATTGGCATTAATTGAAGCAAGTAGAAGAATGAGGCCATATTTCCAGGCCCATACCATCATCGTGTATACCGACATGCCATTAAGACAAGCCCTTCATAAGCCAGAAAAGTCAGGGAGACTGATGTACTGGGCAATAGAGCTCGGTGAATATGATATTGTGTATGAACCCAGGTCATCATTGAAAGGGCAAGCTGTAGCGGATTTTATAGCAGAGTTTACATATCCTGATACCCCCGAGGAACAAAAGTTGCTTGCTGACCAACCTGTGGATGTTACAGGATCAACAGACATAAGTTCAGACCAACTCCAGTTGGTAAAAGGGCTTGTGGATGTAGAAAGATCATCAAATTCAAACCCAGACCAAGTCCGGTTGGTAAAAGGGCGAGAAGAAATGGTCGACGAGGAACGAAAATTAACAGGGGAGGATGGAAGAGAACAACAGATATTTCACCGAGGAACTCTAGTGGATAAGAAATTTGAAGACGAGTTACCTACATGGAGATTGTATGTAGATGGGTCATCTTGCACAGCAGGTTGTGGAGCAGGGATTGTTTTGAAAACCCCAGACGAGATTGACATAGAATATGCCTTGCGATTTCAATTCAAAATCTCCAATAATGAGGCTGAGTATGAGGCCATGATAGCAGGTCTTAATTTGGCAAAGATCATGGAAGCACAACAAGTGATGGTATTCAGTGATTCTCAATTAATTGTGAATCAGATGATTGGAACATATGCGGTTAAAGGAGAATTAATGGTCAAGTATCATGCAAAGGTGATGGAATTGCTGGCAGAATTTAACGCCATTCAGTTGATCAGAATACCCAGAATAGAAAATGCACAAGAAGACGCACTGGCCCGACTAGCATCAGCTACTCGTACCGAGCTGCGAAAAACGATACCAATTGAAGTACTGGAAAGTCGGAGTATAGATGAAGACCTGATGATGAATGTTATTACCCTTGATCTAGGACCATCTTGTATGGATCCCATCAGGGCATATATTGAAGAAGGAGGATTGCCAGAGGACAAGCTCGCGGCAAAGAAATTGAAGTTTAAAGTTGCCCGGTATGTACTAACTAATGGTGTTTTGTACAGACGAGGAATTATGGTAGGTTTGCAGAGATGTGTACATCCCTCCGAGGTGAAAGAATTGATTAAAGAGATCCATGAAGGGTCATGTGGAGCCCATGTAGCAGGTCGAACACTTTTACAAAGGGTGATGACACAGGGATATTTCTGGCCGACGATGAGGGCTGATTGTATAGCCTACGCCAAGAGATGTGATAAGTTCCAACGTTTTTCCTCCATCCGACGAACTCCACAAGCATTATTGACACCCATAACTTCCCCTTGGCCATTCGCCATGTGGGGAATTGATTTGGTTGGACCATTACCCACCACCCGAGGAAGATTCAAGTACCTCGTCGTCGCAGTAGACTATTTTACTAAGTGGGTAGAGGCTGAACCCCTTATCGATATGACGTACGAGAAAGTATACCAATTTGTCTGGAAGAATATCATCTGTCGATATGGTCTCCCTCATGCCTTCATCACAGACCATGGAACACAATTCGACAACGAGGAGTTTGCTGCTTATTGTCAACAATCAAACATCCTGAAGACTCATTCAGCACCAGGTCATCCTCAAAGCAATGGGCAGACTGAGGTGACAAACAGAACGCTACTAAATGTTTGAAGAAGAGGCTAAGTGAGGCTAAAGCTAATTGGATTAATGAGCTACAGTCAGTATTGTGGGCTTACCGAACAACTCCCCGAGCAGCAACTGGAGAGTCACCATACATGCTGGAATTTGGAAGTGAGGCTGTAATACCTGCTGAGTTGGGTCTCCCAACACACAGAGTGATAAATTTCAATTCTCCAGTCAGTGAATTGATGAGAAGATTAGATTTGGACATGCTCGAGGAGGTTAGAGAAGATGCAGCCATTAGGAATGCTGCTTACCAACAACGCACAACTCTGTTCTACAACAAGAGGGTGAAGAAATGCAACTTAAAAGAAGGGGATTATGTGCTAAAGAAGGTCATTCAGAAGCATAATAAGATTGAAGCCAACTAGCTTGGACCTTACCGAGTTACAGAAGTTGTTCGACCAGGAACTTACAGAATAGCAACTCTCAAAGGAGAGGAATTTAAGAATGCATGGAATGCTGAACACCTGCGCAAGTATTATCAGTAATGTAAAATGTAAAGAAATTCCTTCATTATGAATAAAACGATGATGTTTCACCATCCTCTTCCTTTTATTACAATTTTTTGGGGGAATACTAGTGTGATACACTACACTGATAGTTCGAGCGTGATCAACTTCGATTGGTAAAATAGCGAGAACAAATTATACTCCTTTGGTTAGGAGGAATACACTTGCGTGTAAAAGAGCTTGTGGACAAGATAGTTAGAAAGAACCTGATAGTTCGAGCGTGATCAACTTCGGTTGGTAAAATAGCGAGAACAAATTACACTCCTTTGGTTAGGAGGCGTACACTTGCGTGATCAACTTCGGTTGGTAAAAGAGCTTGTGGACAAGATAGTTCGAAAGAACCTGATAGTTAGAGCATGATCAACTTCGGTTGGTAAAATAGCGTGAACAAATTACACTCCTTTGGTTAGGAGGCGTACACTTGCGTGATCAACTTCGGTTGGTAAAAGAGCTTGTGGACAAGATAGTTCGAAAGAACCTGATAGTTCGAGCGTGATCAACTTCGGTTGGTAAAATAGCGACAAAAAATTATACTCCTTTGGTTAGGAGGCGTACACTTGCGTGATCAACTTCGGTTGGTAAAAGAGCTTGTGGACAAGATAATTCGAAAGAACCTGATAGTTCAAACCCACAACCAACTTTGGATGGTAAAAGGGCAAGAACAACATTCTTAAAAATGCCAATTTTGGCTGGTTAAGAAACAAAATATGCCAACAAGTTGGTCGGAAGGTAAAACCTTTCCAGAAAATAAAGAATATTCCAAACTGAGCCAAGTATAGTTGGTCGGGGATAAAAACCCACTAACTGTAATTGGTCAATGAGGAGAATTTATCGACGAGGAGGGTCCATCAACCTGGTTGGTCGGACACATTTTTATGAAAACTCTCGCTAATTTTATTTGGTCGACGAGTACAATTTAACAACCTTGGTTGGTTGGAAAATTTTTAAACTTTTTTATACTCATTACTTTATTATTAAGTGATCGAACAACATTTTTTATACTTGTAACTGTTTATTACTAAGTTGGTTGATGAACAGCACAAAATTGTTATCTTTTTAACAGATACATACGTAGTGTTTAGCACAGAAGAATAGCAATACAGAGTTGCAAACAGAAAATGAAAGTCTTTCATTAAAAATCAAAATAAATTACAAGTTACATATATATATGCTAACTATTACATTGAAAATCCTATTCTATTGGTTTTTTCCCTTCAGCCTTCGACACAGGCTCCTCGCCGGCAGGAGGATCATTTAATGTCTGAAGAGAATTGATAAAATTCAAATCTTTCAACATCCTGACATTCATTACTGAAGGAGTATCCAAGAGATGCTCGGGACGAGATAATTCAATCTGAGAATGAAGACTATAGTCACCAAGATATTTTGAAATTAAGCTCCGAGGAATAGCACGAGCTGGGATCCATTTCATGTCCAGTTTATAAGGCGGTACAGGCAAGTCTAGTAGCCCAGGAGCATGATAATCCCATAAATAATGGCCCTGCTCTAGCTTTAACACACCTAGTGCGTTCAACCATCCTTGTTTATAACCTTCATTATTGGCATTTTCAATACGAGCATCCAAGTGATAAAGGTCCTCATTATAGCCTGCATTCCAAAATTCCCTGGGCTGCTTATGGAATTGGAAGGTTAATCTATCCAATTGTTCAAGAAGGTTTTTGGCGAAAAGGTCCTTGGTATGTAAAGCAGATTTCGTCGCAGTAAGTTGTTCTTACAAAGTCAGGATTTTCTTGGACATCTCAGACAGAGCACGATCTTTTGCATTCAATTGGAACGCTTGAGTTTCCAAAGTAGACTGAGTGCGAGCCTCTTCAACATTACGGCTGAGAACTCTTGATCGACTCCGAGCAGGTGGAGAACTTTGCTCCTCGACAACATTTTGAACAGCTCTTCCTCGCCCACGAGAACCTCTTCCTCGTCCCCGAGCAGTAGCAGAAACACCAGACTTTCTTAAAGTATCCAATTCTTGCCTTAATTTGGCGCTTTCAACCTCTAAGAATGAGACTCCTTCATCAGTGACCGGTACGAAGGCAGTAGAGGATGAAGCTGCAGACTCGTATTGCGCCAACTTTTTCTGCAAATTGTTGTTCTCTTGTTCCAGCAGCTCGGCGATCTGTCTGCAGGCATCAACTTCACCTTTTAGGGTTCTCTCCCTAACATCGTACCCAGCAATGATCTTTTTGTGACCTGTCTACCTATTCTCATATTCCTTGTGCAACAAAGCAGTTGATTCATTGTGCTGACTCTGAAGATCTTCTAAGGTACAATGAAGCTCCTCAATCAAGTCATAGTAGGCCACGTTGTTGGCCACAGCTCGGTCAAGTAAATCCTTTAAGTACCGATAAGCCTCAATTGCTTGTTCTGAAGCATCATGGCCAAGGATGTCAGCAATTTTTGATACACTCAAATTTGTATGACCAGCCTTATAATATTCATGGCATTGCTGCATCAGCTTTGTATCATGTGCAGATATCAGTTCCATTCTAGCCACAAACTAATAATGAAAAGGAGACAACAGTCAACAAAAACAAATCATCAACAACAGAGAAGAACAAAGATGTATTTTATTAGATCATAAAAAGATTACATTGTTTGATTACAAATGGTAATGAAAGATAGAAATGATACCGAACAACGTCACACCTTTTCCTTGTCTCCCAAGACTTTCTCGGGAGGCTGGGATGAGGAGCTTGGTTGCTCGGTGGTAACAGCAGCTTGATCAGCAGGAGTTGAAATTTTCTCAGGAGGAGGAAGCATGGAAGAAATGTCCTCGTTGGCAGAAGGTAGAGAGGAAGGGACTTGATCACACATGGCTATGGAAGATTCATCAGAGATAGCCTCATCTTCTTCTTCTTCTACAATTGGTGGGGAAGGACCAGGGAGGTGTAGATGAAATAGCTCAGAGTCGTCTTTGATCTTCAATTCCTGCAGGGCAGCTACCCATCCATCTCGGAAGTATTTCAACTTCCCGTATTGTACTTGGGATGTCATCGCAGCAATCCCTTTGTCCCATCCTTTATCCCAGCCCGCGCTGAAGGATTTTTTAACTGCGAGCTTTCTTTTCAGTTTCTCCGAGGAGAGCTTCTCGGATAGAAGATCCTCGGCAGTCTTTAACTTCGCATCCAATTCTTCTTTTTTGCGTTTGACATCTCGCAGGACGGACAACTCTTCCTCTGCCTTTGTCAGCTTATCTTCAAGCTCTCCAAAGTTCTTGAGCTTGTCGTCATATTTTTTATGCTCGACCTCTAAACTTTTCACCTTATTCTCCAAACTCTTGGAGATCTCAGCCAACTTCACCTTCTCAGCTTCAACTATAGACAACTTTTTCTCCCAGTCAGCTTTATCCTCATTATACTGCTGACGAGAATCCTTCAAGGATTGGGTCAAACCTAGCAGAGCATCCTCTACCCCCGACGAGTAGCTGGAATCTTTAATTGCTTCATCTTTCTTCACGATGTTGTTAAAACAATTCACCAGCTAAACAAGGGAAAAAGTGACAGATCAGTACAAAAATACAAGTATTCAAAGAAAGAGAGGAAATTCAGAGTGTGAGAAATTTACTGAAGCCAGGTGACGGGTAGCTAGGGATGCCATCATATCCCTAGAAATCTTTTCGTGAGTTCCTTGGACCTCGGGTATGATCCAAGTTTTTACCGAGCTCATGGCAGAGCTCGGAGGAATGATGGTTGGAACACCAACACCACCAGCTGGTAGAGAGGAGATGGTTTCAGCCAGATTGATAGTTTCAGCCAAATTGACTGAGGACGATTTTCTCAATCTCCTCAAAGGGACTTCAGCAGTTTCAACCAAGGAAGAGCTCTTGGTCAGAGAGATAGCAGTCATCTCCACAGGAGTAACCTTCTTTCTTGGAGCCACTGGGGGCTTCTCGGTAACTTTGGAAGGTGCAACATCCACCTTTTTAGTCCCCTCTGGGACATCAATTTTGCTTTTCTTGGCCTCAGCAACAGAAGTAGTGTCATCAAATAGAGCAGGAGGAGCTCTTTTCCTACCCATTTTCTGGCTCAAAGTAATATGAGATTCTGGATCAGAGTCTTCAGGAATTTGTGCTGGATCACTGGAGCTGATCACAGGGCGAGCAGTAAAAGACGACGTATAACTCCTGTACTGCAACAAGTATGAGGCAGACCTAATATGCTCGTCTGCAATCTTCTGATGCAAGCTCCAGATATGTTTAAATTGCCTTATATTAACTTCTGATTCTTTAGGAGTTTTTCTCGTGCTATTAACTGCAAACAAAAACAATTTGAAATGTCAATCATGCATTTATTCAAACATGATGAAGTCATAATTTCGAGAATAAAATAAAATGAAATAACCTATCCCATTGCCATATGGGGGGCATTTGGGACCTTCATACACTCCGTCTCCGACTAAAGGAGCATGTTGCCAATTTTTGAAAACTAACCCATGTTCAAAATAATCCCTGTTGGCATCAGGAAGATTGACTACTAAAGCTCTATTCAAAAATCTGGTTTTTAAATAATAGACGTTGTCTAAAACATCCCATCTATAGCAATACATAATCTCAATAATTCCTATGCGAGTTCCATGAGTCTGATTTAATTTATGCACCTCATTTACTATTCTCCATGTATTGGGGGCTACTTTTGCAGGAACAACATCGAAATGTTGGCAGAATTCTAAGCATAAAGAGTTGGGTGGAAAAGAAAATCCACACTCAGCAATAAAGAGGTTGGGGAACCAGTGTCCCTCAGCCAAACGAAAATAATCAAAGGGCTCAGGAAGATTCTCCAGAGTTACCCAAGACGGAATGGAATAATCAGAACGGAATTTTTCAATAGATTCAATAATATAAACCATGGTGAATAAAAGAAGAAGGAAGAAGATCTTACAGGAAGAAAGGAGATCTGTTGACAACGAACGAAAACAAGGATGAACGCACAAGAGAAGGAAAGACTATGGAGAATTCGAAAGCAAGAAAATTGGAAAAGGAAGAAGATGATATGATTGCGTGGGAAGTTTAAATACTGTGCCTTGGGAAATGGCGAAAGAAATGATTACAAAAAGAAACTATCGAACTTCCGGCGGCTAAAAGGACAAAAAGGGCACGAAGATCGAAGCGCCTATAAAAATGCAAAATGGCGGATTCTACGAATTTGGAAGGAAATTCAAATATGAAGAAAAGGCTCCTAAAACCCAGTAAAGTCATTTAAAATCACCATATACCGATAAAGAATGTTTCATACTCCTCAAAATTCGAAATATGAAACATTGGGGGCTTCTGTTGATACCAAAATTAATATGCTGATATGGACGAATAATACGAAGACACGTGTCAATCTACGTGGCACAATAGTAACGAGGAAGTTCATTTCCTCGACCAACTCATGTTCTCTCCGAGCAACGAGGATACACCGAGGAACTTTAGTACTCCGAGGTACTCTAGCACTCCGAGAAACTCTTGAGCAACGAGCAACTAAGGCGGTCCGATCTGCATCTCGGTCGTAGCATTAATTGCTAGATAATCAACAATTCAACTATTCATTGAATGATTATCATCTTGACGCACACGCTGCATTAAATGTATTACCCTTTCATATGTATATCATTGAATGTATCAACCCTTTCATGTACAGCCTAAGGGCTATAAATACCTTGTATCACCCTCATTCAAAGGGGACCGGAATTTCTTGAGAGAACTTGTAATCGAGAATTCCCAAACAATCAGCAATAACATAATAGTGGACGTAGGCCATTCATATAAGGCTGAACCACTTTAAAAATCTTTGTCTCATTTTATTTATCTGTGATTGAATAATTAGAGTGATCTAATTTTTTACATCAACAGATTGGCGCCGTCTGTGGGAAGCGATTGTTACTATCATTTTTCACCAAAAATCATTCATCACCAATGGCGGATAATCCAGAATCTAGCAATCGAAACGCTGGAAATTCTGGAAATCCTCCGAATCCCTCTGCACCTCCAGATCTAGCTGGGATTATGACGATTCTGGCTCAAGGACAAACCGCCATGCAAGAAATAATGAGGCAACTCATACAAACCCTTCATTTATCAAATTCTGTTAAAAAATTATCTAGGGTTTTACCTAATTGAATTAATTTCATGAATAAAATTATTATCAATTTAAATGAAAATATCAATTATTATCCAATATTTATGAATGAAATATTTATTTTGAATGAAAATTTCAATTATTATCCAATATTTATATTTTTATTTTTCTCTCTAATAATTTTCAAGGTAAGAGCACAGTACATAACGTATGTGTAACCATTTCGTTTCAATTTTGTAATATTATGTTTTTTCCAAATATTTTAAAAGTTATTAAATGGGTGCCCCACCCCCTGCCCCCCTCCCCCCGCCACACACACGCGCACACCTACGCACGCGCACACACACACACACACACCCCACCCCCACCCCCTCCCCCCACCACGACCGTGACAGCTACATATATTGTTTATCAATAAAATTATGACATGAGATATTTATAATTGGAGCATTAATTTCATTATCATAAAGGGATAAATCCAACCAAGTATAGAGATTCTACAAATTAAAGTGAGAATTAAATTTAAGACTTTCTAACAACATGCATGTATATGGATTCTAACTAATGATATTCCTAAAAACATACAATTGGCAACATTTTGTGAATTTACTAAACTTTATATAATATTATCAAATTCTGTTAAAAAATTATCTAGGGTTTTACCTAATTGAATTAATTTCATGAATAAAATTATTATCAATTTAAATGAAAATATCAATTATTATCCAATATTTTTTAATGAAATATTTAATTGGAATGAAAATTTCAATTATTATCCAATTATTATCCAACTATTATCAATTATTTATTTTGAATGTATATAATATCCAAAAATATAAATGTAAATAATATTCAAAACCCCACTCACACCCACCCCCACCCCCAGCCCCTCCCGTTGTTTATTATCCAATTATTATCCAACTATTGTCAATTATTTATAAAATTGATGTCAACTTTTAGTGTTGTGTATATATGTTAGTTGATGCCATTATATTTTTAGCCTAATTAGATTCTAAGGTTATCTCAATTTATATTTTTCTTTTTCTATCTAATAATTTTCAACGTAAGAGCACAGTACATAACGTATGTGTAAGTTCCGTCAATACCATTTCGTTTCAATTTTGTAATATTATGTTTTTTCCAAATATTTTAAAAGTTATTAAATGGGTGCCCTACCCCCACCCCCTGCCCCCCCTCCCCCAGCCACACACACACGCACACCTACGCACTTACGCACACACACACACACCATCCCACCCCACCCCCTGCCCCCCTCCACCACCCCCTCCCCCACCACACACCACACACACACACACACACACACACACACCACCCCACCCCACCCCCTGCCCCCCTCCACCAGCCCCTCCCCCACCACACACCACCACACACACACACACACACCCCACCCCACCCCACCCCCTGCCCCCCTCCACCACCCCCTCCCCCACCACACACCACCACACACACACATTTATACACACACATACACACACATATACACATACATACATATACATATACACATGCACACACCCCGCCCTGCCCCCACCCTGCCCCACCCCCCACACATGCACACACACGCACACACATACACACATATATATACACACAAACATATATATAAATGGAAGAGAGAGAGAGAGAGAGAGAGAGAGAGAAAATTAAACCTGAAAGTAGAGAGAGAGAGAGAGAGAGAGAGAGAGAGAGAGTGTCGAGAGAGAGAGAGAGGGAGGGAACGGCGCGGGAGGGAAAAAATAAGGGGTAAAGGGTTTTTGCTGTTAACATTGTCACGGTCGTGTCAAGGTCATTGACCGTGACAATTATTTAAAGAATTGTCACGGTCAATGACCGTGACAAGTCCGTGACAAGTAAATTTATCACGGTCTTGTCACGGTCAATGACCGTGACAATTAGTTATCACGGTCGTGTCAAGGTCAATGACCGTGACAAAAAACGCGTGTTTTTTGTCACGGTCAATGACCTTGACAAGGCTGGCCGGCTGAAAGGTGACAATTTGGCCCTTTTGGTGTAGTGATGTGAGAATGCCACATCAACGAACAAGACTTCTTTTTTGTGGTATGTAGAAGTAAACCCAAACACTCTTACAATGGTAGAGATAAAATCGGTGCCAAAACTCCAAGAAAAATAGATATATTAAGGAACTTGGATAAACTAAACAATTGGGTGAAACAAAAGTGTTTTTAGAATTTTCTTGAAAAGCAAAAACTTAAAAATTGAACTCTTTCTTTTTGGAATTTTTGCTCTCAAACTCTCCCTTGGAGATTTTTACATGTGGAAAAGTTGGTTCCAAAATGTTGGTTCCCGCACTAAGTAATTCTGGCAAAAGATAGTGGGTAAAAGAAGTGAAAAACGTGGGAAAACCGTCACAAACACCTAAACAACCTGTTCCCGCCAAATATCCACTACACCAAAATGACAAAATTGTCACATTTCAGCCGGCCACCTTTGTCAAGGTCATTGACCGTGACAAAAAACACGCGTTTTGTGTCACGGTCATTGACCTTGACACGACCGTGACAAAGAATTGTCACGATCAATGACCTTGACACGACTGTGACAACTTTTGCAGTAAAAAAAGCCCTAGACTTCTTTTTTCCCCACCTTTTTTGGTTTTCCCCCCCTCTCTCTCTCTAAGCGATTTCTGCTCTCTCTCTCTCTAAGGTATATTTTTTTTCCTCTCTTTCTCTTTCATTTCTATATGTTGTGTATATGTATGTGTGTATATATATGTGTGTATATGTATGTGTGTATGTGTGTGTATATATGTGTGTGGTGGTGTGTGGTGGGGGGGGGGGGGGGGAAGGGGGAAGGGGGTAATGGGGGTGGGGTGGTGCAGGTATGGTGGAGGTTGGGGGGAGGGGGTGGGGTATGTGTATATGTGTGTGTATACATGTGTGTGGTGGTGTGTGGTGGGGGTGGGGGGAGGGGGGGGGGGGGGGAGGGGGGAAGGGGGTATGTGTGTTAAATTTAATTATATAAATATTTAAATTTGATAATAATTTTATTCATGAAATTAATTCAATTAGGTAAAACCCTAGATAATTTTTTAACAGAATTTGATAATATTATATAAAGTTTAGTAAATTCACAAAATGTTACCAGTTGTATGTTTTTAGGAATATCATTAGTTACTTCGTGCCCAACTATGTATAATCCATACACATGCATGTTGTTAGAAAGTCTTAAATTTAATTCTCACTTTAATTTGTAGAATCTCTGTACTTGGTTGGATTTATCCCTTTATGATAATGAAATTTATGCTCCAATTATAATTATCTCATGTCATAATTTTATTGATAAACAATAAATTAATAAAATAATAAAAATATGAAAATACCCCAATTGATTTAGTAAGATTCGTTCTAGACTTCATTACAAATTATTCATGCCAAACCCGACACTCTTATAAGATATGCATATTGTGATAAAGTATAATGAGGATAAGAGACTTTTGAAATATAAAAGAACCTCAAAGAATAAATATAAAGATAAAGGATTAAGGAAGTAGATAATTGCAATGTGTAGTTGTCACGGTCGTGGTGGGGGGAGGGGGGGAGGGGATGGGGTGGTGGGGGTGGGGGGTGTGTGTGTGTGCGTAGGTGTGTGTGTGTGTGTGTGTGCATGGAGGGGGGAGGGGGGCAAGGGGTGTGGTGTGGGTGGGGGTGGGTGTGTGTGTGTGGTGGGGCAAAGGGGGAAATGGGTGGGGTGGGGGGGGTAGTGGGGGTGGGGTGGGGGTGGGGGGAGGGGGGAGAGGGGGTGGGGGGGGGAATCTTCTAACTAAAAATATGATAATATTTTGTTATAATTTGTTAAAACTATGTAAACCTTAGTATGAATGCAAGGTTAGTGATAGTTAGAATTGTGTAAATGTTAGAAAAGTTCTAGAATTCATATGTTAAATTTAATTATATAAATATTTAAATTATATAATTGTATTTCAGAAAATGTTGCCAATTGTATGTTTTTAGGAATATCATTAGTTACTTTCGTGCCCAACTATGTAGAATCCATACACATGCATGTTGTTAGAAAGTTTTAAATTTAATTCTCACTTTAATTTGTAGAATATGTGTACTTGGTTGGATTTATCCCTATATGATAATGAAATTTATGCTCCAATTATAATTATCTCATTGTAAATTAGTAAATTAATAATTGTATACTTTAATTGTTAGTTTAATTGATGAAATGTTGGGTTGGTTAGTTTTAAAAGTGGCATGAAGTGTGCGTGTGTGTGGTGGGGGTGGGGTAGGGGTGTGTGTATGTGTACTATTAACATTTTCTTTTATCTGGACTAATAACATTTTTTTACAGCAAATGTCTCCTTCAGATATTAAGGCGAAAATGATGATGATGTTTATGATGATGTCGTCTGGGCTCGGTGGTAGCGAAGGCGACGAGGGCTCCTTCGCCTCTAAGCTCCCCAAATATGGAAAATTTGGGATTACCGTCGAGAACTAATCGGAGCTATTAGTGAGATCCCTCGAGCTGCTAAAGACGGTCATCGGCCCGGAGTTTATGAGTTGGAAGGAGGTGCCATATGAGCTCAAGTTAGCTGTTTGGGCAACACTACAGGTAATATATTTATATTTCAATTTCAATTTCAATTTCAATTTCAATTTCAATTTCGATTTCGATTTCGATTTCGATTTATATTTATATTTATATTTATATTTATTCGCAACTAACATTGAATTTGTTGGACAGGAACAATTCAACTTGGATCCAAAGCTACGCGATTCCGTCTTGGAGCAGTTGAGGGGGCAACACAAGACGTGGAAGAAAAATATGCGGACACGGTACTTTGGGAAAACACGAGAGTCCATTATACAATGGCGTGGATCCTTCCCGCCCAAGGAGCCGATTGCATTGACACAATGGCAAAAGTTCATTGACAATGAGATTGAGGATCGACAATTGGCATCTCGCCAATCGGGGAGGGAAAATCGAGCAAAAAAGACGGACGTACACTACTCCGGCCGGACCTCTTACGCCGAGGTGGAGCATAGGATGAAGGTAAGATTTAATTTTTCTATGACTATAGAAATATATTATTCTTCATTATTTTAATTTGCGGGGCCGATACTAATTTTACTTTATTTTATTTCAAGGGGTAGGGAGTGGGCCAGGGGGTAAGACACATAGGCTCGATACTTATGTGGCTCTTCGGACGAAGAAGGGGAAGGACAAGGAGGTGTCCCCGAGCATCGCGACGATGATTGTAAGTAATCCGAAAGTTTAATTTTTGTTAATTACATCATAATTTTTTAGTTTACTTATTTTACTAATCATGTGCTTTTTGCCGTTTCAGGCAAAGCTTAAGGAAGTGCATGAGTCGCAGTCTGATGCCGACAAGGTGACTTTGTCCATAGACGCACTCAGCCAAGTGCTTGTCTATGATCGGAAGGAGAGGACAAGGGGGGTGAGCTTGCGGGTGGCCAAATCTAGGATCATCGGATTGGAGACGAGCGACACCGGGTTGGCTCGAACGGTTGATTCACACGATGCGAAGCTGTCCCGTTTGGAGGCGATGGTCCAAGATATGTATGCATTCATGAAGCGTACGTTGGGCGGAGACCGTAAAGGGAAGGGGAAAGGGAAGGAGAAGGCGATGGAGGAGGAGGAGGAGGAGGTGCGGGAGAACGAGGCGCAAGGGGACGAGGATGTTGACCTCGTGCTTCTTCACCGTCACGTGCGTATTTCGATGATCCACTTCCTTATTTGGCTCCCTTCCCCAGACCATTATCGACACTTGGTTGGACGAGCGTGTTCATATTGGATGTATTTGATGGCCAGCGGATTGGGCGGGGGTTGAGGGACCCGAATATCGTCGAGGGTGGAATAGTTCATGGACGTTCGCTTCAAGCGAACGAGTCCAAAGTGCTCGTCACACATGTGATACCCGGGAAGGAGAACTCTCTATTGTGGTTGCTCAAATTATGAGGCACACTGTATATTAGTGGGTGTGTCAATTCGTATACCGTGTGGCTAACTCACCTCCTCATATTTACACAAGACATGTAGTAACATTATTTTTAAGTTTGTCCATTTTAATTATATTTGGATTATATCGTCATGTATATTATTTCTATTTTGAATATTTGGATTATATCGTCATGAATATATATTTGCACTATCTTTAGTTTATTTGGATATATGATGTTTGAATAGGTACAACCAATGTTGCTATAACAGGTACAAATATACTGCTGGGCAGTGCCAGTGGCCATACTGCTCAACAGATTTTTTTTAAATTCTGCCTAGAATTGTCACGGTCAATGACCGTGACAAGTCCTTGACAAATAAGGTTGTAATGGACTTGTCACGGTCAATGACCGTGACAATTTTTGTGAATATTATCACGGGTTTGTCACGGTTAATAACCGTGACTAAACTTGTCACGGCACATGACCTTGACACGACCGTGACAATTTTAACGGACTTGTCAAGGTCAATGACCGTGACACATCCGTGATAAAAAAAATTGTCTCTCCCGGAATTATCACGGTCATTGACCTTGACAAGTCCAATTTGTCAATGTCAATGACCGTGACAATAGTGCAGATTTGGTGTAGTGTTCGTTCGAATGAATTTTCGTTGAAACGACATTCTCGTTCGAACGACTTTGCTAACAAGGTTCCAGTGGTGAAAAAGTAATATCATCAGAATTCTCGTTCGAACGACCTGGAAATCTTATTCGAACGACATGGAAATCTCGTTTGAACGAGATTCCAATGTGGTTCGAACGACGTGTCAGAAAAATAAAATATTGTTTTTAAGCCCAAAACTTTTTATGAAAAGTTCTAAAAAATATTTTCTGAGTAAAACAAAGTCGTTAAAACTATTTTATAAAAACTTTATAAAATACACCCAATAAATTTCCAAGATCCTATATATATATAAATTTCATTCATACCTTAGGAGCATGGAACAATGTTGTTGACATAGAAATGAGGCATACTAAACCCGGCATATTATGAAGCTTTATACTCTTGGCCGCTACGTCTTCAACAAACACGTCATAGACTTATATGGACACACATGAACACTATCCTATGACTCAAATGTTTTTGTCCGGAATTGAGCCAACACTACATTAAGACTCAATCAGAGACTTGTGTCCTTACATCAAGTGACCATGTTAGAATCGGGGGAGGTGAAAATTGTGACGAGACTAATGAGGAGTTAAAATAGGAAAAGTTATGTGCCAAGGCGAGTGAACCATTGTACCCGTCAAGTCCTGAGAAACATACGACACTATATTTTCTTGTCAAAAAGTATAATGTTAAGACAAGATATGGTTTATTAGATAATAGTGTTACGAAAATTTTGGGGGACTTTAAAGAGTTTTTTTCGAAAGGAAATATAGTACCATCCAAGTATCCATCCATGAAGAAGATAATCAAAGAAGTTGGTCTGGATTATAATATAATTCATGCAAGAAAAAATGATTGTATTTTGTATAGAAAAGAACATGCAATGAAGGTAAAATGTCCAGTATGCAACCTACCCAGGTATAGGTTGGGAATAAATAAGGAGGGTAAATTACCACTGAACACAGTTAGACATTTTCCCCTAATTCCAAGGTTGAAGATATTATTCACGATACCATGGATTGCAAATGAGATGACTTGGCACGCTAGGGCACAGCGTAGCATAAATATCATGTGTCGTCCTGTTGATTCGTTTATATGAAAATATGTTGATATGATGTGGCCAGACTTTGCGGTTGAAAAATGTAATGTCCGTCTTTGTATAGCCACTGATGGTTTTAATCCATACGAGAATATGAACTCTAGTTATATTATTGGCCTATCATTATTACTCCTCTTAATATGGGACTGTCTTTATGCATAAAAAGGGAGTTTTGAATGATGTCAATTTTAATATATGGGCCGAATGATCCGAGAAAAGACATTGACATTTATCTGCCCCCTTGTTAGATGAGTTAAAGGAATTATGGTTTCAAGGTGTAATGGCGTATGACTCATATACAAAAACTAATTTTTCTTTAAGAGCGATGTTGTTGTGGCTTTCCATGATTTTCCTGCATATGGAACTGTATTGGGTTACACGGTTCATGGTTATAAGGGGTGCCCAGTTTGTATGGAAGAAGTTAAAACTGAACGAATTACGAGTAGTAGGAAAATTTATTATTGTGGTCATAGAAGATTCCTTCCTCGTGATCACCAGTTTAGGGAGGACAAACGTAATTTCAACAACAAGGTTGAACATCGTAAGGCTCCACGAAGGTTATCTGGTTCGGAGGTTGAGAAGAAGGTGAAATGCATAAAGATGAGAATTAGTAAACAGATTGCCAGAATAAAAAGAAAACGTAAAGGGGATAAGAATGTGGTTAGTGATATTAGCACTCCATCGTATCGAAGGTCTATTTTATTTGATTTGCCCCATTGGAAAAAGAATAGTGTTCGTCATAATCTAGATGTTATGAACATTGAGAAGAATGTCACCGATCATCTTTTGTCAACCATTCTAGACGTTAAAGACAAAAAGAAAGATGGCAAAAATGCCCGTAAAGATATGAAGACCATGGGGATCAGGAAGAAGATGTGGATGGAAATAGACGAAAGTTAGGGAAAAATAATGAAAAAGGATGCATTCACTCTAAATAAAAAAGAAAAATAATGGTTTTTTCGTACTTTAAATGAGCTAAAACTTCCAAGAGGTTTTTCTTCTAACTTGAGTAATTGTGAGAGTTTATAACCACTTGGATTGAAGGGGATCAAATCACATGATTATCATGTAATTATGCAATATTTATTGCCGTTGCAGCTTAAAATGATTATCCAAAACACAAAGACTTGCGAATAGAAATTCAACGGTTAAGATTTTTTTTCAATGTGTTATGTTCCAAAGTGATCAAGAGGGCTGTTTTGGACTCGGCAAGGAACGCATTGTTTGAGTCTATGTGTGTTTTGGAGAAATATTTTCCACCTGTATTTTTTGTTATTACTGTCCACCTCGTTATACACTTAGCAGAGGAATTTTGATACGTGGGCTGGTAAGATATAGGTGGATGTATTCTTATGAGAGGTAATTAAATAGTAAATGATTTGCTTAACCTTTTTATTTTGACAAATATTTTTTTTGTAATCGATATATTTTTTATGTGTAGGTTGATGAAAGATTACAAGAAGTATGCTAATAATAAGAGGTATGTTTAAGGGAGCATTGCAGATAAATATATCGTAGAAAAAGTGACCTTATATTGCATGGAGTACATGCCAAACCCTAGTGAAGGAAATCACAAATATACGCGTGAAGAGTTTCTTGATGATGAATGCACAGGCGAGGGTCCTTTAGTACAAGGGAATAATGTGAAGTTAACTCCATTACAATTTGCACAAGCACGTAAGTGGGTATTATGCCAATCATATGAAGTGGAGGAATGGCAGAAGTAAGTATGTCAATATGATTTGAGATTTTTTAATTCAAAAATTCCTCTTATGTAGATTAGTGCATGAAGTAGGATACCTAGGTGTGGGTATTAAATTGGTGTAGGAAATATGATCTTTATTAGGAATCCACATTTGGGCGTAACCGAAGAGGGACTACATTGTAGGAAAGGACCGAGGGTTTTATCCCATGGTTGATCAAGGAGGTTCTCTTTTAATTCAACTACATAATAAAATTGTACATTTATTCGTGTGTGTGTGTGTGTGTGTGTGTGTGTGTATATATATATAATCATCTTATGAAATATTTTTTGTAGTTATTAAAAGTGAGATTGACCGATACCGCACTTTGGCAGCTAACAAATGGGTCATTATATGATGCACAACCATATAAGAGGTATCAAGTGAATGGGTTTGAATTTTGCACACGTGAGTATGATGAGTCACAGGTAACCCAAAATAGTGGCGTATCAATGAGGGCCATCACGAAGTTCAGGTCAAGCGAAAAAGATATAAATTATAAGGAAGCGGAGACAGCATACTTTGGCATTGTTCTTGGAATATTTGAGTTGTATTATACATCTTTCAAAACAGTTGTGTTTTACTGTGACTAGGTGAGAGTTGAGGACAAGGTAAATGGTTTCAAAGTTTATCCAGAATCAAACTTAATGATGGTAAACTTCAGTAAGTTGAAGAGTAAGGATATAATCGATGACGGACCATTCATTCTTGCATCTGAAGCAGCTTAAGTGTTTTACTCAAAGGATTTTAAAGATAATGGATTTTCTGCCATTTTGCATGCACCACAGAGATTAACAACAAGTGTTAAAAACTTAAGGTCCTTACAATGTATCAGTATATTCTTGAGGATAATCCCAATTTAAAGAATCTGCTTCAGGACTTCTAGTTAAAGCTAAAGCTGATTTTTATAATTTTTGCTTAATTTTATTTACTTTAATGCTTCACTTACTATGTAAAATAATTTTAGACATCGCTTTAAGATTTTGTTTCTTGTGATCTATTATGTTTGTGTACTACTTCAATGCTTCACTTATATTGTAACATGCGACGAATGGACCAAGTCTTAGTAAATTTGGACAGGTCATGCATTTGGACAAATTACGTATTTTTAATAATTTTGGACATAATATGTCAATAATTCATTTAGACATATTATTAATGCATATATTTTTATGCATAGTATATCTAACACTAGTTGAATTTTAGTAATGTCAATTGAAGCTAATGTCTCCAACCCACACGATGGTCCAGATGGATCATTTGTAGACACCATAATTGCGATTGAGATCAATCAACATAATCAGGTAATAGGTAGCGAGAAAGGCCGATTTATGTCTCGACTTGGTAAAGTGGTCGAGGCTAAGGTCCCAATATCGTATATTGAATCGCGTAAGGTTCGAGAAACATAGACGGAAGATGTTTGGAAAGAGATGAAAGTGAGACTTCTTATGTATACTTAATTTGTTTATTATATTTGGTTTTGTATAACTTTACACATTTCTTATAATTTAAAAATATCAGTTGTCTTGTTAGAGAACATATAGACTCCCGGATAGTTACACGATTAGTTTCTACAAAAGTATCTGCAACCTACTTAAAACATATAAATCCACGTTACGGAAGAGCTATTGTGATAAGTATTCAATGGATGCCGAAAGATTGGCCAATGTACCTCCAGGTGTTAAGACTGAACAGTGGAAAGAGTTACTAAAGCATGAAATTGCAGAAGAGGCTAAAAAAAGAGGAAAACGGGGAAAGATAATAGGGCAAAAATTGGGGCCACTCGCACAAGTGGGCGTGATGCGCATGCCCAAGTCGAGTACAATATGGTACGTACGACTATGTTTTACTGCTGTGTTTGATTACTATTACCTTGAAGATAATAAATGTTATGTTTTTTATTTGTAGGCAAAGAAATTACATAAAAACCCATTGCGTGTTGATGTATGGATAGCTAGCAACACATGTTAAGATGTGTCAGTCAAAGAGAGCACTGTTCCAATCATGGTGATTTTCAATAAATAATGAATGGTGATTGTTACATGAAAACATTATACGTTCAAATGATTAGTCTTGAGAATTCTATATATTTGGCATTTCACATGACAAGGTGCTCATGAAGAAAAAAGAACTAGAAGAAAGTTATCGTGATAACACCAACCATCCACAATCATTGATAAATGATGCCTTGTCTAAAGTATTTTGTATTGACAAGCGAGGGCGCACTCGTAGTGTGGGTTCCATAGTTTCGCTATCATTCATCGAGGCTTCAGCTCCATCTTTATCTTTTCATGCAGCTGAAAAGGCCAATAGGAACCAAATGAAAGGTTATCTTGATACATTGGAATCCGAGATCAAAGGCATGAATAATAAACTAATAAATATAGAGACAATGATAGGTATGGTGTTGGGGAAGTCCCATTCCTCCCCAACCGTTGGAGGAAGTGCAAGTAATGGGACAGTTGCATAAGTAAATGTAGAATCCTTCTCACTAGAAGATGGTGTCTTATGTGATGTGCTCGGGTTAAATGGTAAGGTTATTGGAAAGGGAAGGATAGATGCTACCCCTAGAGGCATAGTGCACAATCACAGAGTGAATTATGAGAAAGAGGTGGTATTGTTAGTGGACAAAGTGCTTGATGAAAATGCTTCTCTTTACGTGGGAACGCAAGGTGGTGATGAGGTTCTTGAAGATGTTGGTAGTGGAAGTTGGGTGGTGTAGCCGAAGAGTTTAGTCACGCACATTATTGGATCCCAATGACTTCTTTCTTTTAATTTTTGTTAGCGACTTATTAAAGTCATGCTCTTATTGAGTATGCTATGCACTTTATTATGGTAGTATGTTCTATGGACTTGATTATGTCGTGAACTTTATTATGCTATGGACTTTATTATTCTAGTATTTGCTATGGACTTTATTATGTTCGTTATGTTTTGCATTTTTTAATTACTTGAGTTTCTTTTTGCTATATGGTATAACCTTTTTTAACTCCGCCAATGCAAATATTTCCTTTCCATTGCTGGTACCAAGCCCAAATAAAGGAGGATGTAAGATGTTTGTTCTTTTTTATATCTCTTACGATACGCATATCTTTAATCTGTATGATAACTTTATGTGTGTTGTGTTGCATGATGAAACTATGCATTCTGGGGCCAATGTTGAGGCCTTCACAGCTGCCCTAAATAGGGACATTTGATACTGATAGTGGTATGTATCTTCTCACCTTATCTTTCTTTATATTGTTTGATTCCATGTTTCGTTGAGTATTTGGTTGAAGCTTGATTGTATGACTATTCTTCAATGTTTTAAACCCTCCTCATTTTCTCCTTCGTGCTCTTTAAAAAATAGATGGTAAAATTGCATGTTTTACATGTCGCAAATGCATATATGGTTCTCCCACATATTTAGATAAGGAAATCTAGTTGCTAATAACTTATCTCACATGGGTATTAATCATGATACTCTCAAATGGTGGTGGTATGCCCCCGAAAAATTGAAGAAGATTATTGATTTGCTTTTATTTTTATCTTATTGTTTCATTACCAATTTTTTTTGAATTTTTGTATCTGTTGAAATGTTGTTCAAGTACAATGAGTTTGTTCTTGCTATTGTAACTGCGTACATCAGTTGAAATGCGGACATTTGTTGAAATGTTGCCTCCAAATACAACATGCTTATTTTGAATGCTAAAAAGTATTTTTTTTTAAATAATATATGTAAATTGACTATTTTACCATTAGTAATTATTTACTGTATTACTTTTTATTAGCGTCCTTTAGCGAATATAGTAAGCATAAACTGTAATAATGTTTTATAAAAAACAATGGCAGGGAATTTGCCTCTTGATGTCGAATGTTAAATTTTTAATTATTTTTCAGGACTAAGAGCTAAAAAAACACGAAATATCATATCATAATGCTGAAAGAACTCAATTCAACACTGAGAGTTAAAAACAAACACCCCCTATAAGTTGATGTGTTGTTTGCTTATCCGGTGGGTGGTGTTAGTTTGCTCATTTATGTCTAAATTTAAGTTTCGAAAGTTGATCATGAGCTACTGTGTTATAGTATTGGTTCTTTTGTATCTGAATTTGATGATTTTAGCTCATTGTAACAAAGTTCATAGTTCAGTGAATTTGGTAATGTAGGACACAGGTGGATATTATTTTGATATGTATCCGAATTAATATCATGTATTTACATCAGTTTTTCATTTCAGGTGTAATTTTGTTTCTTATATCCTTACTGAACCATATACAAGGAAAAGTCAGATGTGAGTCATAGAATTACTTGGAGACATCGTGTTTTCGTTAAGAAAGTAGAAATCAATGGGGCAATGGCCTTTGCAGTTTCTGGTGTGCTATAAGTCTTCAATTACTCAGTTTGGTTAACTTACTATGATCCCAATTTTCAACTCATAGTATAAATGCATCATCCATCAAAATATTAAATTCATAATAAATATCATAAATATTTATAATTACAGAGTCAAAGAGATGAAGACAATCAAAATATTAGTGACTAAAATGAAAATGTAGTTTATTGTAAATAAATTAAACAAAAGAAATAGAGTAATGAAAGCTTACGTAAAAACTAAAGTGCAAGTGAATCCACAATTATTTGATCCATATAATCATTAAATTTTGTATGATCACGTTTACTTTAGTTTCTCTATAAAGTGAAGAGTTGAATGAAATTAAATCGAATTCTATGAATTATGTCATGTATTATGTCATGTTCATTTTAGATTCAAGACATGATTCATAAAAATTGGACTATGAAAGGTTAGGAAAAAACTAAAGCGTAAATTCATAACTCATTGGAATTCTATATATGATCATGAACTATTTGAGAGCTTTATGACATTCTGAATAGTATGGTTAGTACTACGAATAATGTAATACTTTCAGTTTATATATATGAAGTGGAGGAAGGAGAGGATACACATACTCAACCTACGTTGAATTTTTTGGCAGAAGAATCAGAAGATGACGAAGTTTGGCCTCTATCTGGGAAGCCATACTTCAATTTGAATTCGTCTAATTTTTTGTTTCTTTTATTGTTTACAAATCAACCATATAGCTTAAAATTTAATTAGAAATAAGAAAAAACTGTTTCTAATTCAAAAAATACTCATTTTTTATTATTTTTTGTGTGTTGAGCAGCGACGAGGAATTATGAATAAGCATCAGGAAATGGAGAGTTTTGAGATGGAGAATGATTTTAACGAGGGTCAGTGGATTGCTGGAAAGTTTTACTATGGTAAACGCAAGGACAAGCGTACACAAACCAAAGACGACCTACCCTACGGTGCCTTTACCTCTGGAGATAGCGATTTCGATTACGACTCCTCAAAGAAGCAAATAAAAAATCATTTTTCCAACAAGACTGTCATTTTCATCTCCATCGCCACAGTTATGCCCAACTAAGAGATTGATCACAATTCCAAACAAGAAAATGAATACGATAATGTCAAGCACAGGTCCATTGCCTTCGCCAACAAAGAAGAAGAAAATAACGATTACAATTTTTTCCAATGGCTTTTGGGAAGAAGATCGAGGAAGGTGCGGAGCAGTGGCGTGACAGGAAAAAGGAGCAGTCAATATATTCTAAATCAGGAAGGAGAGAACCGAAGGAGGCTGATGTTGGGAAATTTGAGAACCACACCAAAGGGATTGTGATGAAATTGCTTCAGAAGATGGCGTACAAAGAGGGGGGGGGGGGGGGGGGGGGGCTTGGGAATAACTAGTAAGGAATTGTTGCCTCGATAGAGAAAAATTTTCGTCCTAAGAATATGGGGATGGGTTTCAATGATTACAAAGAAGCTACTTTACCAACATTGCATGAGTTGGAGGATAAACCTACCGCTGTACGTTCCAAAGAGAAGCTTTGGTCCAAGAATGCTGAGGTAAAGAAGAAGAAGAAAGATTATGTAGCGACTCAAGAGTTATTTCGTATGAAGGAAGAACAGGGTAAAATAACTAGATGTATGAAGTTTGTTAAGGAGAATACTCAGTATATACCTTTGGTGTTCTTTCTTCCTTTCTTGATGAGAGTGTTTGTTTATGCCGAACATATCATGAAGTATTGTATGAAAGTGTTTGGTTATAATTGTTATCTTTTTAGCCATTTTTATTGTTTGTTATATGTGAGGTTGGTGGTATGTTGTAGGTAATTTTTATTTTTTTTAATATTTTAACTTGTACAAGTGTTTATCACTTACAAAATGAATATATATGTTCTTTTGCAAGTGTTTATAGCCGTTGTAAATTAAAAAAGGTTGTTGAATTTTGTAACTGTTCTAAACACTTGCAAATGAAAACTTTGCAAGTGTTTAAAACACTTGCAAAAGTTTAATATGGAAGTGTTCAGAACACTTACAATTTTTTTGTAACGGTTGTTCGAAACGGATATGTGTTCCCAATTAACACTTGCAAATGACATTTGCAACGGTTTTAAACACTTATAATTTTTTTTGCAATGCACCGATTTGTAAGTGTTTAAAACACTTACAAATCGCCTGTTTTGGTGTAGTGAAGGCTGCCCCAATCAGCTTAAAAGTCGCTAGCATTTGTCTCTGAACCTCACTGCAATCGACTATACACAAATGTTTGTCCATATCCCTCCTCCACTGGTAGCCTAGCACTACACCAAAATGACCAAATTGTCACCTTTCAGCCGGCCACCCTTGTCAAGGTCATTGAACGTGACACAAATCTCGCGTTTTGTGTCACGGTCATTGACCTTGACACGACCGTGAAAAGTCCATGACAAATTTACTTGTCACGGACTTGTCACGGTCAACGACCGTGAAAATTCTTTAAATAATTGTCACGGTCAATGACCTTGACACGACCGTGACAATGTTAGCAGCAAAAACCTTTTTCCCCTTCTTTTTTCCCTCCCGCCGTTCCCTCCCTCTCTCTCTCTCTCGGCGCTGCTCTCTCTCTCTCTTCTTTCAGGTTTAATTCTCTCTCTCTCTCTCTCTCTCTCTTCCATTTATATATATGTTTGTGTGTATATATATGTGTGTATATGTGTATATATGTGCATGTGTTCGGGGGTAGGGGGTGGGGCAGGGTGGAGGTAGGGTGGGGGCAGAGTGGGGGTAGGGGGTGGAGTATGTCTATATGTGTGTGTATATATGTGTGTGGTGGTGTGTGGTGGGGGAGGGGGAAGGGGGTAGTGGGTAAATTCACAAAATGTTATATATAAAGTTTAGTAAATAATATATAAAGTTTAGTAAATTCACAAAATGTTGCCAATTGTATGTTTTTAGGAATATCATTAGTTACTTTCGTGCCCAACTATGTAGAATACATACACATGCATGTTGTTAGAAAGTCTTAAATTTAATTCTCACTTTAATTTGTAGAATCTTTGTACTTGGTTGGATTTATCCCTTTATGATAATGAAATTTATGCTCCAATTATAATTAACTCATGTCATTAATTAATAAAGTGATAAAAATATGAAAATACCCCAATTGATTTAGTAAGATTCGTTCTAGACTTCATTACAAATTATTCATGCCAAACCCGACTCTCTTATAAGATATGCATATTGTGATAAAATATAATGAGGATAAGAGACTTTTTAAATATAAAAGAATCTCAAAGAATAAATATAAAGATAAAGGATTAAAGAAGTAGATAATTGCAATGAATATACAGATAAGATGAGGGTAGGGTAGGGTGGGGTGGTGTGTGTGTGTGTGTGCGTGGCGGGGGGGGGGGGGGGGGGAGGGGGCAAGGGGTGCGATGGGGGTGGGGGTGGGGGGGTGTGGTGGGGCAATTTTAACAATTGTATAGCTTTAATTAAGCATGAAAAATAAAATATCATTTAGTCTATGTTGTTGAAAAATTTGATCAAATTGGTGAGCCCTTCATATTTTAAAAATGTTGTTTTAATTCCTATTTAACTTTTCTTTCTATACACCCTTAATTATATTTAAAGTTTAATAAAATAGGAGTTATAGAAAGAAAAGTGGGGTTTAAATAAAAACACTTTTTTTTAAATTTTAGGTTCTGCTGTGTGTGTGTGTGTGTGTGTGTGTGGTGGGTGGGGGTTATTGTGTGTGTGTGTGTGTGTGGTGAGTGGGGGTTGTGGGTACTTGCCTTGGGGGGAGTCATTCGAAGGATGGAGAAAATGCACGAAAAGACCTTAAAACGTTAAAACTTAAGCCACAACTATGGTTGAAAGAAGATAGTAGGGGAAGGACAATAATTCCCCCTGGTGCGTTTGCTTTGACGAGTGGGGAAAGGAAGGTACTTCTAGACACAATATATAATTTGAAGGGCCCATCTACTTTTTCGTCCAACTTGCAAAGGATTGTGAATTATGCTACTCATGATTTACATAAGTGTAAGTCCCACGATTGGCATGTGATCATGGAATTGGTTCCTCTATTGTTTAAGAACTGTTTCTCCAAGCACAAGGATTTGCGTAGGGCTATTATGCAAATTAGTATTACCTTCTCCCTCTTGTGTGAGAAGGTAGTGAATCGAGAACACATAGTGGCAGCAAAATTGGCTGTGAACGAAGCGATTTGTGTATTGGAGAAGTACTTTCCCCCAGCATTCTTTGACATAAGTGTTCACTTGTTGGTACACCTATGCGACGAGGCACTTCTTTGTGATCCAGTTAGATATCGGTGGATGTATCCCTTTGAAAGATTGATGAAAGTTTTTAAATATTACGTCAAGAATACGCGATATATCGCAGGATCAATTGCAGAGGAATACATCACCATGGAGTCATCAATATATACTCGGGAATATATGCCTGACTCGACCAGCGTTGATGACACTGATGAATTCCTCGATGATGGTGGTAATGCGATGGGAAAACGAGTGAAATTAACGAGTTTGCAACATGAACAAGTATCTCATTATCTATTTGACACACATGAAGATGTCGAAGAATGGAAAAAGTAAGTTTCGAATATTATAATGTTTAACATTACTTTAGATTATTTTATACATGATTAATATTGTAATATGCAGTAAATATGAAGCCTGTGAGAACAATAAAAGACGGAAAATAATGGTACAATCAGACAGCGAATTTAGGCTATTGTTGACACAAGAGGTAATTATAATGAAAACAGTCGTTATATAACGTTACATTACACTCAAATTTTACCACTAATATAATTAATTTATCTATATTCTCAGCTCCTAAAGATGGGTGATGCGACATCAAGACTTGCTCGTCTAGCCACCGGACCCTTGTTCGTGGCACAAGAGTACAAAAAGTATCGATTGAACGGTTACATTTTCGACGCTAAAGTGTACAAGGAAAGTACAAATGTACAGAACTCGGGAATTTCATACAAGGCTCTTACTTTCTTTCGAGTGAGCGTAAAAGATAAAAACCTCGTTGAAGCTGAAATGACTTACTATGGTGTAATTCAAAATATATTTGAATTGGATTATATAAGCTTCAAAGAGGTTGTATTTTACTGTGAATGGGTAAGAGTTGAGGAAAAAAATGCTTGTAACGTTGATTATGTCACCAATTTGATCATGGTTGACTTGTCCAAGTTGAAGAGCAACGACCACGTGAGCGATGAGCCGTTTCTTTGTGCATTTCAAAAAGTTAAGCAAGTGTTTTACTCGGAGTATATCAACAACGAGTCGTGGTCAATTGTCCAACACGCGCCAAGGCGTCTAAATTGTAGTGTGGATGACTTGGCTACTCCTTCCTACTGAATATCAATCCATTTTTTATGATAACCCGAATTTGAAACAATTTTTCAATTTGTATTAAATATTTCAATTTGTACCGAAACATCCATTTTTAATGCTTTTAATTGATCTGCACTATCATTTTCACTCTTGTGTAGTGTGCGTGTGTGTAGAGGAGATTAATACATAAATATTCCAACTACATCTAAGTTTTGTTTATACTAATCCATGAATATACGCTTCTTACCTTTAATAGGTGATTAGTACATAGTTATTTGGGGTGTCCTATTTGTGGAGAGGAGACTGAATCTCTTCGTCTATCCGAACACTAAGAAATGCCATAATCCTATGGAATGATGCTCTGCAAATTCCTCTCAACCGTTATGTAGCCAAACATCGCCAGTTGAAGTTGTCAATTCCACTTTCCATACCCCACCACTTGGAACTTCTAGCAAAACATGGGAGACCATTGAAAGGTGGAATTGACAACTTCAACGCTGATTTTTGGCTACACAACGGTTGGAAGGAATTTGCAACGTATAACTCCATAGGATTATGGTATTTCTTAGTGTTTATATATGAAGAGAATTATATTTGACACGATTGCCCGGGGTACATTAGTTGGAAGGAGGTGCCATATGAGCTCAAGTTAGCTGTTTGAGTGACATTACAAGTAATGTATTTATATTTATATGTCAATTTCGATTTCGATTTCAATTACGATTTATATTTATCTATATTTGAGGGGCGGATACTAATTTTACTTTATTTCAATTCAGGGGACAGGGAGTGGCCCTAAGGGTAGGCCACATATGCTCTATACTTATGTGTCTATTCGGACGAGAAGGGAAGGATAAGGAGGTGTCCCCGAGCGTCACGGTACAAAATCTCTTTTCCATGCAAATAGTTTGTAGATTTGAGATAATTGATGGTGATGTTGTTTCTTCTTAAATAGTTTCTATTTTGAATATATACTTGCATTATCTTTAGTTTGTTTGGATATATGATGTTTGGAACAGGTACAACGTTGCTATAACAGGTACAAAGATACTGCTGGGCAGTGGCAGTGGCCATACTGCTCAGCAAATTTTTTTTAAATTCTGCCCAAAATTGTCACGATCATTGACCGTGACACGTCCGTGACAAAAAAGTTATCACGGACGTGTAACGGTCAATGGTCGTGATAATTTTTTTAAAAAGGGTCACGGTTTTGTCACGGTTATAAACCATGACAAACGTGTCACGGTCATTGCCCGCGACAGGACCGCGACACAAAACGCGAGTTTTGTGTCAAGGTCAATGACCGTGACACGACCGTGACAAAAAAAGTTGTCTCGCCTCAAAATGTCACGGTCATTGACCTTGACAAGTTGGATTTGTCAAGGTCAATGACCTTGACAATTAGGCAGATTTGGTGTAGTGTAGTATCATATATGCACCTCACTAAAACCCCGAGGGATGGCCCTTCTGAAATGCCTCCCTGACACGCTACCACTCAGACGACCCCGGGTGGCCTTGCACTACTGGAGCCATGAGCTGATGTGGCTAAGGCTGAGGTAAATGGGATTCCATAGCAGTTATGGCAGTATTGACCGCCTCGGCCATAATACTAGCTACCTGCTCTGTGGACACGAATCCCTGTGGGGCTAGTGTCTTTGGAATATCGTGATCCTGAAGGGCCTCTCCCTCTTCGTCCTTGGTGGATGCCCTCGCGGGTCTACCTCTCCCTCTCCTGGGTGGCATCTGAAATGTAGAACGAGTTGTATTAGTTCATGGTTAATACAAATCTTAAAATAGCAAAAGTGCGTTAATTAATAATCATAAAGATGAGTCAACAAAAGAACTCAACGTTGAAACTAAACCAAGCCACACAGATCCTAGGGACACTAGAACCTGATGCTCGGATACCATCTATCACACCCCACTTAATTAAATTTTGGTTAATCAGGCCTTTATCAAATTAAATCGGGATTTCATATGATTCATTCTTAGCATCACTGTCGCAACATTGTTAATTACTAACCCCCTAATCCTTAATTAGGTCGTTGCCATATTTTATCTTATGAATTAAACCAAGCCAACAAGTACAACAAGAGTCCAAATATAACCGACACAATATAATAGAGTCTTAAAATATAAAAAATGTCTAAAACAAGTGTTAGCTGGATATTTTTTACTAGATACAAGCAACCCAACATAAATCTAAAATGTGAAAAGTAGCCAATACATGTGAATCAAAATAAAGAGTACAACTGTCATGGGTATTGACGCCAAGACAGAAAATGGCCACTGTCATTTTAGTGGCGTCAACAGCAGATAAATGATGAGGATGAGATTGAAGATGAAGATAAACATTCACATCAAACATATAAGAGACAAAGGTTTTTAAAGTGGTTCGGCTATGAATAAAGCCTACGTCCACTGTTATTTTATTCCCAGGGGTTTACAATAGCACCATAAGATGTAGAGAGAGAAAGGATGTGTATCTTCTGTATGGTGTTTCTTAGTTTTCTTGGATCTGAATATGAATATCTCGTCGAGTTCCATATTGAGATGAATATACAATATGAATCCCAAGGGATATATAGAATAATTTGTGCTTGAGACGATATCTCCGAGTAATAATAAAATATATAATGCCTCGCTGAGGTGAAATGATAATAGTTTCCAGATTGTTTTCGAGCATTCATCGGCGTTGAGTCTTGTACATGCAAAAATTTATATCTTGCTCTACCATATGTGTAGGCTGAATTGATTAAACATGAGAATAATTTACTCATCCAATCAATATATGATATGTATATGCTTGAGAAATAAAAATATTAATTTCAAAAAATGAAATAATATATGTTGGCTGATATGTCGAGGCAAAATTTCCTGATGTCGAGCAATAATAGTTTCTAGAGGTTTAAGATTGTGGCTGAGCTTTCGTCGGGATTGAATCTCGTCCCTATGAAATTTTAATAAGCTGCCCGAGCACGTGTCGAGACTAGATCAAATAATTATTATCATGAGAATAATTATTCAGCCAAACAATATGTGATGTGTATCAACATAAGGAAATAAAAATTTCAAAATATGAAATAATATGTTTTGTGCCAAATGTTTGTGAGATGGACAAATTGTCATAAATAGGACGTAGAGTTTTTGTAAAGTTATTTAATCTCAAACAACTAATCAGGTATATGTTGATGTTTGAAAATTATTTATAACTTGGTCTTAAAAATATTTTTATGGTGATCACAAGTTAAAAAAGACTTAAGCCCCATGTTTGTCCCCAAGCTGAATTCGTGTTTAAAGAAATATCTTGGGTGCTCCACTTTTTTTAATACCCCAAGATTCTACTGCTGTCGACCAACGGCATGGATGTTGCCGACCAACATTTGGGGGTGTCTTAGGTTGTAGAATATATAGTGTCGACCAAGAAGCAAATGGTCCCCGACCAGCAGAGCGATTTCGTCGATCAACAAAAATGGTGCATTTATATTGCAGATCAGCTGTTAGATGGTCACTGAACAACATCAGATGTCGGTGACCAAGAAGTGGATGGTTGGATATTTGTCGACCAGTAAATTGAATCCTCCGAACAAACCTGAGATGTCGCTGATCAAGAAGTAGATGATCGTCGACCTGCAATTGGTTCCACCGAGCTACAATATAAGTCTCCGACCAACAATAAGATACCTCGTAGTTGGATAAAATTATTTCAACGTTGTTGATGGATCTTCACATCTTATCTCCGACAAACAAAAATGGTCTGGTTAAGCTTCCCTTTAATAAAACATGGCCCGAGATAATGCCGGCCAACAATTTGTATGGTTGACCAAAAATAGGGGTTGTAAGTGGATGATTCCGAACAGCCATATGAGTCGCGAAAATTTTCATGAGATTGATATGTCCTAAAATATCTCTAACTAAAAGATCATAAAAATAACATTCGATGTAAAATCAGCATTAAGATTGCTAATTAAATGGTCCATTCTATAATCCACTAGATCGTGTGATTCCGACAAAGAAGCCCTGTGATGTGATGAATGAGGAGTCAATATCTCAAATTTGTGCCCAGAGTCTTGATATGGTCATGATTGTTTAATTGATCCTTTTTTACAAGAGGTGGGTAATGGCTTTTTCAGGTGAGAGAAAATTATTTTTTATATTGATCCCTTCCTATTCCCTATTTGGAGAGATAAAAATATGCTGAATGATCGAAGTTATTACCAAATTTATATCAAAAATCAATCAATGAGACTTTATTGACATAGAACCAAATTAAGTATATAGTTCATAAAAATGAATGCAAAAAGACTCAAACTTGAAGAGAGATAAAGTAGATATGGGTCATGATTTCCATGAGGAAACTTTTCATTGTCTTTAACCTTTTCCCATTCTCTGATTAAAAATATAATGGGAATTTGAATAGTCATCAAAGATCTTTCAAAAATTATTTCAAAATTAACAATGAAAATGATCAAATTTAATCATCGTCGTATATATTGGTATATGTAATCATTTAAAATATTTAGTCCATGATATAAAATTGAAACTTGAGAATCAAGCAAAAAGTTATGATTTATGAAATCCACTATTTTTCAGTTTTCTAAATAATAATGAATCTAACAGTTATGATTTAAAAATCATGAAATGCAACATTTTGTAGATAAAAATTGGACAATTAATTTATGTATATAAACATAAAAATCATGATTGAATCAAAAGATGTATGTATAATTGATTATACGTAGAGAAAATAAAAACATAGCTTTTGATGGAGAACAATGCTTGTAACACGTTCCCACAGACGACGCCAATCTGTTGAAGACAGAAAATGGCCACTATCATTTTAGTGGCGTCAACAGCAGATAAATGATGAGGATGAGATTGAAGATGAAGATAAATATTCACATCAAACATATAAGAGACAGAGGTTTTTAAATTGGTTCGGCTATGAATAAAGCCTACGTCCACTGTTATTTTATTCCCAGGGGTTTACAATAGCACCATAAGGTGTAGAGAGAGAAAGGATGTGTATTTTTTGTATGGTGTTTCTTCGTTGTTCCCCCCTTTTGGATAAGGGAATACATGTATTTATAGTGATGGGAGATAAAGAGATACAATGTCTTTATACATTCAGACATTTATGTCTACATACAATGAATCTAATTGTTGGTCTTCTATAATGGTTGGTCTTCCTTGAATTGCTTGGTATGCTATGTGTTGTCATCTATTAATACAGTATAAATGTACATTAAGTCTCATTAAATGCGTTGTCATCTTCATTAATTCACATTAAATGCATAGTTATCCATTGATCTTCCTGGTTGGTATGCCGACCAACTCTCCTCGGGTGCCGACTATCTCTCCTCGGGTACGGACCAACTCTCCTCGGATGTCGATCAACTCTCCTCTGTTGCCGAATATCGCCATGTAGTATGACATGTGTCCTTTTTCTGATTGGTCCTCGTAGATGGAGAATTTTTGCATCAACAATGGGAAACATACCCGAAGCACAACTGAGACTATCCCTATCTAGAAGAGAATTATATAAGCGTCTAATGCAAATCCTACCGCACCCACATTAACTGCAACTACGTACCCACGAAAGGAATCAAGCCTGGTGCCCCATTAGTAGGACACCCAAAAGGTTTTAAAAATATTTGTATAGCAAGGGTTAGAACCCAAAACATTTAAAAATATTAAGCAGGTAAATTTAATTGCATAAAATTAAAATGCATAAATCCTCTTCATATTTAAGTTAGTCTCACACTCTCTTGAGGACTGACTCACCCCTCAACTAATGTGCACACCTTATGTCTTTCTATATAACCCATCTAGGTATATATCCCGTAACTAGTTTTGTTATATAGATTCTGCTTCTCCCATTACTCTAACCCGAGTAGTTTTAATACCTAATGTATAAGTTATTAATCACATTATTTATACCATTATTTATACATTTAAACCATGTATAGTTTTGAATTCGTCTAATTGTTTGTTTCTTTTATTGTTTACAAATCAACCATATAGCTTAAAATTTTATTAGAAATAAGAAAAAATGTTTCTAATTCAAAAAATACTCATTGTTTGTTGTTTTTTTGTATGTTAAGGAGCGATGGCGAATTATGAATAAGCATCAGGAAATGGAGAGTTTCGAGATGGAGAATGATTTTAACGAGGGTCAGTAGATTGCTGGAAAGTTTTACTATGGTAAACGCAAGGACAAGTATACACAAACCAAAGACGACCTACTCTGTGGTGCCTTTACCTCTGGAGATAGCGATTTCGATTACGACTCCTCAAAGAAGCGAATAAAAAAACATTTTTCCAACAAGACTGTCATTTTCATCTCCATCACCGCAGTTATGCCCAAATAAGAGATTGATCACAATTCCAAACAAGAAAATGAATACGATAATGCCAAGCATAGGTCCATTTCCTTCACCAACAAAGAAGAAGAAAACAATGATTACAATTTTTTCCAATGGATTTTAGGAACAAGATCGAGGATGGTGTGGAGCAGTGGCGTGACAGGAAAAAGGAGAAATCGATATCTTCTCAATTAGGAAGGAGAGAACCGAAGGAGGAGGATGTTGGGAAATTTGAGAACCACACCAAAGGGATTGGGATGAAATTTCTTCAAAAGATGGGGTACAAATGAGGGGGCTTGGGAATAACCAGTAAGGAATTGTTGCCCCGATAGAGCAAAAGTTTTGTCCTAAGAATATGGGGATGGGTTTCAATGATTACAAAGAAGCTACTCTACCAACATTGCATGAGTTGGAGGATAAACCTACCACTGTACGTTCCAAAGAGAAGCTTTGGACCAAAAATGCCGAGGTAAAGAAGAAGAAGAAGAAGAAGAAGAAGAAGAAGAAGAAGAAGAAGAAGAAGAAGAAGAAGAAGAAGAAGAAGAAGAAGAAGAAAGATTATGTAACTGCTCAAGATTTATTTCGTATGAAGGAAGAATAGGGTAAAATAACTAGATGTATGAAGTTTGTTAAGGAGAATACTTAGTATATACCTTTGGTGTTCTTTCTTCCTTTCTTGATGAGAGTGTTTGTTTATGCCGAACATATCATGAAGTATTGTATGAAAGTGTTTGGTTATAATTGTTATCTTTTTAGCCGTTTTTATTGTTTGTTATATGTGAGGTTGGTGGTATGTGGTGGGTAATTTTTATTTTTTTTTAATATTTTAACTTGTGTAAGTGTTTATAAAACTTACAAAATGAATATATATGTTCTTTTGCAAGTGTTTACAGCCGTTGTAAATTAAAAAAGGTTGTTGAATTTTGTAACTGTTATAACACTTGCAAATGAAATTTTTGCAAGTGTTTAAAACACTTGCAAAAGTATAATATGAAAGTGTTCAGATCACTTATAAATTTTTTTGTAACGGTTGTCCGAAATGGATATATGTTCCCAATTAACACTTACAAATGACATTTGCAACGGTTTTAAACACTTACAATTTTTTTGGCAATGCACCGATTTGTAAGTGTTTAAAACACTTACAAATCACCTGTTTTGGTGTAGTGAAGGCTGTCCCAATCAGCTTAGAACTCACTAGCATTTGTCTCTGAACCTCACTGCAATCGTCTATACACAAATATCTGTCCATATCCCTCATCTACTGGAGCCTAGTATCATATCTGCACCTCCCAAAAACCTCGAGGGATGGCCCTTTTGAAAGGCCTCCCTGACACGCTACCACTCAAACGGCCCCGGGTGGCCCTACACTACCGGAGGCATGAGCTGCTGTGGCTAAGGCTGAGGTAAATAGGATTCCATAGCTATCATGGAAGTATTGACCGCCTCGGACACAATACTAGCTACTTGCTCTGTGGACACGAATCCTTATGGGGCTAGTGTCTTTGGAATATCGAGATCCTAAAGGGCCTCTCCCTCTCCGCCCCTGGTGGCTTCCCTCGCGGGTCTACCTCTCCCTCTCCTGGGTGGCATCTGAAATGTAGAACGAGTTGTATTAGTTCATGGTTAATACAAATCTTAAAATAGCAAAAGTACGTTAATTAATAATAATAAACATGAGTCAACAAAAGAACTCAACACTGAAACTAAACCAAGCCACACAGATCCTAGGGACACTAGAACCTGATGCTCTGATACCATCTGTGACACCCTACTTAATTAAATTTTGGTTGATCAGGCCTCTATCAAATTAAATCAGGATTTCCATATGGTTCATTCTTAGCATCACTATTGCAGCATTGTTAATTACTAGCCCCCTAATCCTTAATTAGGCCGTTGCAATATTTTATCTTATGAATTAAACCAAACCAACAAGTACAACAAGAGTCCAAATATAACCGACATAATATAATAGAGTCTGAAAATATCACAAATGTCTAAAACAAGTGTTAGCTGAATATTTTTTACTAGAGACAAGTAACCCAACATAAATCTAAAATCTGAAAAGTAGCCAATACATGTGAATCAAAATAAAGAGTACAACTGTCATGGGAAACATACCCGAAGCACAACTGAGACTATCCCTATCTAGAAGAGAATTATATAAGCGTCTAATGCAAATCTTACATCACCCACATTAACTGCAGCTACGTACCTAGGAAAGGAATCAAGCCTGGTGCCCCTTTTAGTAGGACACCTAAAAGGTTTTAAAAATATTTTTATAGCAAGGGTTAGAACCCAAAACATTTGAAAATATTAAGCCAGTGAATTTAATTGCATAAAATTAAAATGTATACATCCTCTTTATATTTAAGTTAGTCTCGCACTCTCTTGAGGACCGACTCACCCCTTAACTAATATGCAGACCTTACGTCTTTCTATATAACCCATCTAGGTATCTATCGCGTAACTAGTTTTGTTATATAGATTCTGCTTTTCCCATTACTCTAACCCGAGTAGTTTTAATACCTAATGTATAAGTTATTAATCACATTATTTATTCCATTTAAACCATATAACATTCTCACAAGTTATATAACATCGATACAATTCACATGTATTTTACCCGTACATATTTATTCGCACTATGTATACGTATCAACTATTTAAAATATTCATGCACATGCATTAAATATATTTAATCATCCTCCCGAGTAAGAACTCACCAGATGTTCTGTAAAATGCTATCATTTCTAGGTATACTCATCAACCGGACCCCTAACACGGTTAGCTCCCCGAATCAGAAAATAAAATAAACGCAGTGGATGCCGCCACAGTTCCCCCCGAAAATGATACTAACTCATACCCAAGATGTCTCACCCCTAATAATACGGACGCTATGACCTGGGTGCTATACCCATATTGCTCCTTAAGCCAGGGGATTCACCCACGTCGTGCAACCTCCTATGACAGCACTAAAGGGGTATGCTTTCCTATAAAAATTATACACTATAATATTTATAATTAACACAAATATATATATATATATATCCATGCTACACATGTACAATTATCGTAACACTAACCTAACATTCCCAAGTCTATATTCCGACCCCAAATTCAATTAATCACATTACTTAATTTATTACCTTGGTGTCACTCAACCAAATATACCCAGACTCGCTCACTTGGCCCGAAAGTAAAACCCGAATTATTATTCAAAAGTCTTTATAATAAGTTTGCACACTTACTAATATAAGGTTCTTAATTCACTCACATTAAATCTTCACTCCCTTTTTGGATTTATACCTTAATAATCCATGAATAATTCTCATAAAATAACTCATTATTTTAGCCCAAAATTTAGAATCGTCCAAACAGAAAATTCCCCACAAGAACTTTAACACTCAGACATAAATAGGGGGGAGAGGCTGATAACAAAAATGACGTCGTTCGAGCGGTTGGGCCTGTCATTTGAATGACTTTGGCTGTCGCTCGAAATAGAAGCCATATCGTTCAAACGACCCTGGTTCTCTCTCTCCTCCGCTGTCTTCCCAAAAACCCATCCGCCATTGCTGAACTTTAAGCTCTATTTTTGGTGGAAAATTTTCCATTTAAACCCTCCAAGATTTACACTAAATTCACCAATTCAAGATACTAAATCTAAATACAACATCCACACAGATTGGGGTTTATAATTCACATTTTTAAATCCTACAGATTTTTAATCAGAAATTATAGAACCTCAAATTTAATTAGAGAACTAACCCTAATATTTCATTCACTCTTCAACCACTATGATATGAACAGGAAAATGCAATTAATTTAGAAGCAAGTTCCTTCTAGGATTTGCAGGGTCTGAATCTCTTGTTGAAGATGATGGGTTTGATGAAGATTGTCCACAATAGTCCTCGATTTAGGCTCCTAATATCTTCTTTAATTGCTCCCTCTTTTGTCTCTACTTGATTAGAGTTTCTAAGATGAGTTATGTCCCCCACACCCTCTCATATTTAGGGCTTAATAAGTCAATCCCTTTTTTACACTTATGGGCTTTAATAAAAGAGCCTAAACAACCTCATGTGAGCTCAAATATGCCTAAAAATATCCCTAGATCCCTTTACTACCCCTGGGAACTATTTTTCGACTATTTCGATCTATTTGGACTCAACCGTACACTCAAAATTGTCGTCCGAACAATATTACTATAAGCTAATATTCACCCATCAACTCATTAACTTATCACAATTCGCAAGTAACATTAAATTCGATAAATATTAATCGTCTACTCACCGAATTAATAATTAAATAATATGAAAATAATTAATCCAATTAAATTATGACACACAAGTAATTTAAAATTTAACGAATTAATTAATTACTAAAAGCCCCAAAAATGTGAGGTGTTACAATTAACAAAAAGAGAAAAACATCAGTTCACAGAATATAGAAAACAACATTTAATGTAGTTACACTAAATGGTTGCTTTGATTATAGAGTTGAAGAGGGAGTGTCATTACTCCCCTAATAATAAATTTGCAATCAAGTTCCCCCCAAAAGAAAAATTAAGTAAAAATAAGTATTTTCTATGAAAGAACAAAAAAATAATTCCAATAAAAAACATCCTAAAGATGAAATAAGAACCAAATAACAACATTAAGCTACACAAATATAATCTTGGTCCGCAATCTGTCAGGGATTATATTTTTTTCTCCAAAACATGAAAAGAATGAGATGGACCATTACATCGATTTATATACCCGCAACATAGAATTAGAACAGATGGAAGTATGAACTTAAAACATAAATTATGAAGTGTGAGTATGGTTAGTAGTGTTACTTTAATATATGGTTAAACATACGGTTAAAGGAACTCGCATTAGTTATTTTGAAGTCCCAAGACAGCAAGATTAAAAATTAGCGCTTCATGATCAACCTGGATATGCTGCAGAATCAGTCCCAAAGCTTGAAACGATGCACATCAGTCCCAACGCTGTAGAATCTATCCCAACACTGAAGATTAAAAATTTGCGTTGGTCTTTCACTACACCAACGCAGATCGGTTCCAACACTTAAAACATGCACTATATAAAAGATGTGAAAGAAAAAACTAAATCAATAAAAGTGAGCAGCATAAGTATATAAAAGATATGCAATCTCGACCTCTCATAATTAACAACAGTACCTGAGCTTGAGTTGACATTAGCTTTTCATAGTTGAGAATATTTATTATATCAAGAATTTCGTTCAACCACCCAGTATGATGCCATGCTCGGAATGCATTGGCACATCCTTCCCGTATATCTTCAACTCTAGTTGTTTCCTTTGATCAACAACCTTGAGGGCCATCCTTGAGATGTACTTCACTTCAATGTAATTTTTTTTAAATGCGAGATATTCAAAATGGTCAACTGATTTAAACAGTCTCTCAACTTTGGTCTTCTTCACTCTTTAAAAAAAATGATCATCATCTTCATCTTCCCACTGATCATATTTTTCCCATTGTTTTATGTCCTTCTCTCATTTATCTTCCAACTGGTCATCGTTGAAGGCATAATTCAACCCAAGGAGACTTTCTGGACAATAAATAAGATTAAAGCACAATGAATGCACCACATACTCAAACTCAAGCACTCAAGATAAAATCCAAATTCAAACTCTCAAATTGTTAAAGTTTCCCTAACCATTAAAATGAATGCAATACAGGTGTTGATGTAAAAAATTAGATTATATCTAATTATTTAATCACAGATAAAATAAATGAGACAAAGAAATTTTAAAGTGGTTCAGCCTTATAAGAATGGCATACGTCCAATGTTTCTGTTATTGATGACTGTTTGTGAATTCTTGATTACAAGTTTTATCAAGAAATTCCGGTCCCCTTGCAATGAGGATTATACAACGTATTTATAGCCCTATGGATGTAATGTGAAAGGGTAATATATTAAATGCCCCTTAAGCGTTTACATCTGTATGATAATAATAAGCATTTAATGCACAGTCAAACTGTTGGTTATCCTGCTATTAATGCTTTGTTCGAGGTGCAGCTCGGACCGCCTAAGCTGCTCGGTACTCAAAAGTTTCTCGGTACTCAAAAGTTCCTCGTAGAGTTCTTGTTGGTTGTAGCGGCTGAGTTGCTCGGGGAAACAATGCTCCTCGTTGCAGTATGGTTCCTCGGAGTCAAGGTGTTGTTTGGAAATGTTTGTTGTCGCCACGCAGATTGCCATGTGTCTTCACTCAATTGAGCCATGTCAGCAGACTAAATTTGGTATCAACAACAGTTTAACATAAATGTGTTCAAATTTTAGAGATTGCACAATAATTATTTGTACAGCATCCACAAACAACACAATTGAAAAAAAAAACTGTTATATGTGCATTCAATAAGTTGATAAACATATTCTCAAACATGTATTTTTATATATGGATACTAACAAATTGAGAAATTGATATACCTATTTATATATAGACCCGAACAAGAGTAAACAATCAAGCCCAATAGGCATAGTATAAACCTGTTTTTAATAAAAAGTGAAACATGCATAATAGAAACCTGTTTTTAAGTAAAAAGAGAAACAAACATATAAACATATTTCTTAATATCTTATTAACAAATAAATACACATGTATTTTTATATGGATACTAAATACTTGCAAAATCGAATCACCTATTTATATATAGACCCCCAACAGCAGTAACCAATCGACCCAATATCAGTAAAAATAGATATAGGTGAATTGACATAAACAGATGTAAAACTCCATATAAACAGATGTAAAAATTGACACAAAACTCCATATAATAAGCATGTAAAACTCCATATAATAAACATATAAATGTATATATAAAACTCCATATAATAAACCTATAAAACTTGATATAAACAGGTGCAAAAGGATCAACATTTTTTTAAAGAATGACAAATCTAAACACCCAACATTTTTTAAAAGCATCAACATTTTCTTAGAAGGATCTCACATAAGAATCATTAAATGAATGCTTAACAACATGCACAAAATAAAGCAGAGCATTATGTACTTAGAAATTTTTTAGGTCTCTGATCCGTCAAGCGATTGGACAACCAAATGTGAGAGACCTTCATTATAAAAATAAATATTTGTAAGATATTATTTTAGGGTTTTTAAAACCCCAATCTAATTGAACAGAAAGATCAACACAGAGGAAATGATCTCCCCTGTAAACAAACTCCCAATTTCAATGGTGAGCGAGGAAATGATCAATAACAGATATGAACATACCTGAGGTGAAGAAAATATATGATCAATAACATATATGAAATGGTGAGCGAATAACCATAAGTTAGTGAAAAAATATAGAAAATCATAAGTGAGTAAACAATTACTACCTTCAATAGGAGTTATCGTGTGGCAAAAGTAGCGCACCGACAACGGTGTTGAAATGTCGTTAAAGTGAGAGGGGGTGAGAGCAAGAGAGAGATGCCTAAGATATGGGTTTGGTGCGTTTGGAACAGATAATACACACCTACTCCTTATGAGAGAGACATCAAAATTGGTCAAATACAATTTTACCCTTCTTTTAGAATTTTGATGAAGAGTGAGAATTAATCTGAGTGTAGAAAAAGATGGGGAACTCATATGGTTTAGGGCAAAATAGGGAACACGGGAATAATTCATCTTGTGACTTCATAAGATGTCTCTTACGACATACATAAGTTTTATTTCTCATTATATAGATGTATATGTATATGTATATTTCATTATTTAAATACTCTCATATGGCGAGGTTCTCTATCACACCTCAGTTAACACAAAAAAAAAACACCCTTCAATTATCGTTACTTAAGTGAGGCGGGTTATAACATTTTGGTGTTTTTTTTACAATTACTCGTCCCAACCCGGTGCATTAAAGCTTGGCGTGTTAAGTGAAGTGTGTTACCAATAAACATACCGATTTTTTTAAAATAGTAAAAAAATAAGTTTTTTTTAATCCAAACTTGGTATATATGATCTACATAGTAACGGCCAAAGATGCTCATATATACCCAGTTTTCATTTTCACCCAATTTCGGGTTAAATTTTTTTATGTTTATTTTTGTATATGATCTCCTCATTACGGAGATCGTGTATATAAAATTTGGTCGGAAAATATATTTGTTTTACTATTTAAAGAAAATAGGTATGTTGTTAGGAGGTATATTCGAGAGCATATATATATATATATATATATATATATATATATATATATATATATATATATATATATGTGTGTGTGTGTGTGTGGTCTCAGGTGCGAATGTAAGACGGTCCAGACTCTCGTACAAACCATTTTTTTAAATAGTAAAATAATGATTTTTTTTTTTGGGGGGGGGGGGGGGGGGGAGAGATGATCTCCATAATAAGGAGATCATCTACAAAAATATCAATTCAAAAGTATGTGAGATGATCATCCAAAGTTTTGACGACCAAAAATGCACATGTTCATCATTTTTGCATATTATTTTTTTAAAACAGTAAATAATTAAATATTTTTATGAAACTTTTTTTATTTGATCTTCAATAAAAAGTTTTACCAAACAAAATATTTTTTATATTTTAAAAACGATTTGTACATATATATACAGTACTGCTTTTGTGCGGATTATTCCGCATTTTAAGACCGGACAAGGGTAACCTGACGGTGAGCTCAGAAAGAGAGAGTGTGCCTATAATTTAGTCGATAATATTTTAGAGTCACAGTCAGGTGACACGTGTCCGGTCTGCACTCGTAAAATGCGGACTGGTCCGCACAGGAGCAGTACTGTACATATATATATATATAAGGAAAGGATCAAGTGAGGGCCCAATTTGAGGATCCTAAATGAGGCCATTTTTTTAAATAGTAAAAAAAATATTTTTCGGGTGATTTTTTTTTGTGATTTTTAAACATTTCAGTAGGACCATAAAAAATAATAAGCTCAAAATGATTTTTTTATCTACTTTAAAAAAATCGGTCAAACTTTGTCAGTTTTTAAGTTGTTTTTAAAATGTTAAAAACTGATGAAGTTTGACCGATTTTTTTAAAATAATAAAAAAATTCATTTTGAGGTGATTATTTTTTTATGGTCCTATTGAAATATTTAAAAACCATAGAACAAAAATCAGTTCCAAAATAATTTTTTTACTATTTAAAAAAAATAGACATCATTCAGGGTTCTCAAAGTGTGAGAGCTCACTCTCTCTCTCTCTCTCTCTCTCTCTCTCTCTCTCTCTCTCTCTCTCTCTATATATATATATATATATATATATATATATATAGTACTGCTCATTTCCTGTGCGAACCAGTCCTCATTTTAAGAGTGCGGAATGGACACGTGTCACCTGGCGGTGAACGCATAAAAGAGAGAGAGTGCCTATAATTACGGGAATAATTATTTAGGTGCACCGTTAGGTGATACATATATAGTCCACACTCCTAAAATACAGACTGATCCGCATAATAGCATTATTATATATATATATATATATATAAATAAAAGGTCGTTAGAATAGACAGTGATCCCATCGTTTTTGGGAAACAACCAATCATCCCGTAAAATATTCCGTCTTAACAAAAAAGGGAAAAAAAAGGCACAGCCTAAACCCACCCGACCCGCATTTCCCTAGGCATTGTATCCGAGATAATAAAAACTGAATCAATCTTTTTGCTCTTTTTATGAAGTAAATGTTCATTAAATTTTCAATTGACATTTGATTAAGTCTGATGGATTTCTTTTTTCTTCCGTGGCCTGTGTTGAGTTATTGGCACCATGCTACTGACTCTCGTGTTAGAAATTTTTAAAACTCTTAAACTTAATATATATATATTTTTTTTAATTTAGTGACTCTTGGAATGTTGGTTTTATATCATGTCGGAAAAGTTGGTCTAATTTGAACAGTAGAAATTTATGAAGTTTGACTTTTACGGAAAGAAAAATAGAAAGTGTGAACACCATTGTATTCTTAGTCATGAATCAAAGAATCTCGTGTGTGTTTCAAAGAAGTAATGAGTGAGCCACATTCATAATTGAGATCTAGTGACATCAAACAATAGAAATTAAAAGTGCCACGTCCAGAAATTAGATCCTCACAAAGAATATAATATTTTGGATCCCTTCATTCATTATTAATTAATTTTGAATTGAATGTTTCAATATTTAATAAAATATCATAATAAATTATTCATAATTCAATGATCCGATTACTCTACGTCATTCAATATAAATATGTTTACGAGTTAGGCTGAGGTCACGCCACACGTGACTCCGGGGCTCATCCACCCATTATCAATTAGTGTTGGGTTGGATGCTCCAATAACAGAAGAGCAATATGACGAACAATGATGCACTGTGAATCTTCTTTAGACACGCATACGAGATGATCACCGATGTTTACAAATTGTATGTTGGAGCTAGAGGCGAAACCACAATTTTTACTTGGAGGTGATCGGTACGACCCAGCGGGTTGGACCTAAGGTCATTTTGTAATCTAAGAAGTATAAAGTGTTATTTTGATGAACTAAACCAAAATATGTAGGTTGTCCCATTGCATAATAGAATAGAAAGTCATAAATTCAAACAACTTCTCTCTCCCTCACAACGGTGTTGCCACAAGATTATTTTCACAAAAGAAACAACTAAAATAACAAAACTCATGTCAGCAACATTACCTATACATGAATCTAGATAATAGCTTTATTGACGAAAAGAGGTAAAATTTATATGCACATAAATCAAGTATACTAAATCAGATTTGAACCTCAACTTTTGGAACCTTAATTCTTCTTTACGAAGGTCCAGAGGAGATGATGGTTAAGTGGAATATTTTTTGATAAAGTCATGCTGGCTTGAAATTTTGGATAGCTAAATTGTAGATAACTTCATTACTTTAATATAAATCAGTATAAAAATTACGCTATTGTAATGTTTTCTAGGATTTTAGGGAGGCTATGACCCCCTTTTTCATGGATTAGTTTTACTTATGGTTGAAATTTTAATGGTCCGTTAATATCTGCACATAGGGAAACCATATGACTTCGGATTATCATTCACGTGCCTCCCATATTGCAAGTCGGTTCTTTCCATTACTTTTAATATTGTAAATTTATAGGGGTTTTTCATCTATATTGTATTTGGGATAAAATTATTTATAATTCCGTGATATATCATTTTGGTGATAAAATTAAGCAATATACCTAACATCTTAATGGTGAGATTCATGCTGTTTCTAACTTGTTTACTCTTCCTGAGCTGGCCAAGATGTCACAGTTAAAAGGTGGAATTATCACAAATCGTGCCAATTGAGAACCATCTGCAAAGCATTAAGCAGAACAAAATCATGCCATTTTTCTTGATGGTTTTAACAAAAATAGGTGAAACTTAAGAGGCTAGTTTGCTCTAAGATAAGCCATATTTGACAACTAATGCTATCGCGCAGCGCTCCAACCGTCGTGCCAATAGTTGCCTAGAGTCACATGGTCACTCTATTCACGCGAGTCACGACTAATAAAATCCTTTTATTTTTATATTTTTTTCATTTTCTATGAAAATGTAAATCCTAATTTCTATGATTGAATGTATATAAAGACATAGATCAATAATTTAATGATTTTATGAAATTTAAGATTTATAATTATCAAAATGTATGATGAATTGATTATCATTTTTAAAAAACTTCTGATGCATTCACCAATGACTAGAAACTCTACATTTTTTTAACCTAGATAATTTTTTTTACCAAATGTTAGTAAAAAAATCGTCAAACACTAAGGCCAACCGGAAAATGATTCCTCCCTCTTTTCAAAAGCAAAACCGTATTTTCATGATACAGAGTCATACGTGTAACGCATGTGTGTATTAACTAGTATAATTATAATTACGCAAATATAATCTATAATAATATTATTACATATCTATGTACTTTGGATGCATTTGAATATTCTTTATCCCATGGTTACAGAGAATCTAATAAGGTGGCGGATTGTTTAGCAAATTATGGCATTCATTGCAATTCGATTCAGATCTTTTAATCATCTTTAGACCTCCCTCCTATGATTAGGGGATATGTTAGGCTTGATAAGATGGGCTGTCACTACATATGATCCTCTTTTGTTTAAATTCGCTTGTTCTTGCTTTTGTTTTGGGATTTTTATTAAATCCTATATTTTTGTTTCTTAAGTTCTCTTTTGCTTGTAAGCCACTCCGGAGAGGCTATTTCTCCTTGAATAATGTAACTATTGGGGGTTATTTCCCTCTTCCATAAAGAAAAAAAGAAAGAAAATGCATTTGAATACCAATATTCATTATGATATCCTTGTTTCATTATATGGATGAATATTACATCAATTAAAAATTTCACCTTAAAATTATAAAGTAATAGCTCTATTTATCATAAGAGAGTATGATAGATGTGGTGGAATTTAGTACCTCCATAATACGAATTTTTAGATTCTAGCACATAGTATTAAAATTAGTGACATATCCTGAAGTCTAAAAGCATGTTATACATGTGTTGAAGTGTAAAAGATCCAAGTATGCATTATGTAAATACTACTTGCGTATATTATAAACTATTCTTTATTTACATATTCTTGATATATTTGCAACTTAATTTGTTAAAAAATAAAATTTGGTACCACGGCACTCTAGAATTACTCAATTTACTAAATGCACTGAAATTTAAACACAAAATACTATTATTTTAAACTTAATGAGATATTAAAGAGTGATTTCCTTAATTTACTTAGCAACATCTTTAAAAGCATAAAGTTAATTTTGAATTATCAATGTATATACAACATTGTAGGGATAATATAATGAGGGATTCATAAAAATTCGATTCACGATAAAGTGATTACCTCAATGCATAACAGACAAATTCTTACGAAGGTTGGTAAAAGGTTTTAGCTTACTACCATTCATTTGTGCATTTAAACTTACTAGGATATGCCCCTACCAATGACACTATCTTAATTTCACATTACAACCTTGTTAATTTATAAACATTTTTTCATAATTACTTTCATATACAATAGCAAATTCATAAGATAAATTTATAAAGGAAAAGACAACCCAATTTTTAACTACCCATATTCATCAACTCCAATATTTATATAAAAAGTATTGAGAATAACTCAATTTTAATGAATTAGAAAAATAAAAAATAATAATTTGAGACAATTTTTTTGGTCATAGTGATGTGTTGAATGTTACCCACCAGAAAAGAAGTACGTTGAACATTCAACGTTTAACATTAAAAATATGTACTGCAATTGGCCCATTAACTTCATGGTGCACAACGTTTTTTCGTCTGCAGGTCACTAAGTATAGTACATTTGAGTTATTATATGATGCATCACATGTAGGGAAGTATATTTTCAACACACCACACATAACCTTTTCAATTACTGCCTAACTGATGGGAATTTCATCTAGTACTTATTATGCAAATGGCCTTAAACACAAAAGTAGGGATTCAATGCATTTCTATCATCATCAACGTTATCATTTTAATCTTAATTTTATCACTTGGGTCAGGCACATAAAATCTCATTTTTTATTATTTTCTATTATGACCAATGTTATCAACAAAATTTAACTCTTTAAGATATGCCCTAATTTTTTTTAAATATAGACAAATTTAAACCAAGTTGTAATAGTGTAAATTTTTGGAATTCACTCCGAGTTACCCCCTTCGACGCATAGAGGGAATAACTCCAATTATTGTACATGTAAAGTAAATACCGTATTATCTTAGGGAGTATAGTAAAAAAAACGACACAAACACCAATTTTTACACAACATCTTTGAACTTGGTATATACATACGTGGGGTCAAAAATAGTCTTGCTAATAGTGCAATACGTGGCAAACGGGCCGATCAAGATGGCACCCCGTACCTAATCTAGCAAGACAAGGACGATAAGAGTCGAAGATAGAATAGACGACCGACTATGTCAAGCAATAGTGTTTTATTGTAATTCAAACTTCAATAAAATATGTTGTATCCAATTGTAACCTCTAACTATATATAAAGGGAAAATATTCATATTGTGAGAGGAGGGCTCCGAAGCGGGAGGATCACTCTCATGTAAATTCTCTCAAGTTTATAGTGAAATACTATTAAAGCTCTGTGGACGTAAGAAAACAATGATCGAACCACGTAAATCTTTGTCGCTCTCATTTATTTTTTATATTTTTATGATGATTGTTGCCCCCCCTTCTGGTGGATATATTGACCGCACAATTGGCGTCGTTTATGAGAAATGACACGAAAAGTCTTTCCTCAATATTAGGAGACAAAAAGAATTACTATATGTGACCAAGCACTGGTAACACTAGTGCACAGGTCAGACATGGCTGATTGAATCTAAAAACGTTGGGTTATATCGACTCAATTGTATCTTTGTGTGTGTAACCTATGATACAAGTGAGTCCATATAACCCAACGTTTTTAAATTTGTATCAGAGCCGGTTACACTAATATATTGTGTGATTTTAATCTTGAAATTATATGGATAATTTGTATAATAGGCTACCTATTTTTTATGGGATCAAAGTATGCATATTGGAAAGCTTGAAAGAGGTCGTCACTCAAGACGATTGACAAGAGAGACCGACTCGTTTGTGAAAAAGGTTGAGCACCACCCACTGTGACTAACGACAATATCAAAAGTTTTAAACATGTCACTGTTTGGACAGAGGATGATTTTAAAGGGAGTAATTTTAACTCCCGTGGCTTAAGCGTAATTTCTGGTGCAGTCACTCCCAATGAGTTTTATTGGATTATGACGTGTACCTCATCTAAGAGAGCGTGGGATACTCTCCAACTCACTCCCAAGGGTACCAATGTTGTGAAAGCTTCTAACCTACAAAATCTCACCACACAGTTTGAGACTATTACTATGCTAGAATATGAGACTTTCGATGAGTTTTATGCACATTTATCTGATATACTCAATTCTATTTCTATTTTGGGCGAGAGAATTCTTGAGACGAGAGTAGTGAAAAAGATTTTGAGATCCCTGCCATCCCGTTTTATCCCTAAGGTCACGATTCTTAATTTGTGGGACTTTTAGATATACTTAGGTTAGAAGAACTCATAGGAGACCTTCAAACTTGTGAAACTGATATGTTCCCTAAAATTCAAAAGCCAAAGGAAAAAGGGGTTGCTTTGAAAGCCCAATCTAAAAAGAAAGAGGAGATATCTTTTAACTCCGAATTTGACTTTGATCCTGATAGTCTTTCCTTTTTTACTAAGAAGTTAAAAAAAAAATCTCAAATTAAGGCATTAAAATTCTTCTAAGAAAACAAAGGTTTTTAGAAAGATAAAATATTTAAGTTAGGCAAGAAAAGTTTTGAAAAGCCGAAAAGAGAGTAATCTAAGAAAAATGAGGATAGATGTTACGAGTGCGAGGATAAGGGTCAGAAAGCCCACGAGTGTGCTACGAGGCTAAAGAGACGGGGTAAGGGCAAAGTTGTCTACAATGTTACTCTTAGTGAATGCGATGTCAAGTTAGTGGATTCTGGGAATGAATCACCACGTGAACATAACTTCATCGGGTCCATGGCTACTCATGTTGGTAAATTGATTACGTCTCACACCGATGGGGAAGATTTCAAATACTATGACCTCGACAGTGAGTTGAATCATTCTGGAGAGAGTGAGTGAGATGACATTTTGAGTGAGGGACAAAGTGACCTTCAACGTGATTACGTCGAGATTTACATCGAATGCTTTAAATTGAAAAATAAAAATAAAAATTTGGCTCTTAGGATGTTAGCTTTCAAGAAGGAGTTGAGAGAGAGAGAGAGAGAGAGATAGTCCTTGATGAGGGTTTCTTTGGGAGACGGAGTTGTTTTATTGGAGAGGTAAAATTGTGACTTGACCAACAAAGTACCTAGTCTTATGAGAGATATTCAAGCTTCAAAAAATTAGAAGCCTTTATATCCCAATTCAAGAAAGATCTCGAACGTGCTTCGGAGGTCAAGGTTACTATAGGATACGTCGAAGAAAGTATAGAATATATTTCTCGGCCCCACTTTAGGTTTTAGGGAGAGGTAAGGAATAGGCTACGACAGTGCATCCACTTCTCATATCGTACCCAAACCGATTCCTAATTTTGTGAAGGATTCATATGGGCCTCGACCTAACCCACTAAAGAGAGAGCTAACCAAGGTAGACCCAAACAAGTTTATGTTTTCACCCCTTACAAACGAAAAGGTCACCTTAAGTAATTTTTCTACAAGTTAGGAAGAACTCCACTTGCACATACTCTAGCGCACCGCTATAGTTACTTTTCTAGTCTTATAGAGCAAGTTGACTTCCTAGTCGCTACTTCTCAAAGCTTAATATAAGAATTTTAAGGGATGTCTATGCATTTTGAGAATGCTTCCAACACTACAACTAGACATAACAACGATAAGGGCAAATAAAAGGTTACCTCCACTTGGGTACCTAAGTAAGGTGACAAAGACCTTGGTGTTCACGTTGCTCTCAAGGTTCAAAATACTTTCCAATGGTATTTTTATAGTGGGTGATCTAGGCACATGATCGGTGACAATTTATTTTTTACCCACCTTACGAATCGTAAAGAAGGAAAAGTCACCTTTGGAGATGGTTGAGAGAAAGAATCGAATGATTCAAGACATGGCTAGATCCATGCTTTTTGGGGAAAATGTGGCTAGAAACTTTTGGGCAGAGGCCATTAATACCACATGCCATACAATGAATAGGGTATATCTTCGTCCACACGCATTACACACTCCATATGAGTTGTGAATAGAGAAAAAACCCAACCTATTATGTTTCCAAGTCTTTATAAGTCCTTGCTACATTTTAAAATATAGAAAGCACTTAGGAAAGTTCGACTCCTAAAGCAATGAGGGGATATTTTTAAGTTATTCATTGTCGAGTAGGGCTTATAGGGTGTTTAACCTTGTAAGCTATAAGGTTATGGAATCAATAAATGTCATGATTAGAGATGACGAGACTCCTATCTCTATTGATCCTAACCTCTAGTGTGAGAATGATGCACCCCCCGGTGACGATCTCATTGTTCTTCATGTTACCCCGATGGACCCCTCTCTTGATTTAGAGGATCTAACCTCTTAAGTTTAAAAGATTCATGACCCCTCTGCTACTTTTGGTGATTCCACACTAGGTGTCAAGATTTGCGCTGAATGCGAGAATATGGTTAGAAAATTTTGCTACACCTCCTTACTAGAGCCCAAAAATGTGAAAGATGAACTCAAGGACAAGCATTGGATATCCAATATTCAAGATGAGTTTCTTTAATTTCATAACAATGATTTCTAGGAGTTAGTCCCCTAACCTAGTGAGACTAATGTGATTGATACCGAGTGGATTTATAAGAATAAGATGGATGAGAATGGTACCATAGTTCTCAATAAGGCTAGGTTGGTCAATCAAGGCTACGCCCAGAATAAAAGTGTAGACTTTGATGAGACATTCGATCATGTTGCTAGGATTGAGTTTGTCCTCTTATTAATCTCCATAGTATGTCATCGACAGTTTAAGTTATACCAAATAGTTGCCAAGAATGCATTCCTTAATGACATTCTACAGGAGGAAGTGTATGTGGAACAACCAAAAGGGTTCTATAACCTAAAACACTCGGGACACGTCTTTTATCTTAATAAGGACTTGTATGGTTTGAAGCAAACATCCCCCACTTAGTACGAGAGGGTCACTTCTTATCTCTTAGCTCGTGGATTCAAGATAGAGGGAGTGTATATGCCGTTACTTGTGAGGAGAGGGAGTGGATAGGCCATTATTTGTGAGGATAGAGAGTGGTGCGATATTAGTTACCCAAGTGTTTATGGACAACATAGTATTTTGATCCACGTGTACCCAACATGCTCACACGTTTAAGGAGGAGATGGAGAGTGAATTTGAGATGAGCATGGTTGGTGAGATTACGTTTTTCTTAAGTATCTAAGTGAGTTAACTTGAGGAAGGGATATTCATATCTCAATCCAAATATTCTAGGGACCTAGTGAAGAAATTTGGTTTAGACTCTGCTAAGCACTCACACACCCCTATGAATACATCGACTAAGCTTACCAGTGGCAATTTAGGAATGGACATAAAGAAAAACCTTTATAGGATCTTGATAGGTTGTCTTCTCTAGTTCACCGCTAGTTGTTCAACTTTTCCTTTAACGTTAAAGTTTTTTCATGTTACCAAGTGTACCCAAAAGAATCTCACTTGCTCGCACTAAAACGTATCATCAAATATGTGTGGCACTCTTTCCTATGATATTTGGTATTCCTTTGATACCGATGATCGCTTATTCGCTTATTAGGATGCCAATTGGGTTGAAGATGTTGATGATTGTAGGAGAACCTCGGGTTGAGGTTTTTACTTTAGGAGTGCTCTTGTCTCTTGGTTAAGTAAGAAGCAAAAATCCATTTCTTTGTCCATGATGGAGGCCGAGTACATCGTCGTCGGGAGTTTTTTCACACAACTCTTATAGATGAAGTAAATGTTGGAAAATTATGGGATTACCTAAGGCATAACGACTATTTCTTATGATAGTTATATATCTCATAATCCGGTCCAACATTATCCACAAAGTACGTTAGGATACATGAGCATTTTATTGTTGAGGAGAAGGTTATGGCCTTGAGATTTTTTAGCACCTAATGTCAATTAGTCGATATTTTCACGAAACCTTTAGATGCACTTAGATTCGAGAATCTTATGAAGTATTTTGGTATTTGCTCCATTCATTGAGTTTAGGGACTTTATATAGTGCAAGGTGCTTATCATATTCATATCATTTTCCCCTATTTCCATATTTCATTTCTATATTTTCTATTTTGGTAAAATCATGAAAAATCCAAAAAAGATTTTTGATTTTTAGGAAAAAGTTTGAAAAATTCCAAAAAGATTATTTTTTGATAAATTTTTTGAAAAAAATAAAAGGATTTTTGTATTTTCATTTTTCACCATATATGGATATGCATTTAAGATATTCGGATCACCCCTACATTCCATCCATTAATGTGACTTTTTCATGGTGCTTTGATGCATAGCTTCGTTTCTTTAATGTGCTTAATAATGTATGGATAACATTTTATTGTTCATTAATGATTGCGTTATTCTTGTAGACTTTTTATCACCTTTATTGCACACATGCACATACTTTTTGAACATTGTGATTGCTTATCATATGTCAAATACGATGTTCTCATCTTAATAATTTTAATAATGAACCAAATGTACTAGACATAAGCTATTCTTGTAAGAACCATCGCTCGAAATTCGTTTCTCAAAAAATTTATTATATGTTAAGCAATGAAAAAGGGCTATGAAAGAGTAAATACTCTTTGCGTTAAAAGCCACCATTTGCAAAAGGATCCTAAAAGACTAATGGCACACAAAAATAGAAGTACTAAGGACAATTTTATATTCATTGATGCTTCGCTACACATGAGCATTATGATATCTTTAAACCTTTTAGTGTGAATTTTTAAATATGTGAGATTTTGAGGGTTAAAGTACAAGATCAATGAGTTTGCACAACGAAATCCCTTGAAAAATATTAAATAGTTTGGTGTTATTGCATTTGTAAGGACATATTTTACGTAGTCCGTTTTACATTGAGTATGTCGTATACCGTTACAACCATCGAAGATTGTTCACGATCATTTAGTCAAGACGACGGATCTCAATATCAAGATTCTTTAACAACAAGCCTCCAAAAGATTGATTTTGGTAAGGTTGTGTTTAAAGTTCATTAATGTTTCATTTAAGTATTGGGATATTTTTTTGTAAATTGTTTATTAACTTGAGGCATTTTATTGAGTCAATTTTTTTTTTTTCTAAATCTGTAGGCATAGTTTTTAAACACAATATTCTTTTCTCTTCATCCATTCTAACGACATCTATATGCTGTTCAAATAGAAGGAAGAAGTCATTCAAACGACAATACATATCGTGCGATAGGTCGTCAGAAGCTCATTTGATATTTTCAACTAACGACAGCATGCTGTTTTGTGTTTTTAAGGTCGTTAGATAGATCGCTCAATCAGGGATCAAACAACATCCGTTGTTGTTCGAACGACCCCATCGATTCAAGTTTTTTTTTTATTATATAAATACTAGTTTTATGAGTCCTTTTTTCTTAAGACGTTTGTTGAACGAAAATTGCATAACTACAGAAATTTTGTCTTTACCTTTAGGGCTTAAAAACTTTGTTTTCGATTCATAAATCATCCCAATTACATTACTGAATCATTTTTGCAACCCAAGACACAATTTTGTTAAAGTTTCTCTTATAGACACGAAATCTCAACTGTTGGATTAGTAGATCTTGAGGGAGTTGCTTCTTGATGACTGCGGTCATTGAGAAGACTCAAGGGTGTTCTTTACTGAAGGAAAAGCTGTGATTCTCGTCGGTTCTTGAAGGAGTCCATTGTTGATCAGGCTGTAGTTTATGTGAATTTTCTGTAGGAGATTCATTGCGAATTTCATTATGTACTTTATGAGTTACGATTTATTGTTCATAGTGAAATAAAGATTTTACCCCAAAGTTTTTTTTCCTGAATCTCTATTTGTCGGATTTGCATGATTGATTTATTCATCTAGATGTATGTTTTAGGTTTTAATTAATTTGGATAAAAATTGACATTTAATTAAATAAGTTTAAAGTTTGGAAATTTGTGAATTAAATTAATAATCGATATTGCATACCCCTTTTACAAATTGGTATCAGAGATTTAGCTTGGATTTTATACCATCTACAAATTGGTATCAGAGTGGCTTTCACTAATATGTCGTGATATCTTTTTTCGCAAAAATTTTGGGGATATTGTTTTTTTTTTTAAATCTAATTTTGAAAATTTTGAATTTTTTTGATGGATAGCTTGCATAATCGGATGCCAATTTTTTACGGGACTAATTACGCCTACTGGAAAGACTGCATGAAATCTTTCTTAAAAGCAATCAATGAACGTGTTTGGGTTGTTTGTGAAAGATAGTGGATGCCTCCCACTATCACCATAAATAATGTCACAAATCCTAAATCGGTGTCTGGCTGGACTCAGGATGAATTTAAATGGAGCATGTATAATTCTTGTGGGCTAAGTGAAATTTTTGAATCCATGATATCACACCTGATGAGTTTTGATGCATCATGACGTGTACTACTTGTAATGAAGCATGGGATGTTTTACAACGTACCTATGAAGGCACGAATGTAGTGAAAGTGTCTAAATTATAAAATTTAACTACTCAATTTGAAACAATTAATATGCTTGAATCTGAGTGTTTTGATAAATTTTATGCACGTTTGTTTGATATTGTCAACACTAGTTTCAATCTTGGTGAACATATTTCTGATGCACCGGTAAAAATATTTGATATTGTTGCCTAAACGTTAGAAGAACTTTGAGAAATATTAAGTTAGAAGAACTTGTAGGAGACCTTCTAACATTTGAAATTGACATGTTTCCTAACTCTGTCAAGCCTATGGATAGAGAGATATCGCTTAAAGCCCATTCTAGAAAAAGTGAGAAAGTGTTCAAGAGAAAGAAGAAAAAGAAAGTGAAATTTTTGTGAGTCCGAGCCTTAGGGCGAGTTTGATTTTTGTGATGAATTTAAAAAGTTTCTCAAATTTTTCGAAGAAAATTCATGCAATAGAAAGATTTTTTGGAAAGATAAAAAGAAAGAAGAGGGCAAAGAGAGTGGTGAAAAAGATAAAGAGGAAAGAGAGATATGTTTTGAGTGTGAGGGCAAAGGTAACAAATCACTTGAGTGTCCCACTATGCTTAAGAGAAATGGCAAGAAAATTACTATGCCAGCCTCTCTTAGCGATAGTGAGGAAGAGGTCAATGATTCTGGGGATGTATCATCACATGGTATGTGTGTCACCTTTATGGTAAGTAATGTGAGAACACCTAGATTGTCCCACGACGATGATGATACTTGTGTACGTGAGAGCCCTGATAATGATTTGAGTGTTTCTAGTGAGAGTGATGGTGAGTTTGAGAGTGAGGGTGAAAGTGAACTCCAAAGAGCGTTTAGAGATTTATATGCAGAGACCTTAAAGAAGAAGAAGTTAAATAAGGAATTAGGTCTTAAGGTGTTAGGTTTGGAGATAGAGATAGAGATTTTAAGGGGATTTGAGACGTTAGCGCGTCAACTCGAGAAGGTGAAGGTTACTTTGAGTGAGCAGTTGATCGTCATAGATAGGGAAAATAGTGAACTTGAAGCCTGTGTAGTCTAACTCGAGAGAGATCTCGAACGATCCCGGAAGGTAAAGGTCATGATAGAGGATACATCTAATAAGGTAGGAAAGATTATCCACGGTCCTACTTTTGGGTAATGTTGAGAGATTAGGAATAGGTCATGATGGTGCGTATACTTCCCATGTTGCACCCGAGATGATTCTCGAGTTTGTTATAGATGCTTATGGATCTCAACCTAACTCACCTAGGTGTCCCATTCGAGATATGAGAGTGCATCCTAGACGTTTTGAGAAAAGTGTTTCTAGTCTCGTGTATGTTTGTTCCCATTATAAGAAGAGAGGACACCTTAGAACATTCTGTTTTAAGTTGGGTAGTATGTTATATAGAGTTTTATCACGTGTTTCCACACACGCACCCACACATGATACTCCTGGAGATTACATGAGAGAAGTTTCACAAGTTCAAGAGAAAGTTAAGTTTTTAGTCAAAACTTCACATGATTTTATGGATTTTTCTATAGGTTGACACCACCCTTGAAAAATTCCTCCGCACCTAATGGTTGAGGTTTACACTTGTCTGCTATCATAGGATGAATTTTATGATGATATTTTATGCCTATTGCTAGTATGTACCACTTTTGTATTTATCTTTTTTCATTTTGGTATATTTTTTCAAAAACTAAAAAGATTTTTGTTTTGACAAATATTTTGAAAAATACAAAAAGATTTTCTATTTTTTTGAGAAAAAATTGAAAAAGACAAAAAGATTTTATTTTGATAAAAGTTTTGGAAAAAGGTAAAAAAACATTTTTGTATTTTGTTTTATACCTATTATGGATGGACATTTAGGGTGACTAAGTCACAATATCATTGCATATCCATATGACTATTCGATAGTGTTTTGAGAATATATATCATTTCATCCATGTGTTTTATAATGTTTGGAGTCATTAAAATGAGATTTGAGATTACTTTCTACATGTTGGACTCATGATGTCCTTTAATTCACACTTGCTCGGATTTGTTTAATTATTGTACTTGTCTATTACATGTTGGTTGAAGTGTTTCCATCTTAATCCTATCTTTAAAACGAACCATATGCGATAAAGCTTGACAATAAAATTAGTGCATATAAGAACCATTGCCCGTGAGAAATGTTTTTCAATATATATACATGGAAAAAGGGGAAGGGATACGAAAGGTAATCATAATATCCTTTACGATTAATCCATCATTTAAATCGGATCTAAAAAAGTGTGGCATTGTAAAAAAATTAGCCAAGGTCCAAAAGAGTTTAAAAAGAGCTAAAAAAGTGTGGCATCGAAAAAAGCAACCAAGATCATTCAAAAGAAAAGAATTTAATAGAAAAATATGATCATTATCTTATATTTGAGTAAGTTTGATTGCAAATATATCAACGGGTTTGCACGTCCTGACAAAGTCTTGAGAAAGCATTAATTAATTTTAGACGTTATTGGTGTTGAAATCATTTTAGAATTTGATTTGCTGATTTGATTAAGTTAATGTCATTTAAATTCAACAATTTTTATACCTAATTATGTTTGTGAAGTTCATTAGTTAAGAGTTTCCATATTCAGCGTGCACATTTAATAGGTATGCTTGAGTTGATTTGCCTATTGAATATGTTCACACCCATTCATTACATTTCCACGATTTGGTTATCTTTATGTAAACTCATGGTGTGTGTTGTTTTTATATTTTCTTTGCTTGAAAAATTCAAAAAATCAAAAAAGAGTTTGTATTTTCCTTGTCTATTGGGGACAAATAAAAAGGGGGAGAACGTATTATGAATTATGGGGGAGTGAGATTTTTTAGTATAGGGGAGATTTTTGATATATGATCTTTGATTTATATGTTTATCTTATTTGAAACTCAATACGCCACAAAGGTATTTATTTTTTATCTCATGTGTATATGTACAAATTTTAGGATCATTATTTTTCACACCCAGATGATGGAAAAGAAATGTTATAGATTTGAAGATGTCAAAGTTGAAGATTTTTGAAGACTTACATTTGTATTATCTTTCCATTTTTGGGGTCAAGGGAGGGTATTAGAATTGTATAGGTTATTTGAATTGATAGTTCAGATTATTTTTAGTTTGAATCGGCATAGACATAGAGGGAGATTTGTAAGGACATATTCTACATATTTGGTTTTACATTGAGTATTTCGTATACCATTACAACCATCAAAGATTGTTCACGATCATTTGGTCAAGACGACGGATCTGAATATCAAGATTCTTCAAAAACAAGCCTCCACAAGTTGTATTTTGGTATGGTTGTGTTTAAATTTCATTAATGTTTCATTTAAATGTTGGGATATTTTTTTCTAAAATATTTTTATCAACCTGAGACCTTTTATTGACTCAAAATAATTTTTCCAAGACCTGTAGGCAGAGTTTTTTAAAAAAAAAAAATTTTCGCTTCGATTATTCAAATGACAAGAAAAATTCGTTCAAACGACATTATATGTCGCTCGATAGGTCGTCAAAAGCTCATGTGATATTTTCATCTAACGAAAACATACTATTTTATGTTTTTAACGACAACATCACGGTTCAAAATACGTATATTAGGCTTGAAAACAAGTCGTTCGAGGGTGAAAACCCAAACCAGCCCCCAAACTACCTCGTAAGAGGCACGAACACCTGACACGGGACCAATGTAACTCGTATGAACTGATCGCGTAGTCCCGGGGCTCCAGATTTGAGAATACGACAATAATTTCAAAATAAGTAGATTAGGCTTGAAAACAAGCCGTTCGAAGGTGAAAACCCAAACCAGCCCCCAAATGGCCCCGTAAGAGGCACAAACACCTCGCACGGGACCAATGTAACTCGTACGAACTGACCGCGTAGTCCTGGGTCTCCTGGTTTGAGAATACGATGATAATTTCAAAATACGTAAGTTAGGCTTGAAAGTAAGCCGTTCGGGGGTGAAAACTCAAACCATCCTCCAAACGGTTCCGTAAGAGGTACGAACACCTCGCACGGGACCAATGTAACTCATATGAACTGACCGCGTAGTATCGGGTCTCCCGATTTGAGAATATGATAATAATTTCAAAATACGTAGATTAGGCTTGAAAACAAGCCGTTCGAGGGTGAAAATCTAAACCATCCCCCAAACGGCCCTGTAAGAGGAGCGAACGCCTCGCACGGGACCAATGTAAGTCGTACGAACTGATCGCATAGTCCCGGGTCTCCCAGTTTGAGAATACGATATTAATTTCAAAATACATAGATTAGGTTTGAAAATAAGCCGTTCGAGGGTGAAAACTCAAACCGACCCCCAAACGGCCCTATAAGAGGCACAGACACCTCGCACGGGATCAATGTAACTCGTATAAACTGACCGAGTAGTCTTGGGCCTCCTGATTTGAGAATACAATGACAATTTTAAAATACGTAGATTAGGCTTGAAAACAAGTCGTTCGAGGGTGAAAACCCAAACGGCCCCTAAGAGGTACGAACACCTCGCACGGGACCAATGTAACTCGTACGAACTGGACGTGCAGTCCTCAGTCTCCTGGTTTGAGAATACGATGATAATTTCAACATACGTAGATTAGGCTTGAAAACAAGCCATTCGAGGGGTGAAAACCCAAACCAGCCCTCAAACGGTCCCGTAAGAGGTACAAACACCTTGCACTGGACCAATGTAACTCGTACGAACTCATCGCATAGTCCCGGGTCTCCCGATTTGAGAATACGATGATAATTTCAAAATACGTAGATTAGGCTTGAAAATAAGCCGTTCGAGGGTGAAAACCCAAACCAGCCCCCAAATGGCCCCGTAAGAGGCTCGAACACCTCGCACGGGACCAATGTAACTCGTAGAAACTGACTGCATAGTCTCGGGTCTCTTGGTTTGAGAATATGACGATAATTTCAAAATACGTAGATTAGGCTTGAAAATAAGACGTTCGAGGGTGAAAATCCAAACTAGCCCCCAAACAGCCACGTAAGATTTTCAATTTTAGAATATAATAATAATTGCAACTCCTATATGTAATTTTTTTATCTTGAGTAAGCTTTTTTTATAAATTACTGGGTTACTATTATCTTCTCTTTTTTGTATCCTATGTTTTTTTTTGCAGGATAACATTTTATCGTTGATATTTATTCACGTGGAACACAGAGAGAACTCAATGATTTACAACAAGGGGTTTATTCATGATGAAGGACCCCGAGTTTTAAAAATCTAAATCAATTAAAAATATTTAATTTCCTTTTAGTATAAAACTTAAGAGATGATGCGGAAGCGTTGTAAAACAGGTGATGGTTCAACTTTCAAAAGTAACAACAAGTTTTAATTTCTCAAAACAAATTAAAACATAATTCAAGTCCTAGAATTTGCCTAATTCATAATTATCAATTATCCAAAGTTAGGCGAAACCAATTTTAGCAAACGACTTGAATAAACCAAATTTACTCAATATTTAATTTAGTCCCAAATTAAATATAGTGTGAGAATTAAACCACATTTTATCTTGAAATTATCCTAAGCATGGATTATAAATTATTGTGCAAGATAAAATAAACAATGTCACACTACGCCGAGATGTACGAGGAAAAACCCAAGACGGGAAACAACCTCGAACGGCCCTAGCCACAAGTCCACTAGATATGGAATTACAATTACAAGACAGATAGACTTACAACGACTGACTCGATCCCTTTCAAGCCTCGACGCTCCTTCTCGTAGAAACCTCTTCCTAGCGGACAACCTCGGAACACCACCGCGGTCTCGGAATCCACCGATGGGACTTTATATGGTCACCGTCACCCAAGCATGGAGCCTTTCTCCGTCTGGTTAAAATCTCAACAAAAGTCTTCTTTGTGATGGGGTGTAGAAGCAAACCCGAAACGTCTCTTGAATTCGGTAGAGAAAACCGGTGCCAAAAACTCCAAGCAATTGATATAAATATAGAAACTTGGATAAACACAATTGGGTGTAAACTAGAGTGTGTATGAATTTTTCTTTGAAAGAATAACACTCAAAACATGATCTTTTTCTTTAAACAAATTTTGTCTCAAAATACTCTCTATGAGTTTGTATGGTATGAAAAAGATACCCCTTGAAAAATGATTCCCGTCCTTGATAAAGCCTTAAAAAATTAGTTAAGAAACAAGTGGGATAATGGGGTGAAAACTGCCAAAAAACTGCTCAAAACCGTTCCCGCCTGGCGTCTCGTTCGAACGAACTTGACTCTCGTTCGAACGAGACTTCTAACGAGTGACCAGCCTGGGCTCGTTAGAATCTCGTTAGATACCTCGTTAGAACGAAAAACTCGTTCGAACGACATATCGAACGACTGACCAGTTTAGGGTCGTTGGCAAACTCGTTCGAACGAAACTGGTTCGAACGACAAAACTCGTTCGAACGAAATCTGGTTCGAACGAAAAAAAACTCGTTTGAATGACATTTCTAACGAACGACCAGAAAGTTTGTAAAATTCGATTTTGGCCCAGAAACTTTTATATACTTATTTTAAAGTTCTATTTGATTCTTTCAGAAAATAAAATGCAGTTTTTATTACACCTAACACCCAATAAACTTTGTTCCAAGCTCCTATATAAATATAATTACATTCATACCTTTGGAGCATGGAACCTTAGTTGATGACGTAGAAACGAGGCACGCAAATCGGCATTTTGATGAAGCTTTAAATTCTTTGCCGCTACGTCTTCAATACATACTTCATAGGCTTGAGAATATTACAAATAAATACTATCCTATGAATAAATGTTTTTGTCCGGAATTGAGCCAAAACTATATATGGACTCAATTGGAAATTTGTGTCCTTACAAATCTCCCCCTTTGGCTGTTCCGGGACAAAAACCAAACAAAAAATCCTAAAGGGCCGTCAAGCTCTACTAGACTCGAAACATAACCCGCCCAATCTTGACTCAACCCAAGGATCAAACACTTTGCCATTAAACAATGCTGCTTTAGTAGGATACCTGCACACTTAAGCAAAATCATCAAATGCATAGGGAATATCAAAATATAAAATGCAATTAATTAAATTATTCCCCCTAAATTAATTCTCCCCTTTATCAAATACATGACCTACTTAGAAAGACGTCTCCCCCTAAGATAAATCTCCCCCAAACGAAGATACAATAATAATAGGATTAGATACCGTTTCTCCCCCTATCATCATTCTCCCCCTTTTTGTTCAGGAATAGGCAAAGGATAAAGAACTAATAAACAGCATGTGAAAGCTTAAAGTGATAAAACATGAAAGCATATGGGCAATAAAAGCAGGGCAAAGACAAAAAAATATCATATATATATATACATTAGAAATATACCAATATAGTACTTGCATATATATAGATATAAACACACACATGACACAAAATACAATAAGTTTGCACACTCGTATGGCAAAAATGTGTCATATGGAAACGGAAGTGTAGGGGTGTGAACTAGAAACAATTAAATTTAGACCCAAACACTTAAAAAACGTTCACGGAGTTCTCATTTGATTGCAAACTTCATCACAGTTAAATATAACCTCATGTGACAATATATAGATTGAACTCAATGAACAAACATACACAATGCATACAAGCCTAGCATGATGATGATTCTACAAACCAAATAGAGTCATGACATTAAAGACAACTAGGATAAACGGACATTGTGCAAACCGTTGATATACCATCCAATTCTCGCTCAATGAGCATATATATTCTTTTGTATGTGAATGAATATATCAAACAAACATAGGCCTTGGCAATTGTTTTTCTTTTTAATGCCAAATATTCTGTTTTTAGGCCTTTGGATCACGTATTTCTTTTAGATCCAATCAACGGTGGCTTACTATCGCAAAGGATTTAATTCATCCTTTCGGAGCCCTTCCCCGTGCACATTTTTATTTATCATGTTTTCATTTTCACACAAATCTCACATGCAACGGATTTTGACATGCACTAGTCCGCCTAGGTCAAAGATATGTAGGTGACTAGATTGGTAGGAGAACACCTCAAAAAGCTCAAATATAACATGTGACATTAAGATTTCAAAAGAGCTCGTGCATGTGTGAATAGAGGCATATAAAAATAGAATCCATTTAATCAATACAAAATCCAACTACTCCAAATAAAGCATGGTAAAGAACATTTTAAGGATTGAAAATCTAAACCAAAAGTTCTAGTCATGTGGGAGCGTAAAAGATGGGATTCAAACACAAATATATGCCACTTAAAGTGTGTCAAACTAAAATACACACAAAAAAAATATTTTTGAGTTTTTAACATTTTTAATCAAAAATAGATATTTGCTCAAAAGGACAATCAAAAATCATTTGTATTTTTCATTAAGCTTAAATGAAATAAATAAAACACAAATGATAAACAAAAATCGTTTTATATTATGCAGTCAATTCAAGCAAAAATATAATACAAAAAGATAAACAAGTCAAAATTTCTAGCATGTGATATGGAATAAGGCAATGACTAGAAAATGACTAAACAAGCATACATTTAGCATATGAATATAGCATGAAGTACAAACGCTAAAGTATGAAAACACTAACACATTCATCCTTTAGATTTAGCAAGGGAGGAAGCATGTGTAAGTAAATGAGAATCAACAACCCTATTTTGTAAGACAACCAAGTCGGATTTCCTAACCCAAATTAATGAGGAATGACTATTTTGGGGTGTAGGAACGTTAACTACCGTGGTTACTTTACTATGGGGTTTTCTAGGAATTCGTTTAAGATCTAAACAAAATTTCCTAAGATGACCTTGTCGACCACAATGTGTACAAGTGAGAACATGTCGAAAAGATTTACTTAAGGAGTGATCTTTAAAAGTATTCCTAGTTGATTCTCCTAAAACATTGGTTTGGGCATTATGAGTAAATTCATTACAAGGATTGAAGCCTAAACCACAAGTGTCATTTTTAATTTGGACCGTTCCTAACATTTTATCTAGTTTTTCTGAACAACATTCCAAATCAAATTTGACATTACTAGAATCTTTTAATTTATTTTCCAATTCAGCAATGTTAGATTCTAGTAAAACATTTCGCTCTTCAAAAGCAAGAAGCTCCTTTTTCAAGGATTCCATTAAACCCCTAAGGCTATCTCTTTCGCCTTCTACATAATCAAGCTTCTCTTGAAGAGTCCTCACATGTGTCCTAAGGTCTTCTATTAAGGCACTATCATCAACGACCTTGACACTCTTTCTTAAACAAGCTTCTAACTTCAAATTAGTTCTTTTCAAATTGATAGATTCTTTATATAATTCATGAAAAGCGTTTTGAAGTTCACTCACATCTACCTCTTCTTCATTTTCACTCTCTTCTCCACTCTCACTATCATTAAAAATAAGGGAATCATGAACAATGACCTTGGAAGTGGCATGTACTATCGTGTCATCAATCGATGAGTTCTCATTATCACTCACATGACTAGCCATAAAAGCCACAAAATTTTTCTTAGTGGGGGAATCGGGATTTTCTTCCTTATCACTATCACTAAGGGTTGCATTATATGTAGTGGGTCATTAACCCTCTTTCCTTAGTTTAGTGGGGCACTCATAAGCTCGATGGCCATAACCTTCACAACCAAAACACTTGTTAGACTCGTCCCTATCTAAATTGTCATTACTAGGTTTAGGGATCCTCTCGGCTTTAGAAATCTTCTCGCTTTTATCATTTTTAGAAGAATCAAATTTCTTGAAATCATTTTTAAATTTATCTTTGTTAAATTTAAGAAATTTTCTAAATTTGCGAGCAAATAAAGCCATATCTTCCGAGTCACTTTCACTATCGCTCTCTACTACTTGTTTGACCTCTTTTCGGGCTTTTAAAGCAACACCCTTTTCAATTTTCTTTTCAGTTTTAGAGGGAAACATATCTAGTTCATAGGTTTGTAAATCACCTACAAGCTCTTCTAATTTCGTAGAGGCTAAAGTGGGTAAAGAATTTAAAACGGTCACTTTAGGAATAAATCTATCGGGTAGGGACCTCAAAATTTTCTTTACAACACGGTCGTCAGGTATTTTTTCTCCCAAGTTAAAGGATGAATTAACAATATCAGAAAGTCTTGCATAAAATTTATCAAAAGTTTCTTTTTCATCCATTTTGATAGTTTCAAATTGAGTGGTGAGGTTTTGGAGTTTTGAAGCTTTAACGACACTAGTTCCTTCATGAGTTAATTGTAAAATATCCCAAGCTTCTTTAGCGATTTCACACGTCATAATACGTCGGAATTCATCCGGTGCGACAACGCTAAACAAGGCATTTAAACCACAGGAATTAAAATTAGCAAGTTTAATCATTTTCGGTCCATCTATCGGCGGGTTTGATAACACGTTCATTTTCAACTAAGTAAGTTGGTGGGGAGTACCCGGTAACAACAGACATCCAAACTCTCTCGTCGATAGATTTTAGTGCCGATCTCATTCGCGCTTTCCAATACGCGTAGTTTGAACCATCGAAAATAGGAAATTTTGAAAATGGGGAAAAATCCATTTTAGCCAAAAAATTAAAAGATCTTAACGAAATAATTTATCGTTTTTGGCTCTGATACCAATTTGAAGGACCCCGAGTTTTAAAAATCTAAATCAATTAAAAATATTTAATTTCCTTTTAGTATAAAACTTAAGAGATGATGCGGAAGCGTTGTAAAACAGGTGATGGTTCAACTTTCAAAAGTAACAACAAGTTTTAATTTCTCAAAACAAATTAAAACATAATTCAAGTCCTAGAATTTGCCTAATTCATAATTATCAATTATCCAAAGTTAGGCGAAACCAATTTTAGCAAACGACTTGAATAAACCAAATTTACCCAATATTTAATTTAGTCCCAAATTAAATATAGTGTGAGAATTAAACCACATTTTATCTTGAAATTATCCTAAGCATGGATTCTAAATTATTGTGCAAGATAAAATAAATAATGTCACACTACGCCGAGATGTACGAGGAAAAACCCAAGACGGGAAACAACCTCAGACGGCCCTAGCCACAAGTCCACTAGATATGGAATTACAATTACAAGACAAATAGACTTACAACGACTGACTCGATCCCTTTCAAGCCTCGACGCTCCTTCTCGTAGAAACCTCTTCCTAGCGGACAACCTCGGAACACCACCGCGGTCTCGGAATCCACCGATGGGACTTTATATGGTCACCGTCACCCAAGATTGGAGCCTTTCTCCGTGTGGGTAGAATCTCAACAAAACTCTTCTTTGTGATGGGGTGTAGAAGCAAACCCGAAACGTCTCTTGAATTCGGTAGAGAAAACCGGTGCCAAAAACTCCAAGCAATTGATATAAATATAGAAACTTGGATAAACACAATTGGGTGTAAACTAGAGTGTGTATGAATTTTTCTTTGAAAGAATAACACTCAAAACATGATCTTTTTCTTTAAACAAATTTTGTCTCAAAATACTCTCTATGAGTTTGTATGGTATGAAAAAGATACCCCTTGAAAAATGATTCCCGTCCTTGATAAAGCCTTAAAAAATTAGTTAAGAAACAAGTGGGATAATGGGGTGAAAACTGCCAAAAAACTGCTCAAAACCGTTCCCGCCTGGCGTCTCGTTCGAACGAACTTGACTCTCGTTCGAACGAGACTTCTAACGAGTGACCAGCCTGGGCTCGTTAGAATCTCGTTAGATACCTCGTTAGAACGAAAAACTCGTTAGAACGACATATCGAACGACTGACCAGTTTAGGGTCGTTGGCAAACTCGTTCGAACGAAACTGGTTCGAACGACAAAACTCGTTCAAACGAAATCTAGTTCGAACGAAAAAAAACTCGTTCGAACGACATTTCTAACGAACGACCAGAAAGTTTGTAAAATTCGATTTTGGCCCAGAAACTTTTATATACTTATTTTAAAGTTCTATTTGATTCTTTCTGAAAATAAAATGCAGTTTTTATTACACCTAACACCCAATAAACTTTGTTCCAAGCTCCTATATAAATATAATTACATTCATACCTTGGGAGCATGAAACCTTAGTTGATGACGTAGAAACGAGGCACGCAAACCGGCATTTTGATGAAGCTTTAAATTCTTTGCCGCTACGTCTTCAATACATACTTCATAGGCTTGAGAATATTACAAATAAATACTATCCTATGAATAAATGTTTTTGTCCGGAATTGAGCCAAAACTATATATGGACTCAATTGGAAATTTGTGTCCTTACACATGATTCTCTTTTTTTGGGTTATGGTCGTGCGGGATTTTATGGTTTTATTGTTAACTTTTAAGGCCGTGCAGACTTTTGTAAGTTAATTGTTATATTTTGTGGTTGTGCGGGCTTTATGTTACTCAGGTTTTATATTTGCTGGTTTTGGAATGTCTAAAAAATAGAGGAAACTCTGTCCAATTTTTTTTGGTCTGTGAACTATTAAAAACTTGTAATATTTTGAAGTTTGTATGTACATTAGTTTATCAACAATGTGAAATATTTTTAATTTGTGAATTTTCATGTTTTCAAATAATTTATTTTTCTTTTTTTTATCAAAAATTTGGCACAGTTCAAAACCGTGCCAAAAGTGTATCAAATTTTAGCACGGTTTTGAACTGTGCCAAAAGTTTTTCAAACTGTGCTCAATTTGGCACAGTTAAAAAGTGGACCAGAAATATCAAATTCTGACACGGTTTAAAAGTGTGTCAAAAGTATTCCTATTTGGCCAAATCTGGCACACTTTTAAACCGTGCCAGAAAAAAATGGTCATTTTGGAACACCTGATTCTCGAACAGTTCAAATCAGTGCCAGATTTGATCTGACACAGTTTTAAACCATGCCAGATTCCTGTTATTTATGTAGTGTAATGACAGACTGCTGAAAGAATTGGAAAACTTGAAGAAGAGGAAGACCATATTCATCCAATATTCCAGTAAGGTGAGTGTTGCTCGGCCAACTGAGGATGAAGAAAAGACTAAAAAAACATTGGCCTTGCTGCTTTGTTCAAGGATAAAGACAAAATCATCAAAAAGCTCCAAGGCCAGTGGACTGATTAACCTTCCAATTCCATAAATAACCTAAGGCTGTCTGGATGGATGGTTATGATGATTCCATAACTCATATGAAAGATCAACTGGAGCAATCTCGTTGGTAAGGGTACAAGTGGGGATGGTTAAACATATTAACACTGTTAAAGGTGGACAAAAAGAGTGAGTTGTGGTATTGGCATGATCCAGGCATGTTTGATTATCCTGATCCTCCATTCAGAATTGATACCGAGTGGATATTGACTGATGCCATTCCCCAGAGCTTAGTGAGGAAGTACCTATGAGATTATGGTATTCCTGGTGAAGATTCTGACATTCGTCCCCTTCACTTGTTGGATCAACCAAGCACAAGTGGCTGTAATAGGTTAAGAGTTTTTAGGACTATAACTATGCCCAGTACTCTTGATGTTCCTCCATTTTGGATGGACAAAGATGAAGGAAAATACCCCATCGAATAATTTTATTTTATTTGGCTTGTTTCTATTTATATGCCTATCTTCTACGGAAGTTTTTTTAAATAAAAAGATTGTCTTTTGCATATATGTTTGTCTATGTAATTTAGTCTTTGATTCATAATTAAGATTTTTGATTAGTTTATTGACTATGTAACTAACCTGCTTAATTTATTTGCATCTGGTCAAGTTATGAACTTGAGTTATTGGGCCTTATGTTCCACTAATGGACTTAGGTAAAATGGTTTTAGGGCTAAGGTTTGGCATTAGTTACCATTAGTGACCAAATGTATTAGGAACGTATGTAGTTCCTGAATTTAACTTGGTCGGATAAAACTTATTGTTTTTGACTTTTAAGTAGTACATGAAGTTTCAGGGAGTTCTTGTTTATGACTTGTCAAAGACGAAGTTATACATGATGACTAAAAGACTTTTCCTTTTTGAAGTTGAAAAAGTTTGTTGGATTTATTGAGACTTCTTGTTAGTGACTTGTCAAAGACGAAGTCATACATGAAGTCTTAAGGAAATTTTCTTTTTTGAAGTTGGAAAAGTTTGTTGGGGGGTGTATAATCTCCGTACTCCTAAAGAAAACACAAAAATGAGCATAATTGGTCAGAAATCACAACTTTATTAAACTGGATGAAACGATTACATCAAATACGTAACATAACTACGGATAATATTTCTTGAGATGATCGACATTCCATAGATTCTTAAATTCTTCTCCTTTAAGTGTCTCTAGATGATAATTTCCTAGTCGTACGACTGTCGAGATACGAGAAGGGTCATGCCAGTTTTCCTTTGACTTATTTTCTTTTTGGATGACCTTCTTAAGTACGCAGTCTCCCTCTTTCATATTAGTCATCTTCAATCAATTATAAATCCAATCTCTCCATGAGATCACTTTTAGGGGAATCAAAAGTTCATTACCTTATGAATTGACAATCTTATCTTGGCTAGTACAATTACCTCAGTCCCAAAAGTAACCATGTAAGGAGTTTAACTTGTGGTTGTTCTTAGCGTAGTTCTATATGCCCAAAGAACACTGTGCAACTCATTTATCTACTTTCTCTTAGCATCATCCAAACTCTTCTGTAACCCATCGAGTATTGTTTTGTTGGTGACCTTTATTTGGCCATTACATTGTGAGTGTCAGGTGGAGAGTGAAGTTTTTGAATCTTAGACTGAATGTTGTACACCTCAAATTCCCTATTATCAAATTGTGTGACCTGATTAGTGATGAAGGCATATGTCATTATGATATGTTTCCAGATGAACTGAAAAACTCTTTCATAAGGCATTTTAACTAGTGGCTTAGCCTCCATCCAATTTGTGAAATAATCCACAGTTAAACTAAGTACTTTAAACTTCCCTTGGTCCTTGGAAATAGGCCAAACTTACCAATAAAATCCACAGATAGAAAAAGGCCAAGGAGAAGTAATGGTAGTTAAGGTAGATTAGGTCTTCTATGAATTACGATAAACTTCTGACACTTATCAAATTTCTTTGCAAAGGAAATACATTCTGCTCTCATAGTTGGCCAATAGTATCATTGCATAGCTATCCTTCACACCAATGATCAGTCGACTAAATGATCCCCACAAAAACCTTTATGCACCTTTCATATCAAGTCTGGTATCTCGACGAGGTGTACACATCGAAGTAATGAAATAATATATCCCCTTTTCTATAAGACTCCTCGTTCTGGCACATAATTGGCTGCCTTGAACCATAACTTCCAAGCTTCTTTTGGGTCAATAGGTAATATACCTTTGTCAATATAGCTCATGATAGGATCCATTCATGAGGGTCCTAAATCCACAGTAATAAAACTTATCATAGCCACCTTATCTACACTTTTGTGTGCAAGAATTTCCATAGGAATGGTTCTCTTGAATTATGTCCTGGTCGATGAAGCTAGCCAAACAAGTGCATCTGCTCGGGAATTCTTGATCCTTGGTACTCTCACCATTTTTACCGCAGCAAACTTGAACATGACTTCTATAGTTTTAGACAGATACTTGATCATGATATTTCCATTGACTCCATATATTTGAAGTAGTTGGTTAATAATAAGATGAGAATTACTATATACCATAACCTGCTCGGCTCCCAATGATAAGGTTAAGTCTAAGCATGTGATTAATACTTCATACTCTGTTTCATTGTTGGAGGCTTAGAATTAAAAACGAAGTGCATATTCAACATCAATGTCGTTCGGAGTATTGATAATAAGACCTACTCCACTACGGATAGCACATGAGGATCCATTGACATATAACTTCCAAACAGGAATGTTGTAATTGGATCACTCCTTGGATAGTACTCCTTGCTAGAGTATTTTATTGCTCTACTTATTGTACGTTTTAGCCATATCTTGGGCATCTAATGTTTTAAGTTGGCCGGTGATAATTTTAGTTTTCTTTGGAACGAAACTTTCTTCTAAGGAAGTATGCTCGGAAGGCAAACCTACGATATTAATTATTTTTGAATATGTGATTTTAAAAATAAAATCTTCTACGGCCTGCCCTTTTAGCACGGTCCTTGTCTCATAAATGATTTCATATTCTCCCACCTTTACTGCCCATGACATCAATCTTTCTGAGTTCTCTAGTTTTTACAGCGCATGACACAGAGGTAAATATGTGTAAACCATAGTGGTATGTTCTTAAAAGTATGTCTTTATCCACCTTGAAGCTTCAATAAGAGGAAGGGATAACTTTTCAAGACGTAGATATCTGATTTCTGCTCCTCTGCATACTTTGCTAGTATAATGCACTGGCTTCTGAACTCCATCTTCCACCCTGACTGATGCCGAGCTAACAGAAGATTCTGAGACAACCAAATATAAATACAATTTCTCACCCAGAGTTGGTTGGTAGAATAGTGGTGGAGATCCTAAGTACTTCTTCAAATCCTGAAAGGTATTTTTTCACTCCTTATTCCATTCAAAAAAATTTTGAGCGCTTCGAAGAATGGTAGGCATTTGTCAGTAGCTTTGGACGCAAATCGGTTGAGGGCAACCATTCTTCCTATTAATTTCTATACATCTTTCTTACATGTTGGAGATTGCATATCAATCAATGCCTTTAATTTATCTATGTTGGCTTCAATTCTTCTTCGATTCATAATAAAACCTAAGGAGATTCCTTCCTGTTAGCTGAACACACACTTGGTCAAATTGAGCTTCATTTGATGTTTTTCCAGTTGATCGAACGTCTAACTCAAGTCTTTGATGTGGTTAGCAGCTACTTTGCACTTGGTAAGCACGCCATCCACATATAATTTTACGTTCTTCTCAATTTGTTTTTCAAAAACATTGTTCGATAACCTTTGGTATGTTGCTCTAGCATTCTTAAGCCCAAAAGGCATAACTTGCAGTAGTAAGTACCTCAGCTGGTGATGAAAGATGTGTTTTTTTATCCTCCCATTTCCTATTGATCTGGTTGTAACCAGAGTAGGCATCCATAAAACTCAACAACTGTTGGCAGGTTGTTTCATCTACTAATTGATCAATCATTAGTAAAGGAAAATGATCTTTTAGGTATGCTTGGTTAAGGTTGGTGAAATCCACACACATTCGGAATTTATTCTTTTTCTTCTTGATCATCACTATATTGGCCAACTAGTTAGGGTATTTGACATCTTTAATGCGGTGAGCTTTCTGTAATTTGTCTACTTCCTCCTGGGTGGCTACATTTTTTTCGAAACTAAATACTCATGTGCTTATGCTTGATTGTCTTAGCATCTTTGTTGATATTAAATTCATCGCATATGAAGTTAGGATCGATTCCAGTCATATCCTCATGGCTCCAAGAAAACATGTTTTTTTGCTCTCTAAGGAAGGTAGTTAATTCATGTTTAAGGGATAGTGCTAGATTTGAGCCAATCTCGGTGGTTCTCTTTGGCTTTTCATTAGCTAGTACGATGGTTTATGTGGTTTCCATGACTTTCCCTTTGACTAAATGATTTTCTTCACTAGGATCCAAAGTGTCGATTTGGTAAGTGGTGGTGATCTTCTAAAATTCTTGCTAGTCGGCAGAAGTATAATAGCATTCTCTGGCCTCCACGTAACTTCCTTTTACAACGCCAACCCCATAGTGAGTGGGGAACTTCATACACTAATGAACTGTAGATGACAATGCTTCGAACCTTTTTAATCCAACTCTGCCGAGGATCATATTATAGACTGAGTGAACATTATTGTCCAGGATAAAAAAGCGAATCTTCTCTTTTCTGCTTGCTAACCAAGTGCTGATAAAAACTTCTAATTTGACAGTTCGCAAATGATAAACCTTTCTCAAGAAATCAATTACAGGTCGGTGATAGGTTTAAAGTTTGTTATCTCGCAACCCCAGGCTATGAAAGCAATTCTATAACATAACATTCGTTGAACTACCGTTATCCACGAGAATTCTTACAATCCTAACATGATGTACCCGAAAAGTAATGACTAGAGATTCGTCGTGTGGGTAAAGTACTTCTGATAAATCATTCTTGGAGAATTCGATGACCAGCTTTTCTTTATTCACCTTTTTGGTCCAACCATATATTTCGTCTGATAAGTTAACTTACCCAATGTAACAACAGGCTTTGGCCCCTTTTAAATAGGCCATTCTCTCAATGAATTAATCTCCACCTCCTGCATCCCCTCCTTTAGTGAAATGATAACCAAAAGATATCATGCCTACCTCAAGCTTAGTCTCCCTGCGTTTCTTCTGCAAGTCGAGGTCATCCTCAGAATCATCATCTCGGCCTCTTTTGCTTGTCATCTTTATTTTTACAAGGGGACTCAGACCTTCTTCTTATTTCCCAACCTCCGGTTCAGTCAACAAACTTGGTCAATTTTCCTCGGTGCATGCCAGATTCGATTTCATTCTTTAGGGCAATGAAGTTATTGGTGGTATGTCCATACTCTCTATGAAAGTCACAGTATTTAGACTTATTTCTCCAATGGGCGACGATTTCAGTTTCCCATACCATTTCAAGTCCCTGTTTCCCCTAATTTCCTCAAAAATATGATGCACACCTTTAGTAAGAGGGATATATTTTCATACTTCTTTGATTTCTCGAGTTTTATATCTTTCTGTTCCTTCTTATCGAAAGTTTTTGGCCATCAGATTTTGTCCAAGGGATTTTCTTAGCAGCCATATCTTTTTCGGCGTTCATGATTTTACTAGCCTTTGCCATTAGTACAGTCATGGTCTTTGGAGGTTCTTTCACCAATGCATAATATATATTTTCAGGAGGCAACCCACTCACTAAAGTCGTAATTGCAGTTTTTTCTTGGTAATCTACCACTTTGCATTTCTCATTATTGAAGCGAGTAATGTATTCTCGGGTAGTTTCTCCTTATCGCTGGCGAACACTCAGCAAATGGTCTACCCTCTTGATTGGCTTTGCTCTAAAGAAAAAATTTCTAATGAATAGTTTAGTGAGTTGATAAAAATTTAAAATTTATCCTGGGGGTAAATTGTTATACCATATCTGAGCTGGACTAGTGATTGTACTTGAAAAAGCTCGACATCGCATCTCGTTAGGAACACAATAAATATCAGTGGGATCTTGGTAGTTCTCAACATGAAGGACGGGTTGAATTTTACTTTCATGCGTAGGTATGACCACAAGTGGTTTGAATTTGAAAGGTGTAGGGAAATCCATAATGGCATGGATAAAAGGATATCCTTTCACAAAACTCCTTTGTATATGATTCTTTGTTTTAGCCATTTTTCCTAAATAATCTTCCAATCTTTGTATTGATCCCTTCCAAGAGTGCTCTTCCAATTTTGACTTGGCTTATGGGGCTTTATGTCCTTACCGCGGGTTTGTGCTAAGCTCTCTTCCTGAGAAGTCTGCTCGGCACGCACAGATCCTCTGATGCGCGCTCTGGACCTAACTGACTCTTCTATACGCTCGCATGACCGGACCGATTCTCTATGTTAAACCTCTTGTTGCTCAAGGACCAAGACGATGAAAAGTAGAGGCTTTACTCAATCGTTCCAACACGCTCGATCGCTCAGAAGTGAAAGATCGACCATCATAGTAATCAATAAATTGGATGAATGATGTTGCATCTAGGTGATAAGTTTCATCATGGGAGGATCTGGAATAACCACTTCTCTCATTTCTGGGAGGAGAGGGATACATCTCCCTCCGAGATGGTACGATAGTTGACTTATCCTGCAATGTTTAAGCTGATTGTCTTACTGATTCTTGCATTGCTTCCTGCCCTTTGACAAGATTGAGTAAGATTCCTTAAAGATTTGCTACGCTAGAAGAAACAGATGGATCCAGAGCATTGCCTGTAGCTACAAGGCTGCTCTTAGGAACATTCTTCACCCTTTAGAAAACTTCCAAGGTGAACAAGTGAATAGAATGGGTAAAGAACGATGACAAGCAATTGTTTTCATAGACGATGCTAATCTATTCTTATCCAAAATTGGTAGAGATTTTATCTTAACTAGAAATTACCTATTTCGTAATCACGGATAATTATTTGAGTAGTGAGAATGAAAATAATAAAGGACAACAACGATTTTTAACGTGGTTCAGCTTAGGAAAAGTCTACGTCCACGGTTATGGTATTACTATTAAAGGTGGTTGCATAGATTTTTGGGCATTCCTGCTTATGCGCAACAAACTTCTCCCCTGAGCTATGGGATAAGAGATATATATATATATATATATATTGGTCTTGAAAACCAAGGGGTGGAATTCCTCTATATATTCAAGCATTTACAATTGTACACAATGAATGAGACTATTGATCTTCTAAGGCACGTGTGAAATAACTCTTGATAATTCCCATGAGAATGACTTTTCTTCTTCCTGATGGTTCATCTTCTTAAGTTGGTTTGCCAGTATGCCGACCAAGTAGTTCTGGAGACGATTAAGCATAAAGGAAGCACCAAGATGTATACTTATGAGGATTCCAATTTCATTGGTCCACATGGTATGAATATTTTGACCCACAATAGTCACAATTTTGGATTGTGACCATTTTTGGTATTTGACTTAGTGACAACAATATTTCATCCATTAATTTATAATATTGAACATGTAAATATATCACATTAATCTCGGGTGGTAGAACACATTTCAACACTTAATTGTCTTCAAAGACATTTGGGTCTCCCTTTAATTAAGGTACAAAGTTTACCCAATTATAAATATCAGAACTATATATTCTAACAATAACGGACATGAATGAAAATGACTATGCAGACACGAGATACACTTGTTTTGAAAAATCATGCATTGAGAGAGATGACTTTTGGCCGTTCCTTTTCCTTCATGAAAATCTATCAGGTTTACTAGATATTCAGCGAATGCACCGGACTGAAGATATGTGCGATATAAGAAAAAAAGAGGCCAAGTGGAAGGTAGGAAACTTCAAGATATAAATGCCCTTTAGTAGACAGTTAAACAGAAGTCTCGAAGAGGATTTTGGGATGAAATATAAAAAATATTGAATTTAAATTGCAGAGACCGCCGGAGCCAAGAGTATGAGTTTATTTCTTAAACCTTTCATTACTTAGTGTAACCCAAGACACTAGATTCACACATTAATTCTCTGAACATTGCTGTTACAAACTGGTGTTGTTACATTGTTATTACAAACTGATGTTATTACATGACAACTCTTAACCTTCATTATATACTTCACATGCGCGAGTAATATTTTTGTCATACACAAGTTAGCACTAATTAAATCCCCATTTTTATTGAGGTGATGTTGTGGGTAATATACTTTCATATTACGTGATATTCTTGGTGGGTAATATACTGTAAAGCAACTGTAATTTTCTTGGTGGGTAATACACTTTCATATTACGTGATATTCATGTCTTGCATGTTCTTTCTTTATGACATTGATAATTATCTGAAAAAAATGTGAAACAAAAAGCTAGTGAAAGTCGATTGAGTACTGCTTAGAGAATGATTGAATAGTCACCCAAATGCATATAATAAAAATAAATAAAAAACAGTTCTTGATTTCATGCTGTCAATTTCTATAATCTTGATGGAAAACTTTAGTGGAAGTATTTTTTTCTGGGTAGCATACCTGTGTGAACTTATTTATGTGTATGATTGGTTTCATTTTGTGTTGCTTCTTGATTACTTTTTTGTGATTTTGTACCATTTTATAGTATACTTTTAGTAAACAATACTGTTAATTTTAATTTGAGTATTAGTTTGGAGTATTCTTAAATTCATACGAGCTAATTGTGTTATATTATTTATATTTATATTTTTTTAATTTATATATTTAAAATAGTTTATATTTTTTGCTTTAATTTTTATTTTTTTTATCACGGGGGCAAATTTATCGCCGTGCCCTCGGCACGGACATCCACTAATATATATATATATATATATATGCAGTCCTGCTCTTGTGCTGACTAATCTGCATTTTAAGAATGCGGACCGGACTTGTGTCACCTGACGGTGAGCCCAGAAAAGAGAGAGGGAGTGTGCCTATAATTTAGGCGATAATTTCTAGGAGCATCGTTAGGTGAGACATGTCTGGTTCGCATTCGCACAAGAGCATATATATATATATATATATATATATATATATATATATATATATATATATATATATATACATATATATATATATATATAGAGAGAGAGAGAGAGAGAGAGAGAGAGAGTCAGGCTCAGGCTCCTGTGCACACTAAGTTTGCACATCAAAATTTTAAAATTGTAAAAAATATATTTTTGAGCTGAATTTTTTAGGTGATATTTAAATATTTCAAGAGACCCATATATAAAATATCAACACAAGAAAATATTTTTTACTATTTTAAAAAAATCGGTCAAACATTCGCTGCTTTAAAACACTTTAAAAGCTGCGATGTTTGACCGATTTTTTTTAAATAGCAAAAAATATTTTTTTGAGGTGATGTTTTTTATATTGGTTCCTTGAAATGTTTAAATATCACATAAAAAATCAACACAAAAATATTTTTTTTTAATATTTTAAAAAAATAGGTGTGTGCCAAGAGGTGTGCAAACATTGTGTGTATAGGTTTCTCTTTCTCTCTCTCTCTCTCTCTCTCTCTCTCTCTATATATATATATATATATATATATATATATATATATATATATATATATATATATATATATATACACTAGTTGTGCCCACGTGCATTGCACGTGTGGGCGAGTCCAGATATTCAACTGGATGAGATTAAACGTATAAGAAAGTATGTACATGTAATGAATTGAAGGAAATAAATGAATGAAAGACAATGATATAAGAACAAATGAAATATGATAAAATAGCAGAAACCAATGTCAATGAGTCCGAGTTATTAAAAATATAAAATGCAGAGGAAGGGATAAATTGTTTAGGGAAGAAAGAAGATAATATCATAGTGAAATGAAGAAAGATGAAATTGTAATATCTATTCAAACATGAGCATGATAAGTTAACACTCACGTCACAATTACTTTCAATACCTTACAAATAAAATAGACATACATATAGGAGCAAGTAAACACAAACTCATATTATCATATTGTCATTTACCGTTATACCTTTTTTTTAAACTGAAATGCATCTCTCATCAATTAAATCAATTGAATAATAAGAAATACGAAACTCATGACAAAACTCGTCAAATACACAAAGAACTAAAAGCCTTGAAAAGGAGGCAAAACTAAAAACAAAAGTCATCAAAATGTACTTGTTATGGGTATTGGATGACATCATTTACCATTTATCCGTACATGAATTTAATGGATGATAACACTAAAGTCAAATTAGGTAGAATTTATGTACTAAATAATGATAAAAAGGTTTAAAAGGCATCCAACCTTGTGGAGTATTGTGAAAAATCATTACTAAAGCTTGTAGCTGTAATCACATGACACTTTTCTTTTGATGGAAAAGAACATTCTTGAAGCAATACACAGTTATCAAATGGGAACTTATGAACTTATAACATAAAGTACAAGTTTATAAAATTAATGGTTGTTGTGACTGCAACCATCATAAGACCCATGTTACAAACCTAAAAATAAAGAAGTAATAATAAATAAAGAATAAAGTAAAAGTCAACCAAAAATGAAATATTGCATGAGGAAGTGTAATACATCACTGTGTAGAAACACCCCATGTGATATCTTAAATTAAACGTAATTAATTGACTTTAACTATATTTTACGTTGATCATAGACTAAAAAGTAAGAAGAAATGCATTAAGAAGAAATCGAGTCACAAAATATATATTCCCTTTATGCCCAAAATTAAAAGTTCATGTCACACGGCATGGACTAATATGTAGTGAAAATTACACTTAATCAAGATGCCACCCTTGTTAGTGAAGAGGAGTGAGTACTAAGTGTAGCATTATTTGTGTGAAAAACTAAAGACTTTATAATATAGTTGGGTTGTAAATTCACTCAGAGGACCTTGTAAGTTTGTTTGTTCTACTGTCCATACAAGACAAAGTTTCTTTTTTATCAAAGAAATGAGTACGTAAAAACCAAGGTTAAAAAAAACTCAGGGCGTGATCGAGGCGTGGAGGCCAAGCCTTAAACCTTAGAAGCCTAGGCGGGCCTTAGGCGTGAAAAGATGCTTAAGACTTCTTAATATATTTAATATTTTTTAACAATAACAAGGCTATTAAAATACTAAAATTGTACATATCATAAAAATATGTTTGAATATTTTCAAATTAAAATACTATTTGATTATTTTGGATGAAATAATGGTCCTATTTGTAAAAAAATTCTTTAAAAGGTGATATTGTTTCACTAAAGCAATGTTATTTTTAGAAAAAAGTTCGCTTTAAGGGTTTTACCAAGAATAAGGCATAAAAATCTTAAGGCGGGGCATTTCTCCCAAGCCTCAAGCCTAGGCGTGCTTAACCGAAGTGTAAGGACACAAATTTCCAATTGAGTCCATATATAGTTTTGGCTCAATTCCGGACAAAAACATTTATTCATAGGATTGTATTTAATTATACTATTCTCAAGCCTATGAAATGTTTGTTGAAGACGTAGCAGCAAAGAGTATAAAGCTTCATCATCATGCCGGTTTCGTTCCTCGTTTATACGTCATCAACCATATTTCCATGCTCCCAAGGTATGAATGCAATCATATATCTATATAGGAGTTTGGAGCTTGTTTATTGGGTGTTAGGTTTAATTAAAACTGTGTTTTATTTTCAGAGAGAATTAATTAAAACTTTAAAATAAGTTTATAAAGTTTTCTGATCTAAAATCGAAATTTCCAAACTTTCTGGAAGTTCGTTCGATATGTCGTTCGAACGAGATTGCCGTTCGAACCAGATGTCGTTCGAACGAGATTACCAACGACTTCCCATTAAGGCATACTGGAACTTCGTTCGAAATGTCGTTCGAATGAGATTGTCGTTCTAACAAGATTTCCAACGAGGTTCTGACGAGTTCATACTGAAACTTCATTACAAGACTCATTCGAACGAGAGTTCGTTCGAACGAAATGTCGTTCGAACGAGATGCCAGGTGGGAACAATTTTTGGTAGTTTTAAGCAGTTTTTCTCCCACTTCCCCACTTGTTTCTTAACCAACTTTTCTCAGACTTTATAATGTGCGGGAATCACTTTTGATTGATAATCTTTTTCACATCCTACTAACTCCTTGAGAGTGTTTTGAAAGAAAAATCAAAGAGGGGAAAAGATCATGTTTTGAGTGTGTTTTTATCAAAGAGAAAAATATACACCACTCTTGTTTACACCCAAATTAGTTTCTTCCAAGTTCTCATATTCATATATCTTGCTTGGAGTTTGGCACCGGATTCATCTCTTCCGTTCAAAGAGAAGTTTCGAGTTTTCTTCTACATCCCATAAAGAAAGAAGAAGAGTTTTGTTGCGACATTACCCACTTGGAGAAAGGCTCTTTGCTCGGGTGACGGTGACCATATAAAGTCCGATCGGTGGATTCTGAGACCGCGGTGGAGCTCCAACGTTATTCGCTAGGAAGAGGTATCTACAAGAAGAAGCGCCGGGGCTTGAGAGGGATCGAGTCGTGTGTTGTAAGCCTTTCTTTCTTGTATTTGTAAATTTCGTACTTAGTGGATTTGTGGCTAGGGTCGTCCGAGGTTGTTTCCCGTTGTGGGTTTTTCCTCGTACATCTCGGCGTAGTTGATTGATTGTTTATTTTATCTTTTGCACAATCACCTAGAACACATGCTTAGGTAAAAAGATAAAAATTGGTTTTATTTAATCTCTACGTGTTTAATTTGGCTAATGTGTAGTTAACTTGGTTTAAGTGAAAATGTTTTTAATGCGTTAATTTAATTTCACTCGGTTTAATTTTAATTTGTTTAAGAAAATTAAAATTTGTTAATTCGTTTGATGGTGAACCATCACACTTCTTTACGCTTCCACATCTTGATATAAATATATAAAAGGAAATAATATTTTAATTAAAAGAAATTTAAAACCGGGGGTACTATCCTTTTCAAATTGGTATCAGAGCCAATGCGATAAATTATTTCGTTAAGATCTTTTAAATATTTTTGGCTAAAATGGAATTTTCTCCATTTTCTAAATTTCCTATTTTTGATGGTTCTAACTACGCGTATTGAAAAGCGCGAATGAAATCGGCAGTAAAATCTATCGACGAGAGAGTTTAGATGTCTGTTGTTAACGGGTGGTCCCCACCAACTCACTTAGTTGAAAATGAACGTGTTCCCAAACCGACCGATAAATGGACTGAGAATGAGTTTAAACTTTCTAATTTTAATTCCCGTGGTTTGAATGCCTTGTTTAGTGCTGTCACACCGGATGAATTACGACGTATTATGACGTGTGAAATTGCTAAAGTAGCTTGGGATATTTTACAACTAACTCATGAAGGAACTAGTGTCGTTAAAGCTTCGAAACTCCAAAACCTCACCACTCAATTTGAAACTATCAAAATGAACGATAATGAAACTTTTGATGCATTTTATGCTAGACATTCCGATATTGTCAATTCATCTTTTAATTTGGGAGAGAAAATACCCGACAACCGAGTTGTAAAGAAAATTTTAAGGTCCTTACCCGATAGATTTATTCCAAAAGTGACTGTTTTAAATTCTTTACCATCTTTGGCCTCTACGAAATTAGAAGAGCTTGTCGGTGATTTACAAACCTATGAACTAGATATGTTTCCCTCTAAAACTAAAAAGAAAATTGAAAAGGGCGTTGCTTTAAAAGCCCGAAAAGAAGTCAAACATGTAGTAGAGAGCGAGAGTTATAGTGACTCGGAAGACATGGATTTGTTTGCTCGTAAATTTAGAAAATTTCTTAAACTTAACAAAGATAAATTTAAAAATGATTTTAAGAAATTTGAAACTTCTAAGCATGACAAAGGCGAGAAGATTCCTAAAGCCGAGAAGATCCCTAAACCTATTAATGAAAATTTAAATAGGGACGAGTCTAATAGGTGTTTTGGTTGTGAGGGTTATGGCCATAGGGCTTCTAAATGCCCCACTAAACTAAGGAAAGAGGGTAAACGACCCATTGCATATAATGCGACCCTTAGTGATAGTGATAAGGAAGAGGGACCCGATTCCCCTACTAAGCCTAATTTTGTGGCTTTTATGGCTAGTCATGTGAGTGATAGTGAGAACTCATCGATTGATGAAACGTTAACACATGACACTTCCAAGGTCATAGTTTATTATTATCTTGTTTTTGATGATAGTGAGAGTGGAGAAGAAAGAGAGAGTGAAAATGAAGAAGAGGTTAGTGTGAGTGAACATCAAAATGCTTTTCAAGATCTTTATAAAGAATCTATTAAATTGAAAAGAGCTAATTTGAAGTTAGAAGCTTGTTTAAGAGAGAGTGTCAAGGTCATTGATGATAGTATGTTGGTTGAAGACCTTAGGACACGAGATAAAGCTCGTCTAGAGAAGCCTGAATATATAGAAGGCGAGAGAGACAACCTTAGGGGTTTAATGGAATCCTTGAAAAAATAGCTTCTTGCTTTTGAAGAGCAAAATGTTTTATTAGAGTTTAACATTTTAGAACTGCAAAATAAATTAGAAGACTCTAGTAATGTCAAATTTGATTTGGAGTGTCGTTCGAAAAAATTAGATAAAATATGAGGAACGGTCCAAATTAAAAATGACACTTGTGGTTTAGGCTTCAATACTTGTTATGAATCTACTCATAAAGCCAAGACCAACGTTTTAGGAGAATCTACTAGGAAAGCATTTAGAGATCACTCCTTAGGTAAATCTTTTCGACTTGTTTTTACTTGTATACATTGTGGTCGAAAAGGTCATCTTAAGAAATTTTGTTTTGATCTTAAACGAATTCCTAGAAAATCCCAACGTAATGCAATCAATGTATTTAGCACTCCTACACCCTAAGACAGTCTTTCTTCATTAATTTGGGTTAGGAAATCTGACTTGGTTTCCTTACAAAATGGGTTTTTTTATTCTCATTTACTTTCACATGCTTCATCCCTTGCTAAATCTAAAGGATGAATGTGTTAGTGCTTGCATATTTTAGCTTTTGTACTTCATGCTATATTCACATGCTAAATGTATGCTTGTTTAATCATTTTCTAGTTTATGCCCCATGCTTAATCACATGCTAGAATAATGATTTTTGTTTATCTCTTTTGTATTTTATTCCTTCATTTTGTTTGCATCAAATGAAAAATACAAAAAGATTTTTGTTTATCATTTGGATTTTATCACTTGGTAATTTAAGCTTAATGAAAAATTCACATGATTTTTGTTTGTCTTTTGAGTATATATTTTTTTGGGTTAAAAATTTCAAAAACTCAGAAAGATTTTATTTTGTGTGTATTTTAGTTTGTCACACTTTATGTTCCATACACTTGTGTTTGAATCCCATCTTTTACGCTCTCATGTGGCTAGAACTTTTGGTTTAGATTGTTAATCCTTAAAATGTTTTTTACCATATTTTTATGGAGTAGTTGGATTTTGTGTTGGTTAAATGGATTCTATTTTTATATGCCTCTATTCACACATGCACGAGCTCTTTTGAAATTTTAACTTCATACGTATATTTGAGCTATGTGAGGTGTTCTCCTTCCAATCTTGTCATCTACATATTTGTGACTTAGGAGGACAACTGCATGTCAAAATCCGTTGCACGTGAGATTTGTGTGAAAAATGAAAACATGATAAATATAAATGAGCACGGGGAAGGGCTCCGAAAGGACTAAGTGATCCTTTGCGATTGTAAGCCACCATTTTTGAATGGACCTAAAAGAAATACGTGGTCCAAAGGCCTAAAAACAGAAAATATGGCATTAAAAGAAAAATAATTGCCAAGGCCTATGTTTGATTGATATAGTCATTCAAATTTACTATAAATTCTTATTGGGCGAGATTGGATGGTAAATCAACGGTTTGCACAATGTTCGTTTATCCTAGTTGCATATTTCATGTCTTGACTCTATTGGTTTGTAGAATCATCAATATGCTAGGCTTGTATGCATTGTGTATGTTTGTTCATTGAGTTCAATCTATATTGTCTCATGAGGTTATATTTAAATGTGATGAAGTTTGCAATTAAATGATAACTCTGTGAACATGTTTTTAAGTGATTGGGTCTAAATTTAATTGTTACTAGTTCACACCCCAACACTTCCGTTTCCATATGACACATTTTTGTCACACGAGTGTGAAACTTATTGTATTTTGTGTCATGTGTGTGTTTATATATATATCTATATCTATATCTATATCTATATCTATATATATATATATATATATATATATATATGTGCGTGTGCATTCTTGATATAATTCTAGTACATATATATATATATATATATATATATATATATATATATATATATATATATATATATATATATATATATATATATATATATATATATATATATGGTATTTTGTTTTTCCTTTTGTCTTGCTATCTAGTCCTTCTATGCGTATCCTTTCGTTTTGGTATCTATCTTGGATTAGTTATGCTTTTGTTGCCCATATGCTTTCATGTCTTATCACATTAAGGTTCAACATGCTTTTATATTTGTTCTTTATCCTTTGCCTATTCCTTAACAAAAAGGGGGAGAATGATAGGGGGAGAAATGGTCTCTTATCCTATTATAATATCTAAGTTTAGGAGATTTAACTTAGAGGGAGTAGCTAACTTCTTGGGTTGATCTTTTTGATAAAGGGAAGAATTAATTTGGGGGGAGTATTTATTTTAACTGCCTCAAATACTTTGATATTCCCTATGCATTTGATGTGTTTACTTAAGTGTGCATGAATTCTTCTAAAGCGGCATCTTTCAATGGCAAAGCGTTTGATCCTTGGGTTAATTCAAGTTTGGGTGGGTTATGTTTTGAGTCAAGTGAGCTTGACGGCCCTTTAGGATTCTTGTTTGGTTTTTGTCCCGGAATAGCCAAAGGGGGAGATTTGTAAGGACACAAATTTCCAATTGAGTCCATATATAGTTTTGGCTCAATTCCGGACAAAAACATTTATTCATAGGATTGTATTTAATTGTACTATTCTCAATCCTACGAAATGTTTATTGAAGACGTAGCAGCAAAGAGTATAAAGCTTCATCATCATGCCGGTTTCGTGCCTCATTTATACGTCATCAACCATAGTTCCATGCTCCCAAGGTATGAATGCAATCATATATGTATATAGGAGCTTGGAGCTTGTTTATTGGGTGTTAGGTTTAATTAAAACTATGTTTTATTTTCATAGAGAATTAATTAAAACTTTAAAATAAGTTTATAAAGTTTTCTGGGCTAAAATCGAATTTTCCAAACTTTCTGGAAGTTCGTTCGATATGTCATTCGAACCAGATTGTCGTTCGAACGAGATTACCAACGACTTCCCATTAAGGCATACTGGAACTTCGTTCGAAATGTCGTTCGAACGAGATTATCGTTCGAACCAGATTTCCAACGAGATTCTAACGAGTTCATACTGGAACTTCGTTAGAAGACTCTTTCGAACGAGAGTTCGTTCGAACGAAATGTCGTTCGAACGAGATGCCAGGCGGGAACAGTTTTTGGCAGTTTTAAGCAGTTTTTCTCCCACTTCCCCACTTGTTTCTTAACCAACTTTTCTTAGACTTTATTATGTGCGGGAATCACTTTTGATTGATAATATTTTTCACATCCTATTAACTCCTTGAGAGTTTTTTGAAAGAAAAATCAAAGAGGGAAAAAGATCATGTTTTAAGTGTGTTTTTATCAAAGAAAAAAATATACACCACTCTTGTTTACACCCAAATTAGTTTCTTCCAAGTTCCCATATTCATATATCTTGCTTGGAGTTTGGCACCGGGTTCATCTCTTCCGTTCAAAGAGAAGTTTCGGGTTTTCTTCTACATCCCATAAAGAAAGAAGAAGAGTTTTGTTGCGACATTACCCACTTGGAGAAAGGCTCCTTGCTCGGGTGACGGTGACCATATAAAGTCCGATCGGTGGATTCCGAGATTGCGGTGGAGCTCCAAGGTTATCCGCTAGGAAGAGGTATCTACAAGAAGAAGGGTCGGGGCTTGAGAGGGATCGAGTAGTGTGTTGTAAGCCTTTCTGTCTTGTATTTGTAAATTCCGTACTTAGTGGATTTGTGGCTACGGCCGTCCGAGGTTGTTTCTCGTTGTGGGTTTTTCCTCGTACATCTCGGCGTAGTGGATTGATTGTTTATTTTGTCTTTTGCAAAATCACCTAGAACACATGCTTAGGTAAAAAGATAAAAATTGGTTTTATTTAATCTCTACGTGTTTAATTTGGGTAATGTGTAGTTAACCTAGTTTAAGTGAAAATGTTTTTAATGCGTTAATTTAATTTCACTCGGTTTAATTTGAATTTGTTTAAGAAAATTAAAATTTGGTAATTCGTTTGATTGTGAACCATCACACTTCTTTATGCTTCTGCATCTTGATCTAAATATATAAAAGGAAATAATATTTTAATTAAAAGAAATTTAAAATCGGGGGTACTATCCTTTTCACGAAGGCTAAGCAGGTTTTTTAGAACTGTGGTAAGAACAAGTTATAGCTACTTTTGGTTTTACATAAAAGAATATCTTTTTAACTACAAGAATAAAAGAACTTCAACTTTAGTGAAATAAAATTGGCAACAAAGAACTTTCGACCTGACAGTGTATTAGGATAAGGTTGGTTCGGTTCGATTTTAACAAAAAATGCCAAAAGATATTTTATCATGCTTGTCGAGATACAAAATGATAAGGTATATGCCTCTCATATGGAGGAAAATTCATATTGAGGACGACAATGAAGAATCTAAACGCTTTTTGTATCTCAAAATTATTTGCTTCACGTTGCAACAAAAAATAATATATTAGCATTTACCACCGAGACCTAAAACACATATGTAAAAGTTATAATGATTTTTATTAAATACTGTTGAACTTCACATCTTTATATTGATTTTACTTTAACGATGGAATTGTTTCAACCTCAAGTCTCAAGTCATCAATTAGTATTATAACAGTTACAAATGATAATTCCTAACACGACTCAATAACCTGGCATGGACATGACTCGAAGAAGGTATCCTCGACATTTTGGATTGTTAACAAAAATGTAGAGATCATATTAGTCAATTTTAAGACAGTAAACTTATCTATCATATATTCTGCATAAATCCTCATGCGTAGTGAAAATTAAACAATATCAATAACTTGATTTATATCCCTTATTTATTATGAAATGAGTTTCATCAATTGCCAATTATGTTTGTCTCCTACTCCTGAATCGGACAAAACATGTGAGACTGTTAAGATAGCGATCATATAACTTCAAAACCCGATTGTAATCTTAGTTTGAGATAAAAGGAAATTTTAGTTAGACTAAAAAATATACATAAATTGGTAAATTAAAACAGTAAGACATACTATGTCAGTGGTGTGATTTTTTTTGTTACAGTATAATTTCAAAATCTTAATTGGACATAATAAAAAAAAATTATTCATTTCATAAAGAGATCAGAGAAAGAAAATTTACTCTTGTTATTATTGTTTAACAACATATCACAATGACATATTCCAACAGTGGAATCAATCAGGAAACATGTTACAACTAACAAAACTATTCCAATAGGGAAAAAAAACAAACATCTTTTTTGTGGAGTCCCAATTTTGAAAACATATATAAAGGTATCTTTAAAAACATATGCATCTCATGATAATAGAAATTGAAAAGAAAGATTGCAACATGCTTGCTATATATGTTTTATTTGCTAATTTATTAAAATAATGTATTAGGCCTAAAAAATTCATGAATTAAATTTGTCACACGAAACAGGGGATCCCCTATTATCTAATGCAGACTGATATGTAATGTCGTGCATATGATATCAAATGTGATTGTTTGTAAACCATGTATCTGTAAGAAATCATTTCCAATTACATATCTAGGTTGTCTATTATATATTGTTAGGAAAATATGTGGTTTATTTAATGATTTAACCGACAAAGTTTACACAAAAATTCAAGGCTAGAGAAGCTAGATAATATATGTGGGGGTAAATTGGTTCTCATTAAGCATGCACTTCAAATCAGTACCATTAAAGATAAACTCTCCTATTTTTAGGTAGTAGAGATTGGCATGCTTTGAAATGCATTCTTTATAAGAAACAATTTTATAGAATGATCCAAATCAGTTTGTTCATTTCATAAATTTATCAACGTAAAAAAAATACTGCTACTCTTAATAATTTTAATTACAAATTTTACCTTGTAAACAAACCTGCAATTCGTTCAATATCCGAACGGATAGCCAATCTTCGTGCCCAAATTATAGCAATAGCCTACACAATTTCATAGAACAATTAATTAACTGTATACATAATTCCTATATGAAATAACAATATATTATGTATCTTTAAAAACTTCATATTGGGAATACATGAATAATATGCATATTCAATTAATTAAGTGCATATTTTGATAAATATATAAAATATTAATTTGAAATCGATAAAAGGATGCCAAACCAGAAGTTGGCATTTAATCAAACACATGATGTGCATTCCAATGATTGAGATTACAAATGGTATATAATGGCATTCGACTCCAATGATTGAGATTATATATGGTATATAATGACATTCAAATAGACCTTTAATTTGTAAGAATAAAAAACACCACAACAAACATACCATACCCACTACACCAAATCTGCAGAATTGTCACGGTCATTGACCTTGACAAGTGCAACTTGTCAAGTCAATGACTGTGACAATTCTGTGCGAGACGAATTTTTTTGTCATAGTCATGGACCGTGGCAAGCTCGTTAGAATTATCATGGTCATCTCATGGTCTCTAGCCGTGATAAGTTTTATCACACTTAAGGATCGTGACAAACCCGTGACAATGTTAAAAAATTATCATGGTCAATGAAAGTGATAATTCTGGGCAGAATTGAAAAAAAATCTACTGGGCACTATGGCTACTGCCACTGCCAGCAGTATATTTGTACCTGTTATAGCAACGTTTTACCTGTTCAAACATTTTATATTAAAATAAAATAGAGATAGTGGAAATATAAATTCAAAATAGAGACAATATACATCACGATATAATCCAAATACAATTCAAATGTACCAAATTAAAAATAATTCAAATGTACCAACTTAAAAATAATACAATTCAATTAAAATAAAGTCATTACATTTCTTGGGTAAGGTTAAATCCGAGGAGGTGAGTAGGCCACACGATATACGAATTGACACACCCACTGACATACATCGTGCCCCATTGTTCGCGTAACCACAGCGGGGAGTTCTCCTTCCCGGGTATCACATGCGTGATGAGCACCTTAGACTCGATGTCTTGAATCTCATGTCCATGAACTAGTCCCCCCTGGACGATATTTGGGTCCTTCAACCCCCGCCCTATCTACTGGCCATCAAATATGTCTAGTATAAACACGCTCGAAAAACCAAGCATCGACATCGGTCGGTCGAAGGGAGACAAATAGGGAAGTGGATCATCAAAGTCCGCACGTGCCGGTGATGAAGCAGCGAGGTCCACATCCTCGTCATCTTTCACCTCGTCCTCCGCCACCACCTTCTCCTTCCCTTTCCCATTGCATTTTTCGCTGCCCAATGAACACTTCATGAATGAGAACATATCTGGGATCGTCACCTCCAAACGGGACAGCTTCGCATTATACAAGTTCACCGCTCGAACCAACCCGGTGTTGCTCATCTCCAATTCGATGATCCTAGATTTGGCCACCTGCGAGCTCACCCCCTTGTCCTCCCCTTGCTATCAGAGCCAAGCACTTGGCTGAGTGCTTCTGTGGACAAAGATTCTTTGTCGGCACCTGACTACGACTCATGCACTTCCTTAAGCTTTGCCTGAAATGAAAAAAAGCACATGATTAGTAAAATAAGTAAATTAAAAAATTATAACGTAATTAATAAAAAGTAAACTGTCGGATTACTTACAATCGTGGTCGCGACGCTCGGGGATACCTCCTTGTCTTTCCCCTTCTTCGTCCGAAGAGCCACATAAGTATCGAGCCTATGTGACCTACCCCCAGGGCCACTCCCTGTCCCCTGAAATAAAATAAAGTAAAATTAGTATCGGCCCCACAAAGTAAGATAATGCAGAATAATATATTTCTGTAGTTATAGAAAAATTAAATCTTACCATCATCCTATGCTCCACCTCGGCGTCAGACGCCCGGTCGGAGTAGTGCACGTCCGTCTTTTTTTCCCGATTTTCCCTCTCTGGTTGGCAAGATGCCAATTGTCGCTCCCCGATCTCATTGTCAACAAAATTTTGCCATTGTGCCAATGAGATCGGATCTTTCGGCGGGATGAATTCACGCCTTTGGATAATGGACTCTCGTGTCTTCCGAAAGCACCGGGTCCGCATATTTTTCTTCCACGTATTGTGTTGCTCCCTCAAATGCTCCAAGACAGAATCTCATAGCTTTGGATCCACGCTGAATTGTTCATGTCCAACAAATACAATGTTAGTTGCAAAAAAATATAAATTGAAACCGAAATTGAAATATTCATATTAATATAAATATAAATACATTACCTGTAGTGCCACCCAAATAGCTAACTTGAGCTCATATGGAACCTCCTTCCAACTAATGTACCCCGGGCCGATGATCGTCTTTACTAGCTCGAGGGATCTCGTTAATAGCCCCGACTTGTTCTCGATGGCCATCCCCAATTTGCCATATTTGGGAAGCCTAGGGGCCGAGGATCCCTTGTCGCCTTCGCTACCACCGAGCCCAGACGACATCATCATAACAAGCATCATCATCCTCCCCTTAGTACCTGAAGGAGACATTTGCTCTAAAAAAAGTTATTAGTACATATCAAAATGAATTAAAAGAAGACATGCAAATATGTACAATTATTACAAATAAAAATGAATTGTTACTGTCAAACACCACACACACACACATGCCCCCCCCCCCCCTTCCCCCACCACCTACCCACCCATCCCTTCCCCCTCCCCCAACCCTTCCCCACCCCTTCTCCCACCCTGCCCCACCCCCCCCCACACCACACACACCTACAAATGTGTATCATGTATTCATTCTAATTCTTCTACTCAATTAATTATTTTCATCAATTAAACTAATAATTAATGTATACAATTATTAATTTATTAATTCACAATAAGGGGCAATACTACTTTCATAATTAATCATATATTAATTTACTAATTTACAATGAGGGGAAATCATGTATTAATTTACTAAAAAAATTAATAACCAATCAATTCGTTTACAAGGGACATTACGCACAAACATGCACATTACACACACATATACACACACGTGCACATACACACACACACCCGCGCACATTCACACACACACGCACACACGCAGCCTCCCCCCCCCCCCCCCATCTCCTCCATCTCCTCTAAAGGGTTAGTTCTAGTATGTTTCATTTAATTTCAAGTATGTTTCATTTAATTATCATACTATATATATATTATTCGATATACAAAGTAATTTTAAAAAAAAACTTGAAAAATCCCACCCCTATATGGACAATAATCCAGTGGTCATGCCACTTTTAAAACTAACCAACCCAACATCGATCCACTATAATCCAACATCAATGTCAACAACAAATGTGTATCCCGTACTCCTTCTAATTCATCTACTCAATTAATTATTTTTATCAATTAAACTAACAATGAGGGGCAATCAAACTTTCGTATGAAATGGGCACTAATTATTAATTTACTTTCACATAAAACTATACAATTAAACTTACAATTAATGTTATACAATTTATTTTATTAAAGATATACGATTAAAATTATTTCGAATCTCAACAATTATCTGTTAATGAGGGGAAATCCTACTTGCATATGAAAGGGGCAACACATATTTTATTAATAAATTTGTCCATTTCAATTGTTGAGATTGCCCCACCACACACACACCCCACCCCACCACCACCACCACACACACACCACCCACCCCCTGCCCCCTGCCCCCTGCCCCCACCACACACACCTGCACACACACACACACACACACCCCACAACCCTGCCCCCTCACCCCACCACACACACATGCACACACACACACCACCACCCCCTGTCCCTCCCCCCCACCCCACCACACACGCACGCTCACACGTGCACACACATGTACACACACCCCACCCCACCCTACCACCCCTTGTCCCCTCCCCCCACCACACACCACCACTCACATATATACACACACATATAGAAATAATAGAGAAAGAGAGGAAAAAAACATACCTTAGAGAGAGAGAGAGCTCGAAATCGCTTAGAGAGAGAAAGAGCGGGAAAATCAAAAGGATGGAAAAAGAAGTGTAGGATTTTTTTTTACTGAAGAAATTGTCACGGTCATTGACCGTGACAAGTTAATACTATTGTCAAGGTCATTGACCGTGAGAATCATTTGTCACGGCCTTATCACGGTCAATGATCGTGACAAGGCTGGCCGGCTAAAGGCTGTCAATTTAGCCTTTTTGGTGTAGTGACCAGGGAAAACACATATTCAAAATTATAATATTGCACACATTTATGATAACATATTAATCCACTATTTGAATTTTAAAATTGGATATATTCACTTGAATTCAATATGATTCATGAATTATAAATGACAGAAAAATGAAATGGTATTAAAGTGGAATTTTTTAGGATAAACAATACAACCGAAATATGCATTTGAGATTGATTTACGTAGACTCAATATTAACCATTTACGACTAGATATATTCACTAAAATTTACCATGATGAATGCTTTACAAATGAGAGTGTTTGAAACGTAGGACCCCCAATTTTTAAAATCTTTCACTTTAGTTTCCTATAAGTGCAGAATATAGATGGTTCCTAACAAATTTTAATTTTTCAATATTTATTTAATTTTTTTTCGTTAAAAGACGAAAAATTATAGTTAACACAAATTTTAATTTCTTTTGAAATTAAAATTAAACATCAAGAAGTGAATAATGGTGAACACACACATGCGCAAAATTCACTCAAACCAAATTTTAGATTTTCTAAAAACAAAAATAGCACTTAAAGTTAAATATGAGAAATTAACTTTTTAGCCCCAAATTAATTTAACTTAAGTCTTAAAATTTGCCTACATAATATTTTCAATATTACCAAATGAGTCCAAACCAAATTTTATCAAATTAAAATTAATGACTTGAACTAAATAAATTAAATATTTTCCAAATAATTAAACATGCACCATTTTCACCAAGATAGCGAATTAAACCCAATTTTATCTTGTTACCCTAAGCATGCGTTCTAGGTGATTCTTGTAAAAGATAAAATAAATTCACAATCCCATAACACGGCGATGTACGAGGAAAAATCCAAATCGGGAAAAAATCTCGGATGACCTTGGCCTAACGAATTCACTAAGTATGGTATGAATTTTACAAAGACTCGACAAGAGGACTTACACAATCGACTCGACCCCCTTCAAGCCTTGATGCGACCCTTCAATCTTCAACCTCTGCCTAGCGAATAATCTCGGAGTCCACCGGAACCTTGGAGTCCACCAATTGAGACCAAAGAACAATCAACCACACATGGTGCCTTTCACCATGTGAGAATACCGCAGCAAAACCAATGAACTTCTTCTTTATGGGATGTAGAAGTAAACCCAAAACATACTCTTCAATTCGGTAGAGTATATTTTGATGCCAAACACTCTACAAGCAAGTATTTAACAATATGAACTTGGATTAAACTTAAACTAATGGGTGTATGTGTTTTGGTTGAAATAATTCATGAATGCTTGAAAACACAAAAACATGAACTTTTGGTTTTGAAAATTCTCTCTTAATACTTAACTCTCAAAGTGTGTCAAAAGTTATCTCAAAAAGGTTGGTTCTCGCTCATATAAAATCTAAAAAAAAGTTAATGGAAACAAGTAGTGGGAACATTGAGAAAACTGTCAAAATTATTTCCCATTAGAAATCTCATTCGAACGAGATTTTCGTTCGAACGAAGTCTCATTTGAACGAACATCTAACGATGTTCCAGTGGCCATATGGGAAAATCGTTGGCAAACTCGTTTGAACAAAAATCTCGTTCGATCGACAAACTCGTTCGAACGACAATTTCGAACGAAATGACAGAATGGTCAAATTTCATTTTAAGCCTAAAAACTTTTTATTTAAACTTCTAAAATAACCTTCTGAAAATAAAAATCATTTTAAAACACAATTACACCCATTAAAATTATTCCAAGTCTCCTACAAATATATAAAAGCATTAATACCTTTGGATCCTTAAAATATGAAGTTGATGATGAGAAACTCGACAATGATGTTCTCTTGATAAGAAAGGCCACAAGGCTTGAAGGATACTCAAGAACACTATCCTATGACTCAAATATTTTTGTCCGGAATTGAACCAACAGTACATAAGACTTAATTGAAGACTTGTGTCCTTACAAATCTCCCCCTTTTGCTATTCCGGGACAAAAACCAAAACAAAATCCTAAAAGGCAATCCAGCTCCAGTAGACTCAGAAACTTCCCACCCAAAAATAGAAAACTTGACTCAAGACCCTAGGATCAATACCTTTACCGATGAAAGTTGCAACTTAGAAGAATTTATGCACACTAAACCAAACTATCAAACTCATAGGGAATATCAAGAATATTATATGCATGTAAGCATGATAAAGAACATTTTAAGGATTAGATTTTTAACAAAAATTCTAGTCACATGGAAGAGGAAAGATAGGATTAAGACACAACATATGCCACAAATGGTGTGTCAAACTAAAATACACACACAGAAATATTTTCGAGTTTTTGAGATTTATAAACCAAAACTAACAAATATTTACTCAAAAGACACACAAAAATCATTTGTATTTTTCATTAAGCCTAAATTACTAAAACAGTAAAACACAAATGATAAACAAAAATCATAATTCTAGCATGAGATATGTGATAAAGCAATGACTAGAAAATGACTAAACATGCATACACCTAGCAATGATATATAATATGAAGCACAAAAAGCTAGAGTATGCAAACAACTAACACATTCAACCTTTGGATTTAGCAAGGGAGGTATCGTGTGAAAGTAATTGAGAATAAAAAATTCTATCTTATAAAGCTACCAAGTCGGATCTCCTAACCCAAACTAATGAAGAATGACGATCTCGAGATATAGGAATCTTGGCTACCTTGGTTGCCTTACGGTGGGATTTTCTAGGACCTCGTTTAAGATCAAAGCAAAACTTCCTAAGATGACCTTTTAGACCACAATGAGAACAAGTAAAAACGAGTCGAGAGGTGGTACCTAAGGATTGATCTCTAAAGGTTTTCCAAGATGATTCTCTTAAAATATTGGTTTTGGCTTTAATAAAGGAATAGTTACAAGAATCGAATCCTAAACCACATGTGTTATTTTTAATTTGGACCGTTCCAAATATTTTATCTAATTTCGCCGAATGACACTCCAAATCAAATTTGACTTTACTAAAGTCTTTTAATTTATTTTTTAAATCTAAAATGTGCGACTCTAATAGAACATTGCGCTCTCCAAACGCGGGAAGCTCCTTTTTCAAGGATTCTATTAAGCCCTGAAGGCTATCTCTCTCGCCTTCGAGAGAGCTTCTCTCGAAGAGCTCTCTCTCGTGTCCTAAGGTCATCAACTAACGCACTCTCATAAAAAACCTTGGCATGCTCCTTTAAAATGACTTATAACTTCAAATTTTCTCTTTTTAATTTAATAGATTCTTCATATAGTTCTTGAAATGCAAATTGAAGTTCACTCAAATTAACCTCTTCTTCATTTTCACTCTCTCTTTCTTCCCCACCCTCACTATCATCATCTTTTATAGCTTCACAAATAAAGTCATCATAAGTGTCATGTATTTGTATAACTTCATGGGAAGATTCATTATCGGTGCTCACATGACTTGCCATGAACGTGACAAAGTTGCGTTCAATGGGGGAAGCGGGACCCTCTTCCTTATCACTATCACTAAGGTAGCATTATATGAAATTGGTTGTTTACCCTCTTTCCTGAGTTTAGTGGGGCATTCAAAATACCTATGTCCATAATCCTCACAACCGTAACACCTATTAAACTCGTCCCTATTTAAATTTTCATTAAAAATTTTAGGGATCTTTTCAGCTTTGTCATGCTTAGAATTTTCAAATTTCTTGAAATCATTTTAAACATATCTTCATTAAATTTAAGAAATTTATGAAACTTCATTAAATTTTCCTCCTTTCGGGCTTTCAAAGCAATGCCCTTATCAATTTTCTTTTTTTTTTGGAGAGGAACATATCTAGTTCATAAGTTTGTAAATCACCTACTAGTTCCTCAAGTTTAGGAGAATTCAAGGTCGGTAAATAATTTAGAACGGTCACTTTAGGGATAAATCTCTCGGGTAGGAACCTTCAAATTTTCTTTACAACTTGGTCGTCGGGTATTTTCTCTCCCAAATTAAATGAAGAATTTACTATATCTGAGAGTCTAGGATAAAATTCATCAAATGTTTCTTTTTCATTCATTTTGACAGTTTCAAATTGAGTGGTGAGGTGTTGGAGTTTAGAAGCCTTAACGACACTAGTTCCCTCGTGAGTAAGTTGTAATATATCACAAGCTTCCTTAGCGATTTCACACGTCATGATATGTCGGAATTTATTTTGTGTGACCGTGCTAAACAAGGCATTTAAATCTTGGGAATTAAAATTAGCAAGTTTAAATTCATTCTCACTCCATCTATCAGCGGGTTTGGAAATATGCTCATTTTCTACCAAATATGTGGGTGAAGACCACCCGTTAACAACTGATAACCAAACCCTCTCGTCGATAGATTTTAGTGCCGGTTTCATACGCGTTTTCCAATACGCATAATTAGAACCATAAAAAATAGGAAATTTAGAAAATGGGGAAAATTCCATTTTTAACCAAAAATATTTCAAAAGACCTTAACGTAATAATTTAGCGCTCCGTCTCTGATACCACTTGTTAGAAATGTTGGACCCCCGATTTTTAAAATCTTTTACTTTAATCTTCTATAAGTACGGAATATAGATGGTTCCTAACAAATTTTAATTTCTAAAATTTATTTAATTTTCCTTTCTTTAAAAGATGGAAAATTATAGTGAACACAAATTTTAATTTCTTTTCAAATTAAAATTAAACCTAAAGAAGTGAATAATGGTGAACACACACACGCACAAAATTCACTGAAACCAAATTTTAGATTTTCTCAAAAACAAAAATAACACTTAAAGTTAAATATGAGAAATTTACTTTTTAGCCCAAAATTAATTTAACACAAGTTCTAAAATTTGCCAACACAATATTTTCAACATTACCAAATGAGTCCAAACCAAATTTTATGAAATTAAAATTAATGACTTAAACTACATTAATTAAATATTACCCAAATAATTAAACATGCGCCATTTTCAACAAGATAGCGAATTAAACCCAATTTTATCGTTTTACCCTAAGCATGCGTTCTAGGTGATTTTTGCAAAAGATAAAATAAATTCACAATCCCATAACACGACGATGGACGAGAAAAAACTCAAATCGGGAAAAAAACTCGGATGACCCTGGCTTAACGAATTCACTAAGTATGATACGAATTTTACAAAGACTCGACAAGAGGACTTACACAACCGATTAGACCCCCTTCAAGCCTTGAGCACTCCTTCGATCTTCAACCTCCGTCGAGCGAATAATCCCGGAGTCCACCGGAACCTTGGATTCCACCAATTGAGACCAAGCAACCATCTACCATACATGGTGCCTTTCACCATGTGAGAATGACGCAGCAAAACAAATCAACTTCTTCTTTATGGTATGTAGAAGTAAACCCAAAATGAACTCTTCAATTCGGTAGAGTAGAACCCGGTGCCAAACACTCTCCAAGAAAGTATATAACAATATGAACTTGGATTAAACATAAACTAATGGGTGTATGTGTTTTGGTAGAAGTTAATTTATAAAGGCTTGAAAACAAAAAAAATATGAACTTTTGATTTTGGAAATTCTCTCTCAACATTTGACTCTCAAAGTGTGTCAAAATTTATCTAAAAAAGGTTGATTCACACACATATAAAATTTGGGAAAAAGTTAGTGGAAACAAGTAGTGGGAACATGGAGAAAACTTGCCAAAAACTATAAAAAAAAATTCCCGCCAGAAATCTCATTCGAACGACCATCTAACGATGTTCTAGTGGATAAATGGTAAAAGTCGTTGGCAAACTCATTCGAACGAAAATTTCGAACAAAATAACAGAATGGTCAAATTTCGTTTTAAGCCTAAAAACTTTTTTATTCAAAGTTCTAAAATAACCTTCTGAAAATAAAAATCATTTTAAAACAGAATTGCACCCATTAAAATTATTCCAAGTCTCCTACAAATATATAAAAGCATTCATACCTTTGGATCCTTGAAATATGAAGTTGATGACGTGAAACTCGGCAATGATGTTCTCCTGATATGCAAAATCGCAAGGCTTGAAGGATACATAAGAACCCTATTATATGACTCAAATATTTTTGTCCGGAATTGACCCAACACTACATAAGACTTAAATGAAGACTTGTGTCCTTACAGAGAGAAAAAATATATTGGTATTAACCTGGATTTTTTTAGAGTAACAAATACCACCGAAATATGCATTTGAGATTCAATTACATAGAGTAAATGGAGGAATACCTTACCCATTCCGATTTAGCTATTGGGGATTCCTCTTCCCATGTAAACGAGGGTACTCAGATCAATGAGCTTGAGAGGGAGTCAAAAGTTCAATAATAAATGGGGAAAGATCAATTGAGCTTGAGAGGTAGTAAATGGGGTAAATGGGGAATCATAAGGAAGAATAAGATAGAAGGGTATTAATGGATTTTTAAAATATATGAGGGTAAAATGGTCATTATACAAGTAAAGATAAACTATCCTCTTTTTAAGTAGTAGTAGTAGTAGTATATATATATATATATATATATATATATAGAGAGAGAGAGAGAGAGGTTCTATGGTGAACCTAAAAATCGAACATTTTAATGAACCTAATAAAACACGAGAAAATAACGTTATAATTGGTCCGTGCCAGTGCCAGACGGGACCAATTCAGTCAGACCCCCCCACCCCCACCCACTGAACACTGATATCTTCATGTGTTATATTAGTTTATTTTTTATTTTATTTTGGTTTAGCAGGTGGATAAGGTCGTGGGTTAAAAGATGAGGTGTTGATGTATGGGATCAGGTCTGAGATGGAGTTTTGTGTGGGTTTAAACTACGGGTTTATATGGATTTTAGGTATGGCAGCTACAATGGGTTTGATTTGGGTATTATAACGATGTGTAGGTCATCGAATTTAGGTAGTTGTGGTTTGCGGCCGGAGGTATTGGGTATAAGGGCTTCCGGAGTTTGTTTATGGAGGTAGAAGGTAGGTGAAGTTGGCCGAAAATGGGTATGTAGGTAGCCCGCCAGGTTAAAGTTGTGGGATGGTCCGACGGTGTAGGAGGATAAGGCCAACTTAGATGGTGGGTTCTTGATGGGTAGTTGGTTATGGCAGGTGGGGTGGGCATGCAGTGAATGTGTCACACGCGTGTCTGTTGCCGCTGGCGCGCATCAATTACAGTGTTGGAATTAAAATTAATTGGGTTCTTTTCTCATGTTTTATTAGGTTCATTAAAAAGTTCAGTTTTTAGGTTCACCATAGAACCTCCTTCTCTCTCTATATATATAAAATAATGCCCTTGTGCAGACTGGCCCGTATTTTCATATTTTAACAATGCAGACTGAACATGTCTTGGCGTTGAGCCCAGAAATTATTGGCTAAATTATAGGCGCACTCTCTTTTCTCGGCCTACCTTCAGGTGACACATGTCCAGTCCACACTGTTAAAATGCAGGACAATCCCTACAAGAGCAATACTATATATATATACACACTCTCTCACACACACTAGCGTATGCCCGTACCTGAAGGCACAACGCAAAATTTTGAAAGTGTATATCATTTATTGGACCATACGTCATATATATGTACATACATACACTGTGGTACGAACCAATTATGTCAAAAACCTTTTTTACAACACGTAATTATAAACAATTTAAAAAATTTGGGCAAATTTTCATATGTTTATATAACTATTCAATGTGTTTAATCCATCATGGATCTCGTAATAATTATTATCAATTGTATGACATAAATAGTTGTAAGCAAATTAAAAGCACTGCACAAATTTTTCAAAGTGTGCGTCATTGATTGGATCATACGCCAGATAAATAATTTTTGAAATAACCTATTGTACAAACCTATTAGTTTGAGAAAATTGAAAAAAAATTGTTAGTTTTTTTACATACATACATACATACACTATGTTTATGTATGTACATACATACATACATACTTACGCCGTGGTACGAAATTATTAACTCAAAAACATTTTTACAACACATAATTTTAGACAATTTAAAAAATTTGAGCAAATATTCATATGTTAATATAACTATTCATCGCGTTTAATTCATTATGGATCTCGTACTAAGTGTTAACTATTATGTAACATAAATTTTTTTAAACAAAATAAAAATATTGGGAAAAATTTCTTTATTTATATTATGATCCACCTTATTTAAGAAATAGAGCATATCCATGACAATACTTTTTTTGTATAAAGATCTAACAGTTTGAGATAATACTTTTTTTTAATAATAACAATGTATACTTGAATTCAAAGTTTTTAATAAAAATAAGACTTGATAGGTAAAGCTGAACAACACCGTCAATAAGCCAATATTATATTGTAGAAAGGTATGTGTTGAACAAACTATAAACCTGTGACATAATCAATCAAGAAGATTTATATGTAAATCTCCCCATTGCACCAAATCCAAGACAAATTTAGGTCATGCGATTTTATATGACAATGAGGCCCATCTCAGTATGATTAATTTCTTGCAACTCTACTTGAATACCATCAATCTCTCTCTTGAAACTGTCCTTAGACCTTGTATACATCATCTTGCTTCTCACACTTGATGTATCAAGAGACCTTCATAATAAATTAATTTGACACCCCACTTCATTAAATTTAAATTGATCAGGCATTTATCAAATTAATTCAGGATTTCCATATGGTGCATTCTTAGCATCACTGTCGCAACATTGTTAGTTACTAACCACCTAATCCTTAATTAGGTATGTGTCATATTTTATCTTAGAAATTAAACCAAACTAACAAGTAAAACAAGAGACCAAATATAACCGACATAATATAAAATAGTCTGAACATATCACAAATATCTAAAACAAGTGTTAGCCAAATAAATTTGACTAGATACAAATTACCCAACAGTAATCCAACATTTGAAAAGTAGTCAATACAAGTTGAATCAAAATAAAGAGTACAACTATCATGGACAACATGCCCAAAGCCCAGCTGACACTATCCCTCTCTAGAAGAGAATGATATAAGCGTCTAGTGCAAATCCTTCAGCACACACATGTACCAGAGCTATGTATCTTGGAAAGGAATCAAGCCTGGATCCCCTGTGGTAGGACACCTAAAAAGTTTTGAAAATATTTTTATAGTGAGGGTTAGAACCCAAAACATTTGAAAATATTAAGCAAGTGAATTTAATTGCAGAAAATTAAAATGCATGAATACTCTTCATATTTAAGTTAATGTCGCACTCTCTTGAGGACCGACTCACCCTTCAACTAATGTGCACACCTAACGTCTTTCTATATAACCCATCAAGCTATTTATCTCGTAACTAGTTTTGTCATATAGATTCTACTTCTCCCATTACTCTAACCTGAGTAGTTTTAATACCTAATGTATAAGTTATTAATCCCATTACTTATCCCATTTAAACCATATATTATTCTCACAAGTTGTATAACATCGATACAATTCACATGTATTTTACTTGTACATATTTATTCGCACTATATATACGTATCAACTATTTACAACATTCACGCGCATTTAGTAAATATATATAACCATACTCCCGAGTAGGCACTCATCGAATGTTCTTTAAAATGATATCATTTCCAGATATACTCATCCACTCGGACCCCTAACACAGTTAGTTGCCCTAATCAGAAAGTAAAATAAATGCAGTGCAGGCGGTCATAGTTTCCTCCCAAAATGAGACCAACTCATACCCAAGACATCTCACTCCTAACAATATGGACACTATGACCTGGGGACTATACTAACCCTACTCCACAAGCTAGGGAATTCACCCACGTCGTGCAACTTCCTATGATAGCACTAGAGGGGTATGCTTTCCTATAAATATTATTCACTCTAATATTTATAATTCACACAAATATATATATATATATATATATATATATATATACTAGGGTATTCCCGTGCCTGAAGGCACGCTGATAATAGCAAAACGCCAAAAAAAATTATGTACATAATTGTAAAAAGAAAAATTTCTTTCCCTAACAAAACAAAATGAAATTTTTAAAAAATTGGCTATAATTACTTGAAATATATAATATTCATAAAATAAACTCGTATATAACACGAAATATATAATATTCATCAATCAAATTCACACTATACCAGATTTAAAAAAAATGTCAATTTAAAAAAAATGGGCATAGTATCCTTTGTTTATTGGACTATCCACCATGCTTTAAGGGGGTAACAACCAATCTTACCATATTTCAAAAGTCCAAATACTTCCACGAAACAAATACTTCTATGAAACAAATACTTCTACTACTAATGTATATAATAGGACCTATGAAAAGTGTTTCATAGAAATATTAAACAATTTTTAACCAAACAATCAATTGAAAACAAAAAATCTAATAGAAACACAAATTTGTTCATGTTTCTTAACAACTAAAAACATGATGAACTGTCAACATCTATAATGAGAATATAGTTAGAAAATAGCAACCTATAAGTGATGTCCCTTTGAGAAAAAGAAAAGGAGTGGTGATGAAAGTTAAAACTGGGCCTGTTTCAAAAATATGCTCATGAAAAATGCTCATTAAATTGGTCTGTTAAAAATGGGATTGAAAATGGGGTGGTTTCAAACAGACCTTTGTTTGAAACCCACAAATAGTTGTCGGAGTGAATTTTTTGTTACACGAACAGAGAATTTTTTGTTATCGAAAAAGTACCTTGATAGAGGTGGTTGCCATAGATCATTGCCGGAGATCGTACCCTTTGAGATCGTTGACGGAGAGGGTAAAGCTGCATATCGTTACCGGAGATCAAATCGTTGGATTTTTTTGTTAGCAAGCAGTGATCTCTCTAGAAACTATTTGTGGTAACCCAACAATAGTTGACGGATATCTGATTTTGGGTTTTTTTGGAGGGTTACCGGAGAGGTTTTTTTTGTTAGCAAACAGTAATTTTTTTTTCAAAGTCTAATTTTTTTTTATTTATTATAGATCGTTACTGGAGATCTATAGCAACCCAACAAAGGGAGAGATTGTCGTTCACAAAAAAAAGGCGTACATGTACAACTAAAAAAATTTACCTTGATAGAGATCATAGCCTTTGAGATCGTTGACGGAGAAGGTAAAGCCGGAGATCAAATGAACATTAGACTTTGAAAAAAAACTACCTGTTGTTTGTTGTTGTTCGTTGACAGGGTTTTTGGTAGGTAGGATATGGCAGTGGGTTCGCCGGATATGTGTAGAATAGCCAAAATAGTCACCATTTTTTTCGGTTTAGGCTCATCGGCATGGGTAGGAGTTTCTGGCGGCATGTTTGAGGATGTTTGGTTTCAGGGTCGGTGGTAAGCAGGGTGGCTTTAGGTTTGAGGTTCAAGGTTATAGGTAGTCGCCGGCGTGGAAGGTTGTTCGAGGTCAGCAGAAGGTTCGTGGGTTAAAGTCACCGGCGCGTCAGATTCGTTGTTGTGCCAGAGCTAATAGTACAACCCAAAGAAAGACAAAGGGAGAGACTAAAGTTAGGAAGAAAAATAAAGAGAGAGAATGGGTCAATATTCTATTTTACCCTTGATTTTGAATTTTAAAGAGAATGGGAAATAAATTAGTGGTTGTAAAAAGAGGGGGAATCTAAAACTTTAAAGGGCAAAAGAGGTAGTGTAAAATTTAATTCATCTCATGACATCATCTATTAAACTTATGACATACATAAGTTTTGTAACTTATTATATATATATATATATATATAAACTACACATCACCGCATATATGTATATATATATATATATATATATATATATATATATATGAAGGTTCACCTACATCATGCACTATACATCATACCATACATCACACCTAATTCTAGGCCCTATAAAACTTTTTTTTTCAAATTATATATTTTTTCCTTGAAATTAACCTTCCAATTAACCCATACGCAAAAAAGATGTCAAAATACATTTTGTAGCTATTTTTAAAAAATCCACAAAAAACTGATTGCACAGACCCATGTAAATAAGGTATTTTTAGCAGTTTTTGTGGATTTTTTAAAAATAGGTACAAAATGTATTTTGACCTATTTTTTTTCAATTTGAAAAAAAAAGTTTTTTAGGGCCTAGAATTAGGTTTGATGCACGGGTGATGTATAGAGCATGATGTACTATAGCCTGGATCTCTCTCTCTCTCTTTCTATATATATATATCCAGGCTACCCGTGTACAATTATCGTAACACTAGCCTAACATTCCCATGTCTATATTCTGACCCCAAATTCAATTAATCACACATTACTTAATTTATTACCTTGGTGTCACTCAACAAAATATACCCGGACTCGCTCACTTGGCCCCAAAGTAAAACTCGAATTATTATTTAAAAGTCTTTATAATTAACTCACACTAAACCTCAACTCCCTTTTTGGATTTATACCCTAATAATTCTCATAAAACTCCTCATTGTTATAGCCCAAAATTTAGAATAGCCCAAATAGAAAATTCCCCATAAGAATTTTGACACTCAGGAAGAAATAGGGGGGACAGGTTGGTAGCAAAAATGACGTCGCTCGAGTAATTGGTCCTGTCGTTTGAGCAACTTTGGTTGTTGCTCGAACCAGAAGCCAGGTCATTCGAATGACCCAAGTTCTCTCTCTCCTCTAATGTCTTCCCAAAAATCCATCCGCTATTACTGAACTTGAAGATATTTTTTTGTTCAGATTTTACCATTTAAAGCCTCCAAGATTTACACAAATTCACCAATTTAAGATCTAAAATCTAAATACCACATCCACGTAGATTGGGGTTTATAATTCACATTTTTAAATCCTCTACATATTTTTAATTAGAAAATATAGAACCTCAAATTTAATTAGGGAACTAACCCTAACATTTCATTCATTCCATACCCACTATGATATGAACAGGAAAATACAATTAATTTAGAAGCAAGTTAAACCACTTGCCTTCTAGGATTTGTAGGGTCTGAATCGTTTGTTTAAGATGATGGGTTTGATGAATATTGTCCACACTAGTCTTTGATTTAGGCTCCTAAGATCTTCTATAATTGTTCCCTATTTTATATCTACTTGATTAGGGTTTCAGAGATGAGTTATGGCCCTCACAGGCTTTCACTTTTAGGATTTAATAAGTGAATCCTATTTTTAGGCTTATGAGCTTTAATAAAAGGGCCTAAACACCCTCATATGGGCTCAAATATGCCGAAAAATGTCTCAATATCCCTTTACTACTCATGGGCACTCTTTTGAACTATTTCGATCCATCCGGTCTCAACCATATACTCATAATTGTCGTCCGAATTATTTTACTAGAAGTTAATATTTACCTATCAACTTATTAACGTATTACTATTTGTAAGTAACAATAAATCCCATAAATATTAATCGTATACTCACCAAATTAATATTTAAATAATATGAAAATAATTAATTCAATTAATTTATGACGCACAAGTAATTTAAAATTTAACGAATTAATTAATTACTAAAGGTCCCAAAAATACGAGGTGTTACATACTCCACCCCCCCCCCCCCCCCCCTTACGATGGAATTTCGTCCCCAAAAATAGGTCGTGCCTGAGGTGAATAACTATGGATACTGCTCTCGCATGTCATTCTCCCACTCCCACGTAGACTCGCCGGCACTGTGATGTCCCCACTGAACTTTAAGTAATGGTACCACCTTAGACTGTAACTTGCACTCTCTGCGATCGAGGATAGCTATTGGTTTCTTCTCATATGTGATATCGGGATCCAACTCAATCGCCTCAAGTGGGACCTATCACAAAGCCCTCAGACTCCTTCGATATTTCTTCAGTGATGCCACATGAAACACGTCGTGTATCCGCTGAAGGTGATCCGACAAACCCAATCGATAAGATATCGGCCCTACTCTCTCCATGATAGGGAAGGGTACCACGTACCTTGGTTCTTATTTCACTTTTTTATTGAATCTCATCACCCCCTTTATGTGGACACCCGCACCAATACCCGATCTCCGACCTCCAACTCCACATGCCTCCTATTCGCATCAACATAACTCTTTTTCCTGTCCTGGGCTATAAGAATACATCCCTGAATAAACTCAATCTTAGCGGACGTGTATTGAATCATCTATGGTCCTAATAGCTTATTGTACCCCACCTCTAACAAATAAGCGGGGGAACGACAAGGTCTCCCATAAAGTGCCTCAAATGAGGTGATGCCAATAGTGAATTGGTACGATTTTTTATACGAAAACTCTATTAATGTAAGGTATTGCTCCAAACCTAACCCAAAGTCTAGAATACACATCCTTAGCATATACTTAAGAATATGATTTATCCTCTCCATTTGCTCGTCTGTATGTGGGTGATAGGCAGTGCTCAACCTCAATTTCGTGCCCATAGCCTCCTGAAAACTCTGCTAGAAGTGCGATACAAATATTTTGTCTCTATTAGACACTATGTTGATCAGCACCCCATGCAACTTGACTATCTCTACTATGAATATCCGTGCATACTAAAGTGATTTTTGATCCGTGAATAATGTGAACCTATCTACGAGAATATAGTGCCTCCATATCCTCAAAGAAAAAACGACCGCTGCCAACTCAAGGTCATGGGGTGGGTCAATTCCTCTCATAGGGCTTAATCTTTCGAGATGCATAAGATATAGCCCTCTCCTGCTGTTGCAATACACCCCCAAGTCCCTGTAAGGATGCATTTGAATATACCCGATTCTACAGTCATGTCCTAGGTAAAGAAAGTATGAGGTCACACTGGCCACTCCACACAAATGTCACCCCCTTGCGAGTCAAATTTGTCAATGGTCCAACAATCTTGGAAAACCCCTTAATGAAGAGGCAATAATATCCGGTGATATACCCGTTTATATCCTCGGCCTGATTGAAGACTGCCTCCAGACGGACGACCCCTCAGACGACCCTACGAGGGGCCGACCCTTCACCAAGCTCCAGACGACCCTACGAGGGGCCGACCCTTCACCAGGCTCCGAACGACCCTACGAGGCCAGAATTAGGCCAGACTCACTGCCGGAAGGAATTTTGCCCTCGGCCTCGGCTCATAGGCCGAGGCTGACATCATCACAGCGCGTGGTTTGGGAGACGCGTGTAACAGTGCGCGTGAGGCTCACATGGCACGTGGGAGACCGTTATAACAAAATCACACCCTCACGTGAGGGAATATTATGTCATCATTTGGCATCTACAGGTGTCAACAGGGGATTGGCTAGATTATCATTCACATGCACCATGCATAATTGGGGGGTACACTACACCCCCCAAGACCTATATATACTTGTCACCTACAACCCTACAGGGAATCAATCAATTGACTGTAACCCTAGCTAAAACTCTGCTTGTACACACAGTAGAGAGAGAGAGAGAGAGAGGCTGATGTGCATTGTATCCAAGGCCATTAGTGCCCATACTTAGTGGATCACACACTCACAGTGGATGTAGGCCAAATTGGCTGAACCACTTTACATCACTGTCTTATTTCCTCTTATACTCATCCCCTTCTACATACTTATACACTTATACATCTCTATGGCTGCCATGGCTGCTACTGTTTGAGCTCACTATCACTTATCTGGTGGTTTTAAATCTTAGCATCATCAGTTTGGCGCCATCTGTGGGAACGAGAAGACATCTCTTCCTTTGTACAGCTTGACCTCACTGGGCACTCTGGTGGTGAACCAACACTCCCCCTGAGACGAGGTGTTTCACCATTGAAAGAGGCCCACTAAGGTTCCCAAGCTCACCAGTCTTTTCTTCAGTTCAACTTCTCATAGCTCAAGCACATGGCACCTGAGATGCCACCACCACCACTTCCCCCGCCAGATAAGGGGGGAAGACCCAGTTCCAGTCAGCCGCCGCCTCAGTCTGAGATGGCTGATGTAGCGGCAGCCTTAAAGTCTCTGGCAGCAAGCCAGCGGATGATGCAGGAGCAGTTCACAGCTCTAAGCCAGAACATACTAAGGACACCAGGGGTTTCACCTGAGATGATTACTTCGGCAGCAGCTCCAGGACAGCATGAGGCCAGGGGACCATCCCAGGCACCATGCAAAGACCTGCCACCCCCTCAGCGGCGTAGGGATGTTGCTGACCCCCGGCGTCTACGCCTGGGGAGGCAAGGAAACCCTTGCCCTGAGGACAGGTATGGCGATCCGGAGGGAGAGGAGGCCCCTATAGAGTGCTGGGAACCCTATGAGGTCTCCAACAATACTGTACGACCTCTCCAGGATAGTAGAGGAAAGTGCGGGAAACCAAACCCTGATGATCGCCCGAGGGGCTCTGCTTTTGATCGCTTGAGCAGGGGGTCGGCCTTTGAGAGGCTAGGCCCAGTAAATGACCTGCGGGAACAATTTTCCAGGTCAAGAAGTGCTGCGAGGTCCAGGAGGGAGCCAACAGATGGCCGACCCTGAGGACGAGACGACGGCCAAAGGGAAGTAAACAGCTGACACAGGCCTGCCGTAGCAGAACCCTCCGTCCACCTCAGAGAGGCGGCAGGGGATAACATCGGCCAAGCTGACCCTGTGAGGCCCTGGAATGACTCAATCCAATGGTTAGAGAATAAGATCGATGATATACTGAAGAGCCGAGACCCCCTTCAGATGGGATACACCATAGGCTCACCCTTCGTAGCGAAGATAGTCAACTTCCCCACGCCATCAATGTTCAAGCCACCTGTGATCACCCCAAGATATGACGGGAGCACCAAACCCATCCACCACGTGGAGATGTATCAGTCAGCGGCAGACATATACTCTATCTCAGATGAGATGAGGTGTCGTGCCTTCTCTGGTACCTTGACAGGGGCTGCGCATGTCTGGTACACATCTCTTCCGAAAAATTCCATTGAAGACTTTAAGCAGCTGGCAGACCTGTTCATCCACAAATTTTTCTTTGGGGTGAAGCCACAGAAGAAGACCACCCACTTACTCTATGTTAAGCAGGGGAAGAATGAGAGTCTGAGGGACTACATAGCCAGATTCAATAAGGAGAAGCTGGAGGTGGAAGACTATGAGGAGAGCATAGCTATGACAGCCCTGATTGGAGGACTCCAAAAGGGGAAGCTGTTATGGAAGCTTGCTGAAGACCCTCCGAGGACGATGGCTGAACTGCTGTCGACGGCAGGAAAGATGATGAATGCCGAAGAGGCGATGGCTGCAAAATATGAAGACGAAAAAGGAAGTGCTAGTGGGGGTAAATACCCCAAGAAGAACAAAGAGGGGAAGAAGAGGTCCACGGATGACAAGTTCGCTGGCTACACCCCTCTAACGGTCGGCTGTGAACAGATTATCAATGAGATAAAGAGTGACCGGTCCCTGAAGTGGCCTGAGAAGCTGAGGGCACCCCCCCGGTAAGAGGAATAAGAACCTGTGGTGTGAATTTCATCAAGACCACGACCACGTAAAGAAAAAATGCTTCGCTCTGAAAGATGAGATTGAGAAGATGCTGAAGGAGGGGAAGCTCAGAAAGTACGTGGACAAAGGTGCCTTCAAGAGGGGCCGAGGGGACTACCCCAGAAAGAAGCGAGGCGATGCATGCAGAGAAGGTCCTCAAAAAAGAGGGGACGACCCTTCTGACGATGAGGACGACCCTGACCTCCCGCCGAGAGACGACCACGACCCTGTCAAGAGGCTTAATATGATCTCGCTCGGAGTGGGAATGATCTCCGGGGGTCTGGCAGGAGGAGGGTCTGAGGTCGCCGACTGGAAGGCCCATGTGGCTGAGGCCAAGGCAGTGACGAAGACAGTACACTCGACCTCTCTGGAGGTCAAGTCAGAAAAGAGGAAGAAGGTTGATATGGACACTCTGATAGTGGGATTCTCGATAATGGACTTCAAAGGCCTCTTAGCCCCACATGATGACCCTCTCGTCATCACTACCAGGGTGCACGGGTGTGAGGTGCCGAGGATCTTGGTAGATGGGGGTAGCTCTGCAGATGTGATGTTTTGGCCATGCTTCAAAGCCTTAGGTATTAGCCGTGCTAGACTCGCCCCCTACCATCATCCATTGATTGGGTTCAGTGGGGAAAAGGTTCATCCCCTTGGGGTATATGAGGCCGATATGAGGATGGGGGACGAGTGGCCGAGATGGCTCACCAAGAAGATCAGCTTCTTTGTGATGGATGAGCATGTGTTTTCGGCCTACAACATCATACTGGGGCGTGTGGCCCTCAAGGGGTTTGAAGCTGTGCCGTCTACGGTCCATCAGATGATCAAATTTCCTACCCTTACGGGGTGTGGGAAGTTCAGGGAGACCAGACGACAGAACGAGAGTGTTACTACAACTCCGCTGAGGAGAAGGAGGCACTCAAGAGGGATACGACCACTTACAATATTGATACCCTAAACCCCAGGGATGAGACGAAGCTAAAAAAATGAGAGGCCGCGGAAGAGGTAGAATCCATCATCCTCGATGAGGATGACCCGGGATAAACCGTCCAAATCGGCAAGTCTCTGAAGCCCAACATCAAGGAAGACGTCATTAAACTGTTGAGGAAAAGGCGAAGCGTCTTCGCCTGGAGTCATGTAGATATGCCGGGGATTGACCCTGAAATCATGTGCCACAAGCTCAATGTGGTAGAGGGAGTGAAGCCTATAAAGCAGAAGAAGAGAATTTACTCTAGAGAAAATTATGAGGTCATCAGGGACGAGGTAAAAAAATTAGAAGACGCTGAATTTATCAGAGAAGTCATCTACCCTGAATGGTTGTCCAATGCAGTCATTGTCCCAAAGGCCAACGGGAAGTGGAGAATGTGCGTGGACTTCACAAACCTTAACAAGCACTGTCCCAAAGACAGTTTCCCTCTCCCCCGCATTGACCAGATGGTAGACGCCACCGCAGGCCATGAGCTCATGAGCTTTATGGATGCCTATTCAGGGTATAACCAGATCTTCATGAACCCTGAAGACTCGGAGAGGACATCCTTCATCACCGACAAGGGGATATACTGTTATAGGGTCATGCCCTTTGGCCTAACAAATGCGGGGGCAACGTACCAGCGCCTCGTAAATAAAATGTTTAAAGACCAAATTGGGAAGTCTATGGAGGTCTACGTATATGACATGCTGACCAAGAGTTTGAAGGTAGAGGATCATGTGGCAGACCTGGAGAGGACCTTTAATACGATGGACAAATACAAGATGAAGCTTAATCCGGTCAAGTGTGTCTTCGGGGTCGGAGCAGGGAAGTTCTTGGGGTTCATTGTCAATCAAAGAGTCATCGAGGCCAATACTGAAAAGATAAAGGCCCTTGTTGAAATGAAGACCCCCAAGTCCATTAAAGACGTTCAGAGGCTCACAGGAAGAGTTGCTGCTTTGAACAGGTTCGTGTCTAGGGCCACAGACAAGTGCTTGCCATTCTTCAAGATCCTTAGGAGGGCCTTCTAATGGAGTGAAGAATGTGACGAGGCTTTCAGGGACCTAAAGTCATACTTAGGGTCTCCCTTGCTGCTATCACGACCCGTGCAGATTGAACGACTTTATGTGTACCTCGTTGTCTCAGAGTCGGCCATCAGTGCAGCCATTGTGAGAGACGAAGACGGGATACAGAAGCCTATGTATTTTAACAGCAAGGCACTCCATGGGGTAGAGCAAAGATACCCGAGGATGGAGAAGTTGGCCTACGCCTTGATCCATGCCTCGAGGAAGATGAAGCCGTACTTCCAGTCCCATACAATGGTCATCCTCACCGACTCTCCTCTTAGGCAGGTCCTACACAAGCCAGAAAAATCAGGTAGGTTGATGGCCTGGGCTATAGAGCTGGGGGAGTTTGACATTGTGTATCAGCCTAGGACGACCATTAAGGGGAAGGCATTGGCAGACTTCGTGGCTGAGTTCACTTGGGAAGATGATGAGGCCGAGGGTGAGACCTTCGGGAAGACAGATACACAACAAGACAGACCCACTGGCACACCCGCAGATAGGGCTGAGACAAGCGCCGCTTGAAGGAAAGCGGCTGAAAATAAAGAGAGAAGATACATCTTTAGACAGGGATCCCTCTCCGAGGGAAGTTTCTCCGTAGAATGCACCGTGTGGAGTCTTTTCGTCGATGGGTCCTCTTGCGAAAGCGGGAGAGGAGCTGGGTTAATAGTATCAGCACCCGACGGCACATATATTAAGTACGCCCTGAGGTTCAACTTCAAAGCCTCCAACAATGAGGCTGAATATGAGGCCTTAGTAGCAGGCCTCTCCTTGGCCCAGCCTCTTAGTGTCGGCTAGATTTTGGTCCATAGTGATTCAAGGCTAGTAGTGAATCAGATACTAGGATCCTACGAGGCTAAGGACGAGAGGATGGCTAGGTACCTTGAGAAGGTGAGGTCATTACTGAAGGGCTTCAGAGAAGTGAAATTAAAGAGGATACCTAGGCTAGACAATGGCCGTGCTGATGCCCTGGCGAGGTTTGCCTCGACAACTAGGACAGACATCAGGAGGACGGTCCCAGTAGAAATTTTGCTTCAGCCAACTATTGAAGACGCCGAGGGAACACTTGGCTGCCTAAATGTTTCTCAGGAAGCTTCGTGGATGAACCCTCTGATCAGATACATTAAAGAGGGTGACATGCCAGAAGCAAGGAAAGAAAGGAAGAAGCTGAGGCACAGGGCTGAAAAATTCACTGTCATCGGAGACACCTTGTACAAAAAGGGGTATTTGCTCCCCTTACTTAGGTGTGTGCATCCCTCAGAAGTCCCTTCCATTTTGCAAGATGTGCACGAAGGATCGTGATCAAGCCACATCGGGGGCAGATCCTTAGCGAAGAGGGTGATCACTCAAGGGTACTGGTAGCCGACCTTGGGGAATGCAGCGGCATATGTAAAAAAGTGCGACAAATGTCAAAGATTTGCCACCAGCCCCATCAGCCTCTTACTTCCATTACATCCCCATGGCCATTTGCAGTGTGGGGGATCAACCTAGTAGGACCCTTGCCTAGGGCCATCAATAACTATCGATTCCTCATCGTAGCCATTGACTATTTTTCAAAATGGGTGGAAGCGGAGCCGATGGTGACGATCACAGAGCAGAAGACCTTCCAGTTCATCTGGAAAAATATTATATGTAGATATGGTCTCCCCAACACCCTCATATCAGATAACGGGACTCAGTTCAAGAATACCTCTCTACAGAAGTACTGTGAAAGGGTGAGTATCAAACAATTTTTCTCCACCCCTGGCCGACCTCAGGCCAATGGGCAAACAGAAGTTACAAACAGGACAATCCTAGATGGAATCAGGAAGAGGCTTAAAGAGGCAAGAGGAAGATGGTTCGAGGAGTTATATGCCGTGTTGTGGGCATACAGGACGACAGTGAGGACCTCTACCGGAGAGACCCCATTTATGCAAGCTTATGGCTCAGAAGCTGTCATCCCCACCGAGATTGAGTTTCCTACATATAGAGTCCAGCTGTATGACCCCCAGAAAAATGTGGAAGAGAGGAAACTCGACTTGGACCTGATTGAGGAAAGGAGGGAGGATGCTGAGATAAGGCAAGCGGCCTACCAGCAGAGGACCGCAAGGTTCTACAATCAGAGGGTGAAACAGAGACCTATCGCAGTGGGGGACTTGGTCCTCAAGAAGACTTGGCAAAATCCCAACAAGCTTCATCCTAATTGGCATGGCCCATATAGGGTCATCGATGAAGTCGTCCCTGGGACCTACAGACTAGAAAACCTAGAGGGGGAACCTTTTTCCAACCCCTGGAATGCAGATCATTTGAAGAAATACTATCAGTAGTGTTGTAAGGTATTGATCGACCATGATTGTAATAAGAGTTGCTCCAACAGAACACTTTGAAAATTAATGAGAAATATCAGTGTTTTCCCTTATCCTGTGGTTATCAATTCTAGAACGCATGGGAACATCTACAGAGAACCACCCTCGGCCATAATGAGGGCCAGTGGAGGGGACGACCCCACCACTGTCCTCAAAAAAGACCAGGGAAGACTTTGTTAAAAACCATTAAATTGGTAAGTTGATCCCTCGGCTATAATGGGGACCAGTGGAGGGGACGACCCCATCACTGTCCTCAAGAAAGACGAGGGAAGACTTTGTTAAAAACAATTAAATTGGTAATTTGATCCCTCGGCTATAATGGGGACCAGTGGAGGGGACGACCCCACCACTGTCCTCAAGAAGGATGAGGGAAGACTTTGTTAAAAACCATTAAATTGGTAAGTTGATCCCTCGGCTATAATGGGGACCAGTGGCGGGGACGACCCCACCACTGTCCTCAAGAAAGACAAGGGAAGACTTTGTTAAAAACCATTAATTTGGTAATTTGATACCTCGACTATAATGAGGGCCAGTGGAAGGGATGACCCCACCACTGTCCTCAAGAAAGACGAGGAAAGAGATTATTAAATCCATTAATTTGGAAAGTTGATCCCTCGGCTATAATGAGGGCCAGTGGAGGGGACGACCCCACCACTGTCCTCAAGAAAGACGAGGGAAGACTTTGTTAAAAACCATTAATTTGGTAACCTGATCCCTCGGCTATAATGAGGGCCAATGGAGGGGACGACCCCACCACTATCCTCAAGAAAGACGAGGGAAAACTTTATTGAAAACCAGTTTGGTAATTTGACTCCTCGGCTATAATGAGGGCCAACGCAGGGGATCACCCCTTGTTCACCCTCAAGAAAGACGAGGGAGAGGTTAGTGGCATTAACAAAGACAAAGTAAACCATACAGGAAGCAAATATGGAAGACAGTAAAGAAGACGATGGTATTAATGAAATGCTAGTTATACAAAATATCAAGTGTTTTACAAAGTAAAGTACAAAAATGTTGATTACACAAAGAGGGTATCGACTACAAACAGCCACCCTATTGAGCAAGATCAGAGGGCAAGGCCTCGACGTCAATGGGAGGCTCTTCTAGGAGTATGACAGGCTGACCCTCAGACGTGCCCATGCCTTCGACATGATGAGACTCCACTTGAGCCAAGGCTTCAGCAATGAGGGGATCGTCCAGCTGAACTGCTTCAAGAGAAGGTCGAACAGACGACACTGCATCAGCGAACTTTAAGACGACCCATCGACAGGCCATCTTAATTCCTCTCTCCAAGTATTCAAGGACGAAGCCTTGAAACTCATCTGAGAGTTTGTAGGCCTCCACAGCATCCGCCTCGGCTTTCTTGACAGCTGCTTCCAGATCGGCCTTATGCTGAACCCCCAAGTTGAGTAAAGCCTCATCCTTCTGCTTTATGAGCAAGTCCTTGGCCTGCTGGTCGGCATCGTGCTGCCTCGTCAGTTCGTCTAAGACCCTGGCATGCTCAGTCCTAGCACTCTCGAGTTCAGCCCTCGCAGTCTCGAGATCTGTCTGCAGGTCAGCCTCATGCTGAATGGCCCTCTCGGCCTCATAGAACTTTGCCTAATTTTCAGCCATCCACTTTGTGGCCGAGGTGAAGGCACAGACGGACTGCATAGAAAAATAAACACATGTCAAAAGGCCGAGGAAACAGTTATTGAAATAATGAAATTTAAAAAGCGGGTCAAGACCAATATCTGTGCAAGGGCGTGCAGACCATAGTCGTACACTTTGGCAGGAGGCATTTTGGACAAGAACTCATAGTCAGCTGCCGAGGGTGCAGAAAACATTGAGGCCTTGGGTGCCCTCAAGTTTGCAATAAGTGATGAGGGCTCGGACCTCAGATGTGCCAGGTTTTGAGACCAGAAGGCCCCCATGCTGGATGAAGAGGTCATCCCCTCAGAGGCTTCGACCCTGGCCCTCGTCCGAGAATCAGGCCGAGGGTTAATAGGGGCCTCAGGCTCCTTTCTTTTATTGCTATTGGTGGTCGGATCCACCACCGTCGGCCCGGCGACCCTCGTCTTCCTCGGAGCCTGCTGAGGCTCCTTCCCTTTCTTCTTGCTCAGACCAGACAACAGGCTCGGAGCAGTCATTTCCCAAAGTTGGTCTGATATACCTGCGGGGTGACCTGATAAGAGGACGACACGTCAGAAAAATACAGAGAAAAAGAGGAAACACTTCAAAAATAAGTAAAGAATTGAGAGCGTTCAGTATAACTCACATAGTTCTGTCAGTGGGCCGACCCTTAGACCAGCTTCTTTGAGGAACCGGGGGGTCATCAGGTCTTCAAATTTTGGAAGTTCACCCTCTCTCCCTCGTCCTCTCAGAAATTCAACGATGTCCTTCTCCTCCAGACTAAGTCCAGGGTCTGACCTGGCCTTCATGGAAGGGTTAGACCATCTTTTGGGGACCCTCGGACCATCGGCGGTGGACTTCCACTCCCCAGAGATAAAGAAGAATCTCTTTTTCCAATCGTGCTTGGAAGTTTGTGCCACGTGGAGGAGTTTCTTCTCAGACCTCCTCGCCCCCAGATGATAGTATCCAGGCTATTTGGACGAGGAGGTGATGTTGTAGCAGCCCAAGAATAGGTCGGCCGAGGGCTCATCGGTGAAAGCATTCTTCCACAAGGAGATGTAGCCCAGGATCGTCCTCCAAGAGTTGGGAGGAAGTTGAAAGGGGGAAACACGAAGGGCAGATAGGATATCTACGATGGCAGGATGCAGAGGGAATCTGACTCCAACCTTGAACATTTGTTCGTAGACTACAACCTCTCCCTCTTCACAATCAAAAACCCTCTCAAACTCAGAGGGAACCCTCATAGTTATGCTGGGGGGGCACTCCATAGGCATTCCTCCATATCAAGAGGTCGCGATCCCTAACAGAGGAAATATAGGACGAGGCATGGGAGGTATCAATTTGGTCATCTGTATCATCGCCCTCATCCTCATTCCCCTCTCCCTCGGCCTCATCATCTTCCAGATTCCCCTGGGGGAAGGCCATATGAAAGGCATGGGGAGATAGAGTTGTCACAGGGATAGCCTCAGAGGGAACCATACCCTCGGCCTCTCGGCCTGGGCCTAGGTCAGATGTCTCTTTTCTCCCAGAAGTTCCAGCGCCAGTTGGCGAGGATGCTCTCTCGTCCATCTCACTTGAATGACTCTCGACTGGACGAGCGGACGACCCACAAGACTTAGACGGTTCAAATGGTTTTATGGTGGAAAGAGGAATGGGAAAGATGGGTCGTACCCAATTAGGGTCGGACCCTCGTCTCCTCTCTTCCTCTTCCTCTACTCGTTTGATCTCTGCAAGGAGCTTCTCTCTCATGGATGGGAATTCAGATGCTAAACTATAAGGCCTCCTAAGCATTAAAAGGGAAGAACCTACACTTGGAGAAATTTGGGGAACTTAACAACAAATAAGTTTGCAGTTGACCAAATTAGACTTTTGAATTAAAAAGGGAATTAATGGTTTTCACTCAAGAACACTTAAGAACATTCAATAAACAGTTGCCGGAGAAGACACCGGAAAAAGCTATGAGACAACCCAAAGAAAATGTAGCCCTACGAGCCTAAAAAGCAAACAGAAATGAAGGTAAATGAGAGCGCTGAGGGAAAAAGATTACCTGATGAAGAGAGAGCAAGAACATTGCTAAGCTTGAAGGCTGCAGAAATGGCGATGAAAACTGGTAAAAGGCTAGAGAGAGAGAGCTTGGGCGCTAAGAAGAAGAAGAAGAGAGAGAGAGAGTTCAAAAATCTCTTAAATACCTTAGTAATGAGTGGGCCCATTGACCAAGGCAGGACACAGCCCACGAGGAAGGCATCATTAGGGCACAAAGCGCCAAGAAAAGTGTGCAGCCGCCATGCCTTGGAAACTGGAACTATAATGAGTATCTGCCCAGGTGTCACTCACCTAACTGATCATACACGCATCTCAATTACAACACTATCCCTCAGCCATCTCAATGGAACCTATGGCTAAGGGCTGGGGGGTGATTGATATACCCGTTTATATCCTCGGCCTGATTGAAGATTGCCTCCAGACGGACAACCTCTCAGACGACCCTACGAGCGGCCGACCCTTCACCAAGCTCCAAACGACCCTACGAGGGGCCGACCCTTCACCAGGCTCCGGACGACCCTACGAGGGGCCGACAGTACGAGGCCAGAATTAGGCCAGACTCACTGCCGGAAGGAATTTTTCCCTCGGCCTCGGCTCATAGGCCGAGGTTGACGTCATCACAACACGTGGTTTGGGAGATGCGTGTAATAGTGCGCGTGAGGCTCACATGGCACATGGGAGATCGTTATAACAAAATCACACCCTCACGTGAGGGAATATTATGTCATCATTTGGCATCTACAGGTGTCAGCAGGGGATTGGCTAGATCATCATTCACATGCACCATGCATACTTGGGGGGTAAACTACACCCCCGAAGACCTATATATACTTGTCACCTACAACCCTACAGGGGATCGATCAATTGACTGTAACCCTAGCTAAAACTCTGCTTGTACACACAGTAGAGAGAGAGAGAGAGAGAGGCTGATGTGCATTATATCCAAGGCCATTAGTGCCCATACTTAGTGGATCACACACTCACAGTGGATGTAGGCCAAATTGGCTGAACCACTATACATCACTGTCTTATTTCCTCTTATACTCATCCCCTTCTACATACTTATACACTTATACATCTCTATGGCTGCCATGGCTGCTACTGTTTGAGCTCACTATCACTTATCCGGTGGTGCTAAATCTTAGCATCATCATCCAGCCAACCCCACTCCTTCATCATCGATACCTTACTCAGGTCCACACCCATACCCCATTTTAAAATAATATGGCCAAGGAACTGCACCTCCCAAAGACAAAATCCACACTTCTCAAACTTGGCATATAGGTGGTGATTTCGTAATGTCTGCAGAACAGTACGCAGGTGCTCAGCATGCTCCTACTTAGTGCGCGAGTAGACCAAAATATCATTTTTGAACACTATGACGAACTGGTAGATAAACTCTCTAAAACCCGGTTCATAAGGTCCATTAGCACTTCCGACGCATTGGTGAGACCGAACGAAATCACCTAAGACTCGTAAGAGCCATAGCGCAATGGAAAAGTGGTTTTAGGGACGTCCTCCTCCCGAACCTATAACTGATGATATCCTGATCTCAAAATTAATTTTGGAGAAGTACGTCGCCCTCTCAACTAGCCAAATAGGTTATCGACCCTAGGCAATGGATACGTATTTTATATTGTGACCTTATTCAACTCCCTATAGTCGAGACACAAGCAGAGCAATCCATCCCTCTTCTTCACAAATAGTACGGGAGCACCCTACAGTGATGTGCTTCACCGAACGAAACCCTGGTCCAAAAGTTTTTGAATCTTCTCTCTCAACTCACACATATCTGAACGAGTCATGTGATATGATGCTAAAAAAATCGATCTAGTACATGGTGTTAGATCAATTACGAACTCAATCTACCGACTAGGTGGTAACCCCGATATGTCCTCCAATACATCCTCAAAGTCCCTCACGACTGGAATAAAGTATATAAGAATTACCACCTCTTATGATGTATCCTCCTCAATATAGTATAAATGAGTGCACGATCCCCCCTTGGGAAGAGGCATTACCACTAAAATATCTACTGCCCCAAAATGGAGAACATTATGGTCCTCTCAAAACAATCCACTATCGACCTGTATCTAGGTAACCAATCCATTCCTAGGGTAACGCCTATCCCTTAATATCTAACACTAAGAGGTCCGCTGCTAAACTTAGTCTCCCAATCACAATATCTACTCGTCTACAAATCGAGTATATAAGTGATCCACCCCCCATCGGTGACTCAACACACATAAGGAGACTATAGACTAACTCTAGCAATCCAGGAAATCTTGCAAATATGGTCCAAATGAAAGAATGATATGCGCTAATATAAAAAATAATCCTACCCGCATGACCATGAATAGGAAACGTACCCTCAACTACTGTTGGCGCCTAATATTCAAGTGGAATCGGGACATCCCATATGTTTTTCACACGCCCGTAGAGAAACTACCCTTACTGTTGTGGGGTAGGTGGAGTTGGTGTTGTTGGAGGCCTCTGTACCTATTATCCCTGCAGGGCACCCTATTGCTTCCCCCCACCTCTCAGTGGGAAATCCCTCTTCAAATGGCTTGGCTAGTCACAACCGAAACAGTGCTTCGAAAACCCCTCGGATCCTAGCCCTGACGAGGCTGTCCCTGTGTTAGCCCGAATGGCCTCCCCCATTATTCCCTTGAACCTAGCATCCCTGAGTAACCTGATGCTAATTCGAGCCCTGCTGGCCCTCCCTAAAGGCCTGTCCTCTATGCCGAAATCTCTTACCAGGATTTCCCTAGCGGGTATCCTGCCCCTGTTGTGCTCAGCTAGTAGCACCCGCATTCTCCTTGCCTTGCTAGCTCGGCTCATCACTCCTCTTGGCTTACTTCAAATGGAAGGGGTGATCCTGATAATAAAGCAAAGCCACATTAACCACATCTATATAAGTCACTAAATCAGGGTTCCCAGTCAAGTGTTGCGTGATCCTCCAAGCCAAACCGTCCATGAACTTAGATTTCTTCCTCTCCTCGTTGCTCACCTCGTCTGGCACTAGATTTGTCAAGAGGGTGAACTCCTCCTCAAACTCCGCTACAGAACGGTCACCCTGTATCACCTCCCGAAACATCCTCCTCAACTCAATCTCAACAGCTAGTGGAAAGTACTTGCGGTCGAACCGCGCCCATTACTCAACGATAGTTAACAAATCTCTATCTCCAATAGTGGTCATCGACTCCCACCACTGTAAGCACTACACCATAATGGAAATTTAGTAACTAATAGATTATTTAATTTATAAGTGTTTAAAACACTTACATAATTTACAACGATTTTGGACACTTAAAAAATATGTAAGTGTTCAAAACCGTTGTGAAATTTGTGATATTTACTTAAATTGTAGGTGGGATAACCTAAAAGGGTTGTGTACTAAACAAATTAGTTAGAATCTCCTCACTAAATTTCACCTCCAAAGCTTGCCTCCAAATCTTTGTGCGAAATCCCGCTCCAAACCTTCGTGCGAAATCCCGCTCCAGACCTTCGAAGGTGAGATCTTCTCCAAACCTTCGAAGTGTCATCTTCTCCAAACCTTTGTAGGTTCGTACGTTTGCAAAATTTTCATGCGATCTTCTCCAAAATGTTCATGCGATCTTCTCCTAATAAATTTCAAACGTTTGGGACTATTTTAACAAATATACATTCCTAATATATTGAAGGTTTTCCATGTTTTAACAAATTAACATTATTATGTTAACAAATCAACATTATTCTGTTTTAACAAACCCGTAGCCTTTGCTTAGGGTTAAAGATACGATTTAGGTGTACAGGTAGTTATATGCAATCAATATGATTCTGTTAAATATTTTCATGCAATCATCTTTCAACGGTTTAGGGTTAAAGATACGATTTAGGGTTTTATTTTGTGCGTATTATTCGGTTAAAGATACGATTTTGGATTTTATTTGGTGCATATGTCTTATTCTCTTAAATATTTGGTGCATATGTTTCATTTAGTGAGTATTACTTTGTTAATGGTATGATTTAGGGTTTTATTTGGTGCATATATTATTCTGTTAAATATTTGGTGCGTATGTTTTATTTGATGCGTATTATTCATACACGATTAAATATTTGGTGCATATTATTCTATTTGGTGCGTATGTCTGTATGTTAAATATTTGGTGCATATTATTCATGCACGATTAATAGTTTGGAATAATGGTGCATAAGTATAATTTGATTACTGTATAATTTGTGATTTTCACCCCAGGTGGGAATTAGCAGTTAAATTAATGATTTGGGTCTGCGAAATCTGGGTTTTGAATAATTGTAAAGAGATTTGGGTCTGTCAACCACATTTCAAAAAAATTATTAAAAAAACTTGGGGACTCAGAGTCATTGATAAGGTAAACCTTTAATATGTACAGGGTGATACAAACTCCATGTATAGGAAAAGCACTGCTCGTAACTAAAATTTGGTTTTCTTTTATTTTTTCGAACCAAGAAGTAATGCTGAGTTGGTGTTTGACGTGTTTGGGTTTAAGGTTGGGTGTGTTTATGTTATCTTTCAAATATAGAAAAGATTATTTTTGGTTTCAACCATAAAAATATTTCATTTATACTTCATTTGGTTATAAATTCTATTATATGAGATTTTAAGATCATGTTATATATGTTGATAACAAAATTTGTACCAAAATAGGGGTTGTCGGATTCAGTGACTATCAAGTTGTAAACAGGTTATGTTTTTGCTTAAAAAATCCACTTGTAATCACCTTTTTACTTCATTAAATATTAATCAAAGATTGTGAACAATAGACTATTTCTTTATCTGTTGCGTGACCCTTAGATACTAAATAGTATATATTAATTGTTTTACTAACATATCTCCACATAGAAAATGTCATCGGAAGATAGTAAAGAGTGGATGAAGGAACGTGAAAGAGGAAGTGAAAAATACATTAATGGGGTTACTACGTTTATTGATTTTGTGAAGAATAACCATGGTGGCGAAACCTTATTTTCATGCCCATGCATAAAATGTGAAAATGGAAAGTTGTTGGAACTTGAAGATGTCCATTTTTATTTGCTTCGTTATTGTATATCAAGGTCTTACACGTTTTGGTGTTTTCATGGTGAAAAAGAAGTTGTTAAAAGACAAGAAAAAGAACCCACTGAAAGTGTTGAATGCAGTGACCCAGTCCTTGACAATCAAAGAATGGAAGAGCTTGTTTACAACACATTTGAAATGTTTAATCGTGAAGTAGATCATTTATCAAGTGTTGGAAATGATGACCCCCAATTTTAAAAGCTTTAAATAAGAATTTCAATTTCCTTTTTAAGATGCGGAGTAGAAAGATGGCTCAACTTAACACTTACATAAACAACTAATTTTAATTTCTTTCAAATTAAAACTAAACAAGTTCAAAGTGACATTAAATGAAACAAAAATTTAATTTTCACTTAAACAACTTAATTCAATCAAAGTCCTAGAAATTTGCCTAACAAAATAATTAATCCATTTTTACAAATAAAGCCAAACCAAATTTTATCCAATAAAATTAATGACTTGAATTAAATTAACATTTACCCAAATTGAATTTGGACCAATTTAATTAAGTGTGACAATTAAGCCAAGTTTTATCTTGAATTATCCTAAGCATGTGTTCTAAGTTATTTTGCAAGACAAAAGTAAATCAGCCGCACAACGCCGCGATGTACGAGGAAAAACTCACAATGGAAAAAAAACCTCGGACGACCCTAGCCTTAAGTCCCCTAAGTACGTAATTTTACAAATACAAGAAAGATGACTTACACAACTCGACTCGACTCCCTTTAAGCCCCTGATGCATCTTCTTGTATGAACCTCTACTTAGCCGACAATCCCAGACTCCACCGAAACCTTGGAAACCACCAATGAGGCTTTAGAAATAATCGCCAACCACACATGGTTCCTTTCTCCATGTGAGAATGCCGTAGAAACAAGTGAGACTTCTTCTTTGTGGGATGTAGAAGTAAACCCAAACACTCTTATAATGGTAGAGATAAATTCGGTGCCAAAACTCCAAGAAAAATTGATATATAAAGGAACTTGGATAAACTAAACAATTGGGTGAAACAAAAGTGTTTTTGGAATTTTCTTTAAAAGAAAACACTTAAAACTTGAACTCTTTATTTTTGTAATTTTTGCTCTTAAACTCTCTCTTTGAGATTGTAGTATGTGAAAAAGTTGGTTCCAAAATGTTGGTTCCCGCACTAAGTAATTCTGGAAAAAGATAGTGGGGAAAAGAAGTGGGAAAAGGGGAAAACCGTCAAAAACACCTAAAAAACATGTTCCCGCTAAATCTCGTTTGAACGACTTTTCGTTTGAATGACATTCTCATTCGAACAGCTTTACTAACGAGGTTCCAGTGGTGAAAAGGGAATATCGTCATAAATCGCATTCGAACGACCAGGCAATCTCGTTCGAAAGAGATAGTTAATTCGAACGACATAGCAATCTCGTTTGAATGACATTCCAGTGTGGTTAATAAAATACTATTTTTAAGCCCAAAACTTTGTATGGAAATTTCTAAAAAATATTTTCTGACTAAAACAAATTTTGTAAAACTACTTTATAAAAACTTTATAAAATACACCCAATAAATTTCCAAGATCTTATATATATATATATATATATATATATATATATATATATATATTGCATTAATACCTTAGGAGCATGGAACAATGTTGTTGACGTAGAAACGAGGCACACTAAACCCGGCAAATGATGAAGCTTTATACTCTTGGCCGCTACGTCTTCAACTAACACGTCATAAGCTTGGATGGATACACATGAATACTATCCTAAGACTCAAATATTTTTTTCCGGAATTGAGCCAACACTACATTAAGAATCAATGGGAGACTTGTGTCCTTACAAATCTCCCCCTTTGGCTATTCCGGGACAAGAACCAAAAAAAAATCCTAAAGGGTCGTCAAGCTCTGCCAGAGTTAAAAAATATCCCACCCAAAAATTAAATTTCATAGCTTGACTCAAAAACCGAAGGATTAATATCTTTGCTGATGAAAGTTGCGATTTAGAAGAATTCATACACTGTTAAGCAAACAATCAAATGCATAGGAAATATCAAGAATACTAAATGCACTTAAATAAATACTCCCCTTAAATTGATTCTCCCCTTTATCAAATAAATGGCCTACTTAGAAAGACGTCTCCCCCTAAGATAAATTTCCCAAACTAATATGTGATTACAATAGAATTGTATACCATTTCTCCCCTATTATTCTCCCCCTTTTTGTTCAGGAATAGACAAAGGATAAAAACTAATTTAAACACGATGAAGCTTAGAGTGATTAGAGCACGAAAGCATATGGGCAACAAAATCATAACAAATCCATAAAAATAATAACGAACACCAACTATGATGCAAAAAAATGATACCAATGTGATACATAAGATACTAAGCATGGGATATCAACAAAACGATACAGAAGTGTAGGGGTGTGAACTAGTAACAATTCAATATAGACCCAATCACTTCAAAACATAGATGGACTACAAAACGAGACAAAGAAAAAAATACCATATATATGTAGACATAATGAATATCACTAATGCACACGCACATACATATAGGTATAGACATCACATATGACACAAAATACAATAAGATTTTCACACTCGTATGGCAAAAATGTGTCATACAGAGACAGAAGTGTAGGGGTGTGAACTACTACAATTCAATTTAGACCCAATCACTTCAAAACATGTTCAGGGAGTTTTCACTTGAATGCAAACTTCATAACATTTGAATATAACCTCGTGTGATAATATAAGATTGAACTCAATGAACAAACATACACAATGCATACAAGCCTAGAATTTTGATGATTCTACAAACCAATAGAGTCATGACATTGAAAGTACAACTAGGATAAATGGATATTGTTCAAACCGTTGATATACCATCCAATCTCCCTCAATAAGCATATATATTTTTGAATGAATATATCAATTAAACATAGGCCTTGGAAATTATTTTTCTTTTTAATGCCATATTTTATTTTTAGACCTTTGGACCACGTATTTCTTTTAGGTCCATTACAAGCGGTGGCTTACTCGCAAAGGATGATTTTTCCTTTCGGATCCCTTCCCCGTGCACATTTATATACATTATTTTTATATCTCACACAAATCTCACGTGCAACGGATTTTAACATGCACTAGTCCCCCTAGGTCACATAACATGTAGATGACAAGATTGATAGGAGAACACCTCACAAAGCTCAAATATACATATGAAGTTATAATTTCAAGTGAGCTTGTGCATGTGTGAATTGAGGCATATAAAAATAGAATCTATTATATCAACACAAAATCCAACTACTCCATGTAAGCATGGTAAAGAACATTTTATGGATTGATACTCTAAACCAAAAGTTCTAGCCACATGGAAGTGAAAAAGTAGGGATTCAGACACAAGTATATGCCACATAAAGTGTGTCAAACAAAAATACACACAAGAAAAATCTTTTTGAGTTTTAGATTTTTTTTAATCAAACAACAAAAATATTTACTACAAAAGACAAACAAAAATCATTTGTATTTTTCATTAAGCCTAAATTATAAAAAGATGAAACACAAATGATAAACAAAATCTTTGTGTATTTTTCATTTAATGCAAACTAAAATGAAAGAAATATAATACAAAAGATAAACACGAATCATAATACTATCATGTGATTAAGCATGTAGCATAGTCTAGAAAATGATTAATACAAGCATACAATTAGCATGGTGATATAGCATGAGGGACAAAAGACAAAGTATGCAAACAACTAACACATTTAACCTTTGGATTTAGCAAGTGAGGAAGCATGTGAAAGCAAATGAGAATAAAAAAATCCTATTTTGTAAAGAAACTAAGTCGGATCTCCTAACCCAAAAGAATGACAAATGACTATCTCGGGGTATAGGAATCTTGGCTACCTCGATTGCCTTACGTTTGGATTTTCTAGGCCCCTGTTTAAGATCGAAACAAAATTTCCTAAGATGACCTTTTCGACCCCAATGTGAGCACTTAAAGACACGGCGAAAAGACTTACCTAAGGAATGATCTCTAAAGGCTTTCCTAAGCGATTATCATAAAACATTGGTTTTGGCTTTTTTAGATGATTCATTACAAGTATCTAAAGCCTAAACCACAAGTGTTATTTTCTATTTGGACCGTGCCTAAGATTTTATCTAGTTTTTCGGACCTACACTCCAAATCAAATTTGACTTTACTAGAGTCTTTTAATTGTTCTTCTAATTCTAAAATTCTAGAATCTAACAAGACATTTCTCTCTTCAAACACAAGAAGCTCCTTTTTTATTGACTCCATTAAACCTCTAAGGCTATCTCTCTCACCTTCTATATATTCAAGCTTCTCTCGAAGATTCCTCTCATGTGTCCCAAGGTCTTTAACCAACACACGATCATCAACGACCTTGACACGCTCTCTTAAACTCGCTTCTAACTTAAAATTTGTTCTTTTTAATTTAATAGATTCTTCAAATAATTCTTGAAAAGGAATTTGAAGTTCACTTCACATTAACCTCATTTTCACTTTCACTCTCTCTTTCTTCTCCACTCTCACTAAGATAAAAAATAAGGGAATCATAAACATGGACCTTGGAAGTGTCATGTGTTAAAATTTCATCAATAGAAGAGTGTTCACTATCACTCACATGACTAGCCATAAAAGCCATAAAGTTGGGCTTAGTGGGGAAATCGGGTCCCTCTTCATTATCACTATCACTAAGGATTACATTAAATGAAATTGGTTGCTTACCCTATCTCCTTAGTTTAGTGAGGAACTCAAAAGCCCTATGGCCATACCCTTCACAACCAAAACACCTATTTAACTCGTCCCTATTTAAATTTTCTTTAGGAGTTTTAGGGATCTTTTCGACTTTGTCATGCTTAGAATTTTCAATTTCATAAAATCATTTTTAAATTTACCTTTGTTAAATTTAAGAAATTTTTGAAACTTCCTAGCAAACATGACCATATCTTCCGAATCACTCTCACTTTCACTCTCTACTATATATTTTTCCTCCTTTCGAGCTTTCAAATCAACGCCTTTTTCTATTTTCTTTTCATATTTGGAGGGAAACATGTCTAGTTCATAGGTTTATAAATCACCTACGAGCTCTTCTAATTTCCTAGAGGCTAAAGTGGGTAAAGAACTTAACACGGTCACCTTAGGAATAAATCTATCGGGTAAGGACCTTAAAATTTTCTTTACTACTCAGATATCGGGTATTTTCTCTTCCAAATTAAAAGATGAATTAACAATATCGGAAAGTCTAGCATAAAATTCATCAAAAGTTTCTTTTTCATTCATTTTGATGGATTCAAATTAAGTGGCGAGGTTTTGGATTTTCGAAGCTTTTACGACACTAGTTCCTTCATGAGTGAGTTGTAAAATTTCCCAAGCCTCTTTAGCGGCTTCACACGTCATAATGTGACGGAATTCATCTGGTGTGACCCCGCTAAACAAGGCATTTAAACCTCAGGAATTAAAATTAGATAGTTTAAACTTATTCTCACTCCATTTATCGGCGGGTTTGGGAACACGCTCATTATCTATTAAATGTGTAGGTGGGGACCACCCATTAACAATAGACAAACAAACCCTCTCGTCGATAGACTTTAGTGTCGATTTCATTCGCGCTTTCCAATACGCGTAGTTAGAACCATCGAAAATAGGAAATTTTGAAAATGGGGAAAATTTCATTTTAGCCAAAAATATTTAAAGGATCTTAAACGCAATAATTTAGCGATCTCGCTCTGATACCACTTGTTGAAAATGATGACCCCCAATTTTAAAATATTTAAATAAGAATTTCAAAAGTAATAATTTCAATTTCCTTTTTAAGATGCGGAATAGAAAGATGGCTCAACTTAACACTTACATAAACAACTAATTTTAATTTCTTTCAAATTAAAACTAAACAAGTTCAAAGTGACATTAAATAAAACAAAATATTAATTTTCACTTAAATAACTTAATTCAATCCAAGTCCCAGAAATTTGCCTAACAAAATAATTAATTCATTTTTGCAAATTAGGCCAAACCAAATTTTATCCAATAAAATTAATGACTTGAATTAAATTAACGTTTACCCAAATTGAATTTGCACCAATTTAATTAAGTGTGATAATTAAACCGAGTTTTATCTTGAATTATCCTAAGCATGCGTTCTAAGTTGTTTTGTAAGATAAAAGTAAATCAATCACACTACGCCGCGATATATGAGAAAAAACTCACAACGGAAAAAAAAACCTCGGATGGCCTTAGTCTTAATTCCACTAAGTACGGAATTTTATGTAACAACCCTCACGTTTGATAGCATATTTTATAATTATTTACTAGGTGTGGTCATTAATTATAAAATGATGGATGTGAGTAAATATTAATTTAATATGGAAAAGGTTAATATTTACTGAAATGTTGTGTGATTACCTGATGAGTAGGTAAAAATATCCATGTGGTGACTTATTGTGTCATTTGGATTTAAAATGTCATTTTGGTGTAATATGAAACCGGAACTAAAAATGAGTTATAAAATTTCCAATTGATAATTTGGAGGGTGCAGTTAGTCCCGGTAGGTGCGAGACAGTCAAAATAAGTGCCATATCGCATTTTGGTATTTCGGGAACTTTTGACTGGTTGTAGCTTAAATGTGTAGTTACGATTTATTTATTTTATCGCGTATTAGTCACTCAAGTGGGCTTTTTAGACTTAAGACCCGTTTTATTTTCCCTACCCCTATTCCCATTCCTCCATTTTACATAATTGAGAGAAAGAGAAAGGAAGAGAGCTTTGGCGAAAAAGAGACTTGAAGATTCAAGCTTGGATCATTGCTTTCACCAAATCAAATATGTATTTGCATGATCAAGGCAAGTAACTTACTTCCTATAATATGATTTAAGTGGACTAATTAGCATGATTAGTTGTGGATTGTTATGATTTAGTTTACTTAGGGTTTTGTTAAATTATTTGGGTATTAACCCTTAGAAATTGATTTGGATGATAAATGTTGTTGATGATGGTAGTTATATACGTTTATGATGTATAAGTTGAAGAAATTGAGGTTGGGTTGGGTGGATTTGTGTAGGAAAGAAATTTGGAGTTTAAAACTCCATAGCCAAAATTTGGGAAATTCGACGAATCGAATCGATTCGGCCTGGCCGAATCGATTCGCCCTAGGACAGTTTCCAGGTCTGGGTGATTCGAATCGATTCGGATAGCCCGAATCGATTCGGCAGTTATGCAGAATCCCCATTTTTCCCGGCCGAATCGATTCGGAGACCCTGCATTTTTCTTTTGTTTTCTTTTCAAATTTTGATCTTTTTCCTCAGGCTTAGGACCTAGGAACCTTCTTCAAATAAGTAAACTTAGATTCCTAGAGTGGTTATTGAGTTTGGTCGTTACCCTAGACTTGAAATGGGTTCATCTGGGTTTATTCTGGGGAGGTTTAAAGTAATGTTAAGGCATTACTTCTTTTATTCAAATTTTTAGAAGTTAGGAAGTTAAATACCCTAACTTGGTGAATTAAGGGCTTATCAAAGTTATATGAACTTTGGAGACTTGTAGGATCAAAATGATCATTTGGAGATTTAGTTGGGACTTGAAATTGAGGAATATTAATGATAATATTCGATGGGAATTAGGTTCGCATAAAATGAACCCAACTGATTTAAAGATGATAGGTTCCACTAAAATGAACCCAAGTTATGTTAATGATGATTGGTTCAAATAAAATGAACCCGGTTGTTTAATTATGATAGGTTCGAATAAAAAGAACCAAACACATGGATATTGGTAATGGTAATTGAAATGAAAATGATATTAAAATGGTAAATGTTAATTTATTTAAACACACCTCTCCAAATGACATCATAAGGGAAGTTCGCGCGCTTGGTGATGCCCCCTGGCTAGTGAATGCAGGGTGGATATAGTCATAGGCCATATGCGGGGTTTTTATATATTTTTCCGTGCTGGTTAGGGGATTCCGGGTGTGGTCCTGACTTTCCCGCAAGCATATGGCCGCTTCCCGGCGTTGCGTTATGATCCCAGGTTGTCTTGTATAGATAGGCCCTGGAAGATGATGGTCATTTATGGGCACGCCCAGTGGGGAAACTCGGAGGAACAGTCTTAGAATCGTTATATGTATAAGAATATAACTTTTCTGCATCAAGTGGGACTTGATGGGTTTATGCCATAAAGAGCATGGATACGTGCCATAAAGAGCACGGGAAATGAGATTAATGAGATATGTGCCATAAAGAGCACTTGATATTTATGATATTCCTATTAAGGAATGGAAAGATGTAATGGTAAGAAAATTAACTATGATAGTTAATAAATGGTTTTATTCCTATTAAGGAATATAAAATATAATGGTAACTGGATATATGAGGAAAGGTTTCAAATTTAAGTTATTTACTTTTCTTTCTTTTATGTAAATGACACTTCATTTCATTATTAGTTGAATTGTAATGTAGATAACATAGCATTGTCATATTATCATCCTTTTCATTCATGCATAACTGTTCCTTTCTATCATGCTTTTTATTTCTTCTGGTGATCATATAAAACCTGACCCTGACCGGTTTACTTTCCTTGTTGTGTATATGATTGTATCCGCTCAGGTGCTCCACCGCAAGGACGCCCGTTTTGCTGTTCCTATTCTTTTTCTTTTGACGAGCTGTAAGATTTTGCAGGTTATTACAGGATCTTGAATTAGACGCTTTCTTCTTGTTATTCTAGATATGATCGGTCTTTTCCCTCGGGCGTGTGGCGCAAACATTTGTATTTGATTAATGAATGTATTACATAAGAAATTAAATTTTTGTATGGAGTTGTATGTTGCTGTGGATCGACAGCCTATTCGGTCCATTTGTATACATCCGTTTTAATTGTATGATATTTACATTTTGTGGAATTCCACTTACTTATCAGATTGGGTTGTTTAAATTTAAATTTCTTAACCGCATTTTTAAAATTTTACACTTTTTGGCACCCGTTTTCGGATTAATTGGGTGGTTTTCTCGTATACTAAGTTTATTTTTGCGATGCTGAGAATGATATCCATCCATGATTCCTGTTACATTTGAGTATCGGGCTGACCACCCCTTATCTCGGATCGCGGGTGGTCACAGATGGTATCAGAGCCAGGTTTCGATCCTGGGACCTGTAACAACCCTCACGTTTGATAGCATATTAATAAAAATTAAGGACGCGAATAGGTGCGCGCCTTTAGATGAGAGGTGAGTTGGGGCTCCACGAGAGTGCGATCCCATTTTAGTTATGAAATAAGTGCACCGATATTTATTATGCACGGTTAACACACTTGCTAAATATTTTCACAACTCCGGCTCTAACCCGTTTACTTTTCTCTCCTGCCTGTATATATATATATATATATATATATATATATATATATATATATATATATATATATATATATATATATTATTACAGGTGTCCTACCGCATGGATGCCGGATGACTTTCTATCCAAAGTCTTGGGAGCCGTGACAAGTGAGGACTGTTGCGGGATGTATCTGGTAGTCGCCTCCTACTTTCAAAATTCTAGGTAGGATTCATGTTGTATATCGGGTTTGTACCCAAGGGATATTTATAGATGTTTATATTTATTCCATTTCAGTTATTATATTGATTGTGACCCGATAACTTATTCGGGTCTACTTTTTGTAGTATATTATGTGGTAGTTATTTATTTCATTTTTATTCTAGCATTAATTATAATTATTTAGGGGGGGAGTATGTAACAACCCTCACGTTTGATAGCATATTTTATAATTATTTACTAGGTGTGGTAATTAATTATAAAATGATGGATGTGAGTAAATATTAATTTAATATGGAAAAGGTTAATATTTACTGAAATGTTGTGTGCTTACCTGATGAGTAGGTAAAAATATCCATGTGGTGACTTATTGTGTCATTTGGATTTAAAATGTCATTTTGGTGTAATATGAAACCGGAACTAAAAATGAGTTATAAAATTTCCAAATGATAATTTGGAGGATGCAGTTAGTCCCGGTAGGTGCGAGACAGTCAAAATAAGTGCCATCTCGCATTTTGGTATTTCAGGCACTTTTGACTGGTTGTAGCTTAAATATGTAGTTGCGATTTATTTTTTATCGCGTATTAGTCACTCAAGTGGGCTTTTTAGACTTAATCCCCATTTTATTTTCCCTACCCCTATTCCCATTCCTCCATTTTACACAATTGAGAGAAAGAGAAAGGAAGAGAGCTTTGCAGAAAAAGAGATTTGGAGATTCAAGCTTGGATCATTGCTTTCACCAAATCAAATCTTCATTTTCATGATCAAGGCAAGTAACTTACTTGATATAATATGATTTAAGTGGATTAATTAGCATGATTAGTTGTGGATTGTTATGATTTAGTTTAGTTAGGGTTTTGTTAAATTATTTGGGTATTAACCCTTAGAAATTGATTTGGATGATAAATGTTGTTGATGATGGTAGTTATATACGTTTATGATGTATAAGTTGAAGAAATTGAGGTTGGGTTGGGTGGATTTATGTAGGAAAGAAATTTGGAGTTTAAAACTCCATAGCCAAAATTTGGTAAATTTGCAGAATCGAATCGATTCGGCCTGGTCGAATCGATTCGCCCTGGGACAGTTTCCAGGTCTAGGTGATCCGAATCGACTCGGCAGTTATGCAGAATCCCCATTTTTCCCGTCCGAATCAATTCGGTGACCCTGCATTTTTCTTTTGTTTTCTTTTCAAATTTTGATCTTTTTCCTCAGGCTTAGGACCTAGGAACCTTCTTCATAGAAGTAAACTTAGAGTCCTAGAGTGGTTATTGAGTTTGGTCTCTACCCTAGACTTGAAATGAGTTCATCTGGGTTTATTCCGGGGAGGTTTAAAGTAATGTTAAGGCATTACTTATTTTATTCAAATTTTTAAAAGTTAGGAAGTTAAATGCCCTAACTTGGAGACTTAAGGGCTTATCAAAGTTATATGAACTTTGGAGACTTGTAGGATCAAAATGATCATTAGGAGATTTAGTTGGGACTTGAAATTGAGGAATATTAATGATAATATTCGATGGGAATTAGGTTCGAATAAAATGAACCCAACTGATTTAAAGATGATAGGTTCCACTAAAATGAACCTAAGTTATGTTAATGATGATTGGTTCAAATAAAATGAACCCAGTTGTTTAATTATGATAGGTTAGAATAAAAAGAACCAAACACATGGATATTGGTAATGGTAATTGAAATGAAAATGAGATTAAAATGGTAAATGTCAATTTACTTAAACACACCTCTCTAAATGACATCATAAGGGAAGTTCGCGCGCTTGGTGATGCCCCCTGGCTAGTGAATGCAGGGTGTATATAGTCCTAGGCCATATGCAGGGTTTTTATATATTTTTCTGTGCTGGTTAGGGGATTCCGGGTGTGGTCCTGACTTTCCCGCAGGCATATGGACGCTTCCCGACGTTGCGTTATGATCCCAGGTTGTCTTGTATAGATAGGGCCTGGAAGATGATGGTCATTTAGGGGCGTGCCCAGTGGGGAAACTCGGAGGGGCGGTCTTAGAATCGTTATATGTATAAGAATATAACTTTTCTGCATCAAGTGGGACCTGATGGGTATATGCCATAAAGAGCATGGATACGTGCCATAAAGAGCACGGGAAATGAGATTAATGAGATATGTGCCATAAAGAGCACTTGATATTTATGATATTCCTATTAAGGAATGGAAAGATGTAATGGTAAGAAAATTAACTATGATAGTTAATACATGGTTTTATTCCTATTAAGGAATATAAAAGATAATGGTAACTAGATATATGAGGAAAGGTTTTAAATTTAAGTTATTTACGTTTCTTTCTTTTATGTAAATGACACTTCGTTTCATTATTAGTTGAATTGTAATGTAGATAACATATCATTGTCATATTATCATCCTTTTAATTCATGCATAACTGTTCATTTCTATCATGCTTTTTATTTCTTCTGGTGATTATATAGAACCCGGCCCTGACCGGTTTACTTTCCTTGTTGTGTATATGATTGTATCCGCTCAGGTGCTCCACCGCAAGGACGCCCGTTTTGATGTTCCTATTCTTTTGCTTTTGACGAGCTGTAAGATTTTACGGGTTATTTAGGACCTTGAATTAGATGCTTTCTTCTTGTTATTCTAGATATGATCGGTCTTTTCCCTCGGGCGTGTGGCGCAAACATTTGTATTTGATTAATGAATGTATTACATAAGATATTAAATTGTTGTATGGAGTTGTATGTTGTTGTGGATCGACAGCCTATTCGGTCCATTTGTATACATCCATTTTAATTGTATGATATTTACATTTTGTGGAATTCCACTTGCTTATCAGATTGGGTTGTTTAAATTTAAATTTCTTAACCGCTTTTTTAAAATTTTACACTTTTTGGCAACCCGTTTTCTGATTTATTGGGTGGTTTTCTCGTATACTCAATTTATTTTTGCGATGCTGAGAATGATATCCATCCATGATTCCTGTTACGTTTGAGTATCGGGATGGCCACCCCTTATCTCGTATCGCGGGTTGTCACATTTTACAAATACAAGACAGATGACTTACACAACTCGACTCGAATCCATTTAAGATCCTGACGCGTATTCTTATATCAACCTCTACTTAGATGACAATCTCGAACTCCATCGGAACCTTAGAAACCACCAATGAGGCTTTAGGAACAACCGTTAACCACATATACTTCCTTTCACCAAGTGAGAATGTCGTAGCAACAAACGAGATTTGTTCTTTATGGAATGTAGAACTAAACCCACACACTCTTGCAATGTTAGAGATAAAACCGGTGCCAAAACTCCAAGCAAAATAGATATATTAAGGAACTAGGATAAACTAAACAATTGGGTGAAACAAAAGTGTTTTTGGAATTTTCTTGAAAAGCAAACACTTAAAACTTGAACTCTTTCTTTTTGGAATTTTTTCTCTCAAACTCTCTCTTGGATATTATAGTATGTGAAAAAATTGGTTCCAAAATATTGGTTCCCGCACTAAGTAATTATGGCAAAAGATGGTGGGGAAAGTAGTGGGAAAAGTAGAAAAACCGTAAAAATGCCGAAGAACCTGTTCCCGCCAAATCTCATTCGAACGAGTTTTTTAACGAGGTTCTAGTGGTGAAAATGTAATATCGTCAGAAATCTCGTTCGAACGAGCTGGAAATCTTGTTCGAACGAGACAATTCGTTCGGACGACATGGCAATCTCATCTGAATGAGATTCCAGTGTGTTTTGAACGATGTGTCAGAAAAATAAAATTATTAGTTTTAAGCCCAAAACTTTTTATGAGAAGTTCTAAAAAATACTTTTTAAGTAAAATAAAGTCATTAAAACTATTTTATAGAAAACTTTATAAAATACACTCAATAAATTTTTAACCTCCTATATATATATATATATATATATATATATATATATATATATATATATATATATATATATATATATATATTGCATTCATACATTAAAAGCATGGAACAATGTTGTTGACGTAGAAACGAGGCACATTAAACCCGGCATATGATGAAGCTTTATACTATTGGCCGCTGCGTCTTCATCTAATACGTCATAGGCTTGGATGGATACACATGAACACTATTCTATGGCTCAAATATTTCTTTCCGGAATTGAGCCAACACTACATTAAAAATCAATCGGAGACTTGTGTCCTTACAAATATCCCCCTTTGGCTATTCCAGGACAAGAACCAAACAAAAATCCTAAAGGGCCGTCAAGCTCTACTAGACTTAAAAAATATCCCACCCAAAATAAAAATTACATATCTTGACTCAAAAATCCAAGGATCAATATCTTTGCCGATGAAAGTTGTCATTTAGAATAATTCCTGAACACTTAAGCAAACAATCAAATGCATAGGGAATATCAAGAATACTAAATGCACTTAAAATAAATACTCCCCCTAAATTGATTCTCCCCTTTATCAAATAAATGACCTACTTATAAAGACGTCCCCCCTAAAATAAATCTCCCAAACTAAAATGCGATTACAATAGAATTATATACCATTTCTCCCCTATTATTCTCCCCCGTTTTGTTCAGGAATAAACAAAGGATAAAAACTAATTTAAACACGATGAAGCTTAGAGTTATTAGAGCAAGAAAGCATATAGGCAACAAAATCATAACAAATCCATAAAAATAATAACGAATACCAACTATGATGCAAAAAAAATTATACCAATGTCATACATAAGATACTAAGCATGAGATATCAACAAAATAGATACCAAGATAGATATCAATTACATAGTCCGTTTTACATTGAGTATGTCGTATACCGTTACAACCATCGAAGATTGTTCATGATCATTTGGTCAAGACGACGGATCTCAATATCAAGATTCTTTAACAACAAGCCTCTAGAAGATTGATTTTGGTAAGGTTGTGTTTAAAGTTCATTAATGTTTCATTTAAGTATTGGGATATTTTTTTGTAAATTGTTTTATCAACCTGAGGCATTTTATTGAGTAAAAAAAAAAATTCTAAGATTTGTAGGCGTAGTTTTTAAACAAAATATTCTTTTCCCTTCAGCCATTCTAACGACATCTATATGTTGTTCAAATAGAAGGAAGAAGTCATTCAAACAAAAACTTCAAACGACATTACATATCGCGCGATAGGTCTTCAGAAGCTCATTTGATATTTTCATCTAACGACAACATACTTTTTTGTGTTTTTAAGGTCGTTAGATAGACCGCTCAGTCAAGGATCAAACGACATCAGTTGTTGTTTGAACGACCTCTTGTTCGAACGACCCCATCGATTCAAGTTTTTTTTATAAATACTAGTTTACGAGTCCTTTCTTCTTAAGACGTTTGTTGAACGAAAATTGCATAACTAAAAAATTTTTGTCTTCACCTTTAGGGCTTAAAAACTTTGTTTTTGATTCATAAATCATCCCAATTACATTACTGAATCATTTTTCCAACCCAAGACACAATTTTGTTAAAGTTTCTCTTATAGACACGAAATCTCAACTGTTGGATTGGTAGCTCTTGAGGGAGTTGCTTGTTGATGACTACGGTCATTGAGAAGACTCAAGGGTGTTCTTTACTGAAGGAAAAGTTGCGGTTCTCGTGGGTTCTTGAAGGAGTCCATTGTTGATCAGGCTGCAGTTTATGTTAATTTTCTGTAGGAGATTCATTGCGGATTTCATTATGTACTTTATGAGTTACGATTTATTGTTCATAGTGAAATAAAGGTTTTACCCAAAAGTTTTTTTTCCCGAATCTCTATTTGTTGGATTTGCGTGATTGATTTATTCATCTAGATGTATGTTTTAGGTTTTAATTTATTTGGATAAAAAATTGACATTTAATTAAATAAGTTTAAAGTTTGGAAATTTGTAACTTAAATTAATAATCGATATTGCATACCCCTTTTACAAATTGGTATCAGAGATTTAGCTCGGATTTTATACCATCTACAAATTGGTATCAGAGTGGGTTTCACTAATATGTCGTGAGATCCTTTTTCGCAAAATTTTTGGGGATATTGATTTTTTTTTAAATCTAATTTTGAAAATTTTCGCAATTTTTTCGATGGATAACTTGCATAATCGGATGCCAATTTTTTACGGGACTAATTACCCCTATTGGAAAGGCTGCATGAAATCTTTCTTAAAAGAAATCAATGAACGTGTTTGGGTTGTTTGTGAAAGATGGTGGATGCCTCCCACTGTCACCATAAATAATGTCACAAATCTTAAATCGGTGTTTGGATGGACTCAGGATGAATTTATATGGAGCATGTATAATTCTTGTGGGCTAAGTGAAATTTTTGAATCCATCACGCCTGATGAGTTTTGACGCATCATGGCGTGTAGTACGTGTAATGAAGCATGAGATGTTTTACAATGTACCCATGAAGGCACGGATGCAGTGAAAGTGTCTAAATTATAAAATTTAACTACTCAATTTGAAACAATTACTATGCTTGAATCTGAGTGTTTTTATGAATTTTATGCACATTTGTCTGATATTGTCAACACTAGTTTCAATCTTGGTGAACATATTTCTGATGCACCGATAGTTAAAAGTATTTGATATTGTTGCCTAAACGTTAGAAGAACTTTGAGAAATATTAAGTTAGAAAAACTTGTAGGAGACCTTCTGACATTTGAAATTGACATGTTTCCTGACACTGTCCAGCCTAAGGATAGAGAGATAGCGCTTAAAGCCCAGTCTAGAAAAAGTGAGAAAGTGTCCAAGAGAAAGAAGAAAAAGAAAGTGAAATTTTGTGAGTCCGAGCCTGAGGGCGAGTATTGATGTAAAAAATTAGATCATATCTAATTATTCAATCACAGATAAATAAATAAGACAAAGAATTTTTAAAGTGGTTCATCCTTATAAGAATGGCCTACGTCCACTGTTATGGTATTGCCGATTGTATGGAATTCTCGATTATAAGTTATCTCAAGAAATTTTGGTCCCCTTACAATGAAGATTGTACAATGTATTTATAGCCCCGAGGCTGTAATGTGAAAGGGTAATACATTAAATGATGTACATATAAAAGGGTAATAGATTCAATGCCCCTTAAGCGTATGCATCTGAATGATAAGCATTTAATGAACAGTTAAACTGTTGGTTATCCTGCTATTAATGCTTTGTTCGAGGTGCAGCTCGGACCGCCTGAGTTCATCGGACCGTCTAAGCTTCTCGGTACTCAATAGTTCCTCGGAGAGTTCTTGTTCCTCGGAGTGTATGAGTTCCTCGGGGAATCAGTGTTCCTCGTTGTAGTATGGTTCCTCGGAGCATGTGAGTTCCTCAGAAGTGTTTGTTGTTGCCATGTAGACTGCCACGTATCTTCATTTTATTGATCCATGTCAGCAGACTAAATTTGGTATCAACAGAAGCCCCCAATGTTTTATTGTTTGAAATTTGAGGAGTGTGGAACATTCTTTCTCGGAATATGGTAGCTTTAAATGGTCCTCCTGATTTTTAGGAGTGTTTCCCTTGTATTTATTTCTCTTTCCAAATTCGTGGAATTAGGCTTTTTTGAATTTTTATAACCGCCTCGATCTCCGCGTACTTTTTGTCCTTCTAGCCGCCGGTAGCGTAATCGTTTCTTTTTGTAATCATTACTTTTTCCTTTTCCCAAGGCAAGGTATTTAAGCGTCACAGAAACTCCCATCGTCTTCTACCTTTTCAAATTTGAATTTTCAAGTTTTCCATTATCTTACTCTCTTGTGCGTTCATCCTTTTTATCGTTCGTTGTCAACAGATCCACTCTTTTTCTGTAAGATCTTCTTCTTCCTTCTTCTTCATTTCTTTTATTCATCATGGTTTACCCTGTTGAATCTCTTGATAAGTTTCACTCTGATTTTTCTATTCCCTCCTGGGTTGTTCTGGAAGAGCCTTCTGACTATTTCCGTTTGGCTGAGGGGCATTGGTTCCCCAGTCTCTTTGTTGCTGAGTGTGGATTTTCTTTTCCACCCAATCCCTTATGTCTGGAATTCTGTCAATACTTTGACGTTGTTCCTACAAGATTAGCTCCCAATACATGGAGAATAGTTAATGGGGTTCATAGATTAAATGAAATCCATGAAACCCGCATAGGAATTCCAGAAATCATGTTTTGCTATAGATGGGCAGTTGGTGATAACACCTTTTATTTAAAAACTAGACTTTTAAATAGGGCTTTAGTGGTTAATATCCTGGATGCCAATAGGGACTATTTTGAGAATGGAGTTGTTATAAAAAATTGGCAACATGCTCGTTTATCAGGAGATGAAGTGTATCAGGGTCCCAGATGCCCTCCCTATGGCAATGGGATAGGTTATTTTTATTTCATTTTATTTATTTTGAAATTATGCTTCCTCTATGTTTGATAAAATGTTCCACTGATATTTTAATGTTTATTTATTTGCAGTTGATAGCAAAAGAAAGTGTCCAAAAGAAGCAGACGTGAATATAAGGCACTTAAAACTTATCTGGAGTTTGCATCAGAGTGTTGTCGACGAGCACATTAGGTCAGCCTCGTATCTGCTATAGTACAAGAGCTACACCACTTCTTTCACTGCTCGTCCAGTGATAAGTGACGCAGATCCAGTACCAGCTTCTACCAGTTCTTCGCCTGAATCACATATTCCTTTAAGTGAAAGGATGAAGAAAATAAGACCTCCCACCTTGTTCGAGAAACCTGCCTCTGGTACTGGAGAGGCAAAAAGAAGTAAGATTGACGTCCCAGGGGAGGGGACAAAGAAAACTGATGCACCTTCCTCGGTTGCCCCTGTTGTGAAGGTTGTTGAGAAGCCCCAAGTGGCTCTGAGCAAGTCTGCTGCTCCAGGAGAAGTGATTGTAATATCACCGACCAAGAGTTATTCCTTGGTTGAAGTTGTTCCTGTTCCTCTAAGGAAGCTAAAGAAAAGCTCCTCGGTTAATTTGGCTGACACCGTCTCTCAGCCCCCGACTAGTGGAGTTCCCACTTTCGTTCCTCCGAGCTTTGCCATGAGCTCGGTGAAGACTTGGATCATTCTCGAGATCCAAGGTATCGAAGAAAACCTTTCTCGGGATATGGTTACCTCTTTTCCAGCTCGCCACATTGCTTCTGTAAGTCCTATTACTTTGAACTTTTCATCTTTCCCTTGTTATATCTATCTCTTACTTGCTTTCATTTTCTTTTCACAGTTGGTGAGCTGCTTCAATACAATTTTGAAGAAGGATGAAGCTATTAAAGCTTCAAGCTCCTCGTCTGGTGTAGAGAAAGCGTTGATGGGCATGAGGCAGTCTTTGGAAGATTCTCATCAGACATACGATGCTGACAAGGCTGTTTAGGAGAAGAAGCTTGCCTCCACCGAGCAAGAGAAGGCTCGAGTTATTGAAGTCCCCAGGAGTTGGAGAAGAGAATAAAAGACTTAGAAGGGAAAAATAAAGAGCTCGACAAGAAGCTCAAAAATGCTGGAGAGCTTGATAATAAGCTCAAGGTTGCTGAGGAAGAATTGGGTCAGCTTCGGGAGGTAAATCGGTACAAGGAGGAGGTTGAAAATAAATTGAAGATTGCTAAAAACCTTCTGTCCGATCAGCGTTCCTCGGAGAAGTTGAAGAGAAAACTGGCAGTGAAGAAGTCTTTCAGCGCTGACTGGGACAAGGGGTGGAACAAGGGCTTGGCTTCCATGATGTCACAAGTAGAATATGGCATCCTCAAGTACTTCAGGGATGGATGGGTCGCTGCTCTACAGGAAATGAAAGTGGATGAAAATTTTGAGCTCTTCCAGCGACACATCCCTGGTCCCCCTCTAACTCCTGAAGATGAAGAAGAGGACGAAGCTGCTTCCGAAGAGTCTTCTATGGTGATGGGAGATCATCCCCCAGCCATCCAGCCTGCTACCGAGGAACTTCAGCAGCTCGCTACTTCCTCCGAGCAACCACCAACACTTCCCCAACTACTATCTGTTCCTTCCGAGCAACCTACTTCCTCGTCCTAGCCTCCCGAGAAGGTTTTGGGTGACTAGGAAAAGGTGTAGAGTTATTCGGGTTTCTCTTTATATTTTTCTTTTGTCAAATGTAACCATGAACATGTAACTCTGAACCTTGATATAATAAAACTTGAACTTTTGTTCTTTCATACTGTTGTCTCTTCTTCATGCTTAGTTGGTACTTTTATTGATTACTACTTCTTCTTTCTCTACTAGTTTCTAGCCAGGATGGAATTACTATCTGCTCATGATACCAAGCTGTTGAGGCAATGCAATGATTATTTTAAGGCTGGTCACATAGCTCTGAGTGCAGAACAAATTGTCGACATCCTAGGCCAAGATGATTCGGAATAGGCGATTGAGGCCTACCAATACTTGAAGACCCTGCTTGACCGTGCAGTGGCCAACAATGTGGCTTATTATGATATGATCGAGGATCTCTAAGGCATTCTTGAAGACCTTTAGCAACAATACAAAGAATCCACTGCCCTTTTGCACAAGGGGTATGAGAAGAAGTATTAGCAACTCAATGCTGACAAGGGGTACGAGAAGCGTTTTGCTGGCTACGAGGTAAGGTAGAGAACTCTGAGGGGTGAGGTTGAGGAGTGCAGACAAATAGCTGAACTATTAGAGCAAGAAAATAAAAACCTGCAAAAATAGTTGTTTGAGTTGAAGTCTGCAGCTTCCACTTCAAATGCCTTGATCCCAGTGAATGATGAGAGATTCTCGTTCTTGGAGGTCGAGAACGCCAACTTGAGGGATGAATTAGAGACCTTGAAGAGAGCTGGTCCCTCTACATCTTCTCGTGGATGATCAAGAGCTCCTCGGGGGCGAGCAAGAGCATCTCGAATTCCTGTCAAGGAACAGAGGACTCAATCTGCCTTAGAGAACCAAGCCTTCCAATTAATGGCAAAGAACCAGGCGTTGGCTGAAATGTCAAAGAAGATCAGGGACCTAGAAGAGCAGCTTTATGTGTAGCAGTCAGTCTTGGAGAATAAGGAACTCTTCATCAAAAGTCTCCACGAGCAGCTGGAAAGACTGACATATCAATTCCACAAACAACCCAGGAAGTTTTGGATGGCTGGGTACAACGAGGCTCTTTACCACTTGGACGATCGTATCCAGAATGCCAATAATGAGGGCTACAAGCATGGCTGGTTGAATGCCTTAGGTGTGCTGCAACTAGAGCAGGGTCATTACCTGTGGGACTATTATGATCCTGGGATGCTCGACCTACCCGTGCCACCATTCAAACTTAATATGAGTTGGATCCCTGCTCGGGCCATTCCTCGATTCTTAATTTCAAAGTATCTCGGCGACTACAATCTCCATTCAAGTGTTGAGATATCTCGTCACGAGCACCTTCTAGATCGACCATCCGTGATGAATATTAGGATGTTAAAAGATTTTAACTTCATAAACTCTCCTCTTGCTTTAAATGATCCGCCTGCTGGCGAGGAACCTGTCTCAAAAGCAGAAGGGAAGAAACCAATAGAGTAGGAATTTTGATGTAATAGTTAGTATACATTTCATTCTCAATGTAATTTATTTTTGGATTTAATGAAAGACTTTTATTTTTATTCGCAATCTTAATCGCTATTGTCTTGTAAAATACTTTACATTTGTGCACGTATGTCTGTTAAAAAGAATCAATATTGTGTTGTGTTGTTTGTCGATCAACTTATTGTCGACTAGCTTGAATTTGTGGTAGTTATTCCTCGACCAATCTTACTAATAATTTTAAAAAGTCACGAGTATCAATAATTTTGCTTGATCATTTTCTCGTATTCATAAAATGTTTTCGACCAACTATAGTTAGTGGGTTTTTATCCCCGACCAGCCATAGTTAGTGGATTTTTCCTCTACGAGGATCTTTGAGTTGGTGTTTTCAAGAATATATTTACTTCCTAACCATCATAAGTTGGCATTTTTAGGAATATTTTTATTTCTCGAGAAACACATAGTTTTATTTCCCGTAGGAATATAAGTTTTACTTCCCGGAGGAATACAAGTAGCTTTACTTCCCGGAGGAATACAGGTAGCTTTACTTCCCAGAGGAATGCAGGTATCTTTACTTTCCGTCCCGGAGGAATACAGGTAGCTTTACTTCCCGGAGGAATACATTTGTTTCTCGACCAATCTTAGCTGGTGCAGTTAGTGGGTTTTTGTCCTCGACCAGCCATAGTTAGTGGATTTTTCCTCTACGAGGATCTTTGAGTTGGTGTTTTCAAGAATATATTTACTTCCTAACCAGCATAAGTTGGCATTTTTAGGAATATTTTTATTTCTCGAGAAACACATAGTTTTATTTCCCGTAGGAATACAAGTTTTACTTCCCGGAGGAATACAAGTAGCTTTACTTCCCGGAGGAATACAGGTATCTTTACTTCCCGTCCCGGAGGAATATAGGTAGCTTTACTTCCCGGAGGAATATAGATAGCTTTACTTCCGGGAGGAATACATTTGTTTCTCGACCAACCTTAGTTGGTGTTTTCGAGAAAAATTTTGAGTAGCCCGAGTTTCTCGACCAACCTTAGCTGGCGTTTTCGAGAAAAAATTTGAGTAGCCCGAGTTTTGCCGATTTTTGTCGAGTTTTGCCGAGTAGTAAAAATTTTGAGTAGCCCGAGTTTTGCCGAGTTTCGTCGAGTTTCGCCGAGTAGTAAAAATTTTGGGTAGCCCGAGTTTTGCCGAGTTTCACCGAGTAGTGTGTAGCACTAGTATTCCCCGAAAAACTTTCCATAAAAAGAGAGATTATCCATTACTGATAATACTTGCGCAGATGCTCTGCGTTCCATGCATTCTTAAACTCCTCGCCTTCTAAAGTGGCTATTCGGTAAGTTCCTGGGCAAACAACTTCTGTAACTCGATATGGTCCATGCCAATTTGCCTTCAGTTTATTGTGCTTTTGAATTATTTTCTTCAGCACATAGTCTCCTTCTTTCAGGTCGCATTTCTTCACCCTCTTGTTGTAAAATAAAGCTGTTCGCTGCTGGTATGCAGCATTTCTGATGGCTGCTTCTTCTCTAACTTCCTCGAGCATATCTAAATCCAATCTTCTCATTAAGTCGCTGACAGGGGAATTGAAATTTAGTACCCTGTGTGTTGGGAAGCCCAACTCGGCAGGTATAACAGTCATTTGGGAAGCCCAAATCTTCATCTATACTCCGACCAACTAAAACTTCAATTGGGATTGTTCTTCGTATCTCGGTACGAGTAGCTGATGATAATCGATCTAGGGAATCTTCTCTTGCATTCTCCATTCTTGGTATTCTGAATAGCAGCAAATTCTGATACCAACTCCATCATCTTTGCATGGTATTTGATCATTAACTCTCCTTTGGCTGCATATATTCCCAACATTTGATTTACAATTAATTGAGAATCACTGAAGACAATAATTTGCTGCGCCTCCATAATTTTTGCCAAATTAAGACCTGTAATCATGGCCTCATATTTAGCCTCATTATTAGAAGATTTGAATTGGAAACGTAGGGTGTATTCCATGTCGACCTCGTCCGGAGTGCTCAAAACTATCCCTGCCCCACTGCCTGTTGTGCAAGATGAGCCATCTACATATAGCCTCCATATAGGTAACTCGTCTTCAAATTTTTGATCTGTCAGAGTTCCTCGGTGAAATATTTGGTACTTCCTTTCATCTTCCCCTTATATTTATCGCTCTTCATTGATCATCTTTTCTTGCCCTTTTATCAACCGAAGTTGGTCTGAGCTCGAATTTGATGATCCTGTAGCATCCACTTGCCCTTTTACCAACCGGAGTTGGTCTGAGCTTGTGTTTATTGATCTTGTAACATCCACAGGTTGATCAGCGAGCAACTTTTGCTCCTCGGGGGTATCAGGATAGGTGAACTCTGCTATAAAATCCGCTACAGCTTGCCCTTTAAGCAATGATCTGGGTTCATAGACTATATCATATTCACCGAGCTCTATTGCCCACTACATCAATCTCCCTGATTTTTCTGGTTTATGAAGGGCTTGCCTCAGCGGCATATCAGTATATACGATTATAGTATGAGCCTGGAAGTATGGCCTCATTATCCTACTCGCCTCAATCAGCGCCACTACTAATTTTTCCAGCCTTGGATATTTGATCTCTGCTCCTCGGAAGGCCTTACTTGTATAGTAGATTGGTTTTTGTACTCCATTCTCCACTCTTATCAACGCCGAGCTAACTGCATTCTCCAATACTGCTAGATACAAGTACAATTTTTCTCCCATCACCGACCTGGACAACACTAGAGGTGCTCCCAAATATTTCTTCAAGTCTTAAAAAGCCTTCTCACATTCATCATTCCACTCAAAAGTCTTTCGGAGTGTCTTGAAGAATTGGATACATCGATCAGTTGCTCGTGATACAAATCTGTTGAGTGCTGCTACTCGTCCTATAAGACTTTGCACCTCTTTCTTCGTTGTTGGAGATCGCAGCCCTAAAAGAGCTTTGATCTTTTCAGGATTTTCCTCAATGCCTCGTTGGTTGACAATGTATCCAAGAAACATGCATTCTCGTACTCCAAATATGCACTTCGTTGGGTTCAGCTTCATTTGATATAGTTGATCAAAAGTCTGACTTAAGTCAACTAGATGATCGGCAGCTTTCTTGCTCTTTGTCAGCATATCATCAACATAGAATTCCATATTGCAACTGATTTGTTCAGCAAAGACTTTGTTCATCAGTCTCTGATATGTCGCACCTGCATTTTTCAAACCAAAAGGCATAACATTATAACAATAAGTTCCCCCAGGGGTAATAAAAGAAGTACTCTCCCTGTCTTCAGGTTTCATTTTAATCTGATTGTAGCCAGAATAAGCATCCATGAAGCTTAGCAACTCATGTCCCGAGGTAGCATCCACTAGTTGATCAATTCGGGGCAGTGGAAAGTGATCCTTTGGACATGCTTTATTGAGGTCGGTGAAGTCTACACACATCCTCCATTTGTTATTCTTCTTTTTCACCATCACCACATTTGCTAACCAGTCAGGATATTTAACATCTTCAATAAAGCAGGCTTTCTTGAGCTTCTCGACTTCCTCCTGTATAGCTTGATTCTTCTCGGGGCTGAATACTGTTCTTCTTTGCTTCACAGGCTTGATCTTCTTATTCACATTGAGTTCGTGACATAAGAAATTTGGGTCTATCCCGGGCATATCCTCATGACTTCACGCAAAAGTTTGCTTTCTGCTTCTAAGGAAAGTTATCAATTCATGTTTTAGTGAGGCTTCCAACGACGAACCTACTTAAGTAGTTCGTTCAGGGTGTTCGTCGTCCAGGATGATATTTTTAGTAGCTTCCACCACTTGACCCTTTACGAGTTGCGACTCATCTCTAGGATCCAATGTTTCAATTTCTTCCCCTTCATCCACTTGATAGGTAGTAGTCTTTTTCCTTGATTCCTCTAGTTCCTCTTGCTCGACGGATGAATAATAGCATTCCCGAGCTACTTTCTGGTCACCTTTCACAACTCCTACTCCAAAATTTGTCGGAAATTTTAGGCATTGATGCAGTGTAGATGGTACAGCCTCAAATTTCTTCAATCCTACTCTTCCCATGATGATATTATATGATGATTGAACATTCTTATCCATCACAAAGAAGTGTATTCTTTCTGTCCGACAAGCAGGCCATGTACCAATGAATATATCCAACTTGATCGTCCCAAGTGGAAAAACATTCTTGCCAGCAAAACCGAGGAGGGGTTTATGATAAGGCTCCAGTTGAGATAGCTTTAGATTTAAACTGTCGAAGTACGAGTAAAACATGATGTCTGCCGAGCTACCATTGTCTACCAGTACTCTTGAGATCATTACCTCTTTCATTCTCATCTTGATCACCAATGGGTCATCATGAGGATATAGGACACCTGTGAGGTCGTTCTTTGAGAAATCGATGACCAATTTCTCTTTGTTCACCTTTCTCGGGCGATCCTCCTCAGCTAGATTTATTCGTTGAATGTACGAGCAAGCTTGAGCCTCACAAATGTAAGCTTTTCTCTCGGCAGTAAGGTCTCCTCTTCCCGCATCTCCACCTGTTATAACATTACAGTCAAATGACCCAAAGCGTATTGAAAATACCTCTCGTTCTGGCTGCCTTGGTCTCTTGGGAAGATCGAGGTCGTCTTCGGGATCAACTTCATGGTTTCTTTTCTTGTTCTCCTCTACTCGACGAGATGATCTAGACCTCTCTCTTATTCGGTCGTTGTTTCTTCTTTCGCTTCCACGATCAACATACTTTGCCATCTTTCCTCGTCTGATGAGTGTTTCAATTTCATTCTGAAGAGCTATGCAATTTTTTGTCATATGGCCATGATCTTTATGAAACTCGCAATACTTTGCCTTATTCCTCTTGCCATGGTCTGCCTTCATTTTCTCTGGCCAGTTTAATTCCTCGTTGCTCTTGATTTCTTCTAAAACATGGTTGATATCCTTCTTTAAAGGAGTATAATTATCGAATTTCTTTATTGCATCCCATACCGACCTTGTTCTTGAATGTTTGTCATTACAATTGTTCTTATGCTCTTTCTTCTTAGCTTTATCACCTTCCACTTTAGTTTCTTTGGCATCCATGTTCTTCTTCGCAGCCATAGCCTCCTCGGCATTCATAATCTTGGACGCTTTTCCCATTAGGTCTGACATGGTTCTCGGTGGATCTTTGGTCAAAGTGTAGTACAACTTGTTGGGCAGTAGTCCACTCATCAAGGCGGTAATCGCTGTCTTCTCCTCATAATCAATGACTTCAAGTTTCTCGTTATTAAAACGAGTTATATAATCTCTGGTGCTCTCACCAGCTTTTTGTCTAACACTTAACAAATGTGCTACTCGTTTAACTGGCTTTGCCCAAAAACAGAAATTCCCAATGAATAATTTGGCCAGTTGAAGAAAAGTTGAGATCTTACCCCGAGGAAGATTATTATACCATATTTGAGCAGATCCGCTAAGAGTTCCCGAAAATGCCCTACATCTCATCTCATCTGGAATAGCGTAGATGTCGGCTGCATCTTGGTATTGTTCTATATGAAGGACGGGGTCAGTCTTTCCATCATATTTGGGGGTCACAACAGGTTCTTTGAATTTTGATGGTGTTGAAAAATCTACAATGGCCAGGACAAAAGGTGTTCCTCGAACAAAAGTTCGTTGTAGAGGGTTCTTAACTTTAACCATTTCCCCCCAATCTGTCCTTCATCCTTTGAATAGAGCCTTTCCATGCATCATTTCCTTCCTCGGGCCTGTGGGTTCGAGCAGCTAATCGCGTTGAAGTGGCTTCCTGGGATCTATCTTGATGAGCAGCTGGTCGCGACTGGGCAGATCCTTCCCTTAAATCTGATGGTCATCGAAAACTCCTCGATGGGGCTCTAGGAGGACTTTTTCTCCTCCTAGGACCTAATCGATCGAAAGGAGATACTCTGCTTAATCTTTCTAGTGCACTGGTCCTTTCTGGGGAGAGAGTGATACGTTGTTCAGTGTATGTGGCTCGCACTGACGAAGATCGTCCAGGTTGATAAGAAAAATCTTCAGACTCCTCATTGCGATATGAATTAGTACGCCTAGTATGCGAAGAAGATGCACGGATATTTCTTTGAATACTTCGTGGTCTTGAATGGGTTGGTGCACCGCCATGGAGGGTTTGTATGAGTTGACGCATAGTTTCTTGCATAATGGTCTGGCCCTAAGCCAGATTTGTCATTATTCCATCCAGGTCTGAAATATTTGGTGGAGCAGATGGATTTGGAGGGCTTCCAGCGTTTCGATTGCTTGATTCTGGAATATCAGCCGTTTGTGATGGATTATTTTTTATGGAAAACGATATTACCAGTCGTTTCCCACAGACGGCGCCAATCTATTGATGTAAAAAATTAGATCATATCTAATTATTCAATCACAAATAAATATATGAGACAAAGAATTTTTAAAGTGGTTCAGCCTTATAAGAATGGCCTACGTCCACTGTTATGGTATTACTGATTGTATGGAATTCTCGATTACAAGTTATCTCAAGAAATTCCGGTCCCCTTACAATGAGGATTGTACAATGTATTTATAGCCCTGAGGCTGTAATGTGAAAGGGTAATACATTAAATGATGTACATATGAAAGGGTAATACATTCAATGCCCCTTAAGCATATGCGTCTGAATGATAAGCATTTAATGAACAGTCAAACTGTTGGTTATCCTGCAATTAATGCTTTGTTCGAGGTGTAGCTCGGACCGCCTGAGTTGCTCGGACCGCTTAAGCTTCTCGGTACTCAAGAGTTCCTCGGAGAGTTCTTGTTCCTCGGAGCGTATGAGTTTCTCGGGGAATCAGTGTTCCTCGTTGTAGTATGGTTCCTCAGAGCATGTGAGTTCCTCGGAAGTGTTTGTTGTTGCCACGTAGACTGCCACGTGTCTTCATTTTATTTATGCATGCCAGCAGACTAAATTTCGTATCAACAGCGAGTTTGATTTTTGTGATGTGGCCATGCTTGCTAAAAAATTTAAAAAGTTTCTCAAATTTTCCGAAGAAAATTCATGCAATAGAAAGATTTTTGGGAAAGATAAAAAGAAATAAGAGGCCAAAGAGAGTGGTGAAAAAGATAAATATGAAAGAGAGAGATGTTTTGAGTGCGAGGGCAAAGGGAACAAAGCACTTGAGTGTCCCACTATGCTTAAGACAAATGGCAATAAAATTGCTATGCCAACCACTTTTAGCGATAGTGAGGAAGAGGTGAATGATTCCGGGGATGTATCATCACATGGTATGTGTGTCACCTTTATGGTAAGTAATGTGAGAAAACCTAGTTTGTCCCACGACGATGATGATACTTGTGTACGTGAGAGCCCCGATAATGATTTGAGTGTTTCTAGTGAGAGTGATGGTGAGTTTGAGAGTGAGGGTGAAAGTGAACTCCAAAGAGCGTTTAGAGATTTATACGCCGAGACCTTAAAGACGAAGAAGTTAAATAAGGAATTAGGTCTTAAGGTGTAAGGTTTGGAGATAGAGATAGAGATTTTGAGGGGATTTGAGACGTTAGCGAGTCAACTCGAGAAGGTGAAGGTTACTTTGAGTGAGCAATTGATCGACATAGTTAGGGAAAATAGTGAACTCGAAGCCTGTGTAGTCTAACTCGAGAGAGATCTCTAACGAGCCCGGAAGGTAAAGGTCATGATAGAGGATACATCTAATAAGGTAGGAAAGATTCTCCACGGTCCTATTTTTGGGTAATGTTGAGAGATTAGGAATAGGTCATAATGGTGCGTATACTTTCCATGTTGCACCCGACCTGATTCTCGAGTTTGTTATAGATGCTTATGGCTCTCAACCTAACTCACCTAGGCGTCCCATTCGAGATAGGAGAGTGCATCCTAGACGTTTTGAGAAAGGTGTTTCTAGGCCCGTGTATGTTTGTTCCCACTATAAGAAGAGAGGACACCTTTCAAAATTCTGTTTTAAGTTGGGTAGTATGTTATATAGAGTTTTATCACGTGTTTCCACACACGCACCCACACATGATACTCCTGGAGATTACATAAGAGGATTTTCACACATTCAAGAGAAAGTTAAGTTTTTAGTCAAAACTTAACATGATTTTAAGGATTTTTCTATAGGTTGACACCACCCTTGAAAAATTCCTACGCACCTAATGGTTGAGGATTACACTTGTCTGCTATCATAGGATGAATTTTATGATGATATTTTATGCCTATTGCTAGTATGTACCACTTTTGTATTTATATTTTTCCATTTTGGTACATTTTTTGAAAAACTAAAAAGATTTTTTCTTTGACAAATATTTTGAAAAATACAAAAAGATTTTCTATTTTTTTGAGAAAAATTTGAAAAAGACAAAATGATTTTATTTTGATAAAGTTTTGGAAAAAGGCAAAAAGTTTTTTGTATTTTGTTTTACACCTATTATGGATGGACATTTAGGGTGACTAAGTCACAATATCAGTGCATATCCATATGACTATTCGATAGTGTTTTGAGACGATATATCATTTCATCCATGTGTTTTATAATGTTTGGAGTCATTAAGATGAGATTTTAGATTACTTTCTACATGTTGGACTCATGATGTCCTTTAATGAACACTTGTTCGGATTTGTTTAATTATTATACTTGCCTATTACCTGTTGGTTGAAGTGTTTCCATCTCAATCCTATCTTTAAAACGAACCATATGCGATAAAACTTGACAATAAAATTAGTGCATGTAAGAATCATTGCCCGTGAGAAATTTGTTTCAATATATATATATATGGAAAAAGGGGAAGGAATACGAAAGGTAATCATAATACCCTTTACGATTAAGCCATCATTTAAATCGGACCTAAAAAAGTGTGGCATTGTAAAAAAATTAGCCAAGGTCCAAAAGAGTTTTAAAAGAGCTAAAAAGTGTGGCATCGAAAAAAGCAACCAAGACCAAATTAGATTAGTTTGATATGATCATTCAAAAGAAAAGAATTGAATAGAAAAATATGATCATTATCTTATATTTGAGTATGTTTGATTGCAAATATATCAATGGGTTTGCACATCCTGACAAAGTCTTGAGAAAGAATTAATTAATTTTAGACATTATTGGTGTGGAAATCATTTTAGAATTTGATTTGCTGATTTGGTTAAGTTAATGTCATTTAAATTCAACAATTTTTATACCTAATTATGTTTGCGAAGTTCATTAGTTAAGAGTTTCCATATTCATCGTGCACATTTATTAGGTTTTCTTGAGTTGATTTACCTATTGAATATGTCCACACCCATTCATTACATTTCCATGATTTGGTTATCTTTATGTAAACTCATGGTGTGTTGTTTTTATATTTTCTTTGCTTGAAAAATTCAAAAAATCAAAAAGAGTTTGTATTTTCCTTGTCTATTTCGGACAAATAAGAAGGGGGAGAACGTATTATGAATTATGGGGGAGTGAGATTTTTTAGTATGGGGGAGATTTTAGACATATGATCTTTGATTTATATGTTTATCTCATTTCAAACTCAATACGCCACGAAGGTATTTATTTTTTATCTCATGTGTATAGGTACAAATTTTAGGATCATTATTTTTAACACCCAGATGATGGCAAAGAAATGTTAGAGATTTCAAGATGTCAAAGTTGAAGATTTTTTAAGACTTACATTTGTACTATCTTTCCATTTTTTGGGTCAAGGGAGGGTATTAGAATTGTATAGGTTATTTGATTTGATAGTTCAGATTCTTTTTAGTTTGAATCGGCATAGACATATAGGGAGATTTTTGAGGTATTCTACATATTTTCTTTTAAATTGAGTATTTCGTATACCATGACAACCATCAAAGATTGTTCACGATCATTTGGTCAAGACGACGGATCTGAATATCAAGATTCTTTAACAACAAGCCTCCACAAGTTGTATTTTGGTAAGGTTGTGCTTAAATTTCATTAATGTTTCATTTAAATGTTGGGATATTTTTTTCTAAAATTTTTTTATCAACCTGAGGCCTTTTATTGACTTAAAATATTTTTCTAAGACCTGTAGGCAGAGTTTTTTAAAGAAAATATTTTTTCGCTTCGATTATTCAAACGACAAGAAAAATTCGTTCAAACGACATTATATGGCGCTCGATAGGTCGTCAGAAGTTCGTGTGATATTTTCATCTAACGAAAACATATTGTTTTGTGTTTTTAACGACAACATCACGATTCAAAATACGTTGATTAGGCTTGAAAACAAGTCGTTGGAGGGTGAAAACCCAAACCAGCCCCCAAACGACCCTGTAAGAGGCATGAACACCTCGCACGGGACCATTGTAACTCGTATGAACTGATCGTGTAGTCCTGGGGCTCCAGGTTTGAGAATACGACGATTATTTCAAAATAAGTAGATTAGGCTTGAAAACAAGTCGTTCGAGGGTGAAAACCCAAACCAGCCCCCAAACGGCACCGTAAGAGGCACGAACACCTCGCACGGGACCAATGTAACTCGTACGAACTGATCGTATAGTCCTGGGTCTCCCGATTTGAGAATACAACGATAATTTCAAAATACGTAGATTAGGTTTGAAAATAAGTCGTTCGGGGGTGAAAAACCAAACCATCCCACAAACGGCCCCATAAGAGGTACGAACACCTCGCACGGGACCAATGTAACTCATATGAACTGACCGCATAGTCTCGAGTCTCCCAATTTGAGAATATGATGATAATTTCAAAATACGTAGATTAGGCTTGAAAACAAGCCGTTCGAGGGTGAAAATCCAAACCAGCCCCCAAACGGGCCTATAAGAGGCACGAACACCTCGCACGGGACCAGTGTAACTCATATGAACTAACCGCATAGTCCTGGGTCTCCCGGTTTGAGAATATGACGATAATTACAAAATACATAGATTAGGCTTAAAAACAAGTTGTTCGAGGGTGAAAACCCAAACCAACCCCCAAACGGCCCCGTAAGAGGCACGAACACCTCGCACGGGACCAATGTAACTCGTACAAACTGACCGCGTAGTCTTGGGTCTCTCGATTTGAGAATATGATGATAATTTCAAAATACGTAGATTAGGCATGAAAACAAGTCGTTCGAGGGTGCAAACCCAAACCAACCCCCAAACGGCCCCGTAAGAGGCACGAACACCTCGCACGGGACCAATGTAACTCGTACGAACTGGCCGTATAGTCCCGGGTCTCCTGGTTTGAGAATACGATGATAATTTCAAAATATGTAGATTAGGCTTGAAAATAAGCAATTCGGGGGGCGAAAACCCAAACCAGCCCCTAAACGGCCCCGTAAGAGGCACAAACACCTTGCACGGGACCAATGTAACTCGTACGAACTGATCGCATAGTCCCGGGACTCCCAGTTTGAGAATATGATGATAATTTCAAAATACGTAGATTAGGCTTGAAAATAAGTCGTCCGAGGGTGAAAACCCAAACCAGCCCCCAAATGACCCCGTAAGAGGCTCGAACACCTCGCACGGGACCAATGTAACTCGTACAAACTGACTTCATAGTCTCGGGTGTCTCGGTTTGAGAATATGACGATAATTTCAAAATACGTAGATTAGGCTTGAAAATAAGCCGTTCGAGGGTGAAAAACCAAACCAGACCCCAAACATCCACGTAAGATTTTCAATTTTAGAATATAATAATAATTGCAACTCCTATATGTACTTTTTTTAACTTGAGTAAGATTTTTTTTATAAATTATGGGGTTACTATTATCTTCTCTTTTTTGTATCCTTTTTTTTTTTTTTTGCAGGATAACATTTTATCGTTGACATTTATTCATGTGGAACACAGAGATAACTCAATGGTTTACAACAAGGGGTTTATTCATGATTTTCTTTTTTGGGGTTATAGTCGTGCAGGCTTTTTTAGTTTTATTGTTAACTTTTATGGCCGTGCGGGCTTTTGTAAGTTAATTGTTATATTTTGTGGTTATGCGGGCTTTATGTTACGCAGGTTTTATATTAGCAGGTTTTGGAATGTCCAGAAAATAGAGAAAACTTTGTCCAATTTTTTTTTGTCTGTGAACTATTAAAAACTTGTAATATTTTGAAGTTTTATGTGCATTAGTTTATCAACAATGTGAAAGATTTTTAATTTGTGAATTTTCATGTTTTCAAATAATTTTTTTTCTTCTTTTTATCAAAAATTTGGCACTGTTCAAAACCGTGCCAAAAGTGTATCAAATTTTGGCACGGTTTTGAACTGTGCCAAAAGTTTTTCAAACTGTACTCAATTTGGCACAGTTAAAAAGTGTGCCAGAAATATCAAATTCTGGCACAGTTTAAAAGTGTGCCAGAAGTATTCCCGTTTGGCCAAATCTGGCACACTTTTAAACCGTGCCAGAAAAAAATGGCCATTTTGGAACACCTGATTCTAGCACAGTTCAAAACCGTGCCAGATTTGATCTGGCACAGTTTTAAACCATTCCAGATTCTTGTTTTTGGTTTAGTGTAATGACAGACTGCTGAAAGAATTGGAAAACTTGAAGAAGAGGAAGACCATATTCATCCAGTCTTCTAGTAAGGTGATTGTTTCTCATCCAACTGAGGATGAAGAAAAGACTAAAAAAACGTTGGCCAACTAGGCTGTTCTGTTCAGGGATAAAGAAAAAAATTATTAAAAAGCTCTAAGGCCAGTGCACTGACTAACCTTCCACTTCCATAAACAACCTATGCCTGTCTGGATGGATGGTTATGATAATTCCATAACTCATATGAAAGATCAACTAGAGCAATCTCGTTGGTAAGGGTAGAAGTGGGGATGGTTAAACATATTAACACTGTTAAAAGTGGACGAAAAGAGTGAGTTGTGGTATTGGTATGATCCAGGCGTGTTTGATTATCCTGATCCTCCATTCAGAATTGATACCGAGTGGATATTGACTGATGCCATTCCCCAGAGCTTAGTGAGGAAGTACTTAGGAGATTATGGTCTTTATGGTGAAGATTCTGACATTCGTCCCCTTCACTTGTTGGATTAACCAAGCACTAGTGGCTGTAATAGGTTAAGAGATTTTAGGACTATAACTATGCCCAGTACTCTTGATGTTCCTCCAGCTAGGATGGACAAAGATGAAGGAAAATACCCCATCGAATAATTTTTTTTTTTGCTTGTTTCTATTTATATGCCTATCTTCTTTGGAAGTTTTTTTGAATAAAAAGATTGTCTTTTGCATATATGTTTGTCTATGTAATTTAGTCTTTGAATCATAATTAAGATTTTTGATTAGTTTATTGACTACGTAACTAACTAACCTCCTTAATTTATTTGCGTCTGGTTAAGTTATGAACTTGAGTTATTGGGCCTTATGTTCCACTAATGCACTTAGGTAAAACATTTTTAGGGCTAAGGTTTGACATTAGTTACCATTAGTGACCAAATGTATTAGGAACGTATGTATTTCCTGAATTTAACTTGGTCGGATAGAACTTCTTGTTTTTGACTTTTAAGTCGTACATGAAGTTTCAGGGAGTTCTTGTTTGTGACTTATCAAAGACGAAGTTATACATGATGACTAAAAGACTTTTCCTTTTTTGAAGTTGGAAAAGTTTGTTGGATTTATTGAGACTTCTGGTTAGTGACTTGTCAAAGACGAAGTCATACATGAAGTCTAAAGGAAATTTTCTTTGTTAAAGTTGGAAAAGTTTGTTGGGGGATGTATAATCTCCGTACTCCGAAAGAAAACACAAAAATGAGCATAATTGGTCAGAAATCACAACTTTATTAAACTGGATGAAACGATTACATCAAATACGTAACATAACTACAAATAATATTTCTTGAGATGATCGACATTCCATAGATTCTTAAATTCTTCTCTTTTAAGTGTCTCTAGATGATAAGTTCCTAGTTGTACGACTGTCGAGATACGAGAAGGGTTATGCCAGTTTGCCTTTGACTTATTTTCTTTTTGGATGACCTTCTTAAGTACGCAGTCTCCCTCGTTCATATTAGTCGTCTTCAATCAATTATAAATCCAATCTCTTCATGAGATCACTTTTAGGGGAATCAAAGTTCATTACCTTGTGAATCGATAAACCTATCTTGGCTAGTACCATTACCTCAGTCCCAAAAGTAACCATGTAAGGAGTTTAACTTGTGGTTGTTCTTGGCGTAGTTCTATATGCCCAAAGAACACTATGCAACTCATTTATCTACTTTCTCTTAGCATCATCCAAACTCTTCTTTAACCCATCGAGTATAGTTTTGTTGGTGACCTTTATTTAGCCATTACACTGTGAGTGTCAGGTACAAAGTGAAGTTTTTGAATCTTAGACTGAATGCAGTAAACCTCAAATTCCCTATTATCAAATTGTGTGACCTGATTAGTGATGAAGGCATATGGCATTATGATATGTTTCCAGATGAACTGAAAAACTCTTTTATAAGTCATTTTAACTAGTGGCTCAGCCTCTATCCACTTTGTGAAATAATCCACGGTTAAACTAAGTACTTTAAACTTCTTTTGGTCCTTGGATATGGGCCAAACTTACCAATAAAATCCACAGATAGAAAAAGGCCAAGGAGAAGTAATGGGAGTTAAGGTAGACTCAGTCTTCTATGAATTACGATAAACTTCTGACACTTATCAAATTTCTTTGCAAAGGAAATACATTTTTCTCTCATAGTTGGCCAATAGTATCCTTGCATAGCTATTCTTCACACCAATGATCAGCCGACTGAATGATCCCCATAAAAACCTTTATGCACCTCTCTTATCAAGTCTAGTACCTCGACGAGGTGTACACATCGAAGTAATGAAATAATATATCCCCTTTTCTAGAAGACTCCTCGTTCTAGCACATAACTAGCTGCCTTGAACCATAACTTCCAAGCTTCTTTTGGGTCAACAAGTAATATACATTTGTCAATATAGCTCATGATAGGATCCATCCATGAGGGTCCTAAATCCACAGTAATAAAAATCATCATAGCCTCTTTATCTACACTTTTGAGTGTAAGAATTTCCATAGGAATGGTTCTCTTGAATTATGTCCTCGTCGATGAAGCTATCCAAATAAGTGCATCTGCTCGGGCATTCTCTATTCTTGGTACTCTCACCATTTTTACCGTAGCAAACTTGAACATGACTTCCATAGTTTTAGACATATACTTGATTATGAGATTTCCATTGACTCCATATATTTGAAGTAGTTGGTTAATAATAAGATGAGAATTACTATATACCATAGACCGCTCGGCTCTCAATGATAAGGTTAACTCTAAGCCTGTGATTAATACTTCATACTCTGTTTCATTGTTGGAGGCTTAAAATTAAAAGCGAAGTGCATATTTAAAATCAATGTCGTCCAGAGTATTGATAATACGACCTACTCCACTACGGATAGCACATGAGGATCCATTGACATATAACTTCCAAACAGGAATGTTGTAATTGGATCACTCCTCGGATAGTACTCCTTGCTAGAGTATTTTATTTCTCTACTTATTGTACCATTTAGCCATATCTTGGGCATCTAATTTTTTAAGTTGGTTAGTGATAATTTTAGTTTTCTTTGGAACGAAACTTTCTTCTAAGGAAGTATGCTCGGCAGGCAAACCTACGATATTAATCATTTTTGAATATGTGAATTCAAAAATAAAATCTTCTACGACCTGCTCTTTTAGCGCGGTCTTTGTCTCATAAATGATTTCATATTCTCCCACCTTTACTTCCCATGAAATCAATCATTCTGAGTTCTCTAGTTTTAACAGCGCATGACACAGAGGTAAATATGTGTAAACCATAATGGTATGTTCTTAAAAGTATGTCTTTATCCACCTTGAAGCTTCAATAAGAGGAAGGGATAACTTTTCAAGACGTATATATCTTATTTCTACTCCTTTGCATGCTTTGCTAGTATAATGCACTGGCTTCTGAACTCCATCTTCCACCTGACTGATGTCGAGCTAACAGAAGATTCTGAGACAACCAAAAATAAATACAATTTCTCTCCTAGAGTTGGTTGGTAGAATAGTGGTGGAGATCCTAAGTACTTCTTCAAATCCTGAAAGGTATTTTCGCACTCCTTATTCCATTCAATAGTTTTCTTGAGCGCTTCGAAGAATGGTAGGCATTTCGTCAGTAGCTTTGGACGCAAATTGGTTGAGGTCAACCTTTCTTCCTATTAATTTCTATAGATCCTTCTTACATGTTGGAGATTGCATATCAATCAATGCCTTTAATTTATCTATGTTGTCTTCAATTCTTCTTCTATTCATAATAAAGCCTAAGGACATTCCTTCCTGTTAGCTGAACACACACTTGGTCAAATTGAGCTTCATTTGATGTTTTTCCAGCGGATCGAACGTCTAACTCAAGTCTTTAATGTGGTTAGCAGCTACTTTGCACTTGGTAAGCACGCCATCCACATATAATTTCACGTTCTTCTCAATTTGTTTTTCAAAAACTTTGTTCGATAGCCTTTGGCATGTTGCTCTAGCATTCTTAAGCCCAAAAGGCATAACTTGAAGTTGTAAGTACCTCAGTTGGTGATGAAAGATGTGTTTTTTTATCCTCCCATTTCATTTTGATCTGGTTGTAACTAGATTAGGCATCCATAAAACTCAACAATGGTTGACATGTTGTTTTATCTACCAATTGATCAATCATTGGTAAAGGAAAATGATCTTTTGGGTATGCTTGGTTGGTGAAATCCACAGACATTCGGAATTTATTCTTCTTCTTCTTGATCATCACTATATTGGCCAACTAGTTAGGGTATTTGACATCTTTAATGAGGTGAGCTTTCTGTAATTTGTCTACTTCCTCTTGGGTGGCTGCATCTTTTTCGAAACTAAATACTCATGTGCTTATGCTTGATTGTCTTAGCATCTTTGTTGATATTAAATTCATTGCATATGAAGTTAGGATCGATTCAGGCATATCCTCATGGCTCTAAGAAAACATGTTTTTTTCTCTCTAAGGAAGGTACTTAATTCATGTGTAAGGGATAGTGCTATATTTGAGCCAATATTGGTGGTTCTCCTTGGCTTTTCATCAGCTAATACGATGGTTTATGTAGTTTCCATAACTTTCCCATTGACTAAATCATTTTCTTCACGAGGATCCAAAGTGTCGATTTGGTAAGTGGTGGTGATCTTCTAAAATTCTTGCTAGTCGGAAGAAGTATAATAACATTCTCTGACCTCCACTTAATTTCCTTTAACAACGCCAACCCCATAGTGAGTGGGGAACTTCATACACTAATGAACTGTATATGACAATGCTTCGAACTTTTTTAATCCAACTCTGCCGAGGATCATATTATAGGCTGAGGGAACATTATTGTCCAGGACAAAAAAGTGAATCTTCTCTTTTTTGCTTGCAGGTCAAGTGCTGATAAAAACTTCTAATTTGACAGTTCCCAAACGATAAACCTTTCTCAAGAAATCAATTACAGGTCGGTGATAGGGTTAAAGTTTGTTATCTCGCAACCCCAGGCTGTGAAAGCAATTCTAGAACATAACATTCGTTGAACTATCGTTATCCACGAGAATTCTTACAATCCTAACATGATGTACCCGACAAGTAATTACTAGAGGTTCGTCGTGTGGGTAAAGTATTTTTGATAAATCACTCTTAGAGAATTTGATGACCAACTTGTCTTTATTCACCTTTTTGGTCCAACCATCTGTTTCGTTTGATAAGTTAACTTACCCAATGTAACAACAGGCTTTGGCCCCTTTTAAATACTTCATTCTCTCAATGACTTAATCTCTACCTCCAGCATCTCCTCCTTCAGCTTAGTCTCCCTGGGTTAGTCTCCCTGGGTTTCTTCTGCAAGTCGGGGTCATCCTCAAAATCATCATCTCGGCCTCTTTGCTTGTCATCTTTATTTTTACAAGGGGACTCAGACCTTCTTCTTATCTCCCAACCTTCGGTTCAGTCAACAAACTTGGTCAATTTTCCTCGGTGAATGCCAGATTCGATTTCATTCTTTAGGACAATGAAGTTATTGGTGGTATGTCCATACTCTCTATGAAAGTCACAGTATTTAGACTTATTTCTCCAATGGGCGAAGATTTCAGTTTTCCATACCATTTCAAGTCCTTATTTCCCCTAATTTCCTCGAAAATATGATGCACACCTTTAGTAAGTGGGATATATTTTCATACTTCTTTGATTTCTCGACTTTTATATCTTTTCGTTCCTTCTTTTTGGAGTTTTTTTGGCCATCCGATTTTGTCCAAGGGATTTTCTTAGCAGCCATATCTTTTTCGGCGTTCACGATTTTACTAGCCTTTGCCATTAGTACAATCATCATTTTTGGAGATTCTTTCGCCAATGTATAATATAGATTTTTAGGAAGCAGCCCACTCACTAAAGTCGTAATGGAAGTTTTTTCTTGATAATCTACCACTTTCCATTTCTCATTATTGAAGCGAGTAATGTATTCTCGGGTAGTTTCTCCTTATCGCTGGCGAACACTCAGCAAATGGTCTACCCTCTTGATTGGCTTTGCTCCAAAGAAAAAAATGCTAATGAATAGTTCAGTGAGCTGATAAAAATTTAAAATTTGTCTTGGGGGTAAATTGTTATACCATATCTGAGCTGGACTAGTGATTGTACTTGAAAAAGCTCGACATCGCATCACGTTAGGAACACAATAAATATCAGTGGGAGCTTGGTAGTGCTCAACATGAAGGACGGGATCAGTTTTACTTTCATGCATAGGTATGACCACAAGTGGTTTGAATTTGAAAGGTGTAAGGAAATACATAATGGCGTGGATAAAAGGATATCCTTTCACAAAACTCCTTTGTAGAGGATTCTTTGTTTTAGCCATTTCTCCTAAATAATCTCCTAATCATTGTATTGATCCCTTCCAAGAGTGCTCTTCTAATTTGGACTTGGCTTATGGGGATTTATGTCCTTACCGTGCGTTTGTGCTAAGCTCTCTTCCTAAGTAGTCTGCTTGGCACGCACAGATCCTCTGATGCGCGCTCTGGACCTAACTGACTCTTTTATACGCTCACAAGACCGGACCGATTCCCAATGTTAAACCTCTTGTTGCTCAAGGATGAAGACGATCAAAAGTAGAGGCTTTACTCAATCGTTACAACACGCTCAACCGCTCAGAAGTGAAAGATCGTCCATCATAGTAATAAATAAATTGGATGAACGATGTTGCATCTAGATGATAAGTTTCATCATGGGAGGATCTGGAATAACCACTTCTCTCATTTCTTGGAGGAGAGGGATACATCTCCCTCCGAGATGGTACGATAGTTGACTTATCCTGCAATGTTTAAGCTAATTGTCTTACTGATTCTTGCATTTCTTCCTGCCCTTTGTCAAGATTAAGTAAGATTCCTTGAAGATTTGCTACGCTAGAAGAAACAGATGGATCTAGAGCATTACCTGTAGCTGCAAGGCTGCTCTCAGGAACATTCTTCACCCTTTAGAAAACTTCCAAGGTGAACAAGTGAATAGAATGGGTAGAGAACGATGACAAGAAATTGCTTTCATAGACGATGCCAATATATTGTTGTCCAAAATTGGTAGAGATTTTATCTTAACTAGAAATTACCTATTTCGTAATCACGAATAATTATTTGAGTAGTGAGAATGAAAATAATAAAGGACAACAACGATTTTTAACGTGGTTCAGCTTAGGAAAAGTCTACGTCCACGGTTATGGTATTACTATTAAAGGTGGTTGCATAGATTTTTGGGCAGTCTTGCTTATGCACAAAAAACTTCTCCCCTGAGCTAAGGGATAAGATATATATATATAGGGAGAGGTTCACAAGTGAACCTAAAATATGAACTTTTTAATGAACCTTAACAAAAAATACTTAACAATTAATTAATTTTAATTCCTATGTTGTAATTGGTCCGCGTCAGCGGCAACGGACACGTGTGTTAATTGATCCCCACCCCCCCCCACCCCGGTGCCCCCCCCCCACCCCCACCCCCATGGCAGCCCTGCTGCCATAAGGGCTGCTATAAGGGTTGCCATGGTGATGGTGGTGGTTGGGGTGGGGGTGGGGGGTGGGGTACCGGGGGGGTAAGGGAGTTGGGATCGATCGACACGCATGTTCGTTGCCGCTGACGCGGACCAATTACAACATAGAAATTAAAAGTAATGAGTTGTTAGGTGTTATTTTATTAAGGTTCATTAAAAAGTTCATCTTTTAGGTTCACTTGTGAACCTCTCCATATATATATATATATATATATTTGTCTTGAAAACCAAGGGGTGGAATTCCTCTATATATTCAGGCATTTACAATTGTACAGAATGAATGAGACTATTGATCTTCTAAGGCACGTGTGAAATAACTCTTGATAATTCCCATGAGAATGACTTTTCTTCTTCCTGATGGTTCATCCGACCAAGTAGTTTTGGAGACGATTAAACATAAAGGAAGCACCAAGATGTATACTTATGAGGACAGATGTTCCAATTTCATTGGTCCACATGGTATGAACATTTTGACCCACAATAGTCACAATTTTGAATTGTGACCATTTTTGGTATTTGACTTAGTGACAACAATATTTCATCCATTAATTTATAATATTGAACATGTAAATATACCACATTAATCTACTCGGGTGGTAGAACACATTTCAACACTTAATTGTCTTCAAAGATATTTGGGTCTCCCTTTAATTAAGGTACAAAGTTTACCCAATTATAAATATCAGAACTATATATTCTAACAATAACGGACATGAATGAAAATGACTATGCAGACACGAGATACACTTGTTTTGAAAAATCATGCATTGAGAGAGATGACTTTTGGCCGTTACTTTTCCTTCATGAAAATCTGGTGTTATTACATAACAACTCTTAACCTTCATTATATACTTCACATGCGCGAGTAATATTTTTGTCATAAACAAGTTAGCACTAATTAAATCCCCATTTTTATTGAGGTGATGTTGTGGGTAATTTACTTTCATATTACGTGATATTCTTGGTGGGTAATATACTGTAAAGCAACTGTAATTTTCTTGGTTGGTAATATACTTTCATATTATGTGATATTCATGTCTTGCATGTTCTTTCTTTATGACATTGATAATTATCTGAAAAAAATGTGAAACAAAAAGCTAGTGAAAGTCGATTGAGTACTGCTTAGAGAATGATTGAATAATCACCCAAATGCATATAATAAAAATAAATAAAAAACAGTTCTTGATTTCATGTTGTCAAATTCTATAATCTTGATGGAAAACTTTAGTGGAAGTATTTTTTTCTGGGTAGCATACCTGCGTGAACTTATTTATGTGTATGATTGGTTTCATTTTGTGTTGCTTCTTGATTATTTTTTTGTGATTTTGTACCATTTTATAGTATACTTTTAGTAAACAATACTGTTAATTTTAATTTGAGTATAAGTTTGGAGTATTCTTAAATTCATACGAGCTAATTGTGTTATGTCGGGATCATTTTTAGTTATTAGGGTATCTTGTTAAAAATTGTGAGCCCTAGCTTGGTATATCTAGAAAAGGAAAACAATCTATAAAAGAAATCATCACAATCACCATCTTCATTTTGTGTTCCTTCTTGATTACTTTTTTGTGATTTTGTACCATTTTATAGTATAGTTTTAGTAAACAATACTGTTAAAACATTACGATATGTAATTAGTTTATGAAGCTTGGTACACCAATGACAATTCGGGTTATTCGTGTCATTTTCGAGTCGCATTAATTTTAATTTGAGTATAAGTTTGGAGTATTCTTAAATTCATACGAGCTAATTGTGTTATTTTTTTTTATATTTATATTTTTTTAATTTATATATTTAAAATAGTTTTATATTTTTTTCTTTAATTTTTATTTTTTTATCACGGGGGCAAATTTATCGCCGTGCTCTCGGCACGGACATCCACTAGTATATATATATGCAGTCCTGCTCTTGTGCTGACTAATCTGCATTTAAGAATGCACCGGACTTGTGTCACCTGGCGGTGAGCCCAGAAGAGAGAGATAGAGAGAGAGTGTGCCTATAATTTAGGCGATAATTTCTAGGGGCATCGTTAGGTGAGACATGTTCGATTCGCATTCGCACAAGAGCATATATATATATATATATATAGAGAGAGAGAGAGAGAGACAGGCTCCTATGCATACTAAGTTTGCACATCAAAATTTTAAAATAGTGAAAAATATATTTTTGAGTTGAATTTTTTTTGTGACATTTAAACATTTCAAGAGACCCATGTAGAAAATATTAGCTCAAGAAAATATGTTTTTCTATTTAAAAAAATCGGTCAAACATTCACTGCTTTAAAACACTTTAAAAGCTGCGATGTTTGATCGATTTTTTTAAAATAGCAAAACATATTTTTTTGAGCTGATGTTTTTTGTATTGGTTTCTTGAAATGATTAAATATCACATAAAAAATCAACACAAAAATATTTTTTTTTTAATATTTAAAAAAAATAGGTGTGTGCCAAGAGGTGTGCAAACTTAGTGTGTATAGGAATCTCTCTCTCTCTCTCTCTCTCTCTCTCTCTCTCTCTATATATATATATATATATATATATATATATATATATATATATATATATATATATATATACATACACCAGTTGTGCCCATGTGCATTGTACGTGTGGGCGAGTCCAAATATTCAACTGGATGAGATTAACCGTATAAGAAAGTATGTACAGCTAATGAATTGAAGGAAATAAATGTATGGAAGACAATGTAGCGACAATGATATAAGAACAAATGAAATATGATAAAATAGCAGAAACCAATGTCAATGAGTCCGAGTTATTAAAAATATAAAATGCAGAGGAAGGGATAAGTTGTTTAGGGAAGAAAGAAGATAATATCATAGTGAAATGAAGAAAGATGAAATTGTAATATCTATTCAAATATTAGCATGACAAGTTAACACTGACGTCACAATTACTTTCAATACCTTACAAATAAAATAGACATACATATAGGAGCAAGTAAACACAAACTCATATTATCATATTGTCATTTATCGTTATACATTTTTTTAAACTGAAATGCATCTCTCATCAATTAAATCAATTGAATAATAAGAAATACGAAACTCATGACAAAACTTGTCAAATACACAAAGAACTAAAAGCCTTGAAAAATGAGGCAAAACTAAAAACAAAAGTCATCAAAATGTACTTGTCATGGGTATTGGATGACATCATTTACCATTTATCCGTACATGAATTTAATGCATGATAACACTAAAGTCAAATTAGGTAGAATTTATGTACTAAATAATGATTAAAAAAGGTTTAAAAGGCATCCAACCTTGTGGAGTATTGTGGAAAATCATTACTAAAGCTTGTAGCTGTAATCACATGACACTTTTCTTTTGATGGAAGAGAACATTGTTGAAGCAATACACAGTTATCAAATGGGAACTTATGAACTTATAGCAAAAAGTACAAGTTTATAAAATTAATGGTTGTTCTGACTACAACCATCATAAGACCCATGTTACAAACCTAAAAATAAAGAAGTAATAATAAATAAAGAATATAGTAAAAGTCAACTAAAAATGAAATATTGCAGTAGGAAGTGTAATACATCACTGTGTAGAAACACCCCATGTGATATTTTAAATTAAACGTTATTAATTGACTTTAACTATATTTTACGTTAATCATAGACTAAAAAGTAAGAAGAAATGCATTAAGTAGCAATCGAGTCACAAAATATATATTCCCTCTATGCCCAAAATTAAAAGTTCATGTCACACGGCACGGACTAATATGTAGTGAAAATTACCCTTAATCAAGATGACACTCTTGTTAGTAAAGAGGAGTGAGTACTAAGTGTAGCATTATTCGTGTGAAAAACTAAAGACTTTATAATAGAGTTGGGCTACAAATTCACTCAGAGGACCTTGTAAGTTTGTTTTGTCTACTGTCCATACAAGACAAAGTTTATTTTTATCAAAGAAATGAGTATGTATGAACCAAGGTTAAAAAAAACGCAGGGTGTGATCGAGGCGTGGAGGCCAAGCCTTAAACCTTAGAAGCCTAAGCGGGCCTTAGGCGTAAAAAGGCGTGAAAAGGCGCTTAGGCCTTCTTAATATGTTTAATATTTTTTAACCATAACAAGGCTATTCAAATACTAAAATTGTACATATCATAAAAATATGTTTGAATATTTGCAAATTAAAATACTATTTGATTATTTTGGATGAGATAATGGTTCGGTTTGTAAAAAAAATCTTTAAAAAGTGATATCGTTTCACTAAAGCATTGTTGTTTTTAGAAAAAAGTTCGCCTTAAGGGTTTTACCAAGAATAAGGCGTAAAAATCTTAAGACGGGGCATTACTCCCAAGCTTCAAGCCCAAGCGTGCTTAATTGGAGGCTAAACGGGGTTTTTTAGAACAGTGGTAAGAACAAGTTATAGCTACTTTTGGTTTTACATAAAAGAATATCTTTTTAACTACAAGAATAAAAGAACTTCAACTTTAGTGAACTGAAATCGATAACAAAGAACTTTCGACCTGACAGTATATTAGGATAAGGTTTGTTCGGTTTGGTTTTAACGAAAAATGCCAAAAGATATTTTATTATGCTTGTCAAAATACAAAATGATAAGGTATATGCCTCTCCTGTGGAGGAAAATTCATATCGAGGACTACATTTGAAGAATCTAAACGCTTTTTGTATCTCAAAATTATTTGCTTCATGTTGCAACAAAAAATAATATATTAGCACTTACCACAGAGACCTAAAACATATATGGAAAGTTATAATGATTTTTATTAAATACTATTGAACTTCACATCTTTATATTGATTTTCCTTTAATGATGGAATTGTTTCAACCTCAAGTCTCAGGTCATCAATTAGTATTATAACAGTTAGAGATGACAATTCCTAACACGACTCAATAACCTGGCATGAACATGACTCGAAGAAGGTATACTCAACATTTTGGATTGTTAACAAAAATGTAGAGATCAGATTAGTCAATTTTAAGACAGTAAACTTATCTATCATATATTCTGAATAAATCCTCATGTGTAGTGAAAATTAAACAATATCAATAGCTTCCTTTATATCCCTTATTTATTATGAAATGAGTTTCATCAATTGCCAATTATGTTTGTCTCCTACTCCTGAATCGGACAAAACATGTGAGATTGTTAAGATAGCGATCATATAACTTGAAAAGTTGATTGTAATCTTGGTTTGAGATAAAAGGACATTTTAGTTAGGCTATAAAATATACATAAATTGGTAAATCAAAATAGTAAGACATACTATGTCAGTGGTGTGATTTTTTTTGCTACAGTGTCATTTCAAACTGTTAATTGGACATAATAAAAAAAAATTATTGATTTCATATAGAGATTAGAGAAAGAGAATTTACTCTTGTTATTATTGTTTAACAACATATCACAATGGCATATTCCAATGGTGGAATCAATCAGGAAACATGTTACAACAAACAAAACTATTCCAATAATGAAAAAAACTACAAAGATCTTTTTTGTGCAGTCCCAATTTTGAAAACATACATAAAGGTATCTTTAAAAACATATGCATCTCATGATAATAAAAAATGACAAGAAAGATTGCAACATGATTGCTATATATGTTTTATTTGCTAATTTATTAAAATAATGTATTAGGCCTAAAAAATTCATAAAATAAATTTTTCACACAAAACAGGGGATCCCCTGTTATCTAATGCAGACTGATATGTAATATCGTGCATATGAGATCAAATGTGATTGTTTGTAAACCATGTATCTGTAAGAAATCTTTTCCAATTACATATCTCGGTTGTCTATTATATATTGGTAGGAAAATATGTGGTTTATTTAATGATTTAATTGTCAAAGTTTAGAGAAAAGTTCAAGGCTAGAGAAGTAAGATAATATCTATGGGGGGAAATTGGTTATTATTAAGCATGCACTTCAAATCAGTACCATTAAAGAGAAACTCTCCTATTTTTAGGTAGTAGAGATTGTCATGCTTTGAAGTACTTGCTTAATAAGAAACAATTTTATAGAATGATCCAAATCAGTATGTTCATTTCATAAATTTAGCAACGTAAAAAAAAATACTGCTACTCTTAATAATTTTAATTATAAATTTTACCTTGTAAACAAACTTGTAATTCGTTCAATCTCCGAACAGATAGCCAATCTTCGTGCCCAAATTATAGCAATAGCCTACACAATTTCATAGAATAATTAATTAACTGCATACATAGTTCCTATATGAAATAACAATATATTATGTATCTTTAAAAGCTTCATATTGGGAATACATGAATAATATGCATATTTTGATAAATATATAAAATATTAATTTGAAATCAATAAAAGGATGCTGAACCCCAAGTTGGCATTTAATCAAACACATGATGTGCATTCCAATGATTGAGATTAAAATGGTATATAATGGCATTCGACTCCAATAATTGAGATTATAAATGGTATATAATGACATTCGAATAGACCTTTAATTTGGAAGAATAAAAACCACCACAACAAACATACCATGCCAAGGAAAACACATATTCAAAATTATAATATTGCACACATTTATGATAACATATTAATCAACTATTTGAATTTTAAAATTGGATATATTCACTTGAATTTAATACGATACATGAATTATAAATGACAGAAAAATGAAGTGGTATTAATTTGGAATTTTTTAGGATAAACAATACAATCGAAATATGCATTTGAGATTGATTTACATAGACTCAATATTAACCATTTACGACTAGATATATTCACTGAAATTTACTATGATGCATGATTTAAAAATGAGAGTGTTAAAAACGTAGGACCCCCAATTTTTAAATCTTTCACTTTAGTTTCCTATAAGTGCGGAATATAGATGGTTCCTAATAAATTTTAATTTTTCAAAATTTATTTAATTTTCTTTTCTTTAAAAGACGAAAAATTATAGTTAACACAAATTTTAATTGCTTTTGAAATTAAAATTAAACCTAAAGAAGTTAATAATGGCGAACACACACACGCACAAAATTCACTCAAACCAAATTTTAGATTTTCTAAAAACAAAAATAACACTTAAAGTTAAATATGAGAAATTTACTTTCTAGCCCAAAATTAATTTAACACAAGTCTTAAAATTTGCCTACACAATATTTTCAATATTACCAAATGAGGGCAAACCAAATTTTATCAAATCAAAATTAATGACTTGAACTAAATTAATTAAATATTACCCAAATAATTAAACATGCACCATTTTCAACAAGATAGCGAATTAAATTCAATTTTATCTTTATACCCTAAGCACGCGTTCTAGGTGATTCTTGCAAAAGATAAAATAAATTCACAATCCCATAACACGGCGATGTACGAGAAAAAATCCAAATAGAAAAAAAATCTCAGATGGCCCTGGCCTAACAAATTCACTAAGTATGGTATGAATTTTACAAAGACTCGATAAGAGGACTTGCACAACCGGCTCGACCCCCTTCAAGCCTTGACGCACTCCTTTAATCTTAAACCTCCGCCTAGTGAATAATCCCGGAGTCCACCAGAACCTTGCAGTCCACCAATTGAGACCAAGCAACAATCAACCACACATGGCGCCTTTCACAATGTGAGAATGTCACATCAAAGCCAATGAACTTCTTCTTTATGGTATGTAGAAGTAAACCCAAAATGAACTCTTCAATTCGGTAGAGTATATTCTAGTGCCAAACACTCTCTAAGCAACTATATAATAATAGGAACTTGGATTAAACTTAAACTAATGGGTGTATGTGTTTTGGTAGAAATTAATTCATGAATGATTGAAAACACAAAAACATGAACTTTTGATTTTGAAACTTCTCTCTCAATATTTCACTCTCAAATTGTATCAAACGTTATCTCAAAAAGATTGGATCCCGTGCATATAAAATTTGGGAAAAAGTTAGTGGAAACAAGTAGTGGGAACATTGAGAAAACTGCCAAAAACTGTCCAAAATAATTCCCGGCAGAAATCTCGTTCAAACGAACATCTAACGATGTTCCAGTGGACAAATGGGAAAATTCGTTGGCAAACTCGTTCGAACGATAATTTCGAACGAAATGACAATATGTTAAAATTTCATTTTAAGCCCAAAATCGTTTTATTCAAAGTTTTAAAATAACCTTCTGAAAATAAAAATTATTTTAAAACACAACTACACCCATTAAAATTATTCCAAGTCTCCTACAAATATATAAAAGCATTCATACCGTTGGATCCTTGAAATATGAAGTTGATGACGAAAAACTCGACAATGATGTTCTCTTGATAAGTAAGGCCGTAAGGCTTGAAGGATACACAAGAACACTATCCTATGACTCAAATGTTTTTTATCCGAAATTGAGACAACACTACATAAGACTTAATTGAAGACTTGTGTCCTTACAAATCTCCCCCTTTTGCTATTCCGGGACAAAAAGCAAAACAAAATCCTAAAAGGCCGTCAAGCTCTACTAGACTCAAAAACTTCCCACCCAAAAATAGAAAACTTGACTCAAGACCCTAGGATTAATAGCTTTACCGATGAAAGTTGCCACTTAGAAAAATTATTGCACACTTAAGTAAACTATCAAACTCATAGGGAATATCAAGAGTATTAGATGCATGTAAAATCAATACACCCCCTAAATTAATTCTCCTTTATCAACTATGATCAACCTAAGAAGATAGCGCTCTCCCTCTAAGTTAAATCTCCCAAACTTAGATAAGATTATAATAGGATTAGATACCATTTCTCCCCTATCATTCTCCCCCCTTTTGTTCAGGAATAGACAAAGGAAAACAAAAGTGCATAACGTGCAACGAACAAAAAAGCATATGGGAAACAGTAGCACAAACTAATCCACAACAAGGATAAATAGATACCAATATATGATGTAAAAAAATGACACCAATTTGAAAAATAAGATACTAAGCATGATATCAACCAAACATTTTGCAATCAGTTAGATACCAATTCTAAATTAAAGCATAGGCGGACAAGCGAAATTCGCAAAGACTAAAAAAAAATTACCATATATATGTAGACATAATGAATATCACTAACGCGCGCACACACACACACACACACACATATACGTATAAACACCACACATAACACAAAATACATTAAGATTTTCACACTCGTATGGCAAAAATGTGTCCAAATATATGTGATAAATGGAAGTGTAGGGGTGTGAACTAGTAACAATTAAATTTTGACCCAATCAGTTAAAACATGTTCACAAAGTTCTCATTTGATTACAAAAATTTTTCATATTTAGATATAGCATCATGTGACGATATAAATTGAACTCAATGAATAAACATACACAATGCATACAAGCCTATAATTTTGATGATTCTAGAAACCAATAGAGTCATGACAATGAAAAAGCAACTAGAATAAATAGACATTGTGTAAATCGTTGCTATACCATCCAAACTCCCTCAAAAGATGCATATAATTATGGAATGACTATATCAACTAAATAAAATAGGCCTTGGCAAATTATTATTATTATTTTTAATGCCATTTTCTTTTAGGCCTTTGGACCACATATTTCTTTTAGGTCCATTATAAACGGTGGCTTACTCGGAAAGGATAAATTTCCTTTCGGAGCCATTCCCCGTGCACATATCATATATTAAATTTATTAAATACACAATAAGCTCACGAGTAACGGATTTTAACATGCATTATTCCATCTAGGTCACATAATATGTAGATGACTAGATTGGTAGGAGAACACCTCACAAAGCTCAAATATACAAGTGAAGTTGAGATTTATAAAATCTCGTGCATGTGTGTGAAAAGGTATATAAAAGCGAATCCATTAAGCACGTCAAACTAAAACAACTCCATGTAAGCATGATAAAGAACATTTTAAGGATTAGAATTTTAACAAAAAGTTCTAGTCACATGGAAATGGAAAGATGTGATTCAAACACAAACATATGCCACTAAAGGTGTGTCAAACTAAAATACACACACAAAAATATTTTTGAGTTTTGAGATTTATAAACCAAAAATAAAAAATATTTACTCAAAAGACACACAAAACTCATTTGTATTTTTCATTAAGCCTAAATTACTAAAACGGTAAAACACATATGATAAACAAAAATCAAAATTCTAGCATGAGATATGTGATAATGAAATGACTAGAAAATGACTAAACATGCATACACCTAGCAATGATATATAATATGAAGAACAAAAAGCTAGAGTATGCAAACAACTAACACATTGAACCTTTGGATTTAGCAAGGGAGGTATCGTGTGAAAGTAACTGAGAATTAAAAATCCTATCTTGTAAAGCTACCAAGTCGGACCTCCTAACCCAAACTAATGAAGAATGACAATCTTGGGATATAGGAATCTTGGCTACCTCGATTACCTTACAGTGGGATTTTCTAGGACCTCGTTTAAGATCAAAGCAAAACTTCCTAAGATGACCTTTTCGACTACAATGAGAACAAGTAAAAACGTGTCGAGAGGTGGTACCTAAGGATTGATCTCTAAAGGTTTACCAAGATGATTCTCTTAAAACATTGGTTTTGGCTTTAATAAAGGAATCGTTACAAGAATCGAAGCCTAAACCACATGTGTCATTTTTAGTTTGGACCGTTCCTAATATTTTATCTAATTTCTCCGAACGACACTCCAAATCAAATTTGACTTTACTAGAGTCTTTTAATTTATTTTTTAAATATAAAATGTGAGACTCTAATAGAATATTGCGCTCTTCAAATGCGAGAAGTTCATTTTTCAAGGATTCCATCAGGCCCTGAAGGCTATATCTCTTGCCTACGACATACACAATCTTCTCTCGAAGAGCTCTCTCTCGTGTCCTAAGGTCATCAACTAATGCACTCCCATAAAAAACCTTGGCACGCTCTTTTAAACTGGCTTATAACTTTAAATTTGCTCTTTTTAATTTAATAGATTCTTCATATAGTTCTTGAAATGCAAATTGAAGTTCACTCACATTAACCTCTTCTTCATTTTCACTCTCTCTTTCTTCTCCACTCTCACTACCATCATCTTTTATATCTTCACAGACAAAGTCCTCAGAAGTGTCATGTATTTGTATATCTTCATGGGAAGATTCATTATCGGTGCTCACATGACTTGCCATGAATGCGACAAAGTTGTGTTGAATGGGGGAAGCGCGTCCCCTCTTCCTTATCACTATCATTAAGGTAGCATTATATGAAATTGGTTGTTTACCCTCTTTCCTGAGTTTAGTGGGGCATTCAAAATCCCTATGGCCATAACCCTCATAACCATAACACCTATTAGACTCGTCCTTATTTAAATTTTCATTACAAGTTTTAGGGATCTTTTGTCATACTTAGAATTTTTAAATTTCTTAAAATCATTTTTAAACTTATCTTTATTAAATTTATGAAACTTCCTATCAAACATAGCCATGTCCTCCGAGTCACTATCACTATCATAAACCAAAACTTATTTTTTCTTCTTTCAGGCTTTCAAAGCAATGCCCTTATCAATTTTCTTTTCATTTTTGGAGGGAAACATATTTAGCTCATAAGTTTGTAAATCACCTACTAGTTCCTCAAGTTTGGTAGAATTCAAGGTGGGTAAAGAATTTAGAACGGTCACTTTAGGGTTAAATCTCTCGGGTAGGGACCTTAAAATTTTCTTTACAACTCGGTCGTCGGGTATTTTCTCTCCCAAATTAAATGAAGAATTTACTATATCGGAGAGTCTAGCATAAAATTAATCAAATGTTTCTTTTTCATTCATTTTGATGGTTTCAAATTGAGTGGTGAGGATTCGGAGTTTAGAAGCCTTAACGACACTAGTTCCCTCGTGAGTGAGTTGTAATATATCCCAAGCTTCCATAGAGATTTCACACGTCATGATATGTCAAAATTTATCCTGTGTGATCGCGCTAAACAAGTCATTTAAACCTAGGGAATTAAAATTCGTAAGTTTAAATCCATTCTCAGTCCATCTATCAGCGAGTTTGGGAACATGCTCATTTTCTAACAAATATGTGGGTGGAGACCACCCGTTAACAACTGACAATCAAACACTCTCATCAATAGATTTTAGTGCTGATTTCATGCGCTTTTTCCAATACGCATAATTAGAACCATAAAAAATAAGAAATTTAGAAAATGGGGAAAATCCCATTTTTAACCAAAAATATTTAAAAAGACCTTAACGTAATAATTTAGCGCTCCGGCTCTGATACCACTTGTTAGAAATGTAGGACCCCCACTTTTTAAAATCTTTAACTTTAATTTCCTATAAGTGCGGAATATAGATTGTTCCTAACAAATTTTAATTTTTTAAAATTTCTTTAATTTTCTTTTCTTTAAAAGATGGCAAGTTATAGTGAACAAAAATTTTAATTTCTTTTCAAATTAAAATTAAACCTAAAGAAGTGAATAATGGTGAACACACACACGCAAAAAATTCTCTCAACCCAAATTTTAGATTTTTTCAAAAAAAAAATAACACTTAAAGTTAAATATAAGAAGTTTACTTTTTAGCCCAAAATTAATTTAACACAAGTTGTAAAATTTTCCTACACAATATTTTCAATATTACCAAATGACTCCAAACCAAATTTTATCAAATTAAAATTAATGACTTTAACTACACTAATTAAATATTACCCAAATAACTAAACATGCGCCATTTTCAACAAGATAACGAATTAAATCCAATTTTATCTTTTTACCCTAAGCATGCGTTCTAGGTGATTTTTTCAAAAGATAAAATAAATTCACAATTCCACAACACGGAGATATACGAAGAAAAACCCAAATCGGGAAAAAAACTCGGCTGGCCCTGGCCTAACGAATTCACTAAGTATGATATGAATTTTACAAAGACTCGACAAGAGGACTTACACAACCGACTCGACCCCCTTCAAGGCTTGACGCACTCTTTCGATCTTCAACCTCTACCTAACGAATAATCACGGAGTCCACCAGAACCTTGGAGTCCACCAATTGAGACCAAGCAACCATCAACCACACATGGTGCCTTTCACCATGTGAGAATGCCGCAACAAAACCAATGAACTTCTTCTTTATGGGATGTAGAAGTAAACCCAAAATAAACTCTTCAATTCGGTAGAGTAAAACTCGGTGCCAAACACTCTCTAAGCAACTATATAACAATAGGAACTTGGATTAAACTTAAACCAATGGGTGTATGTGTTTTAGTAGAAATTAATTCATAAAGGCTTGAAAACACAAAAACATGAACTTTTGATTTTGGAAATTCTCTCTCAATATTTCACTCTCAAAGTGTGTCAAAAGTTATCTGAAAAAGGTTGGTTCACACACATATAAAATTTGGGAAGAATTTAGTGGAAACAAGTAGTGGGAACATGGAGGAAACAACCAAAAACTGTCAAAAAAATTCCTGCCAGAAATATCCTTCGAACGAGATTTTCGTTCGAATGAAGTCTCGTTCGAACGATCATCTAACGATGTTCCAGTGGAAAAATGGGAAAAGTCGTTGGCAAACTCATTCGAACGATAATTTCGAACAAAATGACAGAATGGTCAAATTTCATTTTAAGCCCCAAAACTTTTTTATTCAAAGTTCTAAAATAACCTTCTGAAAATAAAAATCATTTTAAAATAGAATTACACCCATTAAAATTATTCCAAGTCTCCTACAAATATATAAAAGCATTCATACCTTTGGATCCTTGAAATATGAAGTTGATGACGTGAAACTCGGCACCGAAACTCGGCAATGATGTTCTCCTGATAAGCAAGGCCCCAAGGCTTGAAGGATACACAAGAACACTATTCAATGACTCAAATGTTTTTGTCCGGAATTGAGCCAACACTACATACGACTTAATTGAAGACTTGTGTCCTTATAGAGAGAAAAATATATTAGAATTAACCTGGATTTTTTTAGAGTAACCAATACCACCGAAATATGCATTTGAGATTCAATTACATAGACTAAATGGATAAATACCTTACCCATTCAGATTTAGCTATTGGGGATTCCTCTTCCCTTGTAAGTGTAGGGTACTCAAATCAATGAGCTTGAGAGGGAGTCAAAAGTTCAATAGTAAATAGGGAAAGATCAATTGAGCTTGAGAGGTAGTGAATGGGGTAAATGGGGAATCGTAAGGAAGAATAAGATAGAAGGGTATTAATGGATTTTTAAACTATATGAGGGTAAAATGTCATTATACAAGTAAAGATAAACTATCCAATTTTTAAGTAGTACCTATATATATATATATATATATATATATAAGGAGAGAGAGAGAGAGAGAGGTTCTATGGTGAACCTAAAAACCGAATATTTTAATGAACCTAATAAAACACGAGAAAATAACGTTATAATTGGTCCGTGCCAGCGCCAACCGAGACCAACTCAGTCAGACCCCCACCCCCCAACCCCCAACCCCTGAACGCTGATATCTTCATGTGTTATATTATTTTGTTTTTTATTTTTGATTTTATTTTGGTTTAGCGGGTGGATAAGGTCGTGGGTTAAAAGATGAGGTGTTGATGTATGGGATCGGGTCTAAGAAGGAGTTCGGTATGGGTTTAAACTACGGGTTGACATGGATTTCAGGTATGGCAACTACAATGGGTTTGATTTGGGTATTATAACGATGTGTAGGTCACCGTATTTAGGTAGTGGTGGTTTGCGGCCGGTTGTATTGGTTATAAGGGCTTCCGGAGTTTGTTTATGGAGGTATAAGGTAGGTGAAGTTGGTTGAAAATGGGTATGTAGGTAGCTCGCCAAGTTAAAATTACAGGATGGTCCGGCGGTGTCGGAGGATAAGGCCGACTTCGGGTCAGATGGTGGGTTCTTGATGGGTAATTGGTCATGGCCGGTGGGGGGGTGCAGTGCATGTGTCACACGCGTGTCTGTTGACACTGGCGCGCACCAATTACAGTGTAGGAATTAAAATTAATTGGATTCTTTTCTCATGTTTTATTAGGTTCATTAAAAAGTTTAGTTTTTAGGTTCACCATAGAACCTCCCTCTCTCTATGTATATAAAATAATGCTCTTGTGCAAACTGTCCCGTATTTCCATATTTTAACAATGAAGAGCGGACATGTGTCACCTGGCGGTGAGCCTTGAAATTATCGGATGAATTATAGGCGCTCTCTCTCTTTTCTTGGCCTACCTTTAGGTGACACATGTCCAGTCCACACTGTTAAAATGCAGGACAGTCCGCACAAGAGCAGTACTATATATATATATATATATATATATATATATATATATATATATATATATATATATATAGAGAGAGAGAGAGAGAGAGAGAGGAAGGCTCACCTACATCATGCACTATATATTACACCGTACATCACACCTAATTCTAGACCCTAGAAAACGTTTTTTCAAATTTTATATTTTTTCCTTGAAATTAACCTTCCAATCAACCCATATGCAAAAAATTGGGTCATAATATATTTTGTAGCTATTTTTAAAAAATTCACAAAAAACTGCTTGCGCAGACCCTTATAAATAAGGTATTTTTAACAGTTTTTTATGGATTTTTTAAAAATAGTTACAAAATATATTGTGACCTAAATTTTTGCATATAGGTTGATTGGAAAGTTATTTTTAAGGGAAAAATATAAAATTTGGAAAAAAAAATTAGAGCCTAGAATTACGTGTGATGCACGGGTGATGTATAGAACATAATGTACTATAGCCTCGCTCTCTCTCTATATATATATATATACACACACTCTCTCACACACACTAGGGTATCCCGTGACTGAAGGCACAACGCAAATTTTTGAAAGTTTATATCGTTGATTGGACCATACGTCGTATATATGTACATACATACACTGTGGTACGAACCAATTATGTCAAAAACCTTTTTTACAACACGTAATTATAAACAATTTAAAATTTTTGGGTAAATTTTCATATGTTTATATAACTATTCAACGTTTTTAATCCATCATGTATCTCGTAATAATTATTAACTATTGTATGACATAAATAGTTGTAAACAAATTAACATCAGTGCACAAATTTTTCAAAGTGTGCATCATTGATTGGATCATACGCCACATAAACAATTTTTGAAATAACGTATTGTATGAACCTATTAGTTTGAGAAAATTGAAAAAATTTTGTTAGTTTTTTTTTACATACATACATACACTGTGTTTATGTATGTACATACATACATACATACTTACACCGTGGTACGAAATTATTAAGTCAAAAAGTTTGTTACAGCACATAATTTTAGACAATTTAAAAAATTTGAACAAATATTCATATGTTAATATAACTATTCATCGCGTTTAATTCATCATAGATCTCGTACTAAGTGCTAACTATTATGTAACATAATTTTTTTTAAACAAAGAAAAAATATTGGGCAAAATTTCTTTATTTATATAAGGATCCACCTTATTTAAGAAATAAAACATATCCATGACAATACTTTTTTGTATAAAGATCTAAGATTTTGAGATAATACTTTTTTTTTAATAATAACAATGTATACTTGAATTCAAAGTTTTTAATAAAGATAAGACTTGATAGGTAAAGCCGAACAACACCGTCAACATGCCAATATTGTATTGTAGAAAGGTATGTGTTCAATAAACTATAAACATGTGACATAGTTAATCAAGCAGATTTATATGTAAATCTCCCCATTGCACCAACTCCAAGACAAATTTAGGTCATGCGACTTTATATGACATTGAGGCCCATATCAATATGATCGGTTTCTTTCAACTCTACCTGAATACCATCAATCTCTCTCTTGAAACTATCCTTAGAGCTTTTATATATCATCTTGCTTCTCACCCTTGATGTATCAAGAGACCTTCATAACAAATTAAACTGACACCCCACTTAATTAAATTTCGATTGATCAGGCATTGATCAAATTAATTTAGGATTTCGATATGATTCATTCTCAGCATCACTGTCGCAACATTGTTAGTTACTAACCACCTAATCCTTAATTAGGTTGGTGCCATATTTTATCTTATAAATTAAACCAAACCAATATGTACAACAGGAGACCAAATATAACCGACACAATATAAAATAGTCTGAACATATCACAAATATCTAAAACAAGTGTTAGCCGAATAAATTCGACTAGATACAAACAACCCAATAGAAATCCAACATTTGAAAGGTAATCAATACCAGGTGAATCAAAATAAAGAGTACAATTATCATGGACAACATCCCCAAAGCACAACTGAGACTATCCCTATCTAAAAGAGAATGATATAAGTGTCTAGTGCAAACCCTTCAGCACCCACATGTACCACATCTACTTACCCTAGAAAGGAATCAAGCCTGGATCCCCTGTGGTAGGACACCTAAAAAGTTTTGAAAATATTTTTATAGCGAGGGTTAGAAACCAAAACATTTGAAAATATTAAGCAAATTAAAATTAAAATTAAGTTAATGTCGCACTCTCTTGAGGACCGACTCACCCTTCAACTAATGTGCACACCTAACGTCTTTCTATACAACCCATTAAGCTATCTATCTCGTAACTAGTTTTGTCATATAGATTCTACTTCTCCCATTACTCTAACCTGAGTAGTTTTAATACCTAATGTATAAGTTATTAATCCCATTACTTATCCCATTTAAACCACATAATATTCTCACAAGTCGTATAATATCGATACAATTCATATGTATTTTACTCGTACATATTTATTCGCACTATATATATGTATCAACTATTTACAACATTCACGCAGATTTAGTAAATATATATAACCATACTCCCGAGTAGGCACTCACCGGATGTTCTCTAAAATGATATCATTTCCAGATATACTCATCCACTAGGACCCCTGACACAGTTAGCTTCCCTAATCAGAAAATAAAATAAATGCAGTGGAGGCAGTCAGAGTTTCCCCATAAATGAGACCAACTCATACCCAAGTCATCTCACCCCTAACAATACGGACACTATGACATGGGGACTATACTCACCCTGCTCCACAAGCCAGGAAATTCACCCACGTCGTTTAACCTCCTATGATAGCACTAGAGGGGTATGCTTTCCTATAAATATTATTCACTCCAATATTTATAATTCACACAAGTATATATATACTACACATCACCACGTATATATATATATATATATATATATAGGAAGGCTCACCGACATCATGCATTATACATCACACCGTACATCACACCTAATTCTTGGCCCTATAAAACTTTTTTTCAAATTTTATATTTTCCCTTGAAATTAACCTTCCAATTAACCCATATGAAAAAAAATTAGGTCAAAATACATTTTGTAGCTAATTTTAAAAAATCCACAAAAAATTTATGGCGCAGACCCTTATAAATAAGGTATTTTTAGCAGTTTTTGTGGATTTTTTAAAAATAGCTACAAAATGATTTTTGACCAATTTTTTTTCAATTTGAAAAAATATAATTAGGGCCTAAAATTAGGTGTGATGCACCGGTGATGTATAGAGCATAATGTACTATAGCCTCTCTCTCTCTCTCTCTCTATATATATATATATATATATATATATATATATATATATATATATATATGTATCCAGGCTACCCGTGTACAATTATCGTAACACTAGCCTAACATTTCCATGTCTATATTCTGACCCCAAATTCAATTAATCACACATTACTTAATTTATTACCTTGGTGTCACTCAACCAAATATACCTGGACTCGCTCACTTGGCCATAAAGTAAAACCCGAATTATTATTTAAAAGTCTTTCTAATTCACTCACACTAAACCTTAACTCCCTTTTTGGATTTATACCATAATAATCCATGAATAATTCTCATAAAACTCCTCATTGTTATAGCCCAAATAAAAAATTCCCCATAAGACTTTTAACACTCACGAAGAAATATAGGGGAGAGGTTGTCAGCAAAAAAGACATCTCTCGAGTGATTGGGCCTGTCGTTTGAGCAACTTTGGCTGTTGCTCGAACTAGAAGTCAGGTTGTTCGAACAACCTTGGTTCTCTCTCTCCACTACTGTCTTCCCAAAAACCCATTCGCTATTACTGAACTTGAAGCTCTATTTTTTGTGCAGGTTTTTCCATTTAAAGCCTCCAAGTTTTACACTAAATTCACCAATTTAAGATCCAAAATCTAAATACCACATCCACGCAGATTGGGGTTTATAATTCATATTTTTAAATCCTCTACATATTTTTAATCAGAAATCATAGAACCTCAAATTTAATTAGAAAACTAACCCTAACATTTCATTCATTCCACACCCACTATGATATGAACAGGAAAACGTAATTAATTTAGAAGCAAGTTCAACCACTTGCCTTCTAGGATTTGTAGTTTTGAATAGCTTGTTTAAGATGATGTGTTTGATGAATATTTTCCACACTAGTCCTTGATTTAGGCTCCTAAGATCTTCTCTAATTGCTCCCTATTTTGTCTCTACTTGATTAGGGTTTCAGAGATGAGTTATGGCCCTCACACCCTCTCACTTTTAGGGTTTAATAAGTCAATCCTATTTTTAGGCTTATGGACTTTAATAAAAGGGCCTACTTCGATCCATCCGGACTCAACCATATACTCAGAATTATCGTCCGAATTATTTTACTATAAGTTAATATTTACCTATCAACTTATTAACTTATTACTATTTGCAAGTAACAATAAATCCCATAAATATTAATCGTATACTCACTGGATTAATATTTAAATAATATGAAAATAATTAATTCAATTAATTTATGACGCACAAGTAATTTAAAATTTAACGAATTAATTAATTACTAAAGGTCCCAAAAATACGAGGTGTTACATACTCCCCCCCACCCCCTACGAGAGAATTTCTTCCCCAAAAATAGGTCTACCTAAGGTGAATAACTATGGATACTGCTCTCGCATGTCATCCTCCCACTCCCACAAAGACTCGTCGGCACTGTGATTTCCCCACTGAATTTTAACTAATGGTACCACCTTAGACTGTAACATGCGCTCTCTGCGATCTAGGATAGCTAGTGGTCTCTTCTCATATGCGATATCGGGATGCAAGTCAATCTCCTCACGTGGGACCTACCATAAATCCCTCGGACTCCTTCGATATTTCTTCAGCGATGCCACATGAAACACGTCGTGTATCCGCTGAAGGTGATCCGACAAACCAAATTGATAAGTTATCGGCCCTACTCTCTCAATGATAGGGAAGGGGACCACGTACCTTGGTGCTAATGTCCCTTTTTTTTTTATCGAATCTCATCACCCCCTTTATGGGGGACACCCGCACCAATACCCGATCTCTAACCTCCAACTCTACATGCCTCCTATTCGCATCAACATAGCTTTTTTTCCTGTCTTGGGCTATACGAATACGTCCCTGAATAAATTCAATCTTGGCGGACGTGTATTGAATCATCTCTAGCCCTAATATCTTATTGTATCCCACCACTAACAAACAAGCGGGGTAACGACAAGGTCTCCCATAAAGTGCCTCAAATGAGGCGATGCCAATAGTGAATTGTTACAAGTTTTTATACACAGCCTCTATTAATGGAAGGTATTTCTCCAAACCTAACCCAAAGTCCATAATACACATCCTTAACATATCCTCAAGCATCTGATTTATCCTCTCCGTTTTTTCGTCCATGTGTGGGTGATAGGCAGTGCTCAACCTCAATTCCGTGCCCATAGCCTCTTGAAAACTCTGCCAGAAGTACAATACAAATATTTTATCTCTATCAGACACTATGTTGATCTGCACCCCATGCAACTTGACTATCTATGCTATGAATATCCGTGCATACTGCCTGTTGATACCAAAATTAGTATGCTGATATGGACGAATAATAAGAAGACACGTGTCGATCTAAGTGGCACAATAACAACGAGGAAGTCTATTTCCCCGAGGAAGTCATACTCACTCCGATCAACAGGTGTACTCTGAGGAACTCCAGTTCTCCGAGGAACTCCTACGCTCCGAGGAACTCTTGAACGACGAGCAACTAAGGCGGTTCGAGCTGCATCTCGACCACATCATTGATTGCCAGACAATCAACAGTTCAACTATTCATTGAATGCTTATCATCTTGACGCACATGCTTGAAGATCATTAAATGAATTACTCTTTCATATGTATAACATTTAATGTATCACCCTTTCAGATTATAGCCTCAAGCCTATAAATACATTGTATTACCCTCATTCAAAAGGACCCCCGGAATTTTGATAGTACTTGTAATCAAGAATTCCCAAACACTCGGTAATAACATAACAGTGGACGTAGGCCATTCATATAAGGCTGAACCACTTTAAAATATTTTGTCTCATTTATTTATCTGTGATTGAATAATTAGAGTAATCTAATTTTTTACATCAACAGATTGGCGCCGTCTGTGGGAACGACTGTTGTTATCATTTTTCACCAAAAATCATTCATCATCAATGGCAGATAATCCGGAATCCAGTAATCGAAACGCTGGAAATGCTGGAAATCTTCCAAATCCTTCTGCACCTCCGGATCTGGCTGGAATTATGACGAATCTGGCTCAAGGACAAACTGCCATGCAAGAAATAATGCAGCAAATCATACAAACCCTTCATGGCGGTGCACCTGCACATTCGAGACAATGAAGTGGTCAGAGGCAAACTTATTTACTTTCTTCACGATCCAGGCGTAGTGAATCATATCGTAATGAGGAATCTAAAGATTTCTCTTATCAACCTAGGCGAACTTCGTAAATACGGGCTACAGATACTGAGCAACGTATCACTCTCTCTCCAAAAAGACCTAGTGCTTTGGAAAGATTGAGCAGGGCATCTCCTTTCAGCCTATTAGGCCCTAGGAGGAATAGGAGTCCACCTAAGACCATGTCGAGGAGTTTTCGACAACCATCAGATCTAAGGGAAGGATCAGCACAATCACGACCAGTTGCTCATCAAGATAGATCTCAGGAGGCCACGTCAGAACAATCAATTGCTCGAACTAATAAGCCCGAGGAAGGAAATGATGCGTGGAAGGGTTCCATTCAGCGGTTGGAGGATAGATTGGGAGAAATGGCTAAGGCAAAGAATCCCCTACAATGAACTTTTGTTCAAGGGACACCTTTTGTCCAGACCATTGTGGATTTCCCTACCCCGTCAAAATTTAAAGCACCTGTGGTGACCCCCAAGTATGATGGAAAAACAGATCATGTTCTTCACATAGAGAAATATCAAGCTGCTGCCAACATCTATGCTGTCCCCGACGAGATGAGATGCAGAGCATTCTCGGGAACTCTTACTGGATCTGCCCAGATATGGTACAACAATCTTCCTCGGGGTAAGATTTTAACTTTCTTTCATTTGGCCGAGTTGTTCATTGGCAATTTCTATTTTGGAGCAAAGCCAGTAAAACGAGTAGCACACTTGTTAAGTGTTAGACAAAAATCTGGTGAAAGTACTAGAGATTACATAACTCGTTTCAATAACGAGAAACTGGAAGTCATAGATTATGAAGAAAAGACAGCAATCACCGCCTTGATGAGTGGGTTATTGCCTAACAAGTTGTATTAAACTTTGGCCAAAGATCCACCTACAACTATGTCAGAATTGATGGCAAAAGCGGCCAAAATCATGAACGCCGAGGAGGCTATGGCTGCGAAAAAGAATATGGATAAAGAGACCAAGGTGGAAGTCGACAAATCGAAGTACAAAGAGCATAAGGGCAATGGCGGTGACAAACATTCCAAGAATAGTAGGTCGTCATGGGAAGTCCTGAAAAAATTCGATAACTATACTCCTTTGAAAATGGGTATTAATCATGTCTTGGAAGAAATCAAGAATAGCGAGGAGGTAAAGTGGCCGAAGAAACTGAGGTCAGATCCTGATACGAGGAATAGGGAGAAATATTGCGAGTTCCATAAGGATCATGGTCATATGACCAAAAATTGCATAGCTCTTCAGAACGAGATTGAAACTCTCATCTGAAGAGGAAAATTAGCAAAGTATGTTGATCGGGGAGGTGAAAGAAGAAATAATGACCGAACTAGAGATATGTCTAGATCTCCTCGTCGAGCAGAGGAGAAAAAGAAGAGGAACCATGAAGATGATCCAGATGATGACCCCGATCTTCCCAAGAAACTAAGGCAGCCAGAACGAGAGGTATTTTCCATACATTTTGGGTCATTTGATTGTAATGTCATTACAGGAGGAGATGCAGGAGGAGGAGACCTTACTGCAGAAAGAAAGGCTTACCTTGGAGAGGCTCAAGCTTGTTCATATATTTAGCGAATAAATTTTGCTGAAGAGGATCGCCCGAGGAAGATAAAAAAAGAGAAGCTGGTCATTGGCTTTTCAAAAAACGACTTGGCAGGTGTTCTTTACCCTCACGACGACCCTTTGGTGATCAAAATGAGGATGAAGGAAGTAGTGATTTCAAGGGTTTTGGTAGATAATGGTAGTTCGGCGGACATCATGTACTACTCATGCTTTGACAGTTTAAATTTGAAATTATCTCAATTGGAGCCTTATCACAGACCTCTCCTGGGTTTTGCTGGCGAGAAAGTTTTTCCACTTGGGACGATCAAGTTGGATATATTCATTGGAACTTGGCCTGCTTATCGAACAGAGAGAATACGCTTCTTTGTGATGGATAAGAATGTGCAGTCAGCTTATAACATCATCATGGGAAGAGTTGGTTTGAAGAAGTTCGAAGCAGTCCCATCTACAGTACATCAGTGCTTAAAATTCCCAACAAATTTTGGAGTAGGAGTTATGAAAGGTGATCAAAAAGTAGCTCGGGAATGCTATTATTCATCTGCCGAGTAAGAGGAGCTTGAAGAGTCAAGGAAAAAGACTACTACCTACCAGGTGGATGAAGGTACAGAAATTGAAACACTGGATCCCAGAGATGAATCCCAACTTATAAAAGGACAGGTAGTGGAATCTACAGAAAATGTTATTCTGGACGACGAGCACCCTGAACGAGTAACCCAGATAGGTTCGTCGTGGGATGCCTCAATAAAACAGGAGTTGATAACTTTCTTGCGAAACAGGAAGAAAACTTTTGCATGGAGTCATGAAGACATGCCATGAATAGATCCAAACTTCTTATGTCATGAGCTCAATGTGAATAAGGAGATCAAACCAGTAAAGCAGAGAAGAAGAGTATTTAGTCCCGAGAAGAATCAAGCTATACAAGAGGAGGTCGACAAGCTCCAAAAAGCTCAATTCATTGAAGATGTGAAATATCCAGACTAGCTAGCCAACGTGGTGATGGTAAAGAAGAATAACAATAAATGGAGAATGTGTGTTGATTTCACCGATCTCAACAAGGCATGCCCAAAAGATCACTTTCCATTGCCCAGAATTGATCAACTAGTGGACGCCACCTCGGGACACGAGCTGCTCAGCTTCATGGATGCTTACTCTGGTTACAACCAGATCAAAATAAAACCTGAAGACAGGCAAAGTACTTCTTTTATTACCCCTAGGGGAACTTATTGTTACAATGTTATGCCTTTTGGTTTGAAAAATGCAGGAGAGACATACCAGCGGCTGATGAACAAGGTTTTTGCTGAACAAATCAGTTGCAATATGGAAGTCTATGTCGATGATATGCTGACAAAGAGCAAGAAAGCTGCTGATCATCTAGTTGACTTAGGTCAGACCTTTGATCAACTGGATAAATACCAAATGAAGCTCAACCCGACGAAGTGCACATTTGGAGTACGAGAAGGAATGTTCCTCGGGTACATTGTCAACCAACGAGGCATTGAGGCGAATCCAGAAAAGATCAAAGCTCTTTTAGGGTTGCGATCTCCAACGACGAAGAAAGAGGTGCAGAGTCTTACAGGACAAGTTGCAGCGCTCAACAGATTTGTATCCCGAGCAACTGATAGATGTCTCCCATTCTTCAAAACACTTCGAAAAACTTTCGAGTGGAATGACGAATGTGAAAAAGCCTTTCAAGACTTGAAGAAATATTTGGGAGCACCTCCACTGTTGTCCAGGCCAGTAATGGGAGAAAAATTATACTTGTACCTGGCAGTATCGGAGAGTGCAGTCAGCTCGGCATTGATCAGAATGGAGAATGGAGTCTAGAAGCCAATTTATTACACAAGTAAGGCTTTTCGAGGTGCAGAGATCAGGTACCCAAAGCTGGAAAAATTGGCATTGGCATTAATTAAGGCAAGTAGAAGAATGAGGCCATATTTCCAGGCCCATACCATCGTCGTGTATACCGACATGCCATTAAGACAAGCCCTTCATAAGACAGAAAAATCAGGGAGACTGATGTACTGGGAAATAGAGCTCGGTGAATATGATATTGTGTATGAACCCAGATCATCACTAAAAGGGCAAGCTGTAGCAGATTTTATAGCAGAGTTTACTTATCCTGATATCCCCGAGGAACAAAAGTTGCTCGCTGATCAACCTGTGGATGTTGAAGGATCATCAAACACAAGCCCAGACCAACTCCGGTTGGTAAAAGGTCTTGTGGATGTTGAAGGATCATCAAATTCGAGCTCAGACCAACTACGGTTGGTAAAAGGGCGAGAAGAGATGATCGACGAGGAGCGAAAAATATCAGGGGAAGATGAAAACAAATAATAAATATTTCACCGAGGAACCTTGTCAGAAAAGAAATTTGAAGACGAGTTACCTACATGGAGATTATATGTAGATGGGTCATCTTGCACAACAGGTTGTGGAGCAAAGATTGTTTTGAACACCCCAGACGAGATTGACATGGAATACGCCTTACGATTCCAATTCAAAGCTTCCAATAATGAAGCCGAGTATGAGCCCATGATAGCAGGTCTTAATTTATCAAAGATTATGGAAGCGCAACAAGTGATGGTATTCAGTGATTCTCAATTAATTGTGAATCAGATGATGGGAACATATGCAGTTAAAGGAGAATTAATGGTCAAGTATCATGCAAAGGCGATGGAGTTGTTAGCAGAATTCGATGCCATTCAGTTGATCCGAATACCAAGATTGGAGAATGCACGAGCAGACGCACTGGCCCGACTAGCATCAGCTACTCGTACCGAGCTGCGAAGAACGATACCAATTGAAGTATTAGGAAGTCGGATCATAGATGAAGACCTGACGATGAATATTATTACCCTTGATTTAGGGCCATCTTGGATGGATCCCATCAGGGCATATATTGAGGAAGGAGAATTACCGGAGGATAAGCTCGCTGCCAAGAAATTGAAGTATAAAGTTGTTCGGTATGTACTAACTAATGGTGTTTTGTATAGGCGAGGAATTATGGCAGGTTTGCAAAGATGTGTACATCCCTCCGAGGTGAAAGAATTGATTGAAGAAATCCATGAAGGATCTTGTGGAGCGCATGTAGCAGGTCGGACACTTTTACAAAGAGTGATGACGCAGGGGTACTACTGGCCAACGATGAGGGCTGATTGTATAGCCTATGCTAAGAGATGTGATAAGTGCCAACGTTTTTCCTCCATCCAACGAACTCCACAAGCATTGTTGACACCCATAACTTCCCCTTGGCCATTTGCCATGTGGGGAATTGATTTGGTTGGACCACTGCCAACGACCCGAGAAAGATTCAAGTACCTCGTCGTCGCAGTGGATTATTTTACTAAGTGGGTAGAAGCTGAGGCTCTGATTGATATGACATACGAGAAGGTGTACCAGTTCGTTTGGAAGAACATCATCTGTCGATATGGTCTCCCTAATGCCTTCATCACAGACCATGGAACACAATTTGATAACAAGGAGTTTGCCGCTTATTGTCATCAATCAAACATTTTGAAGGTTCATTCAGCACCAGGCCATCCTCAAAGCAATGGATAGACTGAAGTGACAAACAGAACATTACTAAATGGTTTGAAAAAGAGGCTAAGTGAGGCTAAAGATAATTGGATTAATGAGCTACAGTCAGTATTGTGGGCTTACCGAACAACCCCCCGAGCAGCAACTGGAGAATCACCATATATGCTGGCATTTGGAAGTGAGGTCGTAATACTTGCCGAGTTGGGTCTTCCAACACACAGAGTGCTGAATTTCAATTCCCCAGTCAGCAACTTAATGAGAAGATTAGATTTGGACATGCTCGAGGAGGTTAGAGAAGAGGCAGCCATTAGGAATGCTGCTTACCAACAACGCACAACTCTGTTCTACAACAAGAGGGTGAAGAAATACGACTTGAAAGAAGGAGATTACGTGCTAAAGAAGGTCATTCAGAAGCACAATAAGTTAGAAGCAAATTGGCATGGACCTTACCTAGTTACATAAGTTCTTCGACCAGGAACTTACCGAATAGCAACTCTAGAAGGAGAGGAATTTAAGAATGCATGGAATGATGAACACCTACGCAAGTATTATCAGTGATGTAAAATGTAAAGCAGTTCCATCAATATGAATAAAAAGATGATATTTCTCCATCTTCTTTCTTTTATTGAACGTTTTTTGAGGAATACTAGTGTGCAACACTACGCTGTTCAGCAATAAAAGCAACACCGATAGTTCAAACCCAGATCAGCTCCGGTTGGTAAAAGAGCGAGAACAAACTATACTCCTTTAGTTAGGAGACGTACACTAGCTCAGACCAACTCCGGTTGGTAAAAGATTTAGTGGACACGATAGTTCGAACCCAGACCAACTCCGATTGGTAAAAGGGCGAGAACACCCCATACTCCTTTGGTTAGGAGGCGTACATTAGCTCAGACCAACTCCGGTTGGTAAAAGAGTTAGTGGACATGATAGTTCGAACTCAGACCAAATCCGGTTGGTAAAAGAGTGAGAACACGATAGTTCGAACCCAGATCAACTCCGGTTGGTAAAAGGGCGAGAACAAAACTATACTCCTTTGGTTAGGAGGCTGACACTGGCTCAGACCAATTTTGGTAAAAGGGCAAGTGGACAAGATAGTTCGAACTCAGACCAACTCCGGTTGGTAAAAGAGCGAGAACACGAGACTCCTAAAAATGCCAATCTCGGATTGGTTGGGAAACAAGATATGCCCTCAAATACCAACTTATGTTGGTCGGGAGGTAAGATTATTACAAAAGTTCCTCGAAGAACAAAATATTCCAAACTGAATCAAGTATGGTTGGTCGGGGATAAAAACCCACTAACTGTAGTTGGTCGACGAGGAGAAAATCAAGTATGGTTGGTCGGGGATAAAAACCCACTAACTGTCGTTGGTCGACGAGGAGAAAATATTCTAAATAGTACCAAGTATAGCTGGTCGGGGATAAAAACCCACTAACTATAGTTGGTCGACAAGAACAATTTAACAACCTTGGTTGGTTGGAAAAAATTTCAACATTTTTTATACTCATTACTTCATTATTAAGTGATCGAGCAACATTACTAATACTTGTAATTTTTTATTACTAAGTTGGTCGATGAACCACATGATATTATTATGCAAGCACAAATATAAAGTGTTTAACAAGTATAAGACAACATCAATACAGATTTGCGAACAAAAATGAAACTTTTTCATTAAATTCAAAATGAATTACACAAATTTATTACATTAAATTGTGTACTAACTATTACATTAGAACCTCCTATTCTACTGGTCTTTTCCCTGCTGCTTTTGAAACAGGCTCCTCGCCAGTAGGAGGATCTTCCAGGCAAAGAGGAGAATTAATGAAGTTAATATCTCGAAGCATTCTAACGTTCATTACTGAAGGAGTGTCCAGTAGATGCTCGGGACGAGATACTTCGATCTGAGAGTGAAGATTGTAGTCACCAAGGTATTTTGCAATTAAGCTCCGAGGAATGGCACGAGCTGGGATCCATTCCATGTCCAAGTTATATGGTGGCACAGGCAGGTCAAGATCCACAGGATCATAATAATCCCACAGGTATTGCCCCTGTTCGAGCTTCAGCACGCCCAAGGCATTCAGCCAACCTTGTTTGTAGCCCTCGTTATTGGCATTCTGGATACGATCATCTAAATGGAATATCGCTTCGTTGTATCCAGCCATCTAGAACTCCCTGGGTTGTTTATTAAATTGAAATGTCAACTTTTCAAGCTTCTCGTGAAGGTTTCTGGCAAGAACATCCTTATTATCCAGAGCAGACTTTGTCGAAGCAAGTTGATCCTCCAGAGTTTGGATTTTCTTGGACATTTCAGACAAAGCCCGATCTTTTGCATTCAATTGGAACGCTTGGGTTTCCAATGTTGATTGAGTACGAGCTTCTTCAACAGTACGACGAAGACCTCTTGATCGACCCCGAGTAGGTGGAGTACTCTGTTCCTCGACAACATCCTGAGCAACTCTTCCTCATCCAAGAGAACCTCTTCCTCTTCCCCGAGTAGCAGTAAAAGTGCCCGACCTTCTCAAGGTGTCCAACTCTTGCCTTAATTTGGCATTCTCAACCTCTAGAAATGAAAATCCATCGTCAGTCACTGGGATTACAGCTGTTGAAGAAGAGGCTGCAGACTTGTACTGTGCTAGCTCTTTCTGAAAATTGTTATTCTCTTGCTCCAGCAGCTCAGCAATCTGTCTACATGCTTCAACTTCACCCTTTAAGGTTCTCTCCCTGACATCGTAACCAGCAAGAAGCTTTTTGTGGCCTTCCTCGGTAGAAAGTTGCTGATACTTCTTCTCATACCCCTCATGCAACAGAGCAGTTGATTCTTTATATTGCTGCTGAAGTTCATCGAGAGTACATTGCAGATATTCAATCATTTCGTAATATGCCACATTGTTGGCCACAGCTCGGTCAAGTAAGTCTTTCAGGTACTGATAAGCTTCAACTACCTTCTCTGAAGCACCATGACCAAGGATGTCGATAACTTCTGATGCACTTAATTCAGTATGACCAGCCTTATAATATTCATGGCATTGATGCATCAGCTTAGTATCATTAGCAGATATCATATCCATCCTGGCCAGAAACTAGCAGAGAAAGAAAAAGTAATCATCAAAAAGAAGATCAAGACAGAGTACAGACGAGAAAAGAGACAATCATATGGAAGAAAAGAGCTCAAATTTTATTAGATCATGGTGCAAAGTTACAAAGATATTGGTTACACTTGAAAAAGAAGAAAAATAGAAAGAGAATACCGAACAACGTCACACCTTTTCCTTGTCTCCCAAGACTTTCTCGGGAGGCTGGGATGAAGAGCTCGGTTGCTCGGTGGGAACAACGAGTTGGTCGGCTGGAGCTGGAACTTGTTCTGGAGGAGCAGGCAGAGATGAAATCTCCTCATCAGCAGGCTGGGTAAGGATGAGATCACCCACTACCATTGAAGATTCTTCGGAGGCAGCTTCGTCCTCTTCTTCATCTTCGATGGCTGGGGGAGGACCAGGGAGATGTTGTTGAAACAGTTCTGAGTCCTCATTAACTTTCAATTCTTGCAAAGGAGCAACCCAGCCATCTCGGAAGTATTTCAAACTCCCATACCACACCTGAGTCATCATGGCTGCTACCCCCTTGTTCCACCCTTTGTCCTAACCTGTGTTGAAGGACTTCTTTATTGCCATTTTTCTTTTAATTTTCTCCGAGGAGAGCTTCTCGGATAGAAGATCCTCGGTGGCCTTCAACTTAGAATCCACCTCCTCCTTCTGGCGATTTACTTCTTGCAGAAGGGTTAGCTTTTCCTCAGCCAATTTCAACTTATTTTTAAGCTCCCCAAAGTTTGTGAGCTTCTCGGCATATTTTTTATTCTCTCTCTTCAAGTCTTTCACCTTATTTCCCAACTGCACCTTCTCTGCCTCAGATGGAGCCAACTTCTTCTCCCATTCACCCCTATCCTCGTCATACTTTTGATGAGAATCCTTCAAAGATTGGGCCAATCCCTGAAAAAGCATCCTCTACTCCAGACGAGGAGTTAGAAGCCTTGATCGCTTCATCTTTCTTCACTATGGTGTTAAAGTAACTCACCAGCTGGAAAAAGAAGAAAATAATAATAAGTCAGCACAGAGATACATGTATTGATGGAAAGAAAAAAAATTCAGAATACGAGAAACTTACTGAAGCAATGTGACGAGTAGCCAAGGATGTAAGCATATCCCTAGACATACTCTCCTCGATTCCTTGGACTTCAGGAATAGTCCAAGTCTTTACCGAGCTCATTGCAGAGCTCGGGGGAATGATAGTTGGAACACCAGCTCCACTAACTTGGAGCTGGGAAAGGTTTTCAGCCAAATTGACCGAGGAGGATTTCTTCAGTCTCCTCGGTGGCATTTCAGCAGTTTCAACCAAAGAACTTTTGGAAGGGGAGATGGTGATCACTTCCACAGAAGCACTTTTCTTGCTCGGAGCCACTGGGGGCTTATCGGTAGCCTTCTGAGGAGCAACAGAAGGGGTAGCATCTACTTTCTTTGTCCCCTTTGGGATGTCAGCCTTGTTCCTTTTTCCATCTCCAGCAGAGGTAGTCTCCTCAAAGAGAGCAGGAACTCTTCTTTTGCCCATCTTCTGACTTAGAGGAATATGAGATTCTGGAGAAGAGTCCTCAGGAATTGATGCTGGTTCACTGGTGCTGACCACATGACGAGCAGTGAAGGATGTTGTATAACTCCCATACTGCAACAAGTATGAAGCAGATCTGATGTGCTCGTCTGTAACTCTCTTATGCAAACTCCAGATATGTTTCAAATGCTTGATATTTACTTCTGATTCTTTTGGAGTTTTTCTTTTGCTGTCAACTGCAAACAAAATACATAGTGAAATATCAGTCATACATTTTATCAAACATAATGAAATTATGATTTCAGAAATAACATAAGATGAAAATAACCTATCCCATTGCCATATGGAGGGCATCTGGGACCTTGATATACTTCATCTCCAGTCAAAGGGGCATGTTGCCAATTTTTTATAATTACCCCCATGTTCAAAATAACCCCTATTGGCATCAGGGAGGTTAACTACTAAGGCCCTATTCAAAAATCTAGTTTTTAAATAAAAAATATTGTCTAAAACAGCCCATCTGTAACAATACATAATCTCAGGAATTCCTATACGAGTTCCATGAGTTTGATTTAACCTATACACCCCATTAACTATTCTTCATGTATTGGGGGCTATTTTTGCAGGGACGACATCGAAATACTGACAGAACTCTAAGCCCAGAGGGTTTGGTGGAAAAGAAAATCCACATTCAGCAATAAAGAGACTGGGGAACCAGTGTCCCTCGGCCAAACGAAAATAATCTAAAGGCTCAGAAAGATTCTCCAAAGTTACCCAAGATGGAATAGAAAAGTCAGAACGGAATTTATCAAGAGATTCGATAACATAAACCATGGTGAATAAAAAGAAATGAAGAAGAAGGAAGAAAATCTTACAGGAAAAAGGAGATCTGTTGATAAACAAACGAAGAAAGGGATGAACGCACAATAGAGAGAAAGGCTATAGAAAACTCGAAAGCAGAAATTGGAAAGGTAGAAGACGGTGATATTGTCTATGAAGTTTAAATACTTTGCCTTGGGAAACAGCGAAAGAAATGATTACAAAAAGGAAACTATTACGCTACCGGCGGCTAAAAGGACAAAAAGTACACGAAGATCGAAGCGCTTATAAAAATGCAAAAAAGGCGGATTCTGCGAATTTGGAAGGAAATTCAAATACGGAGAAATGTTCCTAAAAACCAGGAAGATTATTTCATATTTCCATATACCGAGAAAGAATGTTCCATACTCCTCAAAGTTCGAAATATGAAACATTGGGGGCTTCTTTTGATACCAAAATTAGTATGCTGATATGGACGAATAATAAGAAGACACGTGTCGATCTAAGTGGCACAATAACAACGAGGAATTCTATTTCCCCGAGGAAGTCATACTGACTCTGATCAACAGGTGTACTCCGAGGAACTCCAGTTCTCCTAGGAACTCCTACGGTCCGAGGAACTCTTGAATGACGAGCAACTAAGGAGGTTCGAGCTGCATCTCAACCACAGCATTGATTGCCAGATAATCAAAAGTTCAACTATTTATTGAATGCTTATCATCTTGACGCACACGCTTGAAGAGCATTAAATGAATTACTCTTTCATATGTATAACATTTAATGTATCACCCTTTCAGATTATAGCCTCAAGGCTATAAATACATTGTATTACCCTCATTCAAAAGGACCCCCGGAATTTTGATAGTACTTGTAATCAAGAATTCCTAAACACTCAGTAATAACATAACAGTGGACGTAGGCTATTCATATAAGGCTGAACCACTTTAAAATATTTTGTCTCATTTATTTATCTGTGATTGAATAATTAGAGTAATCTAATTTTTTACATCAACACTGCCTTATCTCAAAGTCTGTATGAACCGGCAAGAAATGGGCTATCTTGGTCAACCGATCCACTATCACCCATATGGAATCGTGACCCATCTGTGATGCCGGTAACCCCGTAACGAAATCCATAGTTATGATCTCCCACTTAAATACTATAATATCAAGTGTTTGTAACTTCCCTAAAGGCCTTTGGTAGTCCACCTTCACAAGATGACAAGTGGCACACCTTGAGACAAACTCTGCGATGTCTCTTTTTATCCCCTTCCACCAGTATTGTCTCCTCATATCTTGGTACATCTTATCCCTAGTGGGATGTACCGCGAACCTAGATCCATGGGACTCAGTCATAACGACATGTATCAAATCCTCGTCCTCGGGCATGACCAACTTTCCATTAAAGCGTAACCATCCTTCTAAACTAATGGAGTAGGACTTTGCACCACCTGTTAGTAAATGCCTCACCCTATCTTGGCAAAATTATTCCTCTTCCTGAGCTGTCACCACCCGCATGAAAATCTCGGGCTTGATCACTAGAACGACCATACATGCCCTGGCTACCTCATTGTCGTGATGAAGTTTTATCCACTTAGCTTTTTGGACCTCTGCCAAGTCCTCTGTGGGTCGCTGGCTCAACGGGTCTGCCACCCCGTTAGGCTTACTAGGATGATACTGGATATCAAACTGGTAATCCTTCACAAATTCTAGCCACCGCCTCTAACTTATCTTCTGATCCTTCTGTGTGAAAAGATACTAAAGTGATTTGTGATCCGTGAATAATGTGAACCTCTCTACCAGAATGTAGTGCCTCCATATCCTCAAAGCAAAAACGACCGCTACCAACTCAAGCTCATGGTTGGGGTAATTCCTCTTATAGGGCTTAAGCTTTCGAGACGCATAAGATATAGCCCTCTCCTGCTGCTATAATACACCCTCAAGCCCCTGCAATGATGCATTTGTATATACCCGATTCTCCAATCATATCGTAGGTAAAGCAAGTATGATGTCAACTTATCCTTTATCTCATCGAATGAAAACTCACACTAGCTAATCCCCACAAATGTCACCCCCTTACGAGTCAAATTTGTCAATGGTCTCGCAATCTTGGAAAACCCCTTAATGAAGAGGCAATAATATCAGGCCAACCACACTCCTTCATCGTCGATACCTTACTCAGGTCCACACCCATACCCAATCTAAAATAATATGGCCAAGTAACTGCACCTCCTAAAGCCAAAACCCACACTTTTCAAACTTAACGTATAGGTGGTGATCCCATAATGTCTGTAGAACAGTACACAAGTGCTCGGCATGCTCCTCCTCCATGCGTAAGTAGACCAAAATATCGTCTATGAACACTATGATGAACTGGTCAAGAAACTCTCTAAAAACCCGGTTCATAAGGTCCATGAGCATTTCCGACACATTGGTGAGCCCGAACGACATCACCCAAAACTCGTAAGAGCCATAGCACAACAGAAAAGTGGTTTTAGGGACGTCCTCCTCCCCAACCTATAGCTGATGATATCCTGATCTCAAAATAAATTTTGGAGAAGTACGTCGCCCTCTCAACTGGCCAAATAGGACGTCGATCCTAGGCAATGAATACTTATTTTATATCGTAACCTTATTCAGCTCCCTATAGCCGAGACACAAGGAGATCATGCCATCCCTCTTCTTCACAAATAGCACGGGAGCACCCTACAGTGATGTGCTTCGCCGAATGAAACCCTAGCCCAAAAGTTTTTGAATCTCCTCTCTCAAATCACACATCTCTGATGGGGTCATGTGATAAGATCCTCGAAAAATCGATCTAGTACATGGTGCTAGATCAATTACGAACTCAATCTACCGATTGGGTGGTAACCACAGTATGTCCTGGAATACATCCTCAAAGTCCCTCACGACTGGAATAAAGTATATCGTAATTACCACATCCTGTGATGTATCCTCCTCAATATAGTATAAATGAGTGCACGATCCTCCCTCGGGAAGAGGCATCGCCACTAAAATATCTACTACCCCGGAATGTAGAACACTATGGTCCTCTCAAAATAATCCACCATCGACCTGTATCTAGGTAACCAATCCATTCCTAAGATAACGCCTATCCCTTAATATCTAACACTGAGAGGTCCGTTGCTAAACTTAGTGTCCCAATCAAAATATCTACTCGTCTACAGATCAAGTTTATAAGTGACCCACCCCCCATCGATGACTCTAAACACATAAGGAGACTATCGGCTAACTCTAACAATCCAGAAACTCTAGCAAATATAGTCCTAATGAAAGAATGTGATTCACCAAAATAAAAAAGAATCCTACCCGCATGACCATGAATAGGAAACGTACCCTCAACTACTGGCGGCGCTTAATATTCAAGTGTAATCGGGACATCCCAGATGTTATTCACACGCCCGTAGAGAAACTGCCCCCACTGTTGTGGGGAAGGTGGAGTTGGTGTTGCTGGAGGCCTCTGTACCTACTATCCCTGCGGGGCACCTTGTTGCTATCCCCCACCTCTTAGTGGGCAGTCCCTCTTCAAATGGCTTGGCTAGTCACAGCCGAAATAGTGCTTCAAAAACCCCCCTGATGCTGGCCCTGATGATGTTGTCCCTGTGTTGGCCCTAATGGCCTCCCCCATTATTCCCTTAGCCTTAGCAGCCCTAAGGTAACCTCATAATAATTCGAGCCCTGTTGGCCTTGCCTGAAGGCCTATACTCCATGCTGAAATCTCTTAATCAAGATTTCCCTAGCGGGTATCCTGCCCTGCTGTGCTCAGCTAGTAGCACCCCCATTCTCCTTGCCTTGCTGGCTCGGATCATCACTCCTCTTGCCTTCCTTCAAATGGAAGGGATGATCCTGATAATAAAGAAAAGACGCATTAAACACATTTATGTAAGTCACTAAAGAAGGGTTCCCAATCAAGTGTTGCCTGATCCTCCATGCCAAACCGTCCACGAACTTATCTTTCTTCCTCTCCTCGCTTGGCACTAGATTTGTCAAGCAGGTGAACTCTTCTTCGAACTCCTCTATAGAACGGTCACCCTGTATCACCTCCTAAAACCTCCTCATCATCTCAGGCTCAACATCTACTGGAAAGTACTTGCGATCGAACCGTGCCAATAACTCAGCGATAGTCATCAAATCTCTCTCTCCAATAGTGGTCATCGACTCCCACCACTGTAAGCACTACACCATAATGGATATTTAGTAACTAATAAATTATTTAATTTGCTAGTGTTTAAATCACTTATCTAATTTACAACAGTTTTGGACACTTACAAAATATGTAAATGTTCAAAACTGTTGTAAAATTTGTGATAGTTACTTAAATTGTAGGTGGGATAACCTAAAAGGGTTGCGTTATAAAAAAATTAGTCTGAATCTCCTCACTAAATTTCACCTCCAAAACTTCCCTCCAAAACTTCGTGCGAAATCCCGCTCCAAACCTTTTTGAAACCTTCATGCGAAATCCCGCTCCAAACCTTCGAAGGTGCGATCTTCTCCAAACCTTCGAAGTCATATCTTCTCCAAACCTTTGAAGGTGCGTATCTTTGCAAAATTTTCATGCGATCTTCTCCTAATAAATTTCAAACGTTTGGGACTGTTTTAACAAATATACATTCCTAATATATTGAAGGTTTTCCCTGTTTTGACAAATTAACATTATTCTGTTGACAAATCAACATTATTCTGTTTTAACAAACCCATAGCCTTTGCTTAGGGTTAAAGATACGATTTAGGTGTATAGGTAGTTATATGCGATTAATATGATTCTGTTAAATATTTTCATGCGGTCATCTTTCAACGGTTTAGGGTTAAAGATACGATTTAGGGTTTTATTTTGTGCGTATTATTCTGTTAAAGATATGATTTATGGTTTTATTTGGTGCATATGTCATATTCTGTTAAATATTTGGTGCGTATGTTTGATTTAGTGCGTATTATTCTATTAAAGATATGATTTAGGGTTTTATTTGGTGCATGTCTTATTCTGTTAAATATTTGGTGCGTATGTTTTATTTGATGCATATTATTCATACACAATTAAATATTTGGTGCGTATTATTCAATTTGGCGTGTATCTCTAATTTGATAATTGTCTGTTAAATATTTGGTGCATATTATTCATACACGATTAATAGTTTGGAATAATGGTGCATATGTATAATTTGATTACTGTCTAATTTGTGATTTTCACCCCAAGTGGGAATTAACAGTTAAATTAATGATTTAGGTCTGCCAAATCTGGGTTTTGAATAATTGCAAAGAGATTTGGGTCTGTCAGCCACATTTCAAAAAAATTATTAAAAAAACTTGGAGAGTCAGATTCATTGACAAGGTAAACCTTTAATATGTACAGGGTGATTCAAACTCCATGTACAATAAAATCACTGCTCGAAACTAAAATTTTGTTTGTTTTCTTTTTTTGAACCAAGAAGTAATGCTGAGTTGGGGTTTGACGTGTTTGGGTTTAAGGTTGGGTGTGTTTATGTTATCTTTCGAATATAGAGAAGATTATTTTTGGTTTCAGCCATAAAAATATTTAATTTATACTTCATTTGCTTATAAATTCTATTATATGAGATTTTAAGATCATGTTATATATGTTGATAAAAAAAATTTGTACCAAAATAGGGGTTGTCGGATTCAGTGACTATCAAGTTGTAAACAGGTTATTTTTTTGCTTGTAAAATCCACTTGTAATCACCTTTTTACGTCATTAAACATTAATCAATGATTGTGAACAATAGACTATTTATTTATCTGTTGCCTTACCCTTAGATATTAAATAGTATATATTAATTTTTTTACTAACGTATCTCAATATACAAAATGTTATCGGAAGATAGTAAAGAGTGGATGAAGGAACGTGAAAGTGGAAGTGCAAAATACATTAATGGGGTTGCTACGTTCATCATGGCGGCGAAACCTTATTTTCACGCCTATGCATAAAATGTGAAAATGGAAAGTTGTTGGATCTTGAAAATGTCCATTTTCATTTTCTTCGTTATGGTATATCCAAGTCTTACACGTTGGCGTTTTCATGGTGAAAAGGAAGTCGTTAAAAGAAAAGAAAAATAACCCACTGAAAGTGTTGAATGCAGTGACCTAGTCCTCGAGGAGCTTGTTTACGACACATTTGAAATGTTTAATCGTGAAGTATATCATTTATCAAGTGTTGGAAATGATGACCCCTAATTTTAAAATCTTTAAATAAGAATTTCAAAAGTAAGAATTTCAATTTCCTTTTTAAGATGCGGAATAGAAAGATGGCTTAACTTAACACTAACATAAACAACTAATTTTAATTTCTTTCAAATTAAAACTAAACAAGTTCAAAGCGACATTAAATTAAACAACCAATTAATTTTCACTTGAACAACTTAATTCAATCCAAGTCCTAGAAATTTGCCTAACAAAATAATTAATCCATTTTTGCAAATTAGGCCAAACCAAATTTTATCCAATAAAATTAATGACTTGAATTAAATTAACATTTACCCAAATTAAATTTGCACCAATTTAATTAAGAGTGACAATTAAACAAAATTTTATCTTGAATTATCCTAAGCATGCGTTCTAAGTTATTTTGCATGATAAAAGTAAATCAGTCACACTACGCCGCGATGTACGAGGAAAAACTCACGACAGGAAAAAACCTCGGACAGCCCTAGCCTTAAGTCCACTAAGTACGGAATTTTACAAATACAAGACAGATGACTGACACAACTCGACTCGACTCCCTTCAAGATCCTGACGCGTCTTATTGTATCAACCTCTCCTTAGCCGACAATACCGGACTCCACCGGAACCTTAGAACCACCAATGAGGCTTTAGGAACAATCGTCAATCACACATGGTGCCTTTCACCATGTGAGAATGCCGCATTAATAAACGAGACTTCTTCTTTGTGGTATGTAGAAGTAAACCCAAACACTCTTACAATGGTAGAGATAAAATCGGTGCCAAAACTCCAATCAAAATAGATATATTAAGGAACTTGGATAAACTAAACAATTGGGTGAAACAAAAGTGTTTTTAGAATTTTCTTGAAAAGCAAGCACTTAAAAATTGAACTCTTTCTTTTTGGAATTTTTTCTCTCAAACTCTCTCTTGGAGATTTTAGTATGTGAAAAAGTTGGTTCCAAAATGTTGGTTCCCGCACTAAGTAATTATGAAAAAAGATAGTGGGGAAAAGAAGTGGGAAAATCGTCACAAACACCCAAACAACTTGTTCCCACCAAATCTCATTCGAACGACTTTTCGTTGAAACGACATTCTCGTTCAAACGACTTTACTAACGAGGTTCCAATGGTGAAAAAGGAATATCGTTAGAAATCTCGTTCGAACGACCTGGAAATCTCGTTCGAACGAGACAGTTCGTTCGAATGACATGGAAATCTCATTTGAACGAGATTCTAGTGTGGTTCGAACGACGTGTAAGAAAAATAAAATATTATTTTTAAACCCAAAACTTTTTATGAAAAGTTCTAAAAAATATTTTTTGAGTAAAACAAAGTCGTTAAAACTATTTTATAAAAACTTTATAAAACAAACCCAATAAATTTCCAAGCTCCTATATATATAAAAATTGCATTCATACCTTAGGAGCATGGAACAATGTTGTTGACGTAGAAATGAGGCATACTAAACCCGACATATTACGAAGCTTTATACTCTTGGCCGCTACGTCTTCAACTAACACGTCATAGGCTTGGATGGATACACATGAACACTATCTTATGACTAAAATATTTTTGTCCGGAATTGAGCCAACACTATATTAAGACTCAATCAGAGGCTTGTGTCCTTACATCAAGTGAGCATGTTAGAATCGGTGGAGGTCAAAATTGTGATGAGACTAATGAGGAGTTAAAATACCAAAAGTTATGTGGCAAGGCGAGTGAATTATTGTACCCGTCAAGTCCTGAGAAACATACGACACTATATTTTCTTGTCAAACAGAATAATGTTAAGACAAGATATGGTTTATCAGATAATAGTCTTATGAAAATTTTGCGGGACTTTAAAGAGTTTTTGCCGAAAGGAAATACAGTACCATCCAAGCATCCATCCATGAAGAAGATAATCAAAGAAGTTGGTATGGATTATAATATAATTCATGCAAGCAAAAATGATTATATTTTGTATAGAAAAGAACATGCAATGAAGGTAAAATGTCTAGTATGCAATCTACCCAGGTATAGGTTGGGAATAAATGAGGAGGGTAAAGTACCACTGAAGACAGTTAGACATTTTCCCCTAATTCCAAGGTTGAAGAGATTATTCACGATACCATGGATTTCAAATGAGATGACTTGGCACGTTAGGGCGCAACGTAGCACAAATGTCATGTGTCGTCCTGTTGATTCGTCTATATGAAAATCTATTGATATGATATGGCCAGACTTTGCGATTGAAAAATGTAATGTCCGTCTTTGTATAACCACTGATGGTTTTAATCCATACGAGAATCTCAGCTTCAGTTATATTATTGGCCTATCATTGTTACTCCTCTTAATATGGGACCGTCTTTATGCATAAAAAGGGAGTTTTGAACGATGTCAATTTTAATATCTGGGCCGAATGATCCGAGCAAAGACATTAACATTTACCTAGCCCCCTTGCTAGATGAGTTAAAGGAATTATGGTTTCAAGGTGTAATGGCGTACGACTTATATACAAAAACTATTTTTTCTTTAAGAGCGATGTTATGGTGGTTGTCCATGATTTTTCTGCATATGGAACTATATCGGGTTACACGGTTCATGGTTATAAGGGGTGCCCAGTTTGTACGGAAGAAGTTGAAACTGAACAAATTACGAGTAATAAGAAAATTTGTTATTGTGGTCATAGAAGATTCCTTCCTCGTGATCACAAGTTCAGGGAGGACAAATGTAATTTCAACAACAAGGTTGAACATCATAAAGCTCCACGAAGGTTATCTGGTGCGGAGGTTGAGAAGAAGGTGAAATGCATCAAGATGAGAATTAGTAAACAGATTTTCGGAATAAAAAGAAAATGTAAAGGGGATAAGAATGTGGTTCGTGATATTACCACTCCATGGTATCAAAGGTCTATTTTATTTGATTTGCCCCATTGGAAAAATAATAGTGTTCGCATAATCTAGATGTTATGAACATTGAGAAGAATGTCACCGATCATCTTTTGTCAACCATTCTAGACGTTAAAGACAAAAAGAAAGATGGCGAAAATGGCCGTAAAGATATGAAGACCATGGGGATCAAGAAGAAGATGTGGATGGAAACAAATGAAAGTTAGGGGAAAACTATGAAACCAAGGCTGCATTCACTCTAAATAAAAAAGAAAAAGAATGGTTTTTTCGTACTTTAAAGGAGCTAAAAGTTCCAAGAGGTTTTTCTTCTAACTTGAGTAATTGTGAGAGTTTATAACCACTTGGATTAAAGGGGATCAAATCACATGACTATCATGCAATTATGCAATATTTGTTGCCGTTGCTACTTAAAAACGATTATCCAAAACACAAGGACTTGCGAATAGCAATTCAATGGTTAAGCTTATTTTTCAATGTGTTATGTTCCTAAGTGATCAAGAGGGATGTTTTGGAGTCGGCAAGGAACGTATTATTTGAGTCTGTGTGTTTTGGAGAAATATTTTCTGCCTGGATTTTTTGTTATTACTGTCCACCTCATTATACACTTAGCAGAGGAAGTTTTGATATGTGGGCTGGTAAGATATAGGTGGATGTATCCTTATAAGAGGTACTTAAATAGTAAATGATTTGTTTAACCTTTTTATTTTTACAAACATTTTTTTTGTAATCGATATATTTTTTATGCGTAGGTTGATGAAAGATTACAAGAAGTATGCTAATAATAAGAGGTATATTTAAGGGAGCATTGCAAATAAATATATAGTAGAAAAATTAACCTTATATTGCATGGAGTACATGCCAAACCCTAGTGAAGGAAATCACAAATATACGCGTGAAGATTTTCTTGATGATGAATGCGCAGGCGAGGGTCCTTTAGTACAAGGGAAGAATGTGAAGTTAACTCCATTACAATTTGCACAAGCACGTAAGTGGGTGTTACGCCAATCATATGAAGTGGAGGAATGGAAGAAGTAAGTATATCAATATGATTTGAGATTTTTTAATTCAAAAATACTGCTTATGTAGATTAGTGCAGGAAGTAGGATACATGTTCATCATTTTTGCATATTATTTTTTAAAACAGTAAATAATTAAGTATTTTTATGAAACTTTTTTTATTTAATCTCTATAGTGAGAACATCATCTATAAAAAGTTTTACCAAAAAAAATATTTTTTATATTTAAAAAAATTATTTGTACATATATATACAGTACTACTTTTGTGCGGCCTACTCCGCATTTTAAGACCGGACATGGGCAACCTGGCGGTGAGCTCAGAAAGAGAGAGAGTGTGCATATAATTTAGTTGATAATTTTTTAGACTCACAGCTAGGTGACACATGTCCAGTCTGCACTCTTAAAATGCGGTCTAGTCCGCACAGGAGCAGTATTATATATATATATATATATATATATATATATATATAGGGAAAGGATCAAGTAAGGTCCAGTTTGAGGACCCTAAATAAGGTCCATTTTTTTAAAATAGTAAAAAAAAAAAAATTGGGCTTATTTTTTTTTTTTTGTGATTTTTAAACATTTCAATAGGACCATAAAAAATAATCAACTCAAAATGATTTTTTTATCTATTTTAAAAAAATCGGTCAAACTGTGTCAGTTTTTAAGTTGTTTTTAAACTCTTAAAAACTCATAAAGTTTGACCGATTTTTTTAAAATAGTAAAAAAATTCATTTTGAGCTGATTATTTTTTTATGGTCCTACTAAAATGTTTAAAACCCATAGAAAAAAAATCAGTTCCAAAATATTTTTTTTACTATTTTAAAAAAATAAACCTTATTGAGGGTCCTCAAACTATGAGACATCTCTCTCTCTTTCTCTCACTCTCTCTCTCTCTCTCTCTATATATATATATATATATAGATATATATATATATATATATATATATATATATATATATATATATATATATACACACACACACACACACAATACTGCTCTTGTGCGAACCAATCATCATTTTAAGAGTACGGACCGGACACGTGTCACCTGATGGTGAGCCCATAAAAGAGAGAGAATGTGCCTATAATTAAGGTGATAATTTCTAGGCGCACCGTTAGGTGACACATATCCAGTCTACACTCTTAATATGCGACTTATCCGCACAATAGCATTACTATTATATATATATATATATATATATATATATATATATATATATATATATATATATATATATATATATATATATATATAGAGAGAGAGAGAGAGAGAGAGAGAGAGAGAGAGGATCTCATGAGGACCTCTGTTTGCATACCGCCGACGCGGACCAATTTTGATAAAATAGTAAAAAAATATTTTTGACCTAATTTTTTTATATAGTTTTTAAACATTTCAGTAGGGCCATATAAAAAAAATCAGGTCAAAATGAATTTTTTTACTATTTTAAAAAAATCGGTCAAACTTTGTCAGTTTTTAACAACTTAAAAACTCACAAAGTTTAACAGATTTTTTTAAAATAGCAAAAAAAATCATTTTGAGCTGATTATTTTTTTGTGGTCCTATTGAAATGTTTAAAAATCATAAAAAAAAATTCAGCCCAAAAATATTTTTTTTACTATTTTAAAAAAATGGTCCTCATTCGGGATTCTCAAACTAGGACCTCACTTGATTCTTTCTCTCTCTCTCTCTCTCTCTCTCTCTCTCTATATATATATATATATATATATATATATATATATATATATATATATATATATATATATATATATATATAACCAAGCTCTAATGCGGACGTAATTTGCGGATTTAACTTGCGGACGAATTTTTGTGTATTTTTTAAAAATAGCAAACAATCAAATTTCAACTTGATTTTTTTTTGTGGTATTTAAACATTTCAAGGGACCCCTGTAAAAAAAATCAGCTCGAAATGACATGTTTTACTATTTTTTAAAAATCGGTCAAACATATATCAGTTTTAAAGAGCTTTAAAAACTGACATATGTTTGACCGATTTTTTAAAAATAGCAAAACAATTCATTTTGAGTTGATTTTTTTTTATAGAGAACCCTTGGAATGCTTAAATACTACAGGAAAAAAAATCAAGGCAAATTTTTTTATTTTTTTACTATTTTTAAAAAATACGAAAAAATTCATCCGCAAGTTGCGTCCGCATTTAACCCGCCTATATATATATAAGGTCGTTAGAATAGAAAGTGATCCCATCTTTTTTGGGAAACAACCAATCATCCCGTAAAATATTCCATCTAACAAAAAAGGGGGAAAAAAAAGGCACAGCCTAAACCCACCCGACCCGCATTTCCCTAGGCATTGTATCAGAGATAATAAAAACTGAATCAAAGTTTTTGCTCTTTTTATGAAGTATCATATGTTCATTAAATTTTCAAATGACATTTGATTAAGACTCTTGTGTGGAGTTATTGGCACCATGCTCTTGACTCTTGTGTTAGATATTTTTAAAAGTTTTAAACTTAACATATATATATTTTTTAATTTAGTGACTGTTGGAATGTTGGTTTTATATCATGTCGGAAAAGTTGGTCTAATTTGAACAGTAGAAATTTATGAAGTCTGACTTTTACGGAAAGAAAAATAGAAAGTGTGAACACCATTGTATTCTTATGTCTTATATTTCTCACCTACCTTATTCATGAATCAAAGAATCTCGTGTATGTTTCAAAGAAGTAATGAGTGAGCCACATTTGTAATTGGGATATAGTGACATCAAACAATAGAAATTAAAAGTTTCACATCCAGAAATTAAATGTTGGTACATTATATAATATTTTGGATTCCTTCATACACTGCTAATTAATTTTGAATTGGATGTTTCAATATGTAATATGATATGAGAGCAGACTAATCATAATTTAATGACCCAATTACTTCAGGTCACTCAATATAAATATATTCACGTGTTAGGCTGAAGTCACGCCACACGTGACCTTGGAGCCCATCCACCAATTGGCAATTAATTTTGGATTGGATGCTCTAATAATAGAAGGGCAACGTGACGAACGACGATGCACTATGAGTCCTCTCTAAACATGCATATGAGAAGATCATTGATGTTTACAACTTGTATGTTGGAGCTAGGGGCGAAGCCACAAGTTTAACTTGGAGGTGATCGGTATGACCCAGTCGGTTGGACCTAAGACCAATATTTTCATTTTTATTTGGTTTTGATTCAATTATGTTGATACGTCTGTTGGAATAGGCCAACGAAGCATGTATATTTTGTAATCTAAGAAACTTGACTAGTATAAAGTGTTATTTTGATGAACTAAACCAAAATATGTAGGTTGTCCCATTGCATAATAGAATAGAAAGTCATAAATTCAAACAACTTCTCTCTCCCTCACAACGGTGTTGCCACAAGATTATTTTCACAAAAGAAACAACTAAAATAACAAAACTCATGTCAGCAACATTACCTATACATGAATCTAGATAATAGCTTTATTGACGAAAAGAGGTAAAATTTATATGCACATAAATCAAGTATACTAAATCAGATTTGAACCTCAACTTTTGGAACCTTAATTCTTCTTTACGAAGGTCCAGAGGAGATGATGGTTAAGTGGAATATTTTTTGATAAAGTCATGCTGGCTTGAAATTATGGATAGCTAAATTGTAGATAACTTTATTACTTTAATATAAATCAGTATAAAAATTACGCTATTGTAATGTTTTCTAGGATTTTAGGGAGGCTATGACCCCCTTTTTCATGGATTAGTTTTACTTATGGTTGAAATTTTAATGGTCCGTTAATATCTGCACATAGGGAAACCATATGACTTCGGATTATCATTCACGTGCCTCACATATTGCAAGTCGGTTCTTTCCATTACTTTTAATATTGTAAATTTATAAGTGTTTTTCATCTCTATTGTATTTGGGATAAAATTATTTATAATTCTGTGATACATCATTTTGGTGATAAAATTAAGCAATATACCTAACATCTTAATGGTGAGATTCATGTTGTTTCTAACTTGTTTACTCATCCTGAGCTGGCCAAGATGTCACAGTTAAAAGGTGGAATTATCACAAATCGTGCCAAATGAGAACCATCTGCAAAGCATTAAGCAGAACAAAATCATGCCATTTTTCTTGATGGTTTTAACAAAAATAGGTGAAACTTAAGAGGCTAGTTTGCTCTAAGATAAGCCATATTTGACAGCTAATGCTATCGCGCAACGCTCCAACCGTCGTGCCAATAGGTTCCTACAGTCACATGGTCACTCCATTCACGCGAGTCGCGATTCATAAAATCCGTTTATTTTTTTCATTTTTTTCTATGAAATTGTAAATCCTAATTTCTATGATTGAATGTATAAAAATACACATATTAATAATTTAATGATTTTATGAAATTTAAGATTTATAATTATCAAAATGTATGATGAATTGATTATAATTTTTTAAAACCTTTTGATGCATTCACCAATGACTAGAAACTCTACATTTTTTTAACCTATATATTTTTTTACAAAATGTTAGTAAAAAAATGGCCAAACACTAAGTCCAACCGGAAAATGATTTCTTCCTCATTTCAAAAGCAAAACCATTTTTTCATAATATAGAGTCATATGCGTAACGCATGTGTGGATTAATTAGTATAATTATAATTACATGAATATAATATATGGTAAAATTACTACATACCTATGTACTTTGAATACCAATATTCATTATGATATCCTTGTTTCCTTATATGGATGAATATTCCATCAATTAAAAATTTCACCTTAAAATTATAAAGTAATAGCTCTATTTATCATAAGAAAGTATGATAGATGTGTTGGATTTTAGTGCCTCCATAATAATACGAGTTTTTAGAATCTAGCACATAGTATTAAAATTAGTGACATTTAAACACGAAATTTAAAAATTACTTGCGTATGTTATAAATTATTCTTTTATATACATATTCTTGATATATTTGCAACTTAATTTTTTTTAAAAAAAAGATTGGTACCAGGGCACTCCAGAATTACTCAATTTATTAAATGCACAAAAATTTAAACACGAAATAAAATTATTTGTAAAAATAATGAAATTTTAAAGAGTAATTTCCTTGATGTACATAGCAACATCTTGAAAAGCATAAAGTTAATTTCGAGTAGTCAAATATATACACATTGTAGGGATAATATAATGTGGGAGTCATAATAACTCTATACGCAATAAAGTGATTACCTTATCATACAAATTCTTGACGAAGGTTGGCAGAAGGTTTTAGATTTAGTCTACCTACCATACATTCGGACACTATCTTAATTCCACACCACAACACGCTTCATGTAAATTTATAAATATTTTTCCACAATAACTTACATATACAATAGCAAATCCATAAGATAAATTTACAAAGTTAAAGACAACCCAATTTTTAACTACCCATATTCATCATCTCCAATATTTATATAAAAAGTATTGAGAATAACTCAATTTTAATGAATTAGAAAAATAAAAAATAATAATTTGAGACAATTTTTTTGGTCATAGTGATGTGTTGAATGTTACCCACCAGAAAAGAAGTACGTTGAACATTAAACGTTTAACATTAAAAATATGTGCTGCAATTGGCCCATTAACTTCATGGTGCATAACGTTTTTTCGTCTGCAGGTCACTAAGTATAGTACATTTGAGTTATTATTTGATGCATCACATGTAGGGAAGTATATTTTCAACACACCACACATAACCTTTTCAATTACTGCCTAACTGATGGGAATTTCATCTAGTACTTATTATGCAAATGGCCTTAAAACACAAAAGTAGGGATGCAAAGCATTTCTATCATCATCAACGTTATCATTTTAATCTTAATTTTATCACTTGGGTCAGCCACATAAAATCTCATTTTTTATTATTTTCTATTATGACCAATGTTATCAACTGTTGTATATTTTATAAAATGTCAGTTTATTTGGTCAAACTTTAGAATCAATTTTAATTAAGACACATATGTTAAAAGTGACGTGTCTTAGTACTAATGTGTTCCTTGTAGCAAAGAGATTAATTTGGTATTCTCACTTGTTCAAAATAGTGAAGTAATGAATGAAAAATTTGGACTTAAAGTGACCCATTTGAGTTTAAGCTAGATGGTGTAACATAGTTAAGTGGATTTGTCCCACATTGGAAAAGTGGTAGAAAAACTTGGAGTTAATATAAACAAGTTATGGGATTAAAGCTTGGATTCCTTGGGCTATCCCAACTCTTTGAGAGGGATGCCTACACTATGCATGTGTTGGGCTTGGCCCACACGCGTGCACGCGCTGCCGCCGTCCGTCCGGTTCGGCCCGTGCCCGGGTCCGGGTCCTGGGCAACTATTAAATTTTTTGGACAAATTTTAATTGCCCTTTGGGCTTTAAAATTTATTTTCTGAACCAAAAAATATGAATTAATTACGGATTAATTATTTTTCGCATTAATTAATTACTTAAAAATACTGTAATTTTTAATTATTTAAAAAACGCTGTCGTTTTTAATTAATTAATTAAAACGTTAAGTTGTTTTATTAGAGAGATGCAACTGTTCAAACAGTCATGTCTGTTCTGGAAAAAGCCATGAGTTGCAGCGCTTCACCACTTATAAAAGGGACCTTATGCAGTCCATTTAAAAGATTAGAAAATCTACCTGAATTCCCTACTACTGTCCTTGTTCTCTTCCTACTGTTTGAGAGAAATTCGCCATTGTTGCTTCGTGGGACTGTTGCACTGAAGTGCTTCTTGCAACAGTCGTTGACCGTTTCATCCTGGGAGGCAGACGCCCATTGAACCTTCCGTCAGCACCGTAGCGGGGGCGTATTCTGTCTTAAGGAGAGATAGTTCAACTTTCGACTCGGTCAAAATTATACAAGTGATTGTTTCAGTCACAAACTGTATGTTCTTCATATCTCCCTTTACTGTTCTGTTTTTTTTTTTAATTAATTTTAATTACAGTTTATATTTATTTAGTGATATATATATATATATATATATATATATATATATATATATATATATATATATATATATATATATATATATATATATATATATATATATATATTCATTTTTCGTAATCCGGTAAACAACAATCTTAAGACAGAATAATATATATAATTTTTGTGTTTTCACTAAATAAATATAATTTTCTTAATTGAAATTAGATTGGAAACGTTTTACCTGTTTTATTTACATACTAAAACGTGTTTACATTGAATATCCTTTTTCTTACAATTTTAATTTTTCAAACAATTTCTATACATTTCATAAATTGCTTTTGTGTTATTCAATATCAGAATAATAGCTACTGAATCCTCTGAAAATGTGATGTTTGTTCCTCAAAATGATGTGACGGTTAGTATTCCTAATACCGTTCCTACTCATTTAACTTATGGAGAAAAACCCGAAAAGTTTAATGGTACTGATTTCAAACGTTGGCAACAAAAGATGTTGTTTTATTTAACTGCCATTAATCTTGCGATGTTTATTAACGAAGATGCTCCTGTGGTTAATGAAAATGAAACGGATAAGACAACTTTGCTAGCTGTAGAAGCATGGAAACATTCAGATTTTATTTGCAAAAACTATATCCTTAATGGATTGGACAATACACTTTATAATGTATATAGTCTAATCAAAACCGCTAAATTGTTATGGGAGTCTTTGGATAAAAAATATAAAACCGAGGATGCCGGCATGAAAAAATTCATGGTCGAGTATAAAATGGTTGATTCAAAGACTGTCATAAGCCAAGTCCAAGAGCTTCAATTAATTTTTCATGAAATACTTGCTGAAAATATGGTCATAAGTGAAACATTTCAAGTTGCTACGGTAATTGAGAAATTACCTCCTTCTTGGAAGGATTTCAAAAATTAATTCAAGCATAAACGAAAAGAAATGGGACTTGAAGATTTAATTGTTCGGTTAAGGATAGAAGAAGATAATCGTAAATCTGAAAAGAAAAATGGTAACCATGCTATGTCTGCAAATGCAAATATAGTTGAGGATGGACAAAAATTCAATAAAAAGAGGAAGCACAAAAATGAAGGCACAAGTCAACAAGGCGGTGCTAAGAAGTTCAAAGGAAAATGTTTTAATTGAAACAAAGAAGGTCATAGGGCCAAGGATTATCGCAAGACGAAAAAATAAGAGAACTTCAAGAAGAAAGCACCACAAGCCAATATGACAGAAGTTGATGCATTATCCGACGATGTTTCCAATATTTCTCTCTCCGCAGTTGCATCTGAAGAAAATTTGGTGGGTAATACCAAAGAGTGGTGGGTTGATACCGGCGCTTCACGCCATGTATGTTCCGATAAAAGTATGTTCACAACCTACCAGCCAATTGCAAATGGAGAACAATTATTCATGGGAAACTCCTCCACCTCGAAGGTTGAAGGTAAAGGCAAAGTAGTGCTGAAAATGACTTCGGGGAAGCATCTCGCACTCAACGATGTATTGCATGTGCCTGACATTAGAAAGAACCCTGTTTCCGGTTTCGTGCTAAGCAAGAAAGGATTTAAGGTAGTCTTTGTTAGAGACAAATTTGTACTAAGTAAAGATGGAATGTATGTAGGGAAAGGATATATGTGTGATGGGATGTTCAAATTGAACGTCATGACTGTTGTACCTAAAAGTAATGATAATAATAAAATGATATCTTCTGCTTATATGCTTGAGTCTATGGATATGTGGCATGGTAGACTTGGACATGTTAATTATAATACTTTAAGTAAATTAATTCACTTAGAATTAATTCCTAAATTTAGCATTGATACAAGTCACAAATGTGAAACATGTGTAGAAGAAAAATTAACAAAAATACCTTTTCATTCAATTGAAAGGAATAGTGAACCTTTAGATTTAATTCACACCGATATATGTGATTTAAAATTTGTTCAAACTAGAGGTGGGAAAAAGTACTTTATTACCTTTGTGGATGATTGCACTAGATATTGCTATGTCTATCTTTTAAGAAGCAAAGATGAAGCAATTGAAGCTTTTAAGCAATACAAGATAGAAGTTGAGAATAAACTTGGTAAAAAGATTAAAGAATTAAGAAGCGATAGAGGTGGTGAATATGAATATCCTATTAAGGAAATATGTTTAGAAAATGGTATTATTCACTAAACTACCACACCTTACTCTCCTCAATCAAATGGGATTGCTAAACGTAAAAACCGAACTTTAAAAGAAATGATGAATGCATTATTAATAAGTTCGGGATTACCCCAAAACACGTGGGGGGAAGCACTGCTTTCAGCTAATTACATTCTCAACAAATTGATTCATAAGAAAACAAATAAGATACCCTATGAGTTGTGGAAAGGACGCAAGCCTTCCTACAAATACTTAAAAGTGTGGGGGTGTCTTGCAAAAGTACTAATTCCTGAACCTAAAAAGGTGAAAATTGGTCCAAAGACTATTGACTGCATATTCATTGGTTATGCACATAATAGTAGTGCATATCGGTTTCTTGTACATAAGTCTAATATTCCTGAAATTCATGAAAATACAATCATAGAATCTAGGAATGCATCATTCTTTGAAAATATCTTTCCTTGTAAAAATACACAAGAAATAATTTCTAACAAAAGAATGCTTGAAGTTACAAATGGTGAACCTCAAAATATTATTGAGGAAGAACCTAGACGTAGCAAAAGAGCTAAGATTTCAAAATCTTTCGGTCCTGGTTTTCTAACATATATGTTAGAAAGTGAACCTCAAACGGTAAAAGAAGCTCTATCCACTCCGGAAGCCTCATATTGGAAAGCAGCTATCAATAGTGAAATTGAATCCATTTTGCAAAATCATACTTGGGAATTGGTGGACCTACCACCAGGGCTAAGACCGTTATGGTGTAAATGGATATTCAAACGAAAAATGAAAGTTGATGGTACTATTGATAAGTATAAGGCTAAACTTGTAGCTAAAGGATACAAGAAAAAAGAGGGAATAGATTATTTCGATACCTATTCACCTGTTATAAGAATTACATCCATTAGAATGTTAATTGCAATTGCAGCAATACATAAATTGGAAATACACCAAATGGATGTTAAAACGACATTTTTGAATGGTGAATTAGATGAAGAAATATATATGGAACAACCGAAAGGTTTTAGATCTCCTGGAAATGAAAGGAAAGTATGTAAACTTGTGAAGTCATTATATGGGTTGAAACAAGCACCTAAACAATGGCATGAAAAATTTGACAATGTCATGAAGTCAAATGGTTTCAAAATAAATGAGTGTGATAAATGTGTTTACATTAAAAGCACTCAAGCGGGACATGTGATTGTATATCTATATGTAGATGATATGCTAATAATTGGTAATAATAATAATGTTATCAATTCTACTAAACAAATGTTGACTAGTAGATTTGAAATGAAGGACATGGGATTGGCTGATGTAATCCTAGGAATTAAAATTATAAGAACCCCTCAAGGAATTAGCTTATCTGAATCACATTACGTTGAAAAAATACTTTAAAAGCATGATAAATATGACCCGAGTCCAGTGAGAACACCTATAGATCTAAGTCATCACCTCTTTAAAAATAAAGGTGAAGGTATATCTCAATTAGAGTATTCTCGTATTATTGGAAGTTTTATGTATTTATCAAACTGTACTCGTCCTGATATAGCATACTCAATTAGTAAGCTCAGTCGATATACGAGTAATCCTGGGAAAGATCATTGGAAATCCTTGATAAGAGTTCTTCGATATCTTCGATACTCTTTGGGGGATGGGTTGCACTACGAACGATATACAACTGTACTTGAAGGCTATAGCGATGCAAATTGGATATCTGATTCAAATGATTCGAAATCCACAAGTGGATATGTATTTACCCTTGGAGGTGCAGCCGTATCTTGGAAATCCTCAAAGCAAATGTGTATTGCAAGATCAACGATGGAATCTGAATTTATTGCTTTAGATAAAGCTGGGGAAGAGGCCGAATGGCTTAGAAACTTCTTAGAGGATATTCCAATATGGTCAAAGCCTATGCCACCTATCATAATACATTGTGATAGTCAATCGGCAATTGCTAGGGCTGAAAATAATAACTATAACGGTAAATCACGACATATACGTCGTCGACACCAAACCGTTAGACAATTTCTCTCAAATGGAATTATTTCTGTTGACTATGTAAAGTCAAAGGAAAATATTACGGATTCACTAACTAAAGGTATACCTAGAGAGCAAGTTGTAAGTTCATCACGTGGAATGGGCCTAAAGCCTGTAAAATTCTAAAGAGTCGTCTTAATGGAAACCCAACCTAAATGACTGGAGATCCCAAGAAATAGGTTCAAAGGGACAACCTAATTATGATGACTCAGTTTGCACTCAGAAGTAATACTTTAATTACTTCCTCCCATTACGAAGATGAGTCAGTGCACAAACTACCGCGTGTATAAGGATAAACTATGTTTTTAATGATTTCTATATCTTGAATGCATAGGTCAAGTGGGGTATTAGCAGGATACTCTGTATAGAAATCACTTATGTGAGTGAGAAGGGGCCGCTTCTATGAGAACAACGAAGGCTATTTCTCTAGCACACTCATGAAACCAAGAGGTGTCCAAGGCCAAAATGGACACAACCATGAGAACCAATAAGGTTAGAAAAATATTGTGTGAATATTATTGTCTCAGTTTACACAAATGGTCAATCAATTCAAGACATCACGTTCATTGATTGGCTAGTAAGCTCGATAGTATCTCACTAGGAAAGATTGAAAGCCACAAGCTATCTTTTTTGATGCAATGTTTTTTTCCTAGAACAACTCTCTGTTTGCATCTATATTCGTTTGATTCTTCCAAATTTCATTCATGTGGGGGATTGTTGTATATTTTATAAAATGCCAGCTTATTTGGTCAAACTTTAGAGTCAATTTTAATTAAGACACATATGTTAAAAGTGACGTGTCTTAGTACCAATGTGTTCCTTGTAGCAAAGAGATTAATTTGGTATACTCACTTATTCAAAATAGTGAAGTAATGAATGAAAAATTTGGACTTAAAGTGACCCATTTGAGTTTAAGCTAGATGGTGTAACATAGTTCAGTGGGTTTGTCCCACATTGAAAAGTCGTTGAAAAACTTGGAGTTAATATACACAAGTTATGGGACTAAGGCTTGAATGCCTTGGGCTATCCCAACTCTTTGAAGGGGAGATGGCCTACACTATGCATGTGTTGGGCTTGGCCCAAAAGCCCACACGCGCGCGCGTGCCTCTGCCGCCGTCCGGCCGTCCGGGCCCGGCCTGTGCCCGTGCCCGGGTCGTGGGTCTTTCTTGAGCAACTATTAAATTTTTGGAGAAATTTTAATTGCCCTTTGGGCTTTAAAATTTATTTTCTGAACCAAAAAATATGAATTGATTACGGATTAATTATTTTTCGCATTAATTAATTACTTAAAAATACTGTCGTTTTTAATTATTTAAAAAATGCTGTCGTTTTTTATTAATTAATTAAAACGTTAACTTGCTTTATTAGAGAGATGCAACGGTTCAAACAGTCATGTCTGTTCTGGGAAAAGCCATGAGTTGCATCCCTTCACCACTTATAAAAGGGACCTTATGCATTCCATTTAAAAGATTAGAAAATCTACCCGAATTCACTACTACTGTCCTTGTTCCCTTCCTACTGTTTGAGAGAAATTCTCCATTGTTGGTTCGTGGGACCGTTGCACTGAAGTGCTTCTTGCAACAGTCGTTGACCATTTCATCCTGGGAGGCAAACGCCCATTGAACCTTCCGTCAGCACCGTAGCGGGGGCGTATTCTGTCTTAAGGAGAGATAGTTCAACTTTCGACTCGGTCAAAATTATACAAGTGAGTGTTTCAGTCACAAACTGTATATTCTTCTTATCTCCCTTTACTGTTCTGTTTTTTTTAATTAATTTTAATTACTGTTTATATTTATTTAGTGATATATATATATTCATTTTTCGTAATCCGATAAACAACATCAACAAAATTTAACTCTTTAAGATATGTCCTATTTTTTTTTTTAAATATAGACAAATTTAAACCAAGTTGTAATAGTGTAAATTTCTGGAATTCACTTCGAGTTACCCCCTTCGACGCATAGATGGAATAACTCCAATTATTGTATATGTAAAGTAAATACCGTATTATCTTAGGCAGTATAGTAAAAAAAATGACGCAAACACCAATTTTCACACAACATCTTTGAACTTGGTATATACATACGTGGGGTAAAAAATTGTCCTTGCTAATAGTGCAATATGTGGCAAACGGGCCGATCAAGATGGCGCCCCGTACCTAATCTAGCAAGACAAGGACGATAAGAGTCGAAGATAGAATAGACGACCGACTATGTCAAGCAGTAGTGTTTTATTGTAATTCAAACTTCAATAGAATATGATTTATCCAATTGTAACCTCCAACTATATATAAAGGGAAAATATTCATATTCTGAGAGGGGGGCTCCGAAGCCGGAGGATCACTCTCATGTAAATTCTCTCAAGTTTATAGTGAAATACTATTAAAGCTCTATGGACATAAGAAAACAATGATCGAACCACGTAAATCTTTGTCGCTCTCTCATTTATTTTTTATATTTTTATCATGATTGTTGCCCCCCTTCTGGTGGATATATTGATCGCACAATTGGCGTCGTTTATGAGAAATGACAAGAAAAGTCTTTCCTTAATATTAGGAGACAAAAAGAATTACTATACATGACCAAGCACTGGTAACACTAGTGCACAGGTTTGACATGGCTGATTGAATCTAAAAACGTTGGGTTATATCGACTCAATTGTATCTTTGTGTCTGTAACCTATGATACAAGTGAGTCCATATAACCCAACGTTTTTAAATTTGTATCAGAGCCGGTTACACTAATATATTGTGTGATTTTAATCTTGAAATTATATGGATAATTTGTATAATAGGTTACCAATTTTTTATGGGCTAAATTATACATATTGCAAAGCTTAAATGAAGACGATTGCCGAGAGAGTCCGGCTTGATTGTAAAAAAGGTTGGGCACCTCCCACAGTGACTAACGATAACATCAAAGTCTTAAACCTGTCACTTCTTGGACAGAAGATGATTTTAAAGGGAGTAATTTTAACTCTTGTGGCTTGAGCGCAATTTCTGGTGCAGTCACTCCCAATGAGTTTCGTCAGATTATGAGGTGTACCTCATCTAAGAAAGCATTCGATACTCTCCAACACATTCACGAGGGTACTAATGTCGTGAAAGTTTCTAAGCTACAAAATCTCATCACATAGTTTGAGACTATTCCTATGCTAGAATATGAGACTTTTGATGAGTTTTATGCATGTTTATCTCATATAATCAATTCTATTTTTATTTTCGGTGAGATAATTCTTGAGACGAGAGTAGTGAAAAAGATTTTGAGATCCCTTCCATCCCGTTTTATCCCTAAGTTCATGATCCTTAATTCGTGGGACTTTTAGATACAATTAGTTTAGAAGAACTAATAGGATACCTTTGAACTTGCTAAATCGATATGCTCCCTAAAATTTGAAAGCCGAAGGAAAAAGGGGTTCCTTTGAAAGCCCATCTAAAAACAAAGAGGATATCTCTTCCAACTCCGAATTTGACTTTGATCTTTATGGTCTTTCTTTTTTTACTAAAAAGTTAAAAAAAAATCTCTAACAAACAAATTAAAATTCTTTTAAAGAAAACAAAGGTTTTGAAAAAGATAAAATATTTAAGTCGGGTAAGAAAAGTTTTGAAAATCTGAGAAAAGAGTAGTCTAAGAAAAATGAGGATAAATGTTGCGAGTGCGAGGGTAAGGGTCCGAAAGACCACGAGTGTGCTACGAGGCTAAAGAGACAGGGTAAGGGCAAAGTTGTCTATAATGTCACTCTTAGTGAATGCGATGTCGAGTCATTGGATTCTGGGAACGAATCACCACATGGACGTAACTGCACCGCGTTCATGGCAAGGCATGTTGGTACATCGATTACGTCTCCCACCGATGAGGATGTTTCCAAATATGATGACCTCGAAAGTGAGTCTAGTCATTCTGGAAAGAGTGAGGGAGACGACATTTTGAAAGAGGGAGAAAGTGATCTTCAACGTGCTTACGTCAAGGTTTACATCGAGTCCTTTAAATTGAAAAATAAAAATAAAAATTTGGTGCTTAGGTTGTTTGCTTTGGAGAAGGAGTTAAGAGAGTAGAGAGAAAGAGAAAGAGAAAGAGAGTCCTCGATGAGAGTTTCATTGGGAGAGTGAGTTATTTTAGGGTAGAGGTAAAATGGTGACTTGACTAACAAAGTACCTAATCTTATGAGAGATCTTCAAGCTTCATTGGAGACTCGTGAGAAATTAGAAGCCCTTGTATCCCAATTCAAGAAAGATCTTGAATTTTCTCGGGAGGTCAAGGTTACTATAGGATACATCAAATAAAGTAGAGAATATATTCCTTGGTCCCACTTTAAGTTTTAGGGAGAGGCAAGGAATAGGCTACGACAGTGTATCCACTTCTCATGCCGCACCCGACCTGGTTCCCAAGTTTGTGGTAGATCCATATAGGCCTCGACCTAACCCACTAAAGAGAGTTAAACCTAAATGAGTCAACCAAGGTAGACCCAAACAAGTTTATGTTTTCACCCATTGCAAACGGAAAGGTCACCGTGAGGAACTTTTCTACATGTTAGGAAGTAACTCCGCGTACACATACTCCAGCGCACCACTATAGTGACTTTTCTAGTCTTAGAGATCAATTTGACTTCCTAGTCGCTACTTCTCAAAGATTAATAGAAGAATTTCAAGGGATGTATATGCATCTTGTGAACGCTTCCAACGTTACGATTAGAAATAACAACGATAAAGTCAAACAAAAGGTTACCTCCACTTGGGTACCTAAGCAAGTTGAAAAAGCCCTTGTTGTTCACGATGCTCTCAAGGTTCAAGATAATTCCTAATGGTATTTTGATAGTGGGTTCTCTAGGCACATGATCGGTGACAATTTATTTTTTACCCACCTTATGGACCATAAAAAAAGAAAAGTCAGCTTTGGAGATGGGAGTAAGTCTATTATTTTAAGACGCCACTACACCAAATCCTATAAATGATCATGCCCAGTTGGTCACAGCCCAAGTCTGCGACTAGCTGGTCTCGGAATTGGGCCGTGACCATCTCAATTTTTGGTGTGATAATATTCGTTACCACACTAATTCATAGATGCTCCGAAAGTGGTCGCGAACCAAATCCCTGACCACTGTGGGTCACGGACTTGGCCCGTGACCATGGCGTGACCATCTTGGCTCCAAATTCATGCCAAAATTCCCTTCAATATTGGTCGCGGATGGGTCACAGAATTGGACCGTGACCATAGGCATGACGGAGTTGACAAAGTCATGGCTGGGAGCCGTGACCATTTCTTGTTGTGGGTCACGGCTATAGGCCGTGACCATCCCTCAATTAAAATTAGTTGTTGGTCACGCATAGGGGTCACGGCTGTAGGTCGTGACCATTATTCGTCAATCAGGTAGCAGTAGGAGCTCTGAGGAGGTTATGGGTTACGATGGTTGGTCACGGCTCTAGGCCGTGACCATGCCATTCCTAAAAAAAGGCTCTTGATTTTCCCTTTTTATTATCATTTGCCCGATTCTCTCTCTCATGTCAAAGACGAAGCTATGGTCGACCAAGGCTTCTCTCTCTCGTCAAACACTGATGGCTTCTCTCTCTCTCTGGAATGCAGGCCCCATTGCATCCACCTTTTCAAACACTGTTGTTGATGACGAACCCAAGGTTAGTTAATTTTCCTTTTACCAATTGATTCATTTTTCTTTTGCTATTTTTTGAACCTGATATTGAATAAGAACCTGATGTTTTCCTTTTGCTATTTGTCTCATTTTCCAATATTTTTGATAAAAAAACTTTTAGGATTGTTCGGCTATCTTTTTTTGTGTTTTTTAAATTCCACGCTCTTCCCCTATAAGCTTTTTAGGATTGTTCGGCTGATTTTTGTATTTGGCAAAGACTTTATTATTCCAAAAGGGTTCACAGTACATACGAGCAATGGTAGATAAAAGGATTTTAATTTTGATGATTTGAGAAAATCATTTAATTTGGGTTTTTGATTGAAAGCTATTACGCTCCATCTCTTTTCAGAAATGGAGTCACGAGAAGACAAAAGCAGCCTTTTATTTAATTTGGATTTTTGTTTTTGTTTGTTTCAGCATGTTGAGTTTTTTTGGTTTGATGATTTATTTTAGGTTGATTTGTTTTTATTTTTGTTTGTTTCATCTTGGCAGAGGGGCATATAACATATGTCCTCCAGCACTCGGAGATCGGACTTCACATCGATAAATTGCAAATGTTATTGTCCTTCAAGGCCCAGGGTACTCAGCTGGTGGTGGGATCATTTTCGTATCACCATAGTATTGGGAACGTGGTCAAATTAGTACACGTCGTCATTTGCACCAACTTTGGGGTCCATTTCAGGAGTCACAATATTATTATTATGCAGCTCAAGCTTGTTGATGCCATCAAAGAAGCTGGCAACGTAAAGGTATAACTAATAAATTTATTTTTTCTTAAATACACTAGCAGATGAACTTGGGAAGTAACGAAAAAACCAACATCTACTAAGGTCTTACTTAAAAAATGTAAAGTATTTTGACATCAGTAATCATTATCCAAGAGATCATGGATCCCCAATTTTACCGTCGCTCCACTTGCTAAATTATATTCGATATTGGGTATGAAAAACTGCCATGGTATACTTTCAAAATACCTTATACTGGTGGCTTTTAATTATTATTCTAATTGGGATTTCTTGACTTCTTGCATTACAGAAAACTAATGGTATGGCTTCTTTACATTTGGTGGCTCCTTATATCATCAAACACTGGCTCCCATGCTTTTGTGTGGCTTTGTCCCTGTATCCCTCTCTCTCTCGTCAAACACTGTAGTGTTGACCATGCTTTTGTGGCAATGGGATGATTTTCGAGGTAAAAAAAAAATCTAAGCAAATATATTTTCCATTAATTTGTTGTGTTTTGCTCATAACATAAAATTTCATATTGCAGGGCCTCTTTATTCTCATTACCGATTAAGTATATTGTCATATTATCTACATATTTTTTTTTTTTATTAAATGCTGATGGTATTTCTACATATTTAGTTTTTGATTCATATTTAGGTTTCTACATATTTAGGTTTTGATTCATATTTCTACATATTTAGGTTTTGATTTGTATTTGGGTTTCAATTGGGTTAGTGGATTTATGAATTTCAAATATGATTTTTTGAGTTAAGGTGGGACGGTGGGTAGCGATTATGATTCGGTTTTGTGGGTTGGGGTAGGTTATGACTCGGGGGGTTAAGTTGGGGTGGGCTGCAATTCTAATGGGTTTTAGGGTAGGGGAGGGCTGAAACAGAGGGTTAACGGGAGTGAGGGTGGTGATTGAGGGTTAGAGGGTAATGAAATTGTTGAATACAAATCTTTGGTTAGTTTTTTTTTTTTTTTTTTTTTTGCATTTCTTATATTTTTGTGGGCTTTGAGTTGTCTTCAATTTACATTCATTTTTTTTACAAATACTTTTTACCATATGAGACTTTTATTGCTCTACCCATACCTGACTCGTACACGACCCAACACGACCCGTTGACATGTCTATTTTTTAGTATATTTTTATGGAAAACAAATTTAGTTTAGTAGTTATTTTTTTATTATAAAATTATTGCTTAATTAATCTTGTCTCCATATATGTAGACAATAAAGTAAATTTTTTGTATGATTTTCATTTATTATAGTTTGAGAGATTAAGTGATGACCTTAAAAAACACAAATAAACAAAGAATCGTCAGCAAGTCGGTGCTATTCGCAAGGGAGGTTACATTTTCATAAAGAATCGTCCTTGCAAGGTAGACATATATCATCATGAGATCTCGATTATCCCCATTCTTCTAATTGTTGTATGATATTTATTGGTATTAGTTCTAAAGGAAAGTTCGACTTAGGTATTGTAGAATTTTACTCTTTTAGGTCATTTGGTTCGCTCTCAAGCCAATATTTGTGTGTTTATTTTGTTTCAGGGTTAATTCAAGGTTTTGGATGATGGTTTTTCCACATCGTTAAGGTAATCTGAGTTTGAACATCAAATTTTACGTGTATCTCAAATATAACCCTAAGGTAATGTATTTTAATTTATTTTCTTTCAAATAATCATTTTTCGTTTCAAATGTGAGATTTCCTGTGTTAACATTCTTATCTTGGCTTTTATGATTATATTATGTGAGTAACAGACCCAAAACAGCCCCGTGAGAGGCACCAACACCTCGCACGGGACCAATGTAACTCGTAGGAACTTACCGTGTGATCACAGGACTCCCGGTTTGAGAATATGATGATAATTTATATATTTCTGAACTTAGGTTTATAAACATGGCGTTAGTGGGTGAAAACCCAAAATAGTCCCCGAACGGCCCCGTGAGTGGCATCAACACCTTGCACGGGACCAATGTAACTCGTAGGAACTGATCGCGCTATAACGGGACTCTCGGTTTGGGAATACGATAATAATTTGCATATTTATCGACTTAGGCTTAAAAACATTGTGTTAGTGAGTGAAAACTCGAAACACCCCCGAATGGCCCCGTGAGTGGCACCAACACCTCGTACGAGACAAATTTAATTCGTAGGAACTGACCGCGTGATCACGGGACTCCCCATTTGAGAATACGATGATAATTTGCATATTTCTAGACTTAGGATTAAAAACATGGCGTTAGTGGATGAAAACCTGAAATAACCCTCGAACGGCCCCATTAATGGCACCAACACCTCGCACGGGATCAATGTAACTCGTAGGAACTAACTGCACGATCACGGGACTCCCGATTTGAGAATACGGATATAATTTGCATATTTGTAGACTTAGGCTTAAAAACATGACGTTAGTGGGTGAAAACCCAATATAGCCCCCGAACGGCCCCGTAAGTGGTACCAACACCTCGCACGGGACCAATATAACTCGTAGGAACTAACTGCGCAATCACGAAACTCCCACTTTGATCATATGATGATAATTTACATATTTCTACACTTAGGCTTAAAAACATGGTGTTAGAACGCAAAAACTCGACACAACCCCCGAACAGCCCCGTGAGTTGCACCAACACCTCGCACGGGACCAATGTAACTGGTGAAACTTATCGCATGATCACGGGATCCCGATTTCATAATCCAACAATAATTTATAAATTTTTAGACTTAGGTTTAAAAATATGGCGTTAGAGGGCGAAAACATGAGACAACCCCTGAATGGTCCCGTGAGAGGCACTGGCACCTCGTACGGGACCAATGTAACTCGTAGGAACTGACTACAGAATCACGGGACTCCCAGTTTGAGAATACAAGGATAATTTGAAAAGTTTTAGGCTTAAGGTTAAAAACATGGTGTTAGAGGGTGAAAACGTGAAATAGCCCCCGAATGGCCCCATGAGTGGCACCAACACCTCGCACGGGACCGATGTAACTCGTAGGAACTTAGCATGCGATCATGGGACTATCGGTTTGAGAATACGAAGATACTTTGAATATTTTTAGGCTTAGGCTTAAAAACATGGTGTTATTGGGTGAAAATTCGAAATAGCCCCCTAACGGCCCTGTGAGTAGCCCCAACACCTCGCACGGGATGAGTGTAACTTGTAGGAACTTATCGCGTAATCACGGGACTCCCAGTTTGAGAATATGATGATAATTAATATATTTCTAAACTTAGACTTAAAAACATGCCGTTAATGGGTGAAAACCCAAAACAGCCCCCGAACGGCCTCGTGAGTGACACCAACACATCGCACGGGACCAATGTAACTCGTAGGAATTTATTGCACGATCACGGGACTCCCAGTTTGAGAATACGATGATAATTTGTATATTTCTAGACTTAGGTTTAAAAACATGGCATTAGAAGGCAAAAACTCGACACAGTCCTCGAATGGCCTCGTGAGATGCACCAACACCTCGCCGGGACCAATGTAACTTGTAGGAACTTACCGCATGATCACAGGACTCTCGATTTGAGAATATGATGATAATTTATATATTTCTAGACTTAGGCTAAAAAACATGTCGTTAGTGGGTGAAAACCCAAAAGAGCCCCCGAACGGCCCCGTGAGTGACACGAACACATCGCACGGGACTAATGTAACTCGTAGGAACTTACTATGCGATCAAGGGACTCACAGTTTGAGAATACGATGGTAATTTGCATATTTCTAGACTTAGGCTTAAAACATGGCGTTAAAAGGTAAAAACCCAACACATCCCCCGAATGACCCCGTGACTGGAACCAACACCTTGCGCGGGACCAATGTAACTCGTACCTTTGAGAATCAGATGATAATTTATATATTTCTAGACTTAGGCATAAAAACACGACCTTAGTGTGTGAAAACTTGAAACAACCTCCGAATGGAACCATGAGTGGCACCAAAACCTCGCACGAGACAAATGTAACTCATGGAAACTTATCGCATGATCACGGGACTCCCGGTTTGAGATAATGATGATAATTTACATATTTGTATACTTAGGCTTAAAAACATAGCGTTAGTGGGTGAAAACCCAATATAGCCCCCGAACGACCCCTTGAGTGGTACAAACACCTCCCACATGACCAATGTATGTCGTAGGAACTGACCGCGGAATCACGGGACTCCCACTTTGAGAATATGATGATAATTTACATATTTCTAGACTTAGGCTTAAAAACATGGCGTTAGAAGGCAAAAACCCGACACAGCCCCCGAACAGTCCCATGAGTGGCACCAACACCTCGCACGGGACCAATGTAACTCGTGAAACTTACCGCGCGATCACGGGATCCCAGTTTGAGAATCTAACGATAATTTGAAAAATTTTAGACTTAGGTTTACAAACATGGCGTTAGAGGGCAAAAACATGAGACAACCCTCGAACGGTCCCGTGAGAGGCACCAACACCTTGCACGGGACCAATATAACTCGTAGGAACTGAGTGCAGAATCACGGAACTCCCAATTTGAGAATACAAGTATAATTTGAAAATTTCTAGACTTAAGGTTAAAAACATGGTGTTAGAGGGTGAAAACGCGAAACAGCCCCCGAACGGCCCCATGAGTGGCACCAACACCTCGCCCGGGATCGATGTAACTCGTAGGAACTTACCGTGTGATCACGGGACTCCTGATTTGAGAATACGATGATACTTTGCATATTTTTAGACTTAGGCTTAAAACATGGCGTTAGAAGGCAAAAACTTTACAGAGGTCGCTAACGGCCCCGTGGGTGGCACCAACACCTCGCACGGGACCAATATAACTTGTAAGAACTTATTGCGTGGTCACGGGATCCCAGTTTGAGAATACGATGATAATTTGAAAATTTATATACTTAGGCTTAAAACATGGCATTAGAAGGTGAAAATACGATGTAACCCCCGAACAATCCTGTAAGAGGCACCCGTACCTCGCACGGGACTAATATAAATTGTACGAACTCATCGCACGATCACGGGACTCCCAGTTTGAGAATATGATGATAATTTATATATTTCTGGACTTGGGCTTAAAAATATGGCGTTAGTGGGTGAAAACACAAAACAGCCCCCAAACGACCCCGTGAGTGGTACCAACACCTCGCACGGGCCCAATGTAACTCGTAGGAACTTACTGTGCTATCACGGGACTCTCAATTTGAGAATATGATTATAATTTGTATATTTCTAGACTTAAACTTAAAAACATGGTGTTAGAAGGCAAAAACCTGACACAACCCCCGAACGGCCCCGTGAGTGGCACCAACACCTCGCACGGGACCAATGCAACTCGTATGAACTGACCGTGCAATCACGAGACTCCCCGTTTGAGAATACGATGATAATTTACATATTTCTAGACTTAGGAATAAAACATAGCATTAGTGGGTGAAAACCCTAAACAACCCCCGAATGGCCCCTTAAGGGCACCAACACCTTGCACGGGACCAATATAACTTGTAGGAACTTACCGCACGATCATGCGACTCCCGTTTTGAGAATACGATGATAATTTGAATATTTCTAGACTTATACTGAAAAACATGGCGTTTGTGGGCCACCGAACTGCCCGGTGAGTGGCACCAATCTCTCGCACTGAACCAATGTAACTCATAGGAAATGACCGTGCAATCACGGGACTCCCGGTTTGAGAATATGATGATAATTTGCATATTTCTAGACATAGGCTTAAACACATGGCGTTAGTAGGTGAAAACTCGAAACAGCCCCCGAACGGCTCCGTGACCCTCGCATAGGACCAATGTAACTCATAAGACCTTACCACGTGATCACGGAACTCTCAATTTGAGAATATGATGATAATTTGTATATTTCTAAACTTAGGCTAAAAAACATGGGTTAGAAGGAAAAAACCTTACAGAGCCCCCGAACGGCCCAATGAGTGGCACCAACACCTCGCACGGGACCAATGTAACTTATAGGAACTTATCGCGCGATCACGGGATCCTGATTTGAGAATACGACGGTAATTTACCAATTTCTAGGCTTATACTTAAAAACATGGCTTTAGAGGGTGAAAACTCGAGAAAATGCCCGAACGGTCTCGTGAGAGGCACTAGTACCTCCCAGGGGACCAATGTAACTAGTAGGAACTGATCGCGTGATCTCAGGACTCCCGGTTTGAGAATACGATGATAATTTGCAAATTTATAGACTTAGGAGCGTTAGTGGGTAAAACCCCAAAACAGCCCCATGAGTGGCACCAACACCTCGAACGGGACCAATGTAACTCGTACGAACTTAGTGCGCGATCACGGGACTCCTAATTTGAGAATAAGACAATAATTTAGAAATATCAGGGCTTAAGTAAAACATGGAATTAGTGGGTGAAAGCCTGAAATAGCCCCTGAACGGCACCGTTAGTGGCACCAACACATCGCACAAGACCAATGTGACTCGTAGGAACTGACTGCATGATCACGGGACTCTTGGATTGAGAATACGATGATAATTTGCATATTTCTAGACTTGCTCTTAAAAACATGGCATTAGTGGGTGAAAACCCAAAACAACCCCTGAACGGCCCCGTGAGTGGCACAAACACCTCACATGGGACCAATGTAACTCTTAGGAACTTACCGCTTGATGACTGGGCTCGCGATTTGAGAGTATGATGATAATTTATAAATTTCTAGACTTAGGTTTAAAAACACGGCGTTAGAGGGCAAAGACTAGAGACAACCCCCGAACGGTCCCGTGAGAGGCACCAACACCTCGTACGGGACTAATGTAACTCGTAGGACTTGACCGTGTGATCACGGGTCTCCCGGTTTGAATACATGAGGGTAATTTGAAAATATTAGGACTTAGGCTTAAAAACATGGCGTTGGAGGGAGAAACCTTGAAACAACCTCCGAACGACCCCGTGAGAGGCACCAACACCTCGTAAAGGACCAATGTAACTCGTAGGAACTGACCGTGCAATCACAGGGCTCCTCATGATAACGGGACTCTCGATTTGAGAATACGACTATAATTTAAAAATGTCTACACTTAGGCTTAAAAACATGGCGCTAGAAGGGAAAACCCCAAAACTGCCCTGTGAGTGGAACGGACACCTCGCATAGGACCAATGTAACTCGTAGGAATTGATATGTTGATAATTATAACTCATATATGCAATTTTTCAGCTTGAATAAATTTTTTGTAAAACTACTTGGTTATTGATATAATTTTTTTTGTAGCCTATCATTTAGAGGATCACATTGTATCGTTTGCTTTTTTTCACGTGGAACAAATGAAGGATACCATGGTTTACAACATAAAGATTTTTTATATAATATTGTGGACATTCAGGATTATGTTTTTTATATGTTATAGTCATGTGGACTTTTATTGTTTTATTGTTTAGTTTTATGGCCGCGCGGACTTTTATAATTTCATTGTTAAATTTTATGCCCGTACAGGCTTTATAATAAGTAGGTTTTATATTTAGAGGGTTTGGAATGTCCAAAAAATAGAGGAAAGTCTTCCCAATTTTTTTTAGTCTGTGAATTATTTAGACGTGTGATATTTATAAGTTTGTACATATATTAGTTTATTAAAAACATTCCCGATTCTTAATTTGTGAATTTATTATTTTTTTGCCAAGAATAAATATTTGTAGCACCTCGTACGCATCCAACATTACATGTAGCAACCGACCGTGTAGCCACAGGACCCCCAATTTTAGGATTGGACCAAAAAAATATATATTTTTAAATTATATTTAAATATGGTCATGGACTTTGTCCATGACAATTTTTATTTTTTCTGTCGCACATAAAAATTATCGCGACTAAAGTCCATGACCCCCCAACCGTGACGAAAAATATTCGCGGCCAAAGTCTGTGACCATTTTTTTCCTTTTTTTTCGTCTCGGTGTGGGTCACGGACTTTGGACGTGACCATTTTTTTCCTTTTTTTTCATCGCGATGTGCGTCACGGACTTTGGCCACGACCAATTTTTGTCACGATTGGGGGTCACGAACTTGGACCGCGACCTTTTTTTCCTTTTTGTTCATCGCGGTGTGGGTCACGGACATTTGTTGCGACCATTTTTTGACATGGTTATAAGTCACGGACTAAGGCTGCGACCATTTTTTTCCTGTCGCGGTATGGGTCACGGCCCAAGTTCGTGACCATATGCCGTGACCATTTTTTGGTCACAGACTTGGGCCATGACCCACGAAATTGGTCGCGCCCAAAATGGTCATGGCCCAAGTCCACGACGCATAGTCTTGGTCACGGATTTTGGACGTGACCATTCGTCAGTTTTGGTGTAGTGCGTGGTTGTGTTCAGATACCTAGATTCTGTAATGTAGATAATATTTTGTATGTTGAAGGGTTGAAAGTGAACTTGAATAGCATAAGACAACCTTGCGATAAAATTCGGTCAGTCTGAGTTTAATGTAAATTGCTAAGGGATAATTCCCAAGTCCTCCTTTGTGTGTAACAATGCCATGGTCTCCTTTATGGACATTTGGCATCAACGACTAAGTCATGTGAACTTTAGATATCTTGAAAGATTAGTGCATAAATACCTAGTTCGTGGCGTACCATCACTTGAAAAAACAACTTTCTCAGTTTGGGGTCCTTATAAATAAGGGAAATAAATTCAAACTCTCCATTGAAAGTTGAATACCATTACCACCTCTCGTATGTTGGAGTTGATACACATGGATCTTATGGGTCCTAATCGTACAAAGAGAATTAGTGGTAAGAGAGAAATTCTCTCAATGGTCGATGCCTTTTAAAGATACTCTATCATGGAATTTCTTAGAGAAATGTCTGATGGGATTGAGTTACTAACAACCAAGTGTCGTGTCCTATAAAACCAACACCGTATCACTATTAACCGGATACATAGTGATAATGCCACTTAATTTAATGAAATTAAAGTGGATACCTATTTCAATAAAGTGGGAATCAAACATGAGTTTTTGGTCGTTCGTAATCCTCAATAAAATGGGATTGTTGAGAGAAAGAATCGAATGATTCAAGAGATGGCTAGATCCATGATTTTTGGGAGAAACGTGGCTAGAAAATTTTTAGATAGAGGCCATTAATACCACATACCATATGATGAATAGGGTATATCTTCGTGCACACACATTACACATGCCATATGAGTTGTGGATAGAGAAGAAACCCAACCTATCATATTTCAAAGTCTTTAAAAGTCCTTGATACATTTTGAGAGATAGAAAGCACTTAAGAAAGTTCAACTCCCAAAGCAATGAGGGGATTTTTTAGGTTATTTATCGTCGAGTAGGTCTTATAAGGTGTTTAACCTTGTAATATTTAAGGTTATGGAATCAATAAATGTCACGATTAGAGACGATGATCCACCTATATCTATTGATCCTAACCTCGAGTGTGAGAACAATGCACCCCACGGTGACGATCTCTTTATTCTTCATATTACCCCGATGGACATCGTTCTTGATTTAGAGGATCTATCTTCTTAAGTTCGAAAGAGTCATGAAAACTATGCTATCCTTGGTGATCCCACACTAGGTTTCAAGACTCGCACTTAACTTGAGAATGTGGTTAGATAATTTTGCTACACCTCCTTACTAGAGCCCAAGAATGTGAAAGAAACACTCAAGGATGAGCATTGGATATCTAATATGTATGGTAAGTTGCTTTAACTTTGTAACAAAGATTTCTAAGAGTTTGTCCCCCTACCTAGAGAGACTAATGTGATTGATACCAAGTGAATTTACAAGAATAAGATGGATGAGAATTGTACCATAGTTCTGAATAAGGCTAGGTCGGTCACTAAAAGGCTACGCATGATTGAAAGTATGAACTTCTATGAGGCATTCGATCTTGTTGCTAGGCCTGAGTTTGTCCACTTATTACTCACCATAGTATGTCAACTATGGTTCAAGTTATACCAAATAGATGCCAAGAATGCCTTCCTTAATGATATTCTACAAGAGGAAGTGTATGTGGAATAACAAAAAGGGTTATTTAACGTAAAGCACTCGGTACATATCTTTTATCTTAATAAGGCCTTGTATGGTTTGAAGAAACCACCCTATGCTTGGTACGAGAGGATCACTTCTTATCTCTTAGCTCGTGGCTTCAAAAGAGAGGGAGTGAATAGGCCATTATTTTTAGGAGAGAAAGTGGTACGATATTGGTTGCCCAAGTCTGTGTGGATGACATAGTATTTGGATCCACATGTTCCATTTAATGAGGAGATGAAGAGTGAATTTGAGACGATCATGGTTGGTGAGCTTATGTTCTTCTTAGGTCTCCAAGTGGGTGGCACTATTTCCAACGGTATTTGGTATTCCCATAATACTGATGACCGCTTGTCCGCCTATTAGGATGCTAATTGGGGTGGGGATGTTAATGGTTATAGGAGAACCTCGGGTTGGTGTTTTTACTTTAGGAGTGCTCTTGTCTCTTTTTTAAGAAAGAGGAAAAAATCTATTTATTTGTCCACGATGGAGGCCGAGTACATCGCCATCGGGAGGTTTTTCACAAAACTCTTATAAATGAAGCATATGATGGAAAATTACGGGATTACCCAAGGTATAATGACTATTTCTTGTGATAATATAAGCATAATTTATATATCTCGTAATTCGGTCCAACATTACCAACGAAGCACATTAGGATACATGAGAATTTCATTCACGATCTAGTTGAGGAGAAGGTTGTGCTTTTGAGATTTGTGAGCTCCTAATGTCAATTAGCTGATATTTTCATTAAACCTGTAGATGAACTTAGATTCGAGAATCTAGGAAGTATTTTGGTATTTGTTCCATTGATTGAGTTCAGGGACTTTATATAGTGTATGGTGATTATCATATTCATATCATTTGTCCCTATTGCCATATTTTATTTCTATATTTTCAATTTTGGTAAAATCATGAAAAATCCAAAAAGATTTTTGATTTTTAGGAAAAACTTTGAAAATTTCCAAAAAGATTTATTTTTGATAATTTTTTTGAAAAAGATAAAAATATGTTTGTATTTTTATTTTTCACCATATATGGATATGCATTTAAGATATTCGGATCACCCTTACATTCCATCTATTCATGTGACTTTTTCATTGTGCTTTGCTACAAAGCTTCATTTATTTAATGTTCTTAATAATGTATGGATAGCATTTTATTATTCATTGATGATTACGTTCTTCATTACAAACTTTTTATCACCTTTAATGCACACAAGCACGGATGTTTTATATATTGTGCTTCCTTACCATATGTCAAATACAATGTTCTCATCTTAATAGTTTTAACAATGAACCAAATATACTAAAGATAAGTTTCTATTGTAAGAACTATTGCTCGAAATTTCTTTCTCGAAAAATTTATTATATGTCAAGAAATGAAAAGGGGCTACGAAAGAGTAAATACTATTTGCATTAATAACAACCATTTGCAAAAGGAGCCTAAAATATTAATGGCTTAGAAAAATAGAAGTACCAAGGATAGTTTTATATTCATTGATGCTTTACTACACATGAGCATTATGATATCTTTAAAAATTTGATAGTGAATTTCTAAAAATGTGAGATTTTGAGGGTGCTATAAAGTACAATATTAATGAGTTTTCACGACGAAATCTCTTGAAAAAAATTAAACAGTTTGGTGCTATTATTTTGAGAATCATTTGTAAGGACATATTTTGCATAGTTCGTTGTACATTGAGTGTGTTGTATACAGTTACAACTGTCGAAGATTTTTCACAATTATTTGGTCAAGATGCGGGATCTGAATATCAAGATTCTTCAACAACAAGCCTTCATAAGATTGATTTTGGTAATGTTGTGTTTAAAGTTCTTAATATTTCATTAAAGTATTGGGATATTTTTTCTAAAATATTTTTACCAAATTGAGGCGTTTTATTGAGTCAAAATAATTTCTCTAAGACTTGTAGGCGGAGTTTTTAAAGAAATATTATTTTTTCTTCGGTCATTCTAAGGACATCTATATGTCGTTCACACGACAGGAAGAAGTCGTTCAAACGACATTACATGTCGCTTGATAGGTCGTCAGAAGCTCATTTAATATTTTCATCTAATGTAAGCATGTTGTTTTTTGTCTTTAAGGTCGTTAGATAGGTCGCTCAATCAGGGATCAAACAACATCAGTTGTCATTCGAGCGGCGTCTAGTTCGAACGGCCCATCGACTCAAGTTTTTTATAAAAACTTGTTTTATGAGTCCTTTTTTCTCAAGATGTTTGCTGAACGAAAACTGGATAATTGCAGATATTATGTCTTCACTTTTAGGGCTTAAAAACTTTTTTTTCGATTCATAAATCATCTCAATTACTTTAGTAAACCATTTTTGGAACTCAATACACAATTTTGTTGAAGTTTTTCTTGTAGCGACAAAATATCTACTGCTATATTTGTCGCACTTGAGGGAGTTGCTTGCTGACGACTGCGCTCATTGAGAAGACTCGAGGGTGTTTTTTACTAAAGGAAGAGTTGTGGTACTTGTGGGTTCTTGAGGGAGTCCATTGTTGATCTAGTCTGCAATCTAGGTGAATTTTCGGTGGAAGATTCATTGTGTACTTTCTAAGTTTTGATTTACTATTCATAGTGAAATAAAGGTTTTACCCAAAAGGTTTTTTTTTCTGAATCTCTATTTGTTGGATTTGCATGATTAATTTATTCACCTATATGCATGTCTTACATTTTAAGTAGTTTGGATAAAAAATTGGTATTTATGTAAATAAGTTTAAGTTTAGAAATTTGTGAATTAAATTAGTAATCGATATCGCATACCCCCTTTACAAATTGGTATCAGAGATTTAACTCGAATTTTATACCATCTAGAAATTGGTATCATAGTGGGTTTCACTAAATTTTTGTGAGATATTTTTCGGCAAAAAAATTGGGGATATCTATTTTTTGAAAAAAAATATGATTTTGAAAAATTTCATAATTTTTCGATGGATTACTTGTATAACCAGATGCCAGTTTTTTAGGGGACTAATGATGCCTATTGGAAAGCCCATGTGAAATATTTCTTAAAAGCAATAAATGAAAGTGTTTGGATTGTTTGTGAAAGAGAGTTGACTCCTCCCACTATCACTATTAATAATGTCACAAATCTTAAATCGGTGTCTTACTGGACTGAGGATTAAATAAAATGGAGAACATATAATTCATGTGGGTTAAGTCCAATTTTTGGATCCATCACACCTAACGAGTTCCGATGCATCATGACGTGTACCATGTGTAATAAAGCATGGGATGTTTTGTAATTTACCCATAAAGCCACGAATGAAGTGAAAAAGTCTAAATTGCAAAATTTAACTACTCAATTCGAAACAATTACCACGCCTGAATCTGAATGTTTTGAGGAATTTTATGCACGTTTGTTTGATATGGTCAACACTAATTTTAATATCAGTGAACATATTCCTGATGCACAAATAGTTACAAATATTTTGAGATTTTTGCTTAAATGTTTTATCCCGAAAGTGTCTGTGTTGAATTCCTTACGAAATTTGAGCAATCCTATGTGAGAAGAACTAGTAGGAGACCTCCAGACATTTGAAATTGACATGTTTCTTGACACAGTCTAGCCTAAGGATAGAGGGATAACACTTAAAGCATGGTCTCGAAAAAGTGAGGAAGTGTCCACAAGAGAGAAGAAAAAGAAAGTGAAAGTTTATGAGTCCGAGTCTGAGGGAGAGTTTGATTTTGATGATGTGTCCATGCTTACTAAAGATTTTAATTTTTTTCTCAAATTTTCCAAAGAAAATTCTTCCTATAAAAAGATTTTTGAGAAAAATAAAAAGAAAGAAGAGGCCAAAAAGAGTTGTGAGAAAGAGAAAGAGGAAGACGACAGATGTTTTGAGTGTAAGGGAAAAGGGAACAAAGCATTTGAGTGTCCCACTATGCTTAAGAGAAAGGGCAAGAAAATTTCTATGCCAGTAACTCTTAGCAATATTGAGGAAGAGATGAATGATTCCGGGGATGAATCATCACATGGTGTGTGCATCGCGTTTATGGAAAGTCACGTGAGCACAACTAGTTTTTCCTACAATGATGAGGATACTTGTGTATATGAGAGCTTTGATGATGATTTGAGTGTTTCTAGTGAGATTGATGGTGAGTTTGAGAGTGAGGGTGAAAGTGAACTCCAAAGAGCATTTAGAGACTTATATGCCGATACCTTAAACATGAAGAAGTTGAATAAGGAATTAGTTCTTAAGGTGTTAGATTTGGAGATAGAGATAGATATTTTGAGGGGATTTGAGACGTAGGCGAGTCAACTCGACAATGTGATGGTTACTTTGATTGAGTAATTGATCATCATAGACCAGGAAAAGAGTGAACTTAAATCCCGTATGGTACAACTTGAGAGAGATCTCGAACGAGCCTAGGAGGTAAAGTTCACTATAGAGGATACATCTAAGAAGGTAGTAAATATGCTCATCGGTCCTACTTTTGGATAATTTTGAGAGATTAGGAATAGGTCATGACGGTGCATCTACTTTCCATGTTGCACCCGAGCCGGTTCCCGAGTTCTTTATAGATCATTATGCTCTCAACCTAACCCACATAGGCATCCCATTCGAGATAGGATAATGCTTCGAAAACGTTTTGATTATAGGCTCCTGTATATTTGTTCCGGTTATAAAAAGAGAGGACAAATTAGGAAATTCTATTTTAAGTTGGCTAGTATGTCACATAGATTTTTACCACGTGTTTTCATATACGCACCCACACATGATGCTCCTACATATTACATGAGAGAGTTTGCACACATTCAAGAGAAAGTTAAGTTTTTGGTCAAAACTTCACATGATTTGATGGATGTTTTCCATAGGTTGTCACCATCCTTGGAAAACTCCTCCGCGCCTAATAGTTGAGGTTTGAACTTGTTTGCTAGCATATGATGATTTTCATGATGATATTTTATGCCTATTACTTGTATGTACCACTTTTGTATTTATCTTTTTCCATTTTTGATATATTTTTCAAAAAGACTAAAAATATTTTCTATTTTTCAAAGAAAATTTTGGAAAAGAAAAAAAGATTTTATTTTGATAATTTTTTTGGAAAAAGGTAAAAAGATTTTTGTATTTTGTTTTACACCGTTTGTGGATGGACATTTAGGATGACTAAGCCACAACATCATTCCATATCCATGTGACTATTCGATAGTGTTTTGAGATGATACATCATATCATCCATGTGTTTTATAATGTTTGGAGTCATTAAGATGATATCTGAGATTACTTTGTACATGTTTGACTCATGATGTCCTTTAATGCACACTTGCATGAATTTGTTTGATTATTTTTCTTGTCTATCACATGTTGGTCTAAGTGTTTCCATCTCAATCGTGTCTTTAAAATGAACCATATGTGATAAAACTTGACAATGAAAGTAGTGCATGTAAGAACCATTGCGTGTGAATTTTTTTTTAATATATATATGAAAAAAGGGGAAGGGCTACTAAAGGTCGTTATAATATCCTTTGCGATTTATCCATTGTTTAAATCAGACCTAAAAAAGCGTGGCATTGTAAAAAAAAGTAGCCAGGGTCCGGAAGAGTTTAAAAAGAGCCAAAAAAAGTGTGGCACTGAAAAAAGTGGCCAAGGTCAAATTATTTTAGTTTGATATGATCATTCAAATGAAATTAATTGAATAGAAAAAATGTGATCATTATCTTATATTTGAGTAAGTCTGGTTGGAAATATATCAACGGGTTTGCATGTCTTGACAAAGTCTTAAAAAAGCATTACATAGTTTTAGACGCTATTGGTATGGAAATCATTTTAGACATTGATTTGTTGATTTTATTCAGCCAATGTCATTTAAATTCAAGTATTTTTACACCTGAGGATATTTGTGAAGTTTATTCGTTAGGATTTTCCATATTCATCATGGACATTTGTTATGTATGTTTGAGTTTATTTACCTATTGAATATGTTCACACCCAATCATTACCTTTCCAAGATTTGGTTATCTTAGTGTAAATTCATGGTGTGTGTTGTTTTTATATTTTATTTGCTTGGAAAATTCAAAAAATCAAATAGAGTTTGTATTTTTCTTGTCTATTTTGGACAAATAAAAAGGGGGAAAACGAATTATGAATTATGGGGGAGTGAGATTTTTTAGTATGGGGGAGATTTGAGGTTTGAGATATTTGATTTTTGATTTATATTTTTATATCATTTCAAACTCGATACGTCACAAAGGTATTTATTTTTTTTCTCATGTGTATAGGTACAAATTTTGAGGATCATTATTTTGCACACCCCGATGATGACAAATAAATGTTGGATATTGGAAGATGTCAAAGTTTAAAATTTTTAAAGACTTACAGTTATAGTATCTTTCCACTTTTGGGTTCATGGGAGGGTATTAGATTTGTATATGTGGGTTATTTGATTTGATAATTCAGATTATTTTTAGTTTGAACCATCATAGACATAGGGGGATATTTGTAAGGACATATTTACATATTATGTTTTACATTGAGTATGCCGTATACCATTACAACCGTTGAAGATTGTTCACGATCATTTGGTCAAGATGACGGATCCAAATATCAATATTCTTCAACAACAAGCCTCCACAAGATTGATTTTGGTAAGGTTGTGTTTAAAGTTCATTAGTTTTTCATTTAAGTACTGGGATATTTTTTCTAAAATATTTCTATCAACCTAAGGCCCTTTATTAAGTCAAAATAATTTTTCTAAGACCTGTAGGCGGAGTTTTTAAAGAAAATATTTTTTTGCTTCGATCATTCGAACGACATCTATATGTTGTTGTTGAGGGGTACACACTCAATAGCCCAAACAATTAGGCGAGCAGGCCCAATTGGCGAGGGGCGCTCACCACGAGCACTCTTTAAAGAAATGCTTTGGCCAAATTCACAAAATTAGAACTTGGGTGAGGAGAGCCTCAGGAAAGGCTCCTCGAACCAATTTGTCCCAAAAGTTCACAGAATTAGAACTTGGGCGAGGAATGCCCATGAAGGGATCCTCATCCCAATTTATCCCAAAGTTCACATAATTAGAACTTGGGTGAGGAGGGACTCAAGAAGCGTTCCTCGCCTCAATTTTTCCCAAAGATCAAAGAGTTAAAACTTGGGTGAGGAGGCCCCCAGGAAGGGTTCCTTTCCCCAATTGATCTAAAGCTCACAAAGTTATAACCTGGGCGAGGAGGCCCACGAGGAAGGGCTCCTTGTCCTAATTTAGTCAAAGTTCGCCGATATTGAACTTGGGCGAGGAGGCCCACCAAGAAAGTCTCCTCGCTCCAAAATTCCCAGAACTCAACGTGGAATTTGGGCAAGGAGGCTCATCAGAAAGAGCTCCTCCTCCCAAACAACGTAGAAAACATATAAATGAAGTTTGTATGAGGAGGCCCATCACAAGTGGGTACTCATCCCCAAATGTTCAAAAGTCACAAGAATAAGGTATGAATGAGAAATCCCATCACAAGAAGCTCCTCGTCCCCAAAAATCCAAATTCCCTACAGAATAGAACTAGTGGGAGAGGAGGTCCACCTAGAGTGTTCTACTCCCCAAGATTTGTTACTCACATGTACGTTAAAGCACAAACATGTCACTTTCCCGTACATGTAGCCTGGCTGAGCAAGCAGGGCTCAAAAAGGTAAGTTGGAATCTTTTGGTAGTTTTGGCTTGGTGGTTGAAGAACAAGGTTTGTTTAGCAAGCCCAACCACTTAGCACTTTAATATTGAGAGAACACTAGTAGATAGACCCTAGGGGTCACCCAGTCCTTAAATAGTTCACGCACAGTCATAATTAAAGTGAGCAACCAAGGGGTTGGTCACAAGAAATGAACAGTTTATAAAATGATTATAGATGAGGCGGTCCTTGATACCTCTCCTCAAGTTTGCAAATTATTTTAGAGGAGGTGGTATTTGAGGCTCCTCCTTAATTTTATAAAATATTTTAGAGGAGGTGGTCCTTGATCCCCTCCTCAAGTTTACAAAGTTTGTACATCAAGTTACCATTTTAAAGGCTATTTACCAAATCAAATATTTTGTCTTCAAGCGCCGACATATTTTCCTTTTGACTTTGGTTTACACTAGGTGGCACGTATGAGAGGGGATGGGAGGTTGCACATATATAGGGACAAAAGGTACATCGCAAACCTTTTCCCTCACTAACCTCCTCAGTTTTGGCACCCAAAAAGTGCTAACTCAGCCCTAGTGCCCAAGTATAAATATGAACCTTGGGCAAGGTCAAGCCATAATCACAACTCAAGTCATATCATTACTTTGTCAAAATCATCCCAGATACCTAGTGTTCTCTCCCTGTTCTCTCTCTAAGTGTTAAGTGCCTTATTCTTTCACTCCACACTGACAACAATCATTCTCAAGAGTTTCTCTTGAGAAAAATATACTATATTCTATTTTGAAGTTCATCTTCTTGCGGGGAGTAGTTCTTGTTTTGGCTTAAATGTTAACAAAAGGAGAAGGTTTTACCACGTGTTGCTCTAAAAGATCTTAATAGACCTTGAAGGCAGAGTCCATTGGGATGGGTCATGATTCACCGTTTCTAGTTATTCATAGACTTTAATATAGCTACCCTCCTACATTTGGTGACTCCGTTGGGGAGGTATCCTCACTTCCATGGACAAAGAAGGTTTTAATGTTTTTAAGAAGCTAGTTTTTGAAGACATTCTACCTGGGAATGGAACCCAAAGTGACCAGACCACCCAGGAGGATGCGATGGTGATCAGAGAAAAGACACCTACTCCTCAGGGAGGGAAGATCAACTCACTAACAACTGCTCTGATGATAGTTATTAGCCTTATGGACATTTTTTTTGACTTTTTGAAGCAAAATAATATATACCTATCATGTTTGGGTCAAGGTTGTGTAACACTAGAGGCCACCCCCTCTATAGGGGCAACGACCCCAATAGAAATTCCGACAGATTTGATTCCGTAATAAAAAGTGGTGTCAGAGCAGGTTGTGGAACCATCAAGATCACCCATATAAAAGGTCATAAGTTTGGAAGAATCCCCTTCCACATCATTTACTATGGAGGAGGTGAGAAAGCTACTCTCCTCCACTCAAAGAGAAATATCTCATCTATATGATAAGCTGCAGGATCCTTATCATCAGGCTGTGAATAGGAAATCATAACCAAAGGGGTATATTCCACCAAAATTCATTAAGTTTAATGCCAAAGTAGAAAACCTAAGAGAGAACATGAAAAGGTTCATTGAATACCTAGGGGTGCATGGATATGACAAGAACTTGAGGTTGAGGGAGTTCTCTAAGACCCTCATAGGAAAGGCCTACACGTGGTATTCCCACCTAGCGCCCAACAACATTACCCCATGGGAATAAATGCATAGATAATTCTTCTGAAAGTTCTTCATGACAGAAGATGATTTGACATTGAGACACTTGGCACAAGAGGTGCAAAAGTCTGGCAGTAGTTAATTCAGTATATCAAGCACTTTTGTGAGAGAGCACTTGATGTGCATGAGGACGTAGTAGAGGCAAGATTACTTCAAATATGTGTCGAGGGATGTTGGAGGAATACAAGCTTCATCTGGTTAATGTACCTAAAGACGGAACCTTTAGAAAGTTCACCAGGGATGCGAGCAACATAGCCATGATAATCAAGCTAAGGGTCGCGAATTGGAGGAAACAAGTGCTACTAACTTTTAGAAGATTTCAAGTATCGAGGAGACAAGCAGTCCACTTCATAGATAGAAACCCCAAAGGTAAGAAGGGAGGTTCCGGATCGAAGAGCAACATCCCGGATAATAAGAGAAAATTTATAGACGATGCTCCACCACCTCTACCTTGTAGTGTAGCGGAAGATATGGATTGCTATCATACATTGGTATGAGAGGGGGTAGAAGGTCCCCCTCACCTGAATGGGAAAACCCCAATAGTCGATAACAAAGACAACCCTAAGTATTTTAAGTTATACCAACATGTGAAACACTCTATTAAGGACTGTTACTGTAGGAGGAGGATCATTGGCGAACAGGTGGCGAGTGAAACTATGCAGATACCTCCTCTGGATGTTAATGAAAACACACTTCCATATCATCATTATGCCACTACCATTATCATAGTAGCATATGATGAAGAAGTAATCGAAGATTCGATGGAGTGGGAAACTGATGAGATAATATGTGAAGAGTCAAGAAGGCTATCACTGAGCAGCAACCAGAGAACTAAACTAAAAAGAAAGAACGGGGAGTGGTTCTTCACCCCGGACTAAGAAGAGGAGGAAGATGAAGAACTCGAGCAAGTCAAACTCCTAGAGAGCCAAGTGAGTGTCATCCTTGCCCTAGATGGGGGGCATCTGAGGCAGAATACGTTTGCTATGACAAGACATATGAAGTTGATCGGGATTCTAAATGAGAAGACATAGCGAAGAGCCCCAAGCTAAAATGTTTCTTTGACCAAATAGGAGTGAAATATAAGACTAAGGTGATCATAAAAAGAAAATTCTTGGAGGTGGTACAACTGAGAGGTGATTCCATATTGAATTTGCAGGGGCTGATTAGCAGGCTGATCAAGAGGTATACTTCTGAAGTGGTATTTTCTGAAGCAGATAGGCAGGTGACTTAGTTCCACAACCGCCCGTTATATTTCACAACTACAATTAATGGAGTTTTATTTCTATAGAATTAATGGATGGAGGAACATCCATTAACATTATGCCAATTAGCACATTATATGAGACGAGGATTCATCAAGAGAAGATAATGCCTATACCACTAGTGATATAGGGATTCAATAACGCCGAAATGCAATCCCTCGGATATGTGAATGTAGTAATTAAGTTGGGGAATTTCACTTTCCACATCAAACTCCATGTCATCATTGCTAATACCAGCTACTAACTGCTCATTGGGAGTGTATGGATGCATACCAATGACAGAGTGCCCTCAATCGACCATCAGTGTGCAAAGGCCAATATTAGAGGAACAAAGATCATAATCAAGGACACACTAAAGAATTTTTTCGTTAAAGAGGCCCATCTGGTGGATGCAGTGTTCTATACCAAACTGGATGAGGAAAGAAAGAATTTTACGAGAAATCTAGAAGAAAAGCAAGTGGTTGGAGGATTTACCCAGTCAAGGAAATTTGTACATGATTATTTGGGGGAGGGTTATCCCCCACATAGCAAAACGTAATATAAAAGTGGAGGAGGTAGTTATACCTCCTCAAAAATAAAAAATAAAAGTGGTCCTACCCGATGGAAAAGTTATCTACCGTTTATAAGGTTCTGTGTGGGCGGTGTTCGGGGATGAGAGCACCTACCCGGCACCAGCATGTTTTGTTGTGGATGAATCCTATATTATTGATCATGTTGAGGAACCAGAAGAATCTCTAGAATTCATGAAGGATGAACCTAAGGAGTAGCAATAAGGATTAGAGAAGATCAACTTGGGGGTGAAAGTAGACCCATTCTAATATCTAAGAATCTGAGCCCAAAACAGAAGGAAGAGCTTGTGGGACTTATCAAATAGTTCACTGACGTGTTTTCTTCAAAATAGACATAAATTCCAGGCATAGAATCAGAGGTGAGATCTCACGGATTAAATGTTCTTCCCAATGCTCTTCGAGTCAGGCAACCAACACGCACGTACAAAGCTGACCTCGATCTGAAGATAAAATAAGATGTAGAGAAGTTATTGCAAGCAGGGATCATCAAGCCTATTCAAAATCCTGTGTGGCTCTCCAACATAGTGATGGTGGCAAAGAAGGATAAAGGCAAATTCGAATTTGTGTGGATTTTTGTGACCTAAATCAGGCATGTACCAAGGATGAGTTTCCTCTACCAAGCATAGATAACTTAGTTGATTCTACTACAGGTTATGAGATGTATATCTTCATGGATGGGTACGTTGGCTATAATAAGATTAAGATGGACCAGAAAAATGTGAAGTACACTACCTTTCGTACGCCCCTGGATAATTTTAACTATACAGTCATGCCATTTGGATTGAAGAATGCTGGGGTCACGTACTGAAGGACCATAATGGAATTTTTTCATGATTTATTTTATGATATACTAGAATTTATGTGGATAATTTAGTGGTAAAATCAAAGAAAGAAAGAAAGCACATACAAGAACTCTGAAGAGTGTTCAAGAGGTGTCGCAGGTACAAGATGCGGATGACCTCCTTAAAGTTTGCCTTTGGGGTCACTGGGGGAAATTTTTTGGGGTTTGTTGTGAATAGGGAGGGGGTGTAAGTAGATGCACAGAAAAATAAAGCCATCATGATGATTCCACCTCCAAAGAGTCAAAGATAGCTTAAGAGCTTTTTAGGGAAGGTGTGCTACCTAAGATGGTCCATACCTATGTTAGCAGAGGTGGCCCACCCATTTACAGCATTTTAAAAGACAAATCCAAGTGGATTTAGGGAGATGATTAGAATAAGGCCTTTGAAAGGATCAAAGAAATTTTATCCTCCCCATACACAATGATTCCACGAGAAGCTGGGGCATCGCTACTGCTCTACCTTTCTTCAACAAATTGATCCATAAGAACACTACTCGCACAAGAAAATAAAGGCATAGAAAATCCAGTGTACTTTTTATCAAGAGTGATCTTAGGTACATAATCTGGATACACCAGCGTAGAGAGGCACTGTCTTTCCCTGATGTTTCTTGCTCAGAGGTTGAGACAATATTTACTAGCTTTCACAGTTCACACAGTCACTAAGTGTGACCCCTTCAAGTACCTCCTCGCATGGACGATGCTTATGGGACGCACAGTAAGATGGTTTTTGATTTTGTCAGAATATGATTTAAAAGGAATACTGCCTAAGGACATTAAAAGTCAAGTGACAACAGATCTGGTCGCCCCTTTTCCAAGTGAGAATTTCGAGCTCCCCTAGTGAGGAACTACTTGGGGAGAACTTTCAAGCATGCATGGTAGAAGAAATGGAAAAGTGAGTGATGGAGTTCGATGGCTCTAATGCTCAAGGAACAATATGTGCCGGTATTATATTGTCAAATAGTAAGGAAAAAATCACCTTCGCATTCAAGTTGGATTTTACATGATCAAATAATAAGGTTGAATATAAGGCCCTCATTTTGAGAATGTTGGAGGAACTCAAAAGACGAGTTAAAGTGTTGTGAATATGAGGGGACTAAAACCTAGAAGTAAAATAGGTTAATGGGGAGCTCGCCCTCAAACATGACAACCTCGCACCATACAGATACATCATTCAGAGATTATTGGGACAGTTCTTAGAAGTAATTGTGGAGAGACATGAAACAACAATGAATAGGCACCTCGACGCACTAGTCACGATAGCATAGAAGTTAGACATGGATGAGCCGGAAGCAATAATCAAAGTACAATAAAAAATAGTGCTTACTACAGTAAAATCGTTGTTCCCAAGCAACGACCCAAAAGATTAGAGGCACTTAGTTGTGAAGCATCAAGAGACCAGAGAGGGGATAATAAAGATGTTAAAGCTAGATAACTGCCACCTGTTACAGGCAACACTTTACTTCAAGATCCCTGGAGGGTTCCTAGAAATATGTGTAGGAGAACAAGAAGATAAATAAAGGTTTGCAGAGATGCACAAAAAGAATTGTGGGGACACTGATATTCCTCTTTATCATCGGTTGCAGTGGGGGGCTACTATTGGCCCACCATGTGTACAGAGGTTTCTCGTCTATAACAAGGTTGTTTAAAGTTCCAGCCTATTTTGACCAGTCAACGAAAGCTAACTTTGTGGAAGTCTTCGAAGATTAGAGGCAGCCATACATAGTACATCTGAAAAACAGTGAGTTACCTCTAGAGAGAGAGAAAATGAAATTTATCTGTGAAAGAATAACCCATTTTTACTTAGTGGAAGGAGATATTTACAGGAAGGGTTACAATGAGAAGGAATTGAGGTTCATAGATAAGGAAGACATGGGGAGAGTGCTGAAAGAAACTCATGAGCCCTCCCACATGGGGGGTGCCAAACTGTATAATCAACTACTGGCGACGTCAGGATACTACTAGCTAACCATGGATGCTGACTCCATTAGTTACGTGAAAATCCTTTTAAGTATATCGCAACATGGTACATTCCCCTTTAGCCAATTTACAAAGCATAGTAGCTCTCTACCCTTTCCACACATGGTCATTTGATCTAGTTGGAAAAATTATCCTAGCTTCTCTTAGCAAAGCTTTTATCATTGTGGCTACATAATTGTACACCAAATGGGAAGAAGCCATCCGTTTAAGGAAAATGACTTCCCAAGTGGTAACCCAATTTATCAAGAACTATATCATATGCAGGTTTGGTATACCCAAAATAATTTTGATAGATAATGGGAAGCAGTTCGTATGCAAGGAGATGGCCCTTCTCACAGACAAGTACAAAATTGTGCACAACATCTCAACCATATCCTATCCTAAGGGTAACGATCAATCAAAATCCACCACTAAGAACTTGATCAATATCTTGAATAAGATACTGGAGGACATGCCAGGGGCATGTGATGAGAAGCTGCCCATAGTGATATGGGCTTATCGTACCTCAAAGAGAAAACCAACCAGGTTCACCCCATTCTCATTGGTATATAGCACTGAAGTTGTATTACCAGTGGATTTGGTGATACGCTCATCCATAGTTTCTCTAAGAAACAGACTCCTCCCTTACCCACAACATGTACAGCTAGAGGCACTGGACGAGCATAGAGATAAAGCGGAAGAGAACTTTAAATTCTATACTCAGCAGCTATCCAGAGTGTACAAAAATTTGGTCTAGCCCAGGGAGTTCTCGATGGGAGACTTAATCCTGTAAGAATCCAGTCACCATATCCGAATCATGTTAGCATCAAAGTTCAAACCTAACTGGGAAGTCCCCTTTGTCGTGAAAGGTGTAGGCAAGTCAGATTATTGCCAGATTTAAGAACTAGAGAGTGATTGCCTCCAGTCCATCAATTGGAAGTGGTTGAAGAGGTATTATACTTAGCATCGTTAAAAAATTCATTTTTGTTAAAGAATTTGAGCAGCTTGCTCTAGGACTAGAAGAGTTCTTTTTTTTTAAATGATAGAGTTGTACAATTTTGTAAGTGATACAGAAAATGAAAAGAAATGAACATGAGCTCTTTTTTTTAGCATCGTATGATGATTCTTGTAGAAGGATGTTTGCCTAAGGGATCTATCAGATTTTTTTTTATATACTCTCTACTAGTCTAGAGGAGGGTCTAAGATAAAGAGAACTTTTCTCATTACACTTGGAGGTACATACATCCCGATAGAAAAGTATATTGAGCAAAGTCTGTCCATGCAGGATAGACAAATGATTTTAATATTGTCACCAGAACAGTAAGAGGACATCCTCCAAGTCATAATAAAAAAATATATAACAAATATATATTTTTTAATTTCCTAGAGAACAAATTTTAACTTTCGTTCTCAAAGAAAAAGCCTTACTTGACCAGTACAAAGAAAATATAGAGAAAAAGGGAATTACAATCCCCTATTCTAGTTTTTTTTTAAAAAGTTTGAGGGAAGGAGAAGAGCTAACCCTTTATCTCCCAGTTGTTCCCTAAGAAATGATAACCATGATAAAATACCCCACCGTTAGAGGGGAAAGTTATAAAAATGATAACTTTCTTAGATAATATGCAAGTACCCCACAGTTAGAGGGGAGAATTCTAAAAATGTTACTTGCTCAGATAAAATGCAAGTACCCCACAGTTAGAGGGGATAGTTCTAAAAAGGATAACTTGCTCAAAAAAAATTCAAGTACCCCACAGTTAGAGGGGACAATTCTAAAAATGTTACTTTCTCAGATAAGATGCAAGTACCCCACAGTTAGAGCGTATAGTTATAATATGAAAATATCCCACAGTTAAAGGGGACATTTCAAATAGATGAAGTGGCCACGAAAAATTAGAGCAGGTCATAGTAAGAAGATATCAAAGTCCACATAGAAGTAGATGATCAAGGTGATAGAAACGAACAAAATGCTTTTTCATTAATAATGACAAAGTTCTTTACATATGAAAACTGTACAAAATAAAGTCTACACAATAAGGCTATCTACCCACTAGACAACATGAAAAATAAATCTTGGCTGGAGCGCAGCTACGTGTAAGAACGACTAACCTCCTCAACAAGTTGTTCCTCTAATCTAGACATTCGAGCCTTATCCTTACCAACACCAACCTCTAACTTGGCCAGCTTGGCCTGAAGGGACTGAATCTGAGTCTCAATTCGAACGACCTACTCCTCACTATAAGAAAACTAATTTTTTCTGGCACTTTTTTCTCGATATTATTTAAAAATGCAGAGAATTTCACCCCACCCCCAGCATTTATCTATAAGTATTGAAAATTTACGGCATTTATATTGATGTGCCTCATAAATAGAGCTTTTCTTAATTAATACTAAAATAAATGTGGCATTTTTTTGGCATTTTATACCTAATGCCACTAAAATTAGGGGGAAAAAAGAGCGAGTGTTTTTTTTTGGTTAAAAATGGTGCACTACTTTCTCTCTCCCACTCGCGCTCTCCGCCCGTATCTACCTCGATCTATCTCCCATCACGTTCAATCTCTTATGTACCTAGCTACATCTCATAAACCTAATCCTCCCCGAACTTGTCTCTGTATCAACCAACCCATCCGCCTCAATCTCGTCTTCTTTCCCCTATTTAAAGAAGGAAGATGGATCACGGTGCTATCATTCATCATTGTTCAGTTTTACAAAACATTGGAAATCTAGACTGACTCAGAGGATTAGTGGGTTTTATCTTTGAAGCTTTAAGGTAATTTGCATTTTTTTTAAATTTTATTTCAGTGTCTGATGTTGTAGCCTAGTGACAATACGGTGATAATTTGTTTAGTGGTTTTATACATTCAAAATTCCATCTTATCAAATTATATTTGATCTTTGCTAATATATTGTATGGGGACTGAACTGAGGCAAGCAGTTGTTGGTGGTATATTGCATTTTTATTTTTTATTTTTTTCGGTATCTATTTTTGATGTTGCATATATTGGGTTATGATTGGCTTCTCTCTCTCTCTCTCTCTCTCTCTCTCTCTATATATATATATATATATATATATATATATATATATACACTAGTGTATATATAGTGTAATTGGAAAACGAAAAAAAAATTGTTCCCCAACAAAACAAAAAGTAATTTTAAAAAAATCGATCATAATTTCCAAAGTCATGCACGTCATGACCCCAACTCGCATGTGTTCAACACTTATTGCATTGTAAATATTAGGCAAGAAGATAAATTTTATATGTAAATAAAATAATATTTGACATTTTTTGTATGTAAATAGAATATAACTGGCATTAGTTTTAGTGGATGTATGAATATTAGAGACCTTATTTTGATGTTTGTTTAGTGGATGTGGATGTGGTTGTTTAGTTGTATAAGTTGTTAAACAGTTAAACTATCATGATTTTTTATGGATTTGATGGATTTTGAAACTTTTAAACCATTTACAACATCCTTTTATGAGGCTACACAATGCATATTGTAATACGTTATAAACTCTATGAGGCGACACAATGCAAATTGTTCCAACTCAAAATATCAATTTCATTACAAAAGTCAAACTAATTTCATTCAAAATACCAAACCACTACATTACAATCAAACTACTTTCATTCAAATTACATATTACAATAAAGTTTCCCAACAATTTAAAACTAATTAAGTTGAGCAGTAAAGGTGTCTCCTTTTTCCTCAAATAAAATTGGAAACAATAGAGGTTTTGGCACCAGAGTTTTCAGTTTCTTCTCGAGTGGATCCCTCTAACTATAGATGCTTCTTACAAATCATGGTTCAAAGTCACAGTATCCGTCTATGACTCGGAGACTGAATTTTTGACTCGATATCGGTATCGGTATCGGTCTCGGTCTCGGGTGATACGGAACTATACACTATTTAGAGAACTCAAAAAAATTTGAAAAAAATAAGAATAATAATAATAATATGCCTCAATTCGACAAGTACAAAATCATCATTAGTATGCATAACATTGTCTAATTGTTTATACTTAATCATTATTTAGTATACATAACATTATTTAAATAAACATATATTTAGTAATATATTCTTTATGAATATTATAATAATACCTATTACTAGTTAAGGATATATATAATATAAATAATCATACACTTTAAGAATAGATGAATAATGATACATTTTAATACAAATTAAGAAATACAAAAAGAAGGTTAAATAAGATATAATCCCTTTAGTAACACTATAAGAAAAGAAATGAGAGATTCAATAAAAAAATGATTTGCGACCATAAATCATCATATACCCTATACCGAATTGTAAGTGATTGCTCCAATCGTGACATGAGTGAAAAGTCGAGGCTCAATTGAGTGAGTTAGAAGTTGAGATAGATAGACCAATGCTTAGTAACTTATATCATCTCTGTTGGTATATCAGGAATATGGGTCGATACTACCGTGATATCATCGATATGGGCCGATTGTACCACGATATCACCGATATGAGTCGATACTACCGAGAAATTACTGATACATGATCGATTCACACCAACAATCAAATACTCAAATCGTAAGTCGGATTCATATCGGTGGGTATCGATACCTAGTCAACTCGGTCGTATCGTCGCAGTATTAGCCTTGACTTTGAACCATGTTACCAATCTTAAGCGAGTGGTCATCACCATCAATCAAATGCAATGCAATAACATAATTCATTTTCTTTCTTACAACGTCCAACTTTTCTAGTGGGAAAATACAATCTTTTCTACCCTATACAAATATACGACAACTTTAAGTTGCAATATAGTCTCATCATGTACTGCACCATTCATACCGTTTATTGGGTATACCAAGAAAACTACTACTGAGACATCAATATTTTCTCCACCAGCTACCATGTAGATGACCCTTAAACCCATGGATTTCCCAGCCAAAATAAGTGGATGTTCAGGGTACTTAGTGATAATATTTTTGACAATATCCGAGTGAAACTTGACCAAATTATTTGCCTTTGGAGGAGCCCTCTTTTTCTCATCAGAAATGTATGGGCAGTCAAAAGTGACTACTTCAATAACATCCAATTACTTAGTCAACAATTCCTTCCATCTAATCATCCAATGAGAAGAAGAAGAAGAAGAAGAAGTGGTGTGGCACCATGAGCGAAAGCCACCACCGGAGATTTGTTATTCTTCTTGTCAAGGACATGGTGTGATGAGGTGTCGGTTGGTGTATCATCTAATCACTTTTCTTCTCCTACATTATTACACTTGCGCTTTACCAAGTTAGGTAGAGATGATAATACCCACTTAGTTTGTTAATCAACCACCAAAGATTCTGAAGTTAATAATAACATAAATAAAAAATTATAAATGAAAGTTATCTCAACAGAACTTAAGATAAACATAAAAAGACATGCGCCTTGTGTCACCATACACGACCATCTGCTCTCTACTGGAGTACACGAACAACACCAAGGAGTTTACCTCACAAATATAAATAATTTGTTCTGTATTGAAATGTCAAAGGAAACCATTTCACTTCTGAAAATTAAGATTTGTCATAATTGCATTTCATAAAACATTCGGCACAACATCAACACATCAACAAAATATATAGAATAAAATAAATTTCAAAAGAAAATCAGATAATGATGATTAATTGGCTTAAATATTGTTACAAAATAAGATAATGATGATTAATTAGCTCAATTTCCAACAAACTAATCAATGACATAGTACTTAATACTAAACTAATAAATAGGTATATCTATACAAAGTAGGAGATACTCACTTCCTTTTAGGATACATGTCAATACATGTTCTATCATAGTTAATACTTGGTCTGTCATATTACTTGACAACATGTAAAGTATGTTATGTAGAATTAATATATTATTGAGAAAATCAACTTATAAGAGTGCACGAATTGAACTAAGCATACTTACCCGCACCTAATAAATTTTATTTAATCCTAGACACACCAATGCGTATATCTAATTACAGAGTATAAATTAAAACTACAATGAGTATATTCAATCCCATCAACACCAATGCGCATATTCAATCCCAAGCTGAACGGAATATAAATTAAAACTGCAAAACCATACAACGTAAAAAATTATTCCCCTATTTGTACCACTGACTTGTTCCGCCATATATACAAATTAATTGAATGTGTATACAATGTAATGACCCGTATAAAGACCAGGATGGGATGGATGAAAATGCATCAACATTTTTCAAGTTGTTAAAAAATGGGAAAAGCGAGTTGTACACTGGTTGGAAATATTTCTCGTAACTTTCATTTATTGTTCGACTGTTTCATATGAAAACACTTTATAAGTGGAGACACACGTCATTTACAATATTGATTCAATTCTTAAAAGAGGCACTTTGGAGGGTGAGAAACTTCCAGGTTCATACTCTCAAGTAAGAAAGATGGTTAATGATCTGGGGTTTGATTATCAAAAAAATTTATGCATGTACAAATGATTGTATGATGTATTGGGAAGAGAACAAAGATCGTGATGATTTCATAGTATGTCATACATCAAGAAGGAAGAAATTTTGGGGTGAGTCTGATGATGAAGAAGCTAGGGGTCAAAAAATTCCAGCAAAGTTTGTTAGGTACTTTCCACTAAAATCAAGGCTTCAGAGATTTTTTATGTAATTAAAAACATCCTCCCTCATGAGATGGAATGCGGAGGAATGCGATGACGACGGAATATTAAGACACCTAGCTGATTTTAAAGCATGGAAAACCTTCGATCAATAAAATCTAAAAAATTTTAGTGACTCGCGCAATGTTCTTCTAGGACTAGAAGTCTATGGCTTCAATCCTTTTAGAACAATGAGCATATCTCATAGCACGTGGCCCGTTGTTTTGATGATATACAACTTGCCTTCGTGGATGTGTATGAAACAACCTTATCTTATACTGTCTACGTTGATTGGCGGCCCACGTGGCCTAGAAAATAGTATTGATGTTTAGTTGCAGCCTCTTATTGACGAGTTGAAGGAATTATGGAATGATGGCATACTTACTTACGATGCATCGACTGAAAAAATATTTTGTATACATGCAACGTTAATGTGGACAATTAGCTACTTTCCTGCGTATGCAAACTTGTCAGGTTGGAGTACAAAAAGGAGATTGGCGTGTCCTTATTGCAACAAGAACACTCGTTCACAAAGGTTAAAGAATAGGAAGAAATTTCTCTATATGGGTCATCGTCGGTGGTTGGATCACAACCATAAATTTAGAAATGATACTGTAGCTTTTGATGGTAAAGTTGAAAGAGAAGTCAAGCCCACTCAAGTATCCAGGGACAATATCTTGGAGAAATTAGAGGCAATGGAAATAAATAATGAGAAGGGTCACTCATTGGCAATGAAGAAGAGAAAAACGAGTATCGATGGTGAAGGGAATTGTGATAGTTCTCTAAATTAGAAGAAAAAAAAAGCATATTCTTTCACTTGTTGTACTGAAAGGATCACTTGATTCGTCACCAGCTTGATGTTATGCATGTAGAGAAACATGTGTGCGATAACATACTTTGAACATTGTTAAATATTGATGGAAAATCAAAAGATAATATAAAGGCTCATCGAGACCTTGAGAACATGGGTATTCGAAAATAATTGCACCCTAAGAGCTTACCAGATAACAAAGTATATTTACCACCAGCATGCTTCACAATGAGTAAAAGTGATAAAGACATATTTTGTAAGGTACTAAAGAATATCAAAGTCCCAGATGGTTATGAATATAATATTTCACGGTGTGTAAACGTCAAAGGCCGGAATATTTCTAGACTTAAGATCCACGATAATCATATCATAATGCAATAACTACTCCCGTTAGCAGTACGGAAATCATTGCATACAAATGTATCAAGATTTTTGATTGAATTATGTATTTTTTATCGCCATCTGTGTTCAAAGACAATGATCTTCAAAGGCTATTAATATTTGCAAGATCATGTTGCTCTTACACTCTATAATCTTGAGAAAATCATTCCCCCCAAATATTTTCGATGTTATAGAGCATTTCACAATCCATTTAGCTGAGGAGGCAATGATTGCTGGACCAGTACAATTTCGATGGATGTATCCCATCGAGAGGTATGTTTCGTGTATGCATTATATTTGTGTCATCTAAATTAATGCATATAAATACTACTTTAATTTTTTTTAGAATGACGAACAGATTTTTATTCACACTAAAAGAATATGTTCGTAACCGAAGTCATCCAGAAGGTTCAATTATTAAAGGATACCTAGCAGAGGAATGCACGACATTCTCTGCTAGGTACCTGGGTGATGTTGAGAGTAAGTTAAATCGACCTTTACGAAATGATGAAGCCGATGGAAACTCAAGTTCAATAGGTCGTACATTAGGTAAAGGAGTAGCATTTATGCTTGATGACACTTCATTTTCTGAAGCACATCGTTACATGTTATTCGACTCCGCCGCAGTGAAGCCTTTTCGCGAGTAAGATAACATTTGAATGGATTTTAAACTTTATGTAATTAAATATCCCTCTACGTTATACAATTTATACATACATGTTTTACAAGAAACATATAACAATTCTAAAAGAGGAGAGACCTCGTGTGGGACACTATGAAATTAACCGCATTCATAACGAAACGTTTCACAAGTGGTTTGGGGATCATGTAAATCATCTTTGTATTTATATGTAATCACATTTTAATATGATAATGACACATTTAATTTTTACACATCTAATTTTTATTACTCAATCATATGACAAAATTAGGTATAGAATCTAAATGAGGGCAAGGTGTCAAAGAAAGTTGTAATTTTGGCTTCAAGCCTCTCCAAATGGGCTAGAATATATACATGATATATTGTAAATGGGTTTAGGTTTCACACAAATCAGTGTGAGAGAAGAATGAATACTCGGAATATTGGAGTTATGCTCGATTCCACCACCGAAAGTTTTCCAAGTGCAAAGGACAAACGACCTGTTTTCGGGGATAGAACATATTATGGAGTATTAACAAATATATTTGCATTGCACTATTCAAATGATTTCAAGTTTGTGCTATTCCAGTGTGATTGGGTTGATACCCATTCGAGGACGACAAATGATGATTTTGAGTTCACATTAGTGAACTTCAAAGATTTACTATACAAGCATAAGCGACTGTCAGATGAACCGTTTATATTAGCATCTCAAGCCAAACAAATTTCGTATGTACGAGACCCGATTGAAGAAGATTGGCATGTTATCGTGAAGATGACGCTGAGAGATTTGTATGACATGTATGGTAAAGATACTTATGGAGATGACACAATAGACGCAGAAGTTGAGACGTACAATATCTAACAATTGGATGACACTCTAATCAACCATGATGGGTATATTACATGGGTTAGGGATGGTTTGGAGGAAACGACTGTTGACAATATAGTTGATATTGATGGCGATGATGATATTTGTGTTGATATTAATGAGGATGATTATGAGACAGAGACTTATAAAGATGATTCAGAGGCGTACGAGGAAGCTAATGAGAGTGATATAGATGAAAGTGATAAAAATGAGGAGACCAGTGATGATTATGATACTGACATGGATGAAGATGACAATTGACATGAATTTTTCAGTTATGAATGGTTTTATTTGTAAGGATGCTGAGATGTTCTTAGTTTGATATTTTAAAAATGACTAATTACTGAATGAATTTTATTTGTTTCATATCATATATATGAAAGGATAAATACTGATGGAGAGTCATGTTCTTTTTGGTTTTAATTTTATTTCTGTGTTTATTGATGATTAATGAATAACTGCATTTTTTTGAAGATGATGAGTGCTGATTATTGAGTTTGACATTATTTTCGTATACGCCTTTTTATTCTTGATGATTATGCTTCATTCTCATGCTTTCTTGTGCATGAGTATTTTTTTCCTTATTGTTCCTATGTATCATTAATATTTCCTTAGCAGTATGTTCTGATTGTTTAGGAATTATAACTACAAGTATAGTTATTAAAAGTGTGGGAATGAGTTGTATGATAATAGGGATCAAATTGAAGGACAAACACTAGGAAGGCCACTATAGAATTTACAAGTAGAGGCAGACCTATTTGCAACTTTCATTTTATTAATTTTTCAACTGATACTTGGATTGGCAAATAGGAAGTCCAACATGGTACATATATTAGAGAACTTTCACAAAAGAATAGAAAAGATAGGATTTCAACTACTAGCTAAAGTATAAATAACCAGAAGTTAAAAAATATGGAAGCTTCACAGGTAAACATAAAAGGAGATTTTAACAAATATAGAGCTTTTTAACTCAACTACCTGCTTGGAGCACGCTCAATAACTTATATAGCACCTTCAACAGATGGTGGATGAAATGATGAGGCATAATAGTTAATTTTCTCATATCTAATCTTCCAAATGATATTAGAACAATGTTATAGAATAATAAAAAAAGTTCGAAAAATAGATCTGACACTAAAGGACACTATGCAACCTCTCATCCCATGTACATTCACCCGAAATATATACAAAATTCTAAACAATTCTTATCAAATCAAACACATAAAAATCATACAGCTGAGCCAAGCCTAATAAAAACTTGGATGATTTTTGATAAAGACTCCAAATGAATATTTCATGAATGGATTACCTAGCAAGAACTAGAATTTAAGCCTTACCCTCATCTTGAAAATTTGAGTTATACTTTTACTATTGTGTATAAGGGAACTAGAATTTAATGACTCCAAATGAATATTTATGTTCTTGGTGCTACATCATTTTAGTATTAGAACACAAACTCCTATCCCTGTGTGTTCTCAATGCGTCGTTATTCATCACATTTTTCTACTGCGATTCCCAATAATCAGCCACTGCTGCGTCCTAACCATACAACTGGGCAGAGTGGCTTTAATATAAAAAATGATTTTGAAAAGTTATGAAGAAATCTCTCTTACACTAAATTGATTAAAATAAAAGAATATATATAAAGAAGAGAGCATAGATTACTTAAGTAAAGAAGGAATTACATCTAATCTATCAACTAAAAAAACTGTCATTAAGTGGGTTGGTGACAGTACTTTGAACACAACACAAATTATACACAATGCTTAGGACAATACATTTGTTATCTTGGGTTGGTGATAGGTAGAGGAAAAAATAGGGTCGACTATTGAGTGGGGTATGGTTTAAGAAAATAAAGTTCGATAAAATTGGTTGGCCTCGACTATCGAGTGGGGTATGGTTAGAGAAAACCGATTTTTCTCTTGCATGCTTATTTTGCTATCATTACTTTTGTTTTGTATAGCTTTTCTCTTTCCCTCTTGCATATGTTAAGGTTCTCATACTGAATTTATAAAATTTATCTAAAGAGTATTCTAAGCACGAATTATTTGAATATCACTAATAGTGGTGCTATTAAACTTTTAAATTTCTACGAACCAATCACTGATTTTTCCGTTGGTTTACCACTGAGTATGTATATATTCACTATTTCTACAATAAGTGGTCATTACTTATACTGAAAAGTATATTTTGGAATCATAAGGTGATCTTATATATTATGAGGCTTATATTATTTTTGTTTATTTTATTCAGGTGTTGTAGCTGGAGCTAGAGAAATCACGTTGGAAGCTAGAGTGTGACTTTTAGAATTGAATAACGCTCTTAAAGTAACTGAGCGACTACAAAATTTGAGCTGCGACTGTAAGTTTCACTCAGTTTTTCATTAATTATGCGTAATTTCCTCACTCTGTGATGGGATATTTACTTATTAATCAGTACATGTGTAGATTTTATAAGTGTTTACTCCCCAAAATTCACAATTGGTTTTTGTAGATATAAGTTAGTCACAAAAAATTCACGATTGGTTTTCCTTACTTTGTATGGGTATAGCTCCTGTCTTGTAAAATTTAGCTCGTAACGTCTCACTAATGAATTAGTAATTTCATCCAAGATAGGTTTCTTAATCTTATCAACAACATGCTTATGAATTTTCCTTAAATTCTTGTAATTTTGATAGCAATCATGAAATCTCAGCACTGTATCGCTTGCACAACTTTCACTAGTAGCTGCAAAAGCTCGATTATGCCCTGGTCCAAGATTTCCTTTCCCACTAAACAACCCCATACCAAAGGCAACAACACTAGCTGATGCTCGGGTAAACCTTTTTTTTAAATTAAACAAGTCGATTTATTCATATCGATCATAATACAATAACATTAAGCCTACATAAACCAAAAAATATAGTCTAGTCCATAACTAGGAGGAAATGCATGAAATTAACATAGAAAAATTTATAGTTTAGGTTTGGGGAGTTTGGTGCATTTGAGAGGTGAGTTAAAATGGTTGTTTGTGTTACCACGGGCCACCGTAGATACTTTGAAATACGAACGAATAGTTATTTCTAAATGTTAGAGGCAGAATAATTTCTTTCCTAACAGCTTCACCGAACATTTAATGTAAGGTTAATACAAGACAGTTAGTATGCAGTACTTGCTTGAGCGAATTCTCGTGTGGTTAGTGAATTCCATTTCCATTCCACCTCTTTGAGTGCACTATAGGGGGAAGTATGGGTTGTATTTATTGGATATACATCCCGATGGTTGTCATCACAAAAAAGTTATGGAAACCTTTCCCTGATTCTGATCCCAAGATGATACATCTCATCTTCTCCTTTCCTAATCAATTCTTTGCCCTTAAGTTTCACTTTCCAAGGAGATGTCCACCCCTACAACCAGGAAGGAACTTTCTATCCTTTTGCATCCTTTAGAAGGATTTAAATGCAAACGGATAAACCTTATAAATCTTTCATCCTTTTCTTGGTAGGAGCACGAGTTCCATGCCTCGACACAAGAGTTTTTTTTCCAGTCAGTTTAACTATTAATAATTACAATTAGCCACATCGCTGTTTGTGTAATGCTATATGTACTGAGCTTTTTTTTATCAAGTTTGTATCCCAAACTCATTAAATGATTATACATATACTTTGAGTACAATATTTTAATGTAGTTGGGATACACATTTGATAAAAAAAACTAGGCGCATATAGACATTTTCCCGTTTTTATAAGATATTGAGATTGAATTTGGGAACTTATATCTGTTGTGCACCTCAGTTTTAAGCATGTATATAAACTAATTCATCTCAATAATTTGGGAGAAGTTGGGATAGGCAATAAAAGTTAGATTGGACATAAAATCTAGTATGCTTTAAAATTTTACTTGGACTATATAGTTTATTTTTATTTTGCTTATGTACGTGCCACGGGAGAGGATCTTTCTCCTTTTATCTATTTATATTTGGGGGATTAAGTGTAGAATGTAGGGGGATTACCAATCATTTGTGCCATTTAAAATAAGGTAGGCTTATTTAATAAGTGCACGAATTAAATATGCCACAAACTCTGCACAAATGCTCTAAAGTAAATTTTAGAAAATCTTGGTTTGGATAAACATTACTCTTGTAAACTTAGTGGTGAATTTTTATTATTGCAAGTTTCTATGACATCACAGAGGCAGAGTAAATCCATCCCACAGGCACATTCCCGTTCAGAGTCTCACTTGCACTCACAATCCAATCTCCAACCACCATTTCAACCACAATCTCAACCCAATTCTCATTCCCTTTCATATTCTAGCTCGACTGAACGATAAAACTCAAGTGACTGTAAAAGCGATAGTAGCTCGACGGAGAGTGAGTCGTTAAATAACCAAGACGCCCATTCACATGAAGAAGGTAATCAAAGTTATCTGATTTATATGTTATTATTTAACTATGTAGGTTGAAGTTAACCTATTTTTTTTAATTTTTACGGTTCAGCTTCAGCACAATATGCCACTAAACGTAGATGCATTACGAAGTTGGGTGAATTTTGGGGTACGGGGAAACGCTTAGAGCTTCACTTCAATGATTTCTATTAGCCAGTCGGAGATACAATAGATAGACTATCTACCCATTTAGTCATTTTAGTTCGTGATAGGAACATGTAAGTTTCTTTTGTAAATTTTCATATAACACAACTCTTATTAGAATACTCTTTCCAATACTGTATGTTATCTATTGACAATTTAAAGATGATTATTCAATCTATATAAAAGGTTACTAATTTATTATTATATCTATGCTGAACAGGTTATCGTTGGCTTTCAAAGATTGGAGATGCAAGGAGTTATACCTATATAAGGAACATGTTTGGCAAGAGGTGAAGGTAAAATCAAAAGATACAATAATTCGTGGGAAATGAATTGAAAATTTTGAATTCTTTAGGTAAAAGTCAACTATGATAAAACATAATTTAAGCTAAACTCATGTGTAGTAGATGACTTATTTTTCTATACATTGTAATTATATAGGAAAACACTGATGCCCCTGAAGGATTTAAAAAAAATGTTCATGAAGAAGGTTGGAAAGATATGGAATAATTGGAAAACAGAGGTGAAGAAACATTATCGTTCCTTTGATACTGATGAAGAGAGATTGAAATATTATCCACCTAGAGTAAAGCTAGAGTAGTGGTCATAACTTGTTAAGTATTGCGGAACTCGCGAGGTAAGGGTAAGAATGTATTACTACCAGTAAAGTTTTATAAATTCAAGTTAAATCTATATTTTAAATATATTTTTATAATAGAAAACGAGTCGAAGAAATCGTCGAACTCGTAGGAAGCAAAGAACACCACATACCTTCGGAAGAAAGAGTAATGTGAATGTTGCTCATAAGGTGTTTTATAAAAGATTTTGATTGTGAATGTTATTTTATGTTATCAAACTTATTTATGTAACGAATTACGAGTCATTGGGTTTACGCAGATGGAGCCTGATAAAGGGAAAAAGGTTTCTTTAGTTGATGTTTACATCAAAGCACGTGAGAGGAGCGATGGATCAGCCATCGATAAGGATTCCGCTGAATCAATGGTAAAAAAATATTATCCATGTTCCTTCCCTTATTTCTTAGAAAATGTCAACGATGTCATTTTACCTATTATCAAAATTCTTATTCTGTTTATCAACCATTGTAAAAGGCAACATGCAGGAGATTGCGTCATATCGTTAAAAGCATAATATATATATCATAAATGGATGAGGATTAAATTAACAATTAAATAAGTTTATTATTATTTATGAAAGTTAAAATTATGCATGAAATTATTACTTGAAACATTTAAAATTAATGGTGGGGAGATACTAGGATCTTTAATCTGTTTTGGTTTTGTGAATGAATGTTTATAATTTTTGTTTTATATAATAAGAATAATTTAATTTCAGTAAAAAATGAGGCAAAAAGTAGATCAACTTCGGTCAGATTGTAATGAATCCTTCAGTCGTAAAGACGAGATAGTTTATAAAGTCATAGGGCCTGATAAACACGGTCATTGTCGAGCTTATGGGCATGGACCATCTCCAACTGATGTGAATGGAACTAAGCGGACGATGATTAATGAAAAGGAGTATGAGCGATTAAGATTTGAGATTCGATATGAATTTCTGGATAAATTTGATCATTTAGAGGCTCAGTTTGAGTTGATACGCACACACATGATGACTTGCCCTTCCGTTGTATCCAAATAGGTTAATAAGTACACACATTTATCTTTTGTGCTTAATTATCGTGTGTATATATATATAAATGTATGTTCTGGTATTAAATTATTCTATTAACAGGTTCCTCAATCCTCCAACGAGACAAACATACCATTATATAGGTCTATTCTACAACCCGAGGAGCAGTTAGAAGAAACCAACCAATTTCAATTTGTAGTGGTACCACAATCAAATCACCATTTAGCTCCATCTCAACAGGCAATTAGATAACTTCTTTTTAAAATCATAATTTATGACTATATGATTTCATGAATGAAATAATTCATTTTTCGTAGATGGCAAAATTCTTAACACTTGGATGCCCCCGAGACTGCTGCTCGTGTTAGTGAGCAAACAAATGCTACTTCAATTCAGGTATGTTACTAATTTGAAGGATTTAAAGGGAACAATAGATCTGCACTTTCTTGGGGAGTTTATGTATACTTGACATTGAGTTGTTGGCATATTTGATTGTATATAGTCGTAAAATTTTTGGGATGTCTTAAAAATAAATAAAACTTAGCCAATTTTTTTCCAGAAATATATGGTTGATGACATATTCATCTTGTTTATCGAAAGAACCATCAAAGAAGAAGAAGAAGCACCATCAACCAGGACAAAGGGTCTCAAATAATGAACTTACTAAAATTTTAGACCTTATTGTAACACCTCGTATTTTTATGCTATATTAATTTGGGGATTTATTAAATTTAATGTGAATTAATTATTTAATAAAAATTCAGAAATTAATTATGTTATAATTATTAACGTGATGAGAGTTAGTAATTATGGGAAAATTTGTTGAATATTACTAATGAGCAAATTAATATATAATAGTGGTCATATTAAATGTCACGAGTGAATAAAATGACAATTTTGGAAATTTGAGTCGGGACGCGCCCGTGTCGCGTCGGGACTAAATATTGTTAAATAAAAGTGAATATTTTATAAGTTGTTCATATGGTCATTTTGAGTGCACCAACGCGTTCGGAAGGGTCGAGATAGTCAGAAAAGTATACCCGGGGGTTTGATTTGGGTCTCGGGACGTTTTTAGGCCTAATTAGTACCCCGGGAGGGCATTTTAGTCATTTTGTATTTTTGGGTAATTAATCCCACGAAAATGAAAGGGGTTATATCAGATGTTTAGGTTATCTCCTAGGATTAGATAACTCAAAACACTAGAACGGCCATTGGAGAGGAGAGGAGAGAGCTCTCAAGGCATTCCAAGGCTCAAAACTCACCCATTTGCACCGCCGCCACCGCCAACGCGTAGATCGCGAGACGGGGAACGCAACCACACCAAATTCAACACCAAACCAGATTTCTGAAAATCCCAGGCAAGTGTTTATCTTTATTATTTTGTTGATGCATCATACATATTAGTTTAGGAGTTATTAGGATGAGATTTATGGAAGAAAAACCCAATTTGAGATAAAAAAATTTCATGTAGTGATTATTTTTACGATATTCTGGAAACCCTTTGTCATGTAAAGGATTAAGAGTTTGATTAAAAAAAGAGTTCTAATCAGATACAAACACTAAATTTTTTTTTTATTCCGGACGATCGAACCGTTGGAATTGGATGAAATTTTACAGAGAATTACTCAAGACGAGAGAAAGCTACAGAAAAAAATTCAACTCGATCGGACCGTTTAATATTTTTTAATATTTTTTTTTGCTAGACAGTTTTATGTTTTGAGGACTCTTAGAGATAATAAAAATTCAATTAAAACTCCATTTTAATTCCGATTTCGAAACCGTTTGAAGTTCTCATCCTTGAAAATAAAATTCAAAATCCTTTAATGTAAGGAGAAATCTATATTTTTGGGATATTTTGCATAAGGGATAATGTAAGTATATATTAAAGGGGAGAGACACGTAAGAGAGAGTTACATTGGAACATAAATGGATATCTACTGAATTGTACATTTGGAAGAATAGAGTCCATGAGGGTTACGTAGTAAGTTGGAAAAACCCTTCGAATTAAAGTTAGAAACGAACCATTATACTTGATAAATAATAATGGGAAAATAAGGATAAATGTTGTGAATGTGGGTTATTGGATAAACCTAAATTGATATAATAAAAGTGGTATATTTATATGATTGTGTATGCATATATTATATACTTGTGAAAATCATGCCCGCGCTACTTGCTATCCCTGAGGTTTCTGCGCTGGGACGATCTTATCTCGTGTGCCTTATGGGGGATATTGACTCATACCCTAAAAGATAGAAATCCTAGGTACATGCTATCGAATCGGTAGTCACGGTCCTAAGAGACATGAGGGTATGTACTGACCTCTTGGACTTGGAAACTATGCTTCGCCTCAATATTGTTTGTGTATGTATTTATACAGTTTGAGAGTGATTCCGAACTTGTATTCCCTTTAGTACGATTGATACGGGGATTGGATAGCAGAGTATGCCCGCACCATAAAATTTTATGTGGGGTACTGTTAGAATATATATATTATACGAGTATTTAATATATATATGAACTTCTGAAATATGGGAAACTGCCTACTGTGTTATGGTAAGTAAGACATGTATAATGACTCAAATTGGAAATACTTGTTTTGAAAAGTATAATATGATATTGAAAAAACCTTATGAATCAATAAAGTTAAAATGAGCGTTTTGTACTAAATGAAATTATCCTTTTAAACCATGATGTTGTTAAATCTTAAATCTTGAGAGTCACCTAAGATATGTTGAATCCTTGGGGAAAGATAGTGTGATATATGATGAGATAAACCATTGGGAAGGTTAGGCGAGAATTTCTCAAGAGAGTGTCGCACTAATATGTTATTGCATTGGCCTGTATCAATTTAAATACTTGCTAAACGAATTTTTAAATCATATACAGTATCGGGCTCTGACCCGTTTCTATTCCTCTTTCTCTCTTGTATATATATGTATATATTACAGGTGCCCAGCCACAGGGGCGTCTTGTTTTGGATCCCTTGGAAGGAACGTGCTGCAGCTTAGGTGGGAGTTGCAGGCCACTTGCTCAGACGATTTCATTTACTTGATTCCACTTCTGTCATTCTCCTTATTGGGCATGTGTTGCCCTTTCCACTATTTATCTGTTTTATTGGGACATTTGTATTTCAGTTATTTCTAGTACTGTTACTTTGGGATTTATTCAGCATGTATGTTTTACTTTAAGTTTTAAATGCTGGGATTTAGTTGTTGAATTTTTAAATTAATTGGATTATATGTTCCGGGATTATTGTGGTGTGATTCTTTAAATATTAAATTGTTGTAGATAATTAAATCTTTATTTTCAAAATAAAATTTGGAAAGTAATGTTAAAAAAAATGGTTTTGACACTTAACTTAATTAAATAGGGTGTTAAATTTGGAAAAGTTATTTTTACGACAGTGATGCTAAGAATGAACCAACTGTTCACCTTGATTTTAATTTAATAAAGGAGTGATCGCCCTGTATTTAATTAGGTGGGGTGTCACAGGTGGTATCAGAGCATCAGGTTCTAGTGTCCTTAGGATCTGTACGGCTTATCTCGTTTCCAGCTTAGCGTCTTTCAATTAGAGCCCTAATATTAGGAATGTTGTAAAGTCGTGCTTCTGCGGTTTATCGATGTGAATATTGAACTTATTCAGATTTAATTTTAATTTTCAGATGGCCCGTTAGGACGAACAAGCTAACACCATTGGGGAAGTCAATGAGAAAGGGAAACTCACACCTCAGGTGTCTCCAAAAGGGGTACCAATCGCCGAATTTGCGGGCATTGTAGCACAAGAAGTTACCTCTGCAGTCTTACAGTACCACGATCGCAACATGCAGTTTAGAGGAGGTAAAAGACCTAGAGAGGCTGGTCAAATTCATGTGACTAAAGTTGACAAATGTGCGAAGGCACCGAAATTGTGACAACAAGCCACTCAAGACCGAGACAGTTCCAGAGGTAACAAAATATTTGTAAAGGGCCAAAAGTGTCGGGGCCAACAAAGTCAGGGTCAGAATGAAGTCACGAATAGGTGTTTCAGTTGTGGAATGGACGGTCACAAACGTCAATCTTGTTCGAATCAGACTGGGGAGAAACTACAACCCGACCATCGAGGAATTTCAGGACTCTGCTATAACTGTGTACAACCGGGTCATAAGTGGAGGGATTGTCCTCACCCTGACATATTTTTTCCTCAAATTTCTAATCAAGGCCAGCAAGACCAGGGAAAAAGCGAGACTCGTCAACAAAGTAGTGAATTGAGGCAATTTCGAGGGAGGTGCTTCCAATGTGGCAGAAATGGCCATAGGCGTCAGGATTGCCCAGAGAGGAATGGGGCCCCACGGCAGTAAAGTGCCAGTAGCAAACCACATAAGCCAGCTCCACCAGCCATTCCAACCGCCTCAGTTCAGCTAAGGAAGTTACAATATGGACGTGTCTATAACGTCCATCAGATAGCAGCATCTCTGGCACCAACCGAGATAAGAGGTACGTTCCTTATACCTGGTGCTATGGGTTGAATTTTGTTTGATACTGGGACGACACATTGTTTTATAGCTATGCATTTTGCGAAGGCCTTAGGGTTGTTAGCCACAGCAGAGAGCACAGTGACGTGTGTAGACTCACCACTGGGGTGTGGGTCGCTTATCTCCTTTATATGCCGGGGAGTGGGGGTAGAGATTGGTAGTTTGGTATTACCTGCAGACATGTTAGTCTTAGATATGCATGAGCATGATGTTATTATCGATATGGATTGGCTCGCAGCTTATAGAGCCATGATTGATTTCTTTGGTGGGAGCATTATTTTTGCCATTCCGGGGCAATAGATATTTGTAGTGGCGATGTCTCGCCCAGAGGGAGGTTAGACCGCTCATTTGTATTATATAGAGGAGGATACCTCTAAAGAGGTTGTGATTCCTTTAGACTCGATCCCAGTTGTTCGTGAGTATTCCGATGTATTCCCGGAGATACCAGGCCTACCCCCCAGTCGAGAGATAGACTTTGTCATTGATTTATTGCCAGATACGAGACCTATAGCACTCGCTCCATACCGTATGACTCCGGCGGAGATGCGAGAGTTACGAGATAAGATAGAACAACTGTTAGGTCAGGGCTTCATTCGTAGGAGTACCTGACCTTGGGGCGCTCCAGTCTTATTTGTGAAGAAGAGAGATGGTTCACTGAGGTTATGTGTGGACTACCGGGAGTTCAACAATGTCACGATACGAAATAAGTATCAGTTTCCTTGAATCAATGATCTGTTCGACCAGCTGAGGGGAGCAACTTGCTTTTCGAAGATAGATCTAAGGTCGGGGTACCATCAGCTACGTATTAGAGAGCAGGATTTTTCAAAGACTGTCTTCTTGATGAGATACGAGTCTTATGAGTTCAGAGTGATGCCATTCGGCCTAACAAATGCTCTAGCCGTATTCATAGACTTAATGAACCGAGTATTCAGAGAGTTCTTGGATCAATTTGTCATCGTCTTCATAGATGACATTTTGATATATTCACACTCCGAGGAGGAGCATGCCGAGAACTTGAGGCAGGTTCTTCAGACTTTATGAGAGCATCAGTTGTATGCTAAGTACGAGAATTGTGGATTCTGCTTGTGAGAGGTACAGTTCTTGGGGCATGTTGTTTCTGAACAGGGGTAACAGTTGACCCGAGTAAAGTGTCAGCGGTGGGGGAGTGGGGACAGCCCACAACACCGACAAAAGTGCATAGTTTCTTGGAGTTAGCCGGATACTACAAGAGATTCATTCGGGGATTCTCCAAAATAGCGGGTCCATTGACGAACCTGACTCTCAAAGGGGTACCATATGTTTGGGATGATGCTTGTCAATTGGCTTTCGACGAGCTGAAAGACAAGCTTACTTCAGCACCAATCCTCGCTTTATCGAAGCCGGGTGTGGATTACCTGGTTTACACCGTTGCCTCTTTACGGGGACTTGGGGAAGTACTTCAGCAGGAAGAGAAGGCTATAGCTTTTGCCTCCCGAAAGCTTAAGCCGCATGAGAAGAATTACCCCACCCACGACCTGGAGTTAGCAGCGGTCATTTTTGCACTGCGGATATGGAGACACTATTTATTGAGGGAGAAGTTCCGTTTGTTCACAGACCACAAGTCACTGTAGTACCTGTTCACTCAGCGAGAGCTGAATATGCATCAGCGCAGATGGTTAAAATTTGTGAAGGACTATCAGTTCGACATTTAGTATCATCCGGGGAAAGCCAACGTAGTTGCTGATGCGTTGAGTCGTAGACCGGTAAATGAGGTAGCGGACGTCTGGAAAGCGAAGTTGAAGGAGTAGGGTCACCAGGACGCAGTAGCCCGTTCCTTCATATCTGTTATGAAAATCACGCCCGAGATTTTTACGAGGGTAATACAGGCCCAAACCACAGACCCGTTTTTCCAGGAACAGATTGTACGACTTTTAGCCGAGGGTGCTGAGCCCTATTCTGTTAGTTCTGATGGGGGTTTGAGGTTTAATAGGAGATTAGTGGTTACAGACGGGGCAGAATTGCATCATGCAGTAATGACCCAATCTCACGGGTCCAAATTTACAGTACATCCTGGAGGAGATAAGATGTACCAGGATATGAGGAGGCAATACTGGTGGAGTGGTATGAAGAAGGACATTGCTGAGTTCGTGTCCAAGTGTTCTACCTGCCAGCTGGTGAAGGTGGACCATCAGAAACTGTCAGGATTACTTCAGCCATTGGAAGTACCCGCGTGGAAGTGGGAGAGTATTTCCATGGATTTTATTACAGGGTTACCTACATCATAACGGGGCCATGACTTAATCTGGATGATTGTAGACAGTTTGACCAAAGTGGCTCATTTTCTGTCGGTACGGACAGATTATACCACAGGTCAGTGTGATCAGTTGTTCATTGCTGAGATTGTCAGATTACTTGGGGTGCCCTTGAATATTGTGTCAGATAGAGACAAGATTTTCGTATCACGTTTTTGGGAAAGCTTTCAGGAGGCTATGGGTACTGAGTTGAGGTTGAGTTCAGCTTATCACCCACAGACAGATGGACAGACAGAGCGTACTAATCAGATGTTAGAGGATATGCTACGCATGTGTGTTCTTGATTTTGGAGGAGGTTGGGAGCCACATCTTCCACTGGTAGAATTTTCTTATAATAACTCTTATCAGTTTACGATTGGTATGGCTCCATTTGAGGCTTTGTATGGCAGGCCTTGTCGTTCTCCAACTTGTTGGCTCGAGGTGGGGGATAACAAGTTGCTAGGACCAGAGGTGATTCAAGAAACCTCCACGAGGATTGAGATGATCAGGAGTCGCATTCGAGTAGCCCAGGACAGGCAGAAGAGCTACGCCAATGCGAAATGTTTTTTTGGGGAGTTTAATGTGGGGGACCAAGTGTTACTGCGTATATATCCTATGAAGGGAGTGATGAGGTTGTGGAAGAAAGGGAAATTGGCCCCGAGGTACGTGGGACCATTTCCCATTATCGAGAGTATTGGGCCGATAACATACATATTGGGACTACGAGAGCATTTACATCGCATTCACGATGTATTCCACATATCATCGTTGAGATGGTATCTTTGGGATGATATGGCCCATACTCACATCGCGATAGATGAGATAGACTTGCAGCCTGAGAGCTCTTACGAGGAGAGATCGATGGCTATCCTAGACTATAGTGAGAGGAGATTTAGGTCGAAGATAGTTCCACTTATATGGGTCCAGTGGGAGCATCATAACGTGGAGGAATCCACTTGGGAGCGCGAGGCCGATATACGCGAGAGATATCTAGATTTGTTCTTACCAGGTATGCCTTATTTTCCGAATTTCGGGATGAAATTCCGTTATTAGGGGGGAAGTATGTAATACCCGTATTTTTATGCTATATTAATTTGGGGATTTATTAAATTTAATGTGAATTAATTATTTAATAAAAATCCAGAAATTAATTATGTTATAATTATTAACGTGATGAGAGTTAGTAATTATGGGAAAATTTGTTGAATATTACTAATGAGCAAAGTAATATATAATAGTGGTCATATTAAATATCACGATTGAATAAAATAATAATTTTGGAAATTTGAGTCGGGACGCGCCCGTGTCGCGTCGGGATTAAATATTATTAAATAAAAGTGAATATTTTATAAGTTGTTCTTATGGTCGTTTTGAGTGCACCAACGCGTTCGGAAGGATCGAGATAGTCAGAAAATTATACCCGGGGGTTTGATTTGGGTCTCGGGGAGTTTTTAAGCCTAACTAGTACCCCGGGAGGGCATTTTAGTCATTTTATATTTTTGGGTAATAAATCCCACAAAAATTAAAGGGGTTATATCAGATGTTTAGGTTATCTCCTAGGGTTAGATAACTCAAAACACTAGAACAACCATTGGAGAGGAGAGGAGAGAGCTCTCAAGGCATTCACAGGCTCAAAACTCACCCGTTTGCACCGCCGCCACCGCCAACGCGTAGATCGCGAGACGGGGAACGCAACCACACCAAATTCAACACCAAACCAGATTTCTAAAAATCCTAGACAAGTGTTTATCTTGATTATTTCGTTGATGCATCGTCCATATTAGTTTAGGATTTATTAGGATGATATTTATGGAAGAAAAACCCAATTTGAGATAGGAAATTTTCATGTAGTGATGATTTATATGATATTCTGGAAACCCTTTGTCATGTAAAGGATTAAGAGTTTGATTAAGAAAACAGTTCTAATCAGATACAAACACTAAAATGTTTTTTTTTATTCCGGACGATTGGACTGTTGGAATTGGATGAAATTTTACAGAGAATTAGCTCAAGACGAGAGGAAGCTACAGAAAAAAATTCAGCTCGATCGAACCGTTCAATATTTTTTAATATTTTTTTTTGCTAGACAATTTTATGTCTTGAGGACTCTTAGAGATAATAAAAATTCAATTAAAACTCCATTTTAATTCCGATTTCGAAACCGTTTGAAATTCTCATCTTTGAAAATAAAATTCAAAATCCTTTAATGTAAGGAGAAATCTATATTTTTGGGATATTTTGCATAAGGGATAATGTAAGTATATATTAAAGGGGAAAGACACGTAAGAGAGAGTTGCGTTGGAACATAAATGGATATCTACTGAATTGTACATTTGGAAGAATAGAGTCCATGAGGGTTACGTGGTAAGTTGGAAAAACCCTTCGAATTAAAGTTAGAAACGAACCATTATACTAGATAAATAATAATGGGAAAATAAGGATAAATGTTGTGAATGTGGGTTATTGGATAAACCTAAATTGATATAATAAAAGTGGTATATTTATATGATTGTGTATGCATATATTATATACTTGTGAAAATCATGCCCGCGCTACTTGCTATCCCAGAGGTTTCTGCGCTGGGACGATCTTATCTCGTGTGCCTTATGGGGGATATTGATTCGTACCCTAGAAGATAGAAATCCTAGGTACAGGCTATCGAATCGGTAGTCACGGTCCTAAGAGACGTGAGGGTATGTACAGACCTCTTGAACTTGGAAACTATGCTTCGCCTCAATATTATTTGTGTATGTATTTATACAGTTCGAGAGTGATTCCGAACTTGTATTCCCTTTAGTACTATTGATACGGGGATTGGATAGCAGAGTATGCCCGCACCATAAAATTTTATGTGGGGTGCTGTTAGAATATATATATTATACGAGTATTTAATATATATATATGAACTTATGAAATATGGGAAATTGCCTACTGTGTTATGGTAAGTAAGACATGTATAATGACTCAAATTGGAAATACTTGTTTTGAAAAGTATAATATGATATTGAAAAAACTTTATGAATCCATAAAGTTAAAATGAGCGTTTTGTACTAAATGAAATTATCCTTTTAAACCATGATGTTGTTAAATCTTAAATCTTGAGAGTCACCTAAGATAAGTTAAATCCTTAGGGAAAGATAGTGTGATATATGATGAGATAAACCATTGGGAAGGTTAGTGTGATAGGAGTGCACATTAGAAGAGATGCGAGAATTTCTCAAGAGAGTGTCGCACTAATATGTTGTTGCATTGGCCTGTATCAATTTAAATACTTGCTAAACGAATTTTTAAATCATATACACTATCGGGCTCTGACCCGTTTCTATTCCTCTTTCTCTCTTGTATATATATGTATATATTACAGGTGCCTAGCCACAGGGGCGTCTTGTTTAGGATCCCTTGTAAGGAACGTGCTGCAGCTTAGGTGGGAGTTGCAGGCCACTTGCTTAGATGATTTCATTTACTTGATTCCACTTCTATCATTCTCCTTATTGGGCATGTGTTACCCTTTCCACTATTTATCCGTTTTATTGGGACATTTGTATTTCAGTTATTTCTAGTACTGTTACTTTGGGATTTATTCAGCATGTATGTTTTACTTTAAGTTTTAAATGCTGGGATTTAGTTGTTGAATGTTTAAATTAATTGGATTATATGTTCCAGGATTATTGTGGTGTGATTCTTTAAATATTAAATTGTTGTAGATAATTAAATCTTTATTTTCAAAATAAAATTTGGAAACTTATGTTAAAAAAAATGGTTTTGACACTTAACTAAATTAAATAGGGTGTTAAATTTGGAAAAGTTATTTTTACGACAGTGATGCTAAGAATGAACCAACTGTTCACCTTGATTTTAATTTAATAAAGGAGTGATTGCCCGGTATTTAATTAGGCGGGGTGTCACAGGTGGTATCAGTGCATCATGTTCTAGTGTCCTTAGGATCTGTACGGCTTATCTCGTTTCCAGCTTAGCGTCTTTCAATTAGAGCCCTAATATTAGGAATGTTGTATTCATCTTTATGCGTTGGAAAGTCGTGCTTCTGCGATTTATCGATGTGAATATTGAACTTATTCAGATTTAATTTTAATTTCAGATGGCCCGCCAGGACGAACAAGTTAACACCATTGGGGAAGTCAATGAGCAAGGACAACTCACACCTCAGGTGTCTCCAAAAGGGGTACCAATCGCCGAATTTGCGGGCATTGTAGCACAAGAAGTTACCTCTGCTGTCTTACAGTACCACGATCGCAACATGAAGCTTAGAGGAGGTAAAAGACCTAGAGAGGCTGGTCAAATTCATGTGACTAAAGTTGACAAATGTGCGAAGGCACCGAAATTGCGACAACAAGCCACTCAATACCGAGACAGTTCCAGAGGTAACAAAATATTTGTAAAGGGCCAAAAGTGTCGGGGCCAACAAAGTCAGGGTCAGAATGAAGTCACGAATAGGTGTTTCAGTTGTGGAATGGACGGTCATAAACGTCAATCTTGTTCGAATCTGACTTGGGAGAAACTACAACCCGACCATCGAGGAATTTCGGGACTCTGCTATAAATGTGTACAGCCGGGTCATAAGTGGAGGGATTGTCCTCACCCTGACATAGTTTTTCCGCAAATTTCTAATCAAGGCCAGCAAGACCAGGGAAAAAGCGAGACTCGTCAACAAAGTAGTGAATTGAGGCAGTTTCGAGGGAGGTGCTTCCAATGTGGAAGAAATGGCCATAGGCGTCAGGATTGCCCAGAGAGGAATGGGGCCCCACGACAGAAAAGTGCCAGTAGCAAACCACATAAGCCAGCTCCACCAGCCATTCCAACCGCCTCAGTTCAGCAGAGGAAATTACAATATGGATGTGTCTGTAACGTCCATCAGATAGCAGCATCTCAGGCACCAACTGAGATAAGAGGTACGTTCCTTATACCTGGTGCTATGGGGTGAATTTTGTTTGATACTGGGGTGACACTTTGTTTTATAGCTACGCGTTTTGCGAAGGCCTTAGGGTTGTTAGCCACAGTAGAGAGCACAGTGACGTGTGTAGACTCACCACTGGGGTGTGGGTCGCTTATCTTCTTTATATGCCGGGGAGTGGGGGTAGAGATTGGTAGTTTGGTATTACCTGCAGACATGTTAGTCTTAGATATGCATGAGCATGATGTTATTATAGGTATGGATTGGCTCGCAGCTTATACAGACATGATTGATTGCTCCGGTGGGAGCATTGTTTTTTCCATTCCGGGAAAAGAGATATTTGTAGTGGCGATGCCTCGCCAAGAGGGAGGTTCGATCGCTCATTTGTATTATATAGAGGAGGATACCTCTAAGGAGGTTGTGATTCCTTTAGACTCGATCCCAATCGTTCGTGAGTATTCCGATGTATTCCAGGAGATACCAGGCCTACCCTCCAGTCGAGAGATAGACTTTGTCATAGATTTATTGCCAGATACGAGACCTATAGCACGCGCTCCATACCGTATGGCTCCGACGGAGATGCGAGAGCTACGAAATCAGATAGAGCAACTGTTAGGTCAGCGCTTTATTCACAGGAGTACCTCACCTTGGGGCGCTCCAGTATTGTTTGTGAAGAAGAGAGATGGTTCACTGAGGTTATGTGTGGACTACCGAGAGTTGAACAAGGTCACGATACGGAATAAATATCAGTTGCCTTGAGTCGATGATCTGTTCGACCAGATGAGGGGAGCAACTTTCTTTTCGAAGATAGATCTGAGGTGGGGGCACCATCTTCTACGTATTAGAGAGCAGGATGTTTCAAAGACTTCCTTCTTGACGAGATATGGGTCTTATGAGTTCATAGTAATGCCATTCGGCCTCACAAATGCTCCAGCCGTATTCATGGACTTAATGAACCTAGTATTTAGAGAGTTCTTGGATCCATTTGCCATCGTCTTCATAGATAACATTTTGATATATTCACACTCCGAGGAGGAGCATGCCGTGCACTTAAACAGGTTCTTCAGACTTTATGAGACCATCAGTTGTATGCTAAGTACGAGAAGTGTGGATTCTGGTTGTGAGAGGTACAGTTCTTGGGGCATGTTGTTTCTGAACAGGGGATAGCAGTTGACCGGAGTAAAGTGTCAGCGGTGAGGGAGTGGGGACAGCCCACAACACTGACGGAAGTGCGTAGTTTCTTGGAGTTAGCCGGATACTACAGGAGATTCATTCGGGGATTCTCCAAAATAGCGGGTCCATTGACGAACCTGGATCGCAAAGGGGTCCCATATGTTTGGGATGAAGCTTGTCAATTGGCTTTCGACGATCTGAAAGACAAGCTTACATTAGCACCAATCCTCGCTTTACCGAAGCCGGGTGTGGATTACATGGTTTACACCGTTGCCTCTTTATGGGGACTTGGGGGAGTACTTCAGCAGGAAGAGAAGGCTATAGCTTTTGCCTCCCGAAAGCTTAAGACACATGAGAAGAATTACCCCACCCACGACCTGGAGTTAGCAGCGGTCATTTTTGCACTGCGGATATGGAGACACTATTTATTGGGGGAGAAGTTCCGTTTGTTCACAGACCACAAGTCACTGCAGTACCTGTTCACTCAACGAGAGCTGAATATGCGTCAGCGCAGATGGTTAAAATTTGTGAAGGACTATTAGTTCGACATAGAGTATCATCCGGGGAAAGCCAATGTAGTTGCTGATGTGTTGAGCCGTAGACCGGTAAATAAGGTTGCGAACGTCTGGAAAGCGAAGTGGAAGGAGTTGGGTCACCAGGACGCAGTATCCCGTTCCTTCATATCTGTTATGACAATCACACCCGAGATTGTTATGAGGGTAATACCGGCCCAAACCACAGACCCGTTTTGCCAGGAACAGATTGTACGACTTTTAGACAAGGGTTCTGAGCCCTATTCTGTTAGTTCTGATGGGGGTTTGAGGTTTAATAGGAGATTAGTGGTTACAGACGAGGCAGAATTGCATCATGCAGTGATGACCCAATCTCACGGGTCCAAATTTACAGTTCATCCTGAAGGAGATAAGATGTACCAGGATATGAGGAGGCAATACTGGTGGAGTGGAATGAAGAAGGACATTGCTGAGTTTGTGTCCAAGTGTTCTACCTGCCAGCTGTTGAAGGTGGACCATCAGAAACCTTCAGGATTACTTTAGCTATTGGAAGTACCCGCGTGGAAGTGGGAGAGTATTTTCATGGATTTTATTACAGGGTAACCTACATCACAACGGGGCCATGACTCCATCTGGGTGATTGTAGACAGTTTGACCAAAGTGGCTCATTTTCTATTGGTGCGGCCAGATTATACCACAGGTCAGTATGCCCAGTTGTTCATTGCTGAGATTATCAGATTACTATGGGTGCCCCTGAATATTATGTCAGATAGAGACAAGATTTTCATATCACGGTTTGGGAAAGCTTTCAGGAGGCTATGGGTACTGAGTTGAGGTTGAGTTCAGCTTATCACCCACAGACAGATGGACAGACATAGCGTACTAATCAGATGTTAGAGGATATGCTACGCATGTGTGTTCTTGATTTTGGAGGAGGTTGGGAGCCACATCTTCCACTGGTAGAGTTTGCTTATAATAACTATTATCAGTTTACGATTGGTATGGATCCATTTGAGGCTTTGTATGGCAGGCCTTGTCGTTCTCCAACTTGTTGGCTCAAGGTGGGGTGTAACAAGTTGCTAGGACCAAAGGTGATTCAAGAAACCTCCACGAGGATTGCGATGATCAGGAGTCGCATTCGAGTAGCCCAGGACAGGCAGAAGAGCTACGCCAATGCGAAACATTTTTTTTCGGGAGTTTAATGTAGGGGACCAAATGTTATGCGTATATCTCCTATGAAGGGAGTGATGAGGTTGGGGAAGAAAGGAAAATTGGCCCCGAGGTACGTGGGACCATTTTCCATTATCGAGAGGATTGGGCTGGTAACATACATATTGGGACTACTAGAGCATTTACATCGGATTCACGATGTATTCCACATCTCGTCGTTGAGACGGTATCTTCGGGATGATATAGCCCATACTCACATCGCGATAGATGAGATAGACTTGCAGCCTGACAGCTCTTACGAGGAGAGACCTATGGCTATCCTAGAATATAGTGAGAGGAGATTTAGGTCGAAGATAGTTCCACTTGTACGGGTCCAGTGGGAGCATCATAACATGGAGGAATCCACTTGGGAGCGCGAGGCCGATATGCGCGAGAGATATCCAAATTTGTTCTTACCAGGTATGCCTTTTTTTCCGAATTTCGGGACGAAATTCCGTTATTAGGGGGGAAGTATGTAATACCCCGTATTTTTATGCTATATTAATTTGGGTATTTATTAAATTTAATGTGAATTAATTATTTAATAAAAATCCGGAAATTAATTATGTTATAATTATTAACGTGACGAGACTTAGTAATTATGGGAAAATTTGTTGAAAATTACTAATGAGCAAAGTAATATATAATAGTGGTCATATAAAATGTTACGAGTGAATAAAATGACAATTTTGGAAATTTGAGTCGGAACGCGCCTGTGTCGCGTCGGGACTAAATATTGTTAAATAAAAGTGAATATTTTATAAGTTGTTCGTATGGTCATTTTGAGTGCACCAACGCGTTCGGAAGGGTCGAGATAGTCCGAAAAGTATACCCCGGGGGTTTGATTTGGGTCTCGGGGCGTTTTTAGGCCTAATTAGTACCCCGGGAGGGCATTTTAGTCATTCTGTATTTTTGGGTAATTAATCCTACGAAAATTAAAGGGGTTATATAAGATGTTTAGGTTATCTCCTAGGGTTAGATAACTCAAAACACTAGAACGGCCATTGGAGAGGAGAGGAGAGAGCTCTCAAGGCATTCCAAGGCTCAAAACTCACCCGTTTGCACCGCCGCCACCGCCAATGCGTAGATCGCGAGATGGGGAACGCAACCACACCAAATTCAACACCAAACCAGATTTCTAAAAATCCCAGGCAGGTGTTTATCTTGCTTATTTCGTTGATGCATCATCCATATTAGTTTAGGAGTTATTAGGATGATATTTATGGAAGAAAAACCCAATTTGAGATAGGAATTTTTCATGTAGTGATGATTTATATGATATTCTGGAAACCCTTTGTCATGTAAAGGATTAAGAGTTTGATTAAGAAAAGAGTTCTAATCAGATACAAACACTAAAAAAAAAAATTTATTCCGGACGATCGGACCGTTGGAATTGGACGAAATTTTACAGAGAATTAGCTCAAGACGAGAGGAAGCTACAGAAAAAATTCAGCTCGATCGGACCGTTCAATATTTTTCTTTGCTAGACAGTTTTATGTTTTGAGGAGTCTTAGAGATAATAAAAATTCAATTAAAACTCCATTTTAATTCCAATTTCGAAACCGTTTGAAATTCTCATATTTCAAAATAAAATTCTAAATCCTTTAATGTAAGGAGAAATCTATATTTTTGTGATATTTTTCATAAGGGATAATGTAAGTATATATTAAAGGGGAGACACGTAAGAGAGAGTTACGTTGGAACATAAATGGATATCTACTGAATTGTACATTTGGAAGAATAGAGTCCATGAGGGTTACGTAGTAAGTTGGAAAAACCCTTCGAATTAAAGTTAGAAACGAACCATTATACTTGATAAATAATAATGGAAAAATAAGGATAAATGTTGTGAATGTGGGTTATTGGATAAACCTAAATTGATATAATAAAAGTGGTATATTTATATGATTGTGTATGCATATATTATATACTTGTGAAAATCATGCCCGCGCTACTTGCTATCCCAGAGGTTTCTGCGCGGGGACGATCTTATCTCGTGTGCCATATGGGGGATATTGACTCATACCCTAGAAGATAGAAATCCTAGGTACAGGCTATCGAATCGGTAGTCACGGTCCTAAGAGACGTGAGGGTATGTACTGACCTCTTGGACTTGGAAACTATGCTTAGGCTCAATATTATTTGTGTATGTATTTATACAGTTCGAGAGTGATTCCGAACTTGTATTCCCTTTAGTACGATTGATACGGGGATTGGATAGCAGAGTATGCCCGCACCATAAAATTTTATGTGGGGTGCTGTTAGAATATATATATTATACGAGTATTTAATATATATATATATGAACTTCTGAAATATGGGAAACTGCCTACTGTGTTATGGTAAGTAAGACATGTATAATGACTCAAATTGGAAATACCTGTTTTGAAAAGTATAATATGATATTGAAAAACCTTTATGAATCAATAAAGTTAAAATGAACGTTTTGTACTAAATGAAATTATCCTTTTAAACCATGATGTTGTTAAATCTTAAATCTTGAGAGTCACCTAAGATAAGTTAAATCCTTGGGGAAAGATAGTGTGATATATGATGAGATAAACCATTGGTAAGGTTAGTGCGATAGGAGTGCACATTAGAAGAGATGCGAGAATTTCTCAAGAGAGTGTCGCACTAATATGTTGTTGCATTGGCCTGTATCAATTTAAATACTTGCTAAACGAATTTTTAAATCATATACACTATCGGGCTCTGACCCGTTTCTATTCCTCTTTCTCTCTTGTATATATATGTATATATTACAGGTGCCCAGCCACAAGGGCGTCTTGTTTAGGATCCCTTGTAAGGAACGTGCTGCAGCTTAGGTGGGAGTTGCAGGCCACTTGCTTAGACAATTTCATTTACTTGATTCCACTTCTATCATTCTCCTTATTGGGCATGTGTTTCCCTTTCCACTATTTATCTGTTTTATTGGGACATTTGTATTTCAGTTATTTCTAGTACTGTTACTTTGGGATTTATTCAACATGTATGTTTTACTTTAAGTTTTAAATGCTGGGATTTAGTTGTTGAATGTTTAAATTAATTGGATTATATGTTCCAGGATTATTGTGGTGTGATTCTTTAAATATTAAATTGTTGTAGATAATTAAATCTTTATTTTCAAAATAAAATTTGGAAAGTTATGTTAAAAAAAATGGTTTTGACACTTAACTTAATTAAATAGGGTGTTAAATTTGGAAAAGTTATTTTTACGACAGTGATGCTAAGAATGAACCAACTGTTCACCTTGATTTTAATTTAATAAAGGAGTGATCGCCCGGTATTTAATTAGGCGGGGTGTCACACTTATTACTTCCGGACTTCCAAAAGTGGTTGTGGCACGTGGATTCATTGTGAGCAAGGCCCCTTCAATAAAAGTAGGTGGTATGCCACTGGGTGAAGACTTTTGGGACGTATATATTGAGAAAATATTTTTAACAAATGAACCATTGCCTAGACCTTATGAAAACAAGTCCACAATTGGAGATGCACATCATTCAACCGTAGCGTGGCATATTGCTAATGAACTAATTTTTAATTTTAATTTTTTTAATTAAAATACTAAAGAATAAGTATTAATGACAATAATTGACTTTTTTATTTGTAGGTCTAAGAGGTGTTTTACTTTGATGAGAAGGATCATACATTATATAAAATTTAGTTTCCCTTCATGTTTCCCCACTTTTTCTTATTGGACAAGTGATACATTTTATTTTGTGAATGGATAGTTGTTACAAGCACAATTACATTTATTTACGATGAATACTATTGGTTTTAATTTAAAGACATTTTAATTTGATTACAACGCTCTTAATTTAATGTTATGGTAATGTATTGGCACATAAATACAATACTTCTTATAATTGATTTTTTTAACACTTGTTCCCAGTCATATATTACAAAATAATGTCAACATTTTATTTGATTCCGTTATATTTATTCTCGGCATTTTTTAGTGCTACAAAAGTGTGTTGAACATTTAATAGGTGTTGTAAAATATTATTATCACATTTTTTAATGCCGTTAAAAGGTTATTACCAACATTAATATAAATGCTTAAAAGTGCTGCTAACTTTTTGTGGTATTTTTTAAAATGCCGTTGTTTTTTACCACATTGGATATTACCGCACTTGTAGAAAGGCCGCAAAAAGTGCCGCAAAAAGTGTTATCGGCATTTTTAGTGCTTTTTTCGACATTTAATTTATGGCGGGAAAAATCAATATTCCTATAGTGCCTACTTCCTAGTCTGCCCAGAAGTATGGAGCGTTATCATATTTCTAAAGGTGGCACAGAGAAAATGACGAAGTAAATATTCAAGCCAATCCAGTTGGAAGTTATTAAAGCAATGAATATCATGAAGAGCCCGAAGAAACAACGCAACCCTTTGAGTAGTCATGTTAGCAGGAGGGGTAGTTAAGAAGTCATGAAGATGTCTTCATAGGTCCTTCAAGTTGAAAAATGTAAGGCTGTCAATGTTGAGGATGCTATGGGAAGTGAAAGTCTTAGGGTGGCGCTCCATAAGCATTTTCAACACCTTTCACTCATGTGCATGGAATCAGGAAGGCAACTCTGAATGATATAGTACGCTCATGAAAGACCCAGAAGCCTCTAACTTTGTATCATCATAGCCTGTATTATGAGAATCAAGCTCTGAAAGAGGGATAGAATAATCCTTGCCAGAATTGGTATTACCGATGGCCTCAGAACTCTGGTTGGCCTCACTCGTGGCCTCAATAAGCTCATCAACTGGATCCTATAGAATGAAAAGTAAAAAAGAGATAAGTCATAAAGAAGAAAAATAATAAGAGATGGGTTACCCATACTCAAATTTAAATAAAGATCATGGAAAGATTACCCCAAAGTCCATGGGGGTCAATATGCTGTCACCAAAGTGAAGGGGCACCATATGACCTTGAGCACTAGCCTAACAAAAATAGACAGAAGTTAGTATTTTGTTTCTTTTGGCTAAGGAAAAATAGAAATCCTATAGCTTTAATAGACAACAATAACCCAGGTATGATAGTTTAATACCTAGGGAGTGAGTAGTATATCACTCATAGTAGGTCCCGTAGAACTAGGGCCGGTCGCCTTACTAACCTGAAAATAAGGAAATAGGAGCATGAAGGTTAGCCAAATTGCAGTGTAAAAGAAAGAAGAAAAAGTGGAACAAATTAAAGAGTAAGGTATGATAGTATAATACCTGACTCATAGTGGTTCCCCTTGGTTGTTACACAATCAAAGGAATAATCGCTGCACTAACTTGAAAATAGGGGAACATGTAAATGCCTGCAAGTATTTACACAGAAAACTTAAGCTTAAAATATCTAGGCAGATTAAGTATTTACCTGAGAGCTACTCACTGAGATACCTTCCAGAGACTCCTCAGTAGCTGGAGCAAGAGTGATACTAACCGGAGGGGTGACCAAAGTCTCCCCAATCACAGAAACTAGTGATCTACTCACCTGAGGGTCCAAATATGGATCCCATAAGTAAAGGGACCACATCCAAGATATCTTTAAAGAAATAAAATACACAGATGTGTAACTAAGATAGAAGGTAGAGGTTGCAAAGACTAAACATGCCACTCGAATTAGTCCTGTGGAGCTAAGTACAAGTCCCTCAGACAAAGGGACTTTAGTTAGGTTGACTGAAGCAACTTTCACTACACAAAAGAAATTGGAAACTCACAAGTGCTACCGCAAGAACTGTCTTTGAGACCCTTACCACGGGCATACAGGTGAGGAGTCTCACTAGCACTATCTTGCAAGAGAAAAAAGATATGATAATTTATAAGTCTTTCGTAGTAATGAAAAAGGAGGCATAAAAGATGAGTAAAGACAAGTTAAAATAGTTACCAAGAGAGGGGCTATAATAATGCCTCCCACAAATACAATGGCTACAGGAGCTTCCTTGAAGGTAGCAGGGACTACTAAAGGGGGAACTGAAGAGGCAGATGGAAAAGTGGTAGTGCCAACCAATTGGCATAACAAAGTATGAAAATGGAATCCCAATGGCAAAGGAAAATGAATAAAAAAGATAAGATTTAATGTAGGCGTACCTGAAGCCCCTATAAAGAAGAAGGAGGGAAGATGATTGACACGATAGTAGTAGTGGATACAATGGCCTAGTTATGGCAAAAATGGTTAGAAAACGAAACATAAACGAATAAAGAGATCAAGCCTAACGAGAATAAGAAATGCCTGAGAGGTGGAGCTAACCTGTGTATCAGGCTCGCTAGATGAAATAGTGAAAATGGGTCCGAAAGATATAGGCCGATTTTGAGGCATATTGTCCATGTGCCCAAAGACTTGGGAGATGGGAATCCTCCGTGAAGGCGATAGACCTGGGGCAGTGCCTCCCATAAGCAGGGTTATTCCCCTAGTAGATGAAGGGCCACTAGAAGAAGGTCCTTGTAATAAAAATAAATAAAGACAATACAATTATGGATGTAGAAAATATTATAGAGTAGAGAAAGACTATAAAAATACAGGCTCAAAGTACCTCAGACAGTCTTATAGACGAACCTCTCATAGCCAAGGAGGGATGAGGTGAAGAAAGGCGACCAAGAGAAATAATCACCTTTGTGTATACCAATGGGAGACTTCAAAATATATGCCTCATAATGTAAAAAGAAAGATTAAGAGACTCACGAGAGGTAATGTTTAACTGGACTAAAAAGGAGGACACAGGAGAAGTCCTCACTGCAGTAGATAAGTGCCAAAAAAAGACAAGGCACAAGATGTATTAGTAAAACAAAAAAGAAAAGAGAGTAACAAATGAACATAGGGAAATGACAAACCTCCCTATATAGGCCCAAATATGAGACTAACATAGAACTCCGGGCCATAGGAAAAGGCCCTCGGGTAGGAGGCGAAGGCGAAGGTAGAGGCGACGGATCACATGTCATAATTTAGACACCTTACAAATGTCGTAAACATAAAGGCAATTCATATTTGAACTATGTATATGAAAATACATAGTAAAACAATACTAAACAAGTTAAGAGAGAAGACTTACAGTGGTAAAGCGGGCAGTCTTCCCATATGGTAGATGTCTGGTAGTAGGACTGCTGGCAGATGAAGCGCCTATCAGGGCACCCTCACTAGATGGATCCCTCGAAACTGGTAACAAAGAAGACATATCAGGGTGTTGATCATCATAAGGATCAGTGAAACTCGTCTTATTCTTAGAAGAATATCCATCGTCATAAGAGGGAGTGCTTTTATAATCGACTAGTTCCTTTTAAAATGATAAAGATTTGGAACCGGCAAGTGAAACCCCGCATGAGTCAATTCCACTAAGTAAAAAAAGAATGAGGTATAATACCTTCAATGGGAATGGAAGTAACATCAGGATCTTCATAAGATAACCCAAGGGCCTCATAGCCTTACTCTTACACAGTCCTATACGTCTCCTTTACCCTAAGATCATCAGTGTTAGACCCCTAGTCTTGTGTAGGAAAGAGATAAGAGGTCCCAGTGCTAGTTTTATTCTTTTTCTTCTTCTTCTTCTTCTTCTTCTTCTTCTTCTTCTTCTTCTTCTTCTTCTTCTTCTTCTTCTTCTTCTTCTTCTTCTTCTTACTCGCCTTGGTTCTTACTAGCGAGGAGGGGGGGATAGGGGTAGCAATGGAATCATTAGAAGTAACAACGGTAGCAGGGGCAATGGTGGCTAGTCTGAAGCTAGAAACATCCACATCGAGGTGCTTTCGCTTCAAAGAAGCAAAAGCTCTTGACATGCCGCTTGACTTGGTCCTAGCACATTGAGGTTAATTATTTAGAATAAATAGACTCATCAAAGAGAGGCCTTATTAATATTCGAGTGAGCTGCTCGAGAAGATTCTTAGGGATGGTACTCCGGTGCCACACTGACCTTTGGGCCCTTTTACCTAAATACCTATCATTTTTAGGATTTTTTTTATAAATAGTCTCATGATACCTCACATACTTTTGGATCAACAGAACCTGCTTTTGCCAAAGGGTGAACCATGAGCGAGTGAAGGAAGGAAGGTAATCTCAATAAGGTATAAATAAATTGCCCAAATATCAAACCCTATCAACCACCCCCTCAAATGTGAAATTGCCAAAAGCCTCAAGGTATAGCTCGGAGGGGGAGGTGCTCGAAGGATAAATAGGGATAGGAACACCCTGGTCATAACCAAACTGCCTCCTTTCTCTATCACAGTGGTAGAAATCCACACCTTTACCCATGTCGGTGAGAGAATGCAAAGTGTAGGGAACAAGTATAACGACCACAAAAATATAGTGGCAGGTAGGAATAGACTAAGCATCAGCAGGACAGTAGAAATTTCCCCCAGTAGCTGAGAAGTAATGCCAAGAAAAACAAAACTCCAACAGTATTTTAATAAGTCCTAAAAGAAAACTCATCGATGTTAAGAACACTCTATATATTGAATCAATTGAGTCTGCATATATATGAGTTCTAACTAGTTTGTATATCTAGACAAAATAGGTTAGAATAGTTTGAGAACTCCATCTCCTCAAAGGTACAAGCTCCATGAAAAAAATCCAGTCCAAGAGAACCTTCAAAGTGAAGTTAATTCTAACCCTAAAACCACAAATAAGACACTTGCACTGCATAATACATATCATCTATTTTCTTAATGGTTTGTCAACACTTCAAATATTTTTAAAATCAATTTAATTCAATTCAAATCATTTTATATAATTTTAAACAATTTTCAAATGAGTTTTGAATTAATTAAAATATGTTTTTGAAAGTGTTGTGGGTATAAGTTGAATTTTAGAAACTTATTTTCTATGTTTAGTGTTTGCCTGGGTAGAAATCGAAAGATCTAGAGAGTTGGAGGTGTGCTTTGTAATTATTTTCAACACGCGTCTCAGCCTTCATCTGGTGCGTACACGTGTTGGTTGCATATTGGTTAGATTTATGTTTTCTGTTAGACACAATACACTTTCACATCCTCATCCCTTGGATCATTTGAATCAACGTACTGGATGCATTTTATTTCAATCCGTGTGAACCTAGCCTTACCCAATCAGTGATCATTTAACCCATCGCCTGTGTTAAACCGTTGGATTTAAGTCAACTCATTTAGACTTAATCTCATCCATAAGATTGAGGCTCGAGTTCTTGATCCTTCTATGCTTAGAATAAAAAGAGACTAAGCCTCAACATTTTGAGACTTTTTCCATTTCGTAAAAAATGAGAGAAAAGATAGAGGAGAGAGAAGGGAGAAGATAGGGAAAGTAGAGAGAGCGAAAGATTAGAAGAAAAAACCCTAGTTTTCTTCGTAGTTCAAACCTCTGTGAGTCTTTCCCTAAACCAAAACACTAAAAACCTATAAGTCCCTACACTAGAAAACCTATTTTTTGAGAGTTAGATCCTTTTAGGGTTTCTGTGTTTTTTGTTTTGTGTTTTCGTTTGAAGACCTCTTCAAATATTTGTTTCTCTCAAAACTCATCTCTAAGAGAGATTTAAGTTTCATCGTTGAAACTAAGTTTTTATTAAAGAGAACATCACATGATATATTTTATGTTCTCGTTTTAGATATGTCATTTTAGATCTATACTGTTTCAATGAGTTTTTGAAATAAAAACTTTTTGTTTCAAAAATAATTTTTCAAATCTAGTGAGTTGCGTGTGTCTAATTTTTATTTCATATTTTATGAAATACTGGTGTACAAAAATAAAAGGAACACAAAAGAACTATTGCTAAAGTTTTAAAGCGTGCATCTGAAAATAGGTTTTATATCAAAACTTGTTGAATATGTCATTGCATGTTAAGTCTGAATCTATTTTGTTAAAGTAGACTTTTAGTATAGTTTAGATCTCGATTGGAGGTTTACAATTTCAAAAATATTTTCAAAACCCTAAAATTGTTTAAGATCTTGAACCGTCTTCTGAGCAAGGTATCCTTGAGATCTGTGGTCATATAAAATATCAAGAGGTCTTTGCTTGAAAAATCAAGATTCACAAATAACTTCATATTAAAACGTTTGTAATTTGTTAGGAAAATTTGTATAAATCTTGAGAGGGTGAGTTGCATGCTTGCATGCAGTAACACATCACAAATACTATCTCACACGAAAACTTAGACACTGTGGTTATGTATGAGAATCTTGATTTTGAAAGAGTTGCTGGAATCAGAATTCAAATAAAAGGAGATCAAGGAAAAGACAAAGAAGCAACAAGGAAAGATCAAGTTCCAAGTTAGAATATCTTTGGAGTGGAGAATCTCGTGTAGGTACATTCTGAACTTAGGTTAGGATCTTTGTAGTTTTCTTAAGTGTTGTAACTTGATTTTTATTCTAGTGGATTTTCGTTTTGTTCAGTAGAGGAAACTGTGGATGTTTCCCTTATTTAAGGGTTTTACCACGTTAAAATTCTCGTGTCTATTTCTTTGAATGTTCTTAACTGTTTGTTGTGATTGGGACTATTTTTATTAAAAATTAAACAAAAGGTAATCAACTATTGAATTTAATTCATATATTCAGAAAAAGCTTTTATAACACATCTTGTATTTTTCAAAAATATTTTTTCCCAAAATGTTTATTTGGAGTTTACTAAACTTATAACTATTTGTTATTAATCTTGTAAACAAAAGATTTTAGTATTAAGTATGTTTTTTCAATTGGTATCAGAGCAGGAACACCTTTTGTGATCCGGAAACTTGAGAAATTATTTTTGAAACTTATTTCTGAAAAAAATCTCTGAGTATGGAAGAAAAATTTGAGAAGTTTGGTACCCTATCCACACCACCACTCTTTGATGAAAATAATTTTTTGTACTGGAAAGTGCGAATGACTGCTTTCATTCAAGAAACCCTGGGTGATGAATTCTGGGAAATGATTGAAACATGGTTTGAACATCTTACTAAACCTACCTTTTTCCACTGATTTAACAAGGATTAAGAAACTTCTTAGTGAATTTACTCAGGAAGAGGAAAAACTATCTCTTAATAATAATGAAGGAAAGAATGCCATCTTTATGTCCATTAATGAATATGAATTCAAAAGAATATCCATTTGTTCTACTTATAAAGAGGCATGGGACACTTTAGTCATTGCTCATCAGGGTGATGAACGTGTCAAAGATGGAAAAACCCAAATTCTTTTTCAGCCATATAACACCCTGATTATGAATTACGATGAATCGTTTGATGATCTCTACACAAGGTTAACTGATATTTTTACAAAACTTCATGAGAATGGTATAACCTAAAGTAGAAAAGAAATTGTGTCAAAGATTCTTAGTCATTTCCATCTAAATTTGACAACAAGAGATATGATAATGAGGAAATGAATGACCCTAATATGACTCCTGAATTACTTAGATGTAAACTTAGGACTGTTGAATTGGAACTGGACTTTAAATATCAATTGACCAGACAGACTAATAAAGCATCTAGTTCAAATGTTGTTTTTTCAACTAAATTACCAGTGCCTAAATTGAACTCTATAAAATTTGACACTGACTATCTTGAAAATTGTGATTTGGAAAACCTTGACAATGAAATAGCTCTTATGAGTAAGAATTTCAAAAAGATTTTGAAATCCATAAATGCTGTAGCCTCTAAACAAGGCAAATCAAATTATCAAGGTAATCAATCTCACAGACCTCATGACAGAGACAATACCAAACACACTTATGACAATAGGAGGAATTATGATCCCAACAGACCTAAACCTGACATTAAAGATGTTAAGTGTCATCGTTGTGGTAAACTTGGTCACTATGCTAGTAAATGTCCAACTAGTTTTAATAATAACAACAAGGCCAATATATGTTAGACATGGGATGACTCTGGTTATTCTGATGAGGATGAATCTAAGTCAACCCAAATGAATGATTATTTAATGTCTTTCTTTGCTAAGATAATATATAATGATAATGGAAGCTTGCCAGTTCATGAACTTGAAATGCCTGTTGACGATGTCAATAGTCATGCTGATAATTATGTTCCTATTACTGCTAAAAGATTGTTTGTGAATCAAAGTGAGAATGCTGATGATGAATTGAATGTGTGCGTGAGTAAAGAACCTATAAAAAAATATAGGGGAAAATTCACTCGATGCACATAGTGAGTCTGATGATGATCTGCCTGATTTACACGAATTGTACACTAAAACGGTTAAGAAGAGTGCTCGCTAAGGAAAAATGATAAAAACCTTAAGTAAGCGTATCGATTTGCTTAACCAAACCATTAGGAAGAACACTGAAGATTATACTGCCCAATGTGTTGCTCATGAGACTGAGATTGAGAATTACAACTTGAGAATAAATTCTTTGATTCAAAAGAACCATGAATTTCGAACAAAAATACAAGGCAACCCTTATTGAACTAGAAGAGTCATAGTAAAAGGTTTCAAATGATTTTAAAAAATGTCAACACTTTGAAACACAAACCAAGACTTATGAAAAAAAATATTATTGGAAGCAAATTTGACTCTGAAGATAAGTCCGGCCTAGGTTTTGGAGAAATAGTGCACACAAGTAAGACCAATGTTTCTCTTGAAAATGTCACTTTTATAAAACAAGGCCAAACTTATCAAAATGTTCAAAAAGATGAACCAAATCTCAATGTCTCTCAATCAACACATAATCAATACAATCAACAATTAAAACGAAACTGTCAAACTAAATATGTATGTCCTTCTTCCAGAGACCAAAGACATCAACCTAAACCTAATGATGACTGGACTACTTTAACTAATAGATCCAAGACAATTTTCAAAGACTTAAATAAGAAATTCAAGTCCTATACCTATCAGTACTGTTCCTACTACGATATTTTTAGACATACTATAGATGAGTGTTTCCATAAAAGGACATACACTCCTACCTACCAAAACTTTAACTGTTCTAGGATATCCTGAAATACTTATATACTTCCTAAATAGGCAACAAAAAACTCTAACTCTAAAAATAAAAATAGAGGGTCCAAGACTAAGAAACAATAATTTAGAAAGACCCCTCAAACTTTTTCTCAGTCAAAAGGGCATAAATTTTTTAACACCAGGTCTATTTGGATTGGAAAAGATGATTTACTACCCCAACTCAAGTGCAACAATTATCATTTATGCTTCACTTCAACTAGATGGTATTTAGACTCTAGATGTTCTAAACATATGATCGGGGATGAAACCAAATAGAAGAATAAGACAGACTTCCTTGGAGGTAATGTCATGTTTGGAGATGGTGTTTCTTCTCAGATCATAGGTAAAGGAACATTGAGTTAGCAAGGGCTTCCTGAACTGAATGATGTTCTATTAGTTAAAGGACATAAAGCCAATCTCTTAAGTATATTATAATTTTGTGATTCCAATCACTCAGTTAACTTTTCTAAAAAAGATTACAAAATTATTGATGAAAAGGGTAATTGTATTTTAATAGGAAACAGAACCCCGAAAAACTGTTACACAATAACTGATCTATGGCATAATAGATTGGGACACACAAATTATGATAACCATAGAAGATTGAGTTCCCAATAGATACTTAGAAGTTTGCCAAAAATTAAAGATTCTTTTACTCCTGTATATGGACCTTGACAAGAAGGCAAAATAAGTAAATCGCCACACAAGAAATTTAAAGATATCCTTACCTCTAAGCCTCTAGAACTTATCCACATGGACTTCATGGGTACTTCAAGAACTATTAGTTTCTGTGGAAACTCATACATCCTAGTTATAGTGGACGACTATACGAGATATACATGGGTAGCTTTTATGAAACATAAATCAGAAACCTTCAATGAATTCTTAAGAATTCTCTGAATAATTGAGAATGAGAAGGATACCTAAGTGTGTCGAATTAGGAGTGACAGAGGTGGATAGTTTAAGGACTGTGGAATCTCTGAGTATTGTGTAGCTAATGGCTATAAACATGAGTTTCGCCCTCCCGAAACCCCACGTCAGAATGGTGTAGCTGAATGAAAGAATAGGACTTTATAAGAAATGGCTAGGGTTATGTTACATGCTAAGAATCTCCCTAGATACTTTTGGGTAGAAACTGTCCAAACCGCGTGTCATATTATTATCTACCTCAGAAAAAATTTGAAAAAAACATCTTATGAATTATGGTTCCACAAAAAGCCAAACTTGAAATATTTTAAAACCTTCGGTAGTATCTGGTATATCTGCAAAAATAGAGAGCATCTTTTTAAATTTGATACCTGAGGAAAAAAGGGATTTTTTCTTAGCTATTCCCAAAATAGTTGGGCTTTGCGTGTCTTTAAATATAGAACCAAAACTATTATGGAATCAATTAATGTAATTATAGGTGACACAAGTGTTAGGAGTAGTGAGAGCTAACCAATAACATTTGATGAGGACGAACTAGTTTTATCCCCTGATCCTCAAGATGATACTAATTCACTGCCACCTGAGAATCCTTCTGTACCAACTTAGGTTTTTAAAGATCATCCCATTGAAACCATTGTCGGTAATCCTTCGGAAGTAGTTAGAACTAGATCCCAACTTTGACAAGTGGCATATTTTTCTTTTTTTATTTCTCTAGAGGAACCTAAAAATGTTAATAATGCACTTACTGACTCATTTTGGACAAATGCTATGCAAAAAGAGCTAATCCAATTTAAGACTTACGATGTTTGGAATCTGGTTCCTAAACCAAAAGATTCGAAGGTTATTAGCACAAGATGGATTTTTAAAAACAAAACTGATGAAAATGGGGAGGTAATTAGAAATAAAGCTAGGGTGGTTGCACAAGGATACTCCCAGATTAAGGGAATTGATTTTGACAAAAATTTCGCCCCTGTTACTCGTCTGGAATCAGTTCGTCTCCTCCTTTCAATTTCTTGTCATATGAAATTCAAATTATTCCAAATGGATGTTAAATTCTCTTTTTAAATGGAATTTTTCCTGAAGAATTTTATGTAGAACAGCCCAAAGGATTTGTTAATCATATACACCCGAACCACGTCTTTAAGCTTCAGAAAGCTTTATACGGTTTGAAACAAGCTCCTAGATCTTGGTATGAGAGAATATCTACCTTCTTAGTGTCTCACAATTTTGTCCGTGGCGGAAACGATCAAACATTATTTGTTAGAAAGGAAAATTAACATATCTTAATCGCGCAAGTATATGTGGATGATATTATTTTTGGTTCCACCTATCCCAAACAAGTAGAGAACTTTGCTGATATCATGCATACCGAATTTCAGATGTCTTTAATGGGTGAACTATAATATTTTTTGGGTTTATAAGTAAAACAATGCAGTGATGGTTTTTTTATTTATTAGTCCAAATACACTGCAGAATTAGTTAAAAAATTTGGCTTAGAAAATGCTAAAACTTCTAGAACTCCTAGGAGTACTTCAACTATACTTTATAAGGATAATATTGGGAAAAGTGTAGATCCTACCCTTTATATAAGTATGATATGAATTTTGTTGTATCTTGCCGCGTCTCGACCCGGTATATCTTTTACCGTGTGTATCTGTGCTAGATACCAAAGTAACCCTAAAGAATCTCATTTATTAAGTGTAAAAAGGATTATTAAATATATTAAGGGGACTCTAAAATTTGGCACTTGGTACACAAATGATATGACTAGTTCTATTGTAGGATACACCGATGCCGATTGGTCCGATTGTTCTGACTATAGTAAGAGAACTTATGGTGCTTGTTACTACGTGGGCAATAATTTCGTAGGTTGGTCGTGTAAGAAACATAATTGCATTTCATTATCTAGTCCTGAATCAGAATCTATAGCAACTGGTACTTGTTGCACTCAATTACTTTGGATTAGACAAATTCTTAGTGATTATGGACTCACAGAAAAATAACTAACCATGTTTTGTGATAATCAAAATGCTATTAATATTATCCAAAAATCTTGTATTGCACTCACGAACGAACTAAGCATATTAAGATTAGACATCATTTTATTCGTGACCTTGTCGAATCCAAAGATCTCATTATTGAAGATCTGAACACTCAAAAATAGCTCGCAGATCTCTTCAGAAAACCATTAGATAACATTAGTTTTGAATATTTACGAACCGCTATAGGCATTATCATTCTCAATTAATATCTATGTTTTTGTGATTTATACCTCGTGTATAATTGAGAAAAATTGGGGGAGAAGATCTTGAGTATTTCTTAGCGAGATTTTACTATCTATCCCTATTATAACTAAACTAATATGCCAAATTTAGTGTTTAACTTGTTACATGCACTTCAGACCCGTTGTACATCTTGTTTATATTTTGTAGGGTATTGGACTGTATGTAGTTGAGTATTATATTTTCTTTACCTTATTTTCGGTTCTAGGATGGGAAATGGTATTTTTAAATTCAATATAGGACTCACATGATTTCTTTTTATTTTGACCTAAGAGTATTGAATACTTAAGGGAATTTTGTCTCTAATATCCAAAGGGGGAGATCGAGAAGACACTATATATTGACTCACTTGAGTTTAGATATATATGAGTTTGAACTAGATTTGATATATAGAAAAATAGGTTAGAATAGTTTGAGAACTCCATCTCCTCAAATGCACAAGCTCCATAAAGAAATCTAGTCCAAGATAACCTTCAAAGGGAAGTTAATTCTAACCCTAAAACCACAAATAGGACACTTTCACGTAATAATACATATCATCTATTTGCTTCATGGTTTGTCAACACTTCAAATCTTTTTAAAATCAATTTAATTCAATTCAAATAATTTTATATAATTTTAAACACTTTTCAAATGATTTTTGAATTAATTAAAATGTGTTTTTAAAAGTGTTATGGGCATAAGTTGAATTTCGGAAACTTGTTTTCTATGTTGATTGTCTGCCTGGGTAGAAATCAAAAGCGTTAGAGAGTTTGAGATGTGCTTTGTATTTATTTTTAACACGCATCTGAACATTCATCTGGTGTGTACGCGTGTAAGTTGCATATCAGTTGGATTTATGTTTTCTGTTAGACACAAAATAGTTTCACATCCTCAGCCCTTGGATCATTTTAATCAACGTACTGTATGATTTTTATTTCAATCCGTGTGAACCTAACCTTACCCAATCAGTGATCATTTAATCCACCGCATATGTTAAACCATTGGATTTAAGTAAACTCATTTAGACTAAATCTGAGCCATAGGATTGAGGCTGAAGTTCTCGATCCTTATATGCTTAGTATAAAAAGAGACTAAGCCTTAGCATTTTGAGAATTTTGCCATTTCATAAAAACTGAGAGAAAAGAGAGAGGAGAGAGAAGAGAGATAAGGGAGAAGAGAGGGAAAGTAGAGAGAGAGAGATTAAAAGAAGAAACCCTAGTTTTCTTCATAGTTCAAACCTCTGTGAATCTTCCCCTAAACCAAAACAACAAAAACCTAAAAGCCCCTACACCAGAAAAACTATCTTGTGAGAGTAAGATCCTTCTAGGATTTCTATGTTGTTGTTTTTGTGTTTTCATTTAAAGACCTCCTCAAATATTTGATTCTCTCAGAACTCATCTCTAAGAGAGATTTAAGTTTCACCATTGAAACTAAGTCTTTCTAAACGATAACTTCACAGGATATATTTTCTGTTCTCGTTTTACATCTGTCATTTTAGATCTATACTCTTTCAACAAGTTTTTGAAATAAAAACTTTTAGTTTCAAAAATAATTTTTCAGATCTAGTGAGTTGCGTGTCTCTAATTTTTATTTCATATTTTATGAAATACTGGTCTACAAAAATAAAAGGGACACAAAATAACTCTTGCTAAAGTTTTAAAGTGTACAGATCTAAAAATAGGTTTTATATCAAAACTTGTTGAATCTGTCATTGCATGTTAAGTCTGAATCTGTTTTGTTAAAGTATACTTCCAGTCTAGTTTGGATCTCAATTGGAGGTTTACAATTTCAAAAATATTTTAAAAACCCTGAAATTGTGTAAGACCTTGAAACATCTTCTGAGCAAGGTATCCTTGAGATATGTGGTTATATAAAAGATCAATAAGTCTTTATTGGAAAAGTCAAGATTTAGAAATAACTTTCATCTTAGAACGTTTGTAATTTTGTTAGGAAAGTTTGTATAAATCTTGAGAGGGTGAGTTGCATGTTTCCATGTAGTAACACATCATAAACACTATCTCACACGAACACTTAGACACTGTGGTTCTGTTTGATAATCTTAAATTTGAAAGAGTTTTCGGAATCAGAATTCGAATAGAAGGAGATCAAGGAAAAGACAAAGAAGCAGCAAGAAAAGATCAAGTTCCAAGTCACAATACCTTTGGAGTGGAGAATCTCATATAGGTACATTCTGAACTTAGGTTAGGATCTTTGTGGTTTGCTTAAGTGTTTTAGCTTGATTTTTATTTTAGTGGATTTTCGTTTTGTACCGTAGAGGGCACCGTGGATGTTTCCCTTGTTTAATGGTTTTACCACGTTAAAATTCATGTGTATATTTCTTTTAATGTTGTTAACTATTGTTGTGAATGGGATTGCATGGTAACGTTAGTAGATGTTTATTAAAAACTAAACAAAAGGTAATCAACTGTCGAATTTAATTCATACATTCGAAAAAGCTTTTATAAAACATCTTGTGTTTTTTGAAAAGAGTTTTGCCCAAAATTTTTATTCGAAGTTTACTCAACTTATAACTATTTGTTATTAATCTTGTAAACAAAAGCTTTTAGTATTAAGGCTATTTTTTTCAGATATTGTCTATCAAAGAGTAGTCTTAGGAGTCTTCTTGTGCCATCTCGCAACATGAGCAGCCCCACTATGGCAAGACCTAGCCTCTGGGGCAATATTGGGAAAAGTCTCGATAAGAAAGACATGAGGATGAAAGTGTTGGAAAATTTGATAGCATTATAACGACCACAAGAGTTCTCCACATTTACATGGGACCTATCTAGCCAAGTGTATAAAGATCCCAAAGTCAAAGTTGTGAGGGGGATTGGACTCCCTCGATCAAGCCTCATAGAAAGATTGAACGAAATCTCACAATGAGAATCATATCTAGTCTCCCAGGAAGAAGAAATATACTCAGAAAAATGACAAAAAATGCTGCCAAGTGTGAGGGGGAATTAATTTTTGGACCTTCTTAATTACTTAAGGCCCTGATCGATCTCTCACCCTTGGTCAGCTGCTCAAAGTTCTTAAACCATTATCTCTGCCATTTTGTGAAAGATTGCTTGGTGGTCCCAGTGAAGTTGATAGTTACGTAATTCGAGCACTCGCCCAAAGCAGAATGAAGATCCCCCACCATTTTCTCCACGATCTCATCCTCAAAACCATCACTAAGAACATGGTTCCCTAAGTAGGATATGGTGATCATCTCACAGATGTCCTCCAAAGTGATGGTAAACTCCCCCTAGCCAGTAATAAAAGTATGAGAATCCCTACTCCATCCATAAGTCAGCAAAGTAAAAGCACGTTCCTGCTTGACAATAGAGCAATCCTTGAGACTGATAAAAGTGGTCAAAAGACCTAGTCCCTCAACAACAGCTCTTTGCGAGGGGTGGACAAGACTTGATCCACCTAGACACCCCATTCCTTTATATCACCCCCATATGCCTTGAATTCAATATGGGAATGGGGAAAGCCACCCTTATCTACTCATCCCCTAAGTATTGAATCAGGTAAAAATATAGGAAAGTTCGAAGACTCGCCTAAACCCACTTGGGGTCACTCATTGTTCTTGGCCACAAACTTTTACTCAAAATTCACAAGAGAAGACATGAAAGTTTCCTCCTGGCCAAAGTAGGATGCCAAACTATAAAGGAAAAAATACCACTCTTAGCAAGCAGTTAAGTATTCCCTTTGATATTTGAAATAAACCACAAGCAAGGAGGATGAGTATATCCCTATATCGAGGGTCCCTCTAGACAAGTAATCCACTGTTAGGGTGAAAATCCAAGCAGGTGAGGAGCCCCCTGTAGAGAGGGGTACTCTAGATGAGGAGAACCCCATGGTAAAAATGGCAACAAAAGAGGAACCCCTCCTCATAGATATCCCAACAGACGAGGAGGCCCCTATTGTGGGAACTCAAACAGGCGATGAGACCCCCATAGTGGGTATCCTAACAGATAAACCACAAAATTTTCTAAAAGAAAAATCCAAAATCTGATAAGTAATGGTGGTGGCTCCAGTGTCCAAAACCATTGAGATAGTGACAGTTATGGTCACCTCACCCACTAGCACCTCGCTAGTGGCAATGGCGATGGTGGAAGTAAGGTTTTGAGAATATCAAGAGGCCATATGCAGTGGTAAAATATAGAAGAGATGATGATGGCTATTGAAACTTTCAACTTATTTTCTCTCTCTCTCCCTCTCTCTCTCTAAAGAACTTATATTTGATAGTGAATGACAAGGTCAATAGAAAGAGGAAGTTAAAAAGGTTTTTTTATACTCTATTAAGATACTTACAGACTGCCAATCAAAAGGGGACTGAATCTTTTCCAATGATGAGATCTATATTCCCCATGTGTCAAGTGCCACCTTGAGAACATAAAAGCGGGATGAAGTGACATGCCTAATTAATACAACAGTGTCATCATGAGAGTGAGTTAGATGGTTCATATTCCAAGATATAAGGAATCATTGCGTATAAAAACCTTTGGTATTCCGAACACACAGATTTATGTATGATGGGACTAATGTAGAGGGGTACACACTCAATAGCCCAAATAATTGGGTGAGCAGGCCCAACTAGAAAGAGGAGGCTCACCACAAGCACCCCCAAAATAAATTCTTTGGCCAAATTCACGGAATTAGAACATGGGCGAGGAGGGCCTTAGGAAAGGCTCCTCGCCCCAATCTGCCCAAAAGTTCACAAAATTAGAACTTGGGCGAGGAGGGCCCAGGAAGGACTTCTCGCCTTAATTTCTCTAAAAGTTCACATAATTAGAACTTCGACGAGGAGGGCCTCAAGAAGGTCCCCTCGCCCCAATTTGTCCTAAACATCACAGAGTTAGAACTTAGGCGAGGAGGCCCCCGAGAAGGGTTCCTCACCCAATTGATCTAAAGCTCACAAAGCTGGAACCTCGACGAGTAGGCCATCCAGTAAGGGCTCCTCACCCCAATTTAGTCAAAGTTTTCAGATATTGAACTTGGGCAAGGAGGCCCACCAAGAAGGTTTCCTTGACCCGAAATTCCCAAAACTTAGCTTGGAATTTTGGCGAGGAGGCTCGTCATAAAGAGCTCCTTGTCTCAAGGAACTTAGAAAACACATAAATGAAGTTTGGACGAGTAGTACCATCATAAGTGGCTACTCATCCCAAAATGTTCAAAAGTCACAAGAATAAAGTATGAATGAGGAATCCCACTACGAGGAGCTCCTCGTCCTTAGAGATTCAAATTCCCTACAAAATAAAACCAGTGGGAGATAAGGTCGACCTAGAGTGTCCTCCTCCCCAAGTTTTATTACTCACAAGTATGTTAAAGCACTAATATGTCACTTTCTTGTATAGGTATCCTGGTTGAGCAAGTAGGGCTCAAAAAGGAAAGTTGGGATCTCTTGGGAGTTTTGTAAGTTGGGATCTCTTGGGAGTTTTGTTTTGGTGGCTGAAGAATAAGATTTGTTGAGAAAGCTCAACCATTTAGCACTTCAAAATTTTGAGAACACTAGTAGATAGACCCTAGGGGTCTCCCAACCCTTAAATAGTTCACACCCAGTCATAATTGAAATGAGCAACCAAAGGGTTTCTCACAAGAAATGAATAGTTTATAAAATAATTGTAGAGTAGGTGGTCCTTGAGTCCTCTCCTAAAGTTTGTAAATTATTTTAGAGTAGGTGGTCCTTGAGGCACCTCCTCAAGTTTATAAAATATTTAGAGGAGGTGGTCCCTGAGACCCTCCTTAAGTTTAAAAAGTTTGTACAATAAGTTACCATTTTAAAAGATATTTACCAAATCAGATATTTTGTCTTCAATCATAGACATATATGCTTTTTGACTTTGGTTTACACCAGGTGGCACCTATCTGAGGGGACAGGCGGCTACACACATATAGTGATAAAAGGTACGTTACAGACCTTGTCCTTCACCAACCCCTTTAGTTTTAGCGCCCAAAAAGTGATAACTCAGCGCTAGTGCCCAAGTATAAATAGGACCCTTGCGCTAGATCAAGTCATAATCATAACTCGATTCATATCATTGCTCTCTCAAAATCACCCCAGATATCTAGTGTTCCCTCCCTTCTCTCTCTCTTTCTCTGAGTGCTAAGTACCTTATTTTTTTCACTCCACACTAACAACCATTATTCTCAGGAGATTCTCTTGCAAAAAAGTTACTATTATTGTTATGAAGTTCATCTTCTTGTAAGGAGTAGTTCTTATTTTGGATCTATTTTTACTAAAAGGAGAAGGTTTTACTGGGTGCTGCTCTAGAAGTTCTTGAAAGAGATTGAAGGCAGAGTCCATTGGAGTGGGTCGCGCCTCACCCTTTCTAGTTATTCATAGACCCCAGTACAACTACCCTCCAACAGTCATCAGCGACTCGTTTGATATTTTCATCTAACGACATCATATTGTTTTGTGTTTTTAAACTTGTTAGACAGGACTCTCGATCAGGGATTAAACGACATCAACTGTTGTTCAAACGACCTTGACATCGCGTTAGAACGATCCCGCCGACTCAAGTTTTTTATAAATACCTATTTTATGAGTCTTTTTTTCTCAAGATGTTTGCTGAACGAAAACTACATAAGTGCGAATATTCTATCTTCACTTTTAGGGATTAAAAACTTTATTTTGGATTCATAAATCATCCAAATTACTTTAGTGAATTGTATTTGGAATCTAAGACAAAATTTTGTTGAAGTTTATCTTGTGGAAATGAAATCTCTACTACTTGATTGGTAGCTCTTAAGGGAGTTACTTACTGATTACTGCGGTCATTGAGAAGACTAGAGGGTGTTCTTTATTGAAGGAGAGTTACGGTTATTGTGGGTTCTTGAGGGAGTCCATTGCTGATCTAGAGTGTGATATATGTGAATTTTCTTTCGGAGATTCATTGTGGATTTCATTGTGTACTTTGTAAGTTACGATTTACTGTTCATAGTGAAATAAAGGTTTTACCTGAAATGTTTTTCTTTCTGAATGTCTATTTGTTGGATTTGTATGATCAATTTATTCACCTAGATGCATGTTTTAGGTTTTAATTAATTTGGATAAAAAATTGATATTTAATTAAATAAGTTTAATGTTTGGAAATTTGCGAATTAAATTAATAATCGATATCTCATACCCCTTTTATAAATTGATATTAGAGCATTATCTTTGGATTTTATACCATCTACAACATTTAAATTCTTGGCATGTTATATAAGTCGAGGAAATTTCATCTTGTTCAACATTCTTGCACCAAAGGTTGACATTGACGTTTTTTCTGTAGAAGTATCTCATTGACTTCATGCGCCTATGTTATGAATGCCTATGTTGATTTTCTCATGGAAAATATTCACACAAATACATTCCACTTCTAGATTCGAATATTTTAGTGTTATTCCATAGTTTGATGCATTTTGTACCTATATGTACCTTTTATACATATACTTTATGTATTTGAAAATTTTCAAAACAATAGTGATTGAAAGCCTTTCGAAAGTTCATCATATGCGAATACTAATTATTTTTATGATGTAATTTCATTCAAATTCGGGTGATGGTTATTATTCCTGCGAAGTTTCATACTCTTGGTCTATTACAAACAAAAAGGGGAGTACAAATTAATGTGGTGTTTTTTTATTCAATTTTAAACTCTCATACGTGTCACGATATTGATACGACTAAAGTAAATCCTCGTATTGGAGGAAGAGTATCATCACATATCACCGTCGAGTCGCAATAAGAGTCCCACAGGCCTATGGTGGGATTGCCTGGATAAGAGTCGACCCCGTCTCAACAAGTCTCAGCTATATGGAAAGCTAAGACCGCAAGAGCATCAAGTGTTCAGCAAGGACCAGCTTCGTACTCTGCCATGGCCGAGAATAGGAGTGCTTGCACTAATCCAACCTCGATCTGATCTATTCATCCGAGGTCATACTTATGTCTGTGAGCATGGGACCATCATATGGGAGATAGCAACCTCATATCCTACTAGGCTGAGCTCCCAACAAACGATACCAAGCAGCGCGAGCATATGGAAGTACATAAGTAGCATACCCACATTGACAATTCCTTTATAACAAGATCATTCCCTCATATGAGGGAATATTACATCATTATTATATCCATGTGCCATGGACAAGTGTCATAATCTTATTGGTAGTTTCCTTATGCACATGCTGATTACATGCTTAGGGGGTACATTACACCCCCCAAGCCCTATATATACACTTCATCTTCTCCATGAGAAAGGATTGATAACTTTTAATTCAAAATCCTAACAGAACTTTGTCCAATTGTATACAGAAGAGAGATAGAGAGAGCTTTGAGTGTTGTATACAGCGCGAGCATAGTGGATTTCTCACACACTCACACAGTGGATGTAAGCTTAATTGAATGAACCACTTTAAATCATTGAGTTCATATTCTTATTCTCATCTCCTCTTCTCATATATATATATATAAATCCATGTCCATTGTTGTGCTATGATTAAGATTAAGATATTCATAATCTCATCTTAATTCGGTGCTGCTGATTACAGCATAATCAATTTGGCGTTGTGAGTAGGAATATTAGATTTCCATATCTTTCCTGTTTTAGCTTATACTCATTAGAGTATATGTTGGTGAACATGTCCTCCCTCTTTGTAGATATGTTTCACTATTGAAGGAGCTCTTATTGAGCATTTAAGCCCTCCTTCTCCAGCTCATGGCTTAAACATCTTACACCAATGGAAATGGATCCACTTTCTCCTCCTGAGAATAAAGTGGAACCACCGCATGAAGGTGGTGAAAGGTCCAATTAAGCACCGCCCCAATCAGATATGGATGAGGTAGTGATTGCACTTTGCTCCCTCATAGCCAGCTAACAACAAATGCAAAATCAGTTCACTATGTTTAGCCAGAATTTTGAGACCAGAACTGCTGGCGTTGGAGCTGAGTTTGTAACTCCCACTGTTAGAGAAAATGTCCTAGATCAATAAGCTAGGGGACTACCCCCGGTACCAGAAAAGGATCTCCCCCAATAATAGAGATAGAGAGACATTTCGGACCCTAGCCGTCTACACCGGGGAGGTAGAGTCAAGAACTCTGTGATGATAGGGTGGAAGATGACCTCTATGAGGATGAAGAAGAGAGGGAATGCTGGAAACCATATCAGATTGCTAGGGTCACTATCCAACCTTTACAACAAAGTTGGGAGCAAGAGGGTCAATAGAGCCGGGACAACAAACCAAGATGATCAGCCTTGGATAGAATAAGTAGGGGGTTGGCCTTTGATAGGCTCGGCCCTCATGGGGATCTAAAAAACCATATGTCTAGATCAAAGAGTGTTACCGACTCAAGAAGAAATAAGAGGAAAGAAAACTGGACACCTCCCCAAGATTGAGACGAGCAAAGAGAGGTCATCAGCCGACCTAGGTGTCCCAAGAGGGGACCCTTGGTCCAACCAGTTAACAGAGAATGATCATCTTATCCAAATGATAGATAAGGGGCTGGGGAAAATGTTATCCCTATAAAAGTCGACGTTGCAGCAGACAAGCCTTGGAATGAGTCCATACAGAGGTTGGAGAACCAAATAGGGAATATCATTAAAAATGAGACCCCTTGCAGAGGGGATATGATGAAAGATCTCCATTTGTGGCAAATAAATTGAACTACCCAACCCCGACCAAGTTTAATCCACTAGTGGTTACTCTGAAGTATGACAGGAGCTCAAATCTGGTGCATCATGTGGAGATGTATCAATCGGCCTCCGACATCTATTAAATTTTAGACGAGATGAGATGTTGAGCATTCTCTATCACATTGTAGGGGCAACCCATGTATAGTTCACCTCCCTTCCCAATAAATAAATAGGGAGTTTCTAGCATCTAGCCGATAGTTTTGTCCATAATTTTCTTCTTTGGAGTGAAGCCTAGGAAGCAGACGACCCACCTGTTGTGCATCAAACAGGAGAAGGACGAGACTCTGAGGGAATATAAAGACTGTTTTAACAAAGAGAAGCTAGAAGTCAAAGATTATGAAGAAAATATCCCAATGGCAGCCTTTATAGGAGATCTTTAGAAAGGAAAGCTACTCTGGAAGTTGGTCAAGGAGCCTCCAAAGTCCATGGCTTAACTCTTGGCTACAAACGGGAGAGTTATGACGGCAGAGGAGGCTATGGAAGACAAAGAAGATGAAGAAAAGAGAGAACACAATGATGGAAAGTTTCAGAAGTCTAAGGGGAAGGATATAAAGAAAAGGCCGATAGATGATAAGTTTGCGAACTATACCCCTCAGACTGTTAGTTATGAGCACATTTTAAACGAGATAAAAAATAACCGGTCTCTTTGGTGGCCAAAAAAGTTGAAGACCAGTCCTTACAGAAGAAATAAAAATATTTGGTGCGAATTTCACCAAGATCAAGGGAACATCACCGATAAATGCTTCGCGTTCAAAGATGAGATAGAAAAAATGATGAAGTGTGGTAAGTTGAGGACATATGTTGATAAGAGCGGTTCAGGTCGAGGCCGAAATGACGAAGGCTGAGACGACACTAAAAAGAGGAGAAATGATAAATGTATTAAGGACACTCCAGCCAAGCGGGATGACCCTTCAGATAATGATACTGATGATCCAAATCTACCACCAAAGGATGATAATATCCTAGTGAAGAAGCTCAACATGACTTCATTAGGTATAGGCATGATTTGGGGTGTCCTAGAAGGAAGAGTCATTGAGGTGGCCGATTGCAAGGCGAACGTGGTCGAGGAGAAAGCAATAACTAAGGCTGAGGTTGTAAACTCAACCTCTATTGATGTCAAGCTCGATAAAAGGAAGAAAGTGTATATGGAAACCATCATAGTTGACTTTTTAAGGCTAGATTTTAAAGGTATCCTATCTCCTCATGACGACCCGCTCGTTATTAGCATTAGGGTACATGGATGTGAGGTTCTAAGAATCTTAGTTGATGGAGGAAGCTCTATAGACGTCATGGTTTTAACGTGCTCCAAAGGCTTATAACTTAGCCCAGCCAAGCTCATCCCGTACCATCATCAACTGATAGGATTCAGTGGAGAAAATGTTCACCCTCCGCGGATGTACGAAATGGATGTCAGAGTTAAAGACGAGTGGCCGAAGAGGCTGACCAAGAAGATAAACTTTTTTTAATGGATGAGAATGACTTCTTAGCTTATAACCTCATATTAAGATGGGTAGCTCTCAAAGATTTTGAGATCGTGCCTTAGACGATTCATCAAATGATAAAATTCTTGACTCCTTATGGAGTAGGGGAAGTTCAAGGTAACCAAACGTCGGCACGAGAGTGATATTTTAACTCAGTAGAGGAGAAAGAAGCAAAAAAGAAAGCAACAACCACATATAACATTGACACCCTTGATCCCAAAGACGAGACAGAACTCAAGAAAAGGGAAGTCACAGAAGAGGTAGAATCCATCGTCCTCAATGAGGACGAGCCGAAAAAAACCGTCCAGGTTGAGAAAGCCCTAAAATAATATATCAAGGATGTGCTGATTGAATTTCTGAGGAAGTGACAAAGCATCTTATCATGGACTCACGATGATATGCCTGGGATTGACCCAAAAGTAATGTCTCATAAGTTGAATGTTGTTGATGGGGCAAAGATGATAAAGCAAAGGGGGAGGACCTACTCGAGAGAGAAGTACGAGGTCATTAGACATGAGGTTAAATAGCTTGAGAAGGCTGAGTTCATGAGAGAGGTGATATACCCTAAATGGATTTCAAATGCTGTTATAGTACCTAAAGCCAACGACAAATAGAGAATGTGCCTAGACTTCACTGATTTGAATAAATCTTATCCTAAAGACAACTTCCCTCTCCCTCGTATTGATCAGATGGTAGATGCCACAATCGGGGGCATGAATTGATGAGTTTTATGGATTCCTACTCATGTTATAACCAAATCTTCATGGACCCGACCGATAAAGAGAAGATAACCTTTATCATCGAAAAAGGGACCTACTATTACAAGGTTATGCCCTTTGGTCTGAAGAATGCCGGGGCCACCTATCAGCGTCTAGTAAACAAGATGTTTGGATATAAAATAGGGAAGACGATGGAGGTATATATTAATGATATGCTTACGAAGAGTCTGAAGGCCGACACACATGTGGCCAACCTTTTGAAAGAACGTTCAACACAATGGACGAGTATATAATAAAGCTCAATCCAGCGAAGTGTATGTTCGATGTTGGAGATGGTAAGTTTATGGGATTCATCGTAAATCAGAGGGTAATAGAGGGAAACCCGGAGAAGATCAAAGCCTTGATAGAAAAGCAGACCCTAAAGTCCATCAAGGATGTTCAGAGGCTCACTTGACGAGTGGATACTCTAAACAGGTTCATCTATAAAGCCACTGATAAATGTTTTCCATTCTTTAAAGTTCTTAGAAAATATTTTGAGTGGGATGAAGAATGCGAGAGAGCCTTTATAAAGATAAAATCTTATCTTGGCTCTCCACTTTTATTATCTTGTCCTATCCAAGGAGAGAAACTTTATCTATACTTGGTCATGTCTGAGTCGTCTATTAGTTCGACGATTGTATAAGATGATGGGGGTGTGTAAATACCACTGTATTTAAACACAAAGGTCCTCCAAGGGGATGAATATAGGTATCCAAACATGGAGAAATTAGTCTATTCCCTAATCCACTTAAAGAAAGATGAAGCCATACTTCCAAGCCCACACTATGGTCGTCTTGATAGACTCACCCCTTAAATAAGATATCCATAAACCCGAGAAATAGGGTAGGTTGATGGCTTTGGACATTGAGCTGGGAGAATACGACATAGCCTATCAGTTGAGGGTGGCAATCAAGGGGTAGGCCTTAGCAGACTCTGTGATAGAGTTCACCTGGTCCGAAGTTGATAGTGAAGAAGTAAACAATCTTAAAAAGTCAGTCGAAACTAGTACCGAATCGGTAGGGTCCGAAAAAAGAACGACGAACCCCTTACAACCAAGACTGACAAGTTTTTTCTCAGAAATGGGTGTTATTGAAGAAGGGCCATTTTCAGAACGGGCAGTGTGGAACTTGTTTGTTAATGGTTCATCCTATGAAAATAGGGGTGGATCAGGCCTGATTGTGTCATCCCTAGACGAAATAGATATAGAGTACGCATTGAGGTTCAGTTTTAAGGCTTCCAATAATGATTCAGTGTATGAGGCCATCATAGTCAGAATCTCCCTCACCATAGCTCTCAACATCGGCCAACTTTTAGTTCATAGATACTCTCATCTTGTAGTTAATCAGGTCCTAGGCATTTATGAAGCTAAAGACGATAAAATTGCAAGGTACCTAGCAAAGGTGAGGAAGATAATGAAGGATATTAATGTGATCAAAGTCCAAAAAAGGTGCCTTGGCTTGATAATACCTTAGCCGATGCCCTGACAAGTCTAGCCTCGGCCACATAGACAGAGACCAGGAGGTCGATGCCAGTATAAATCCTTCCTCGACCGACCATAAATGAGGATGCCACGAAGCTAAATTTTTTCTTCAATTTAAACTTAGGACCATATTAGATGGACCCCCTTTTCTAGTATATTAGAGAAGGCAGTTTTTTGAAGTCTAAAGTTGGAAGAACGAAGTTGAGATAAAAAGACGCTATCTTAGGGGATATGCTATATAAGAAGGGGTTCCTTTTACCTCTGCTCATATGTGTCCACCCATCCAAAGTTGATTACATTTTGAAGGATGTTCACAAAGGTTCTTGCTTAAGACATACTGGGGGGAGATCATTGGAAAAGAGGATCATCACTCAAGGATATCGGTGGCCGACCCTGGCTAAAAACTCAGTCGAGTACATAAAGAAGTGCGACAAATGCCAACGATTTTCCACCATCCCTCATCAACCCCATCAACCTTTGACGTCTATCACCTCACCATGGCCATTTTCAGTATGGGGGATTGATTTGGTTGGACCTTAGCGAAAGGCCATGGGCAACTACAGATATTTGATTATGGCGATGGACTACTTTTCAAAGTGGATAGATGCCGAGGCAATGATTAAGATCACAAAAAATAAGACCTTTCAGTTCTTGTGGAAGAACATCATTTACAGATATGGCTTGACTAATACACTCATCTCAAACAATGGTACCAAGTTCAAGAACATCTCCCTAGAAAAATATTATAAAAGGATCGGCATAAAGAAATTATTCTCAGCGCCAGGCCGACCTCGGGCCAATGGTTAGACTGAAGTCACCAATAGAACTATTCTTGATGGAATTAAGAAAAGATTGGATGATTCTAAGGGGATATGGACTGAAGAGGTACATGTTATACTATGGGCTTATCGAACGACAGTGAAAACACCGACAGGGGATACCCCGTTCATGCTAGCTTATGGTTCAAAAGTTGTGGTTCCTATAGAGATTGGTCTCCCGACTCACAGAGTTTAGAGGTATGGCCCTAAGGGAAATATGGCAGAGAGAAGACTTGACCTTGATCTGATTGAAGAGAGAAGATAAGATGTAGAGGTTAGGCAAACAACCTACCAGTAGAGGAAGGCTAAGTTATACAACAAGAGGGTCAAAGCAAGGCCGATAGCTGTGAGAGATTTAGTTCTGAAAGGACGTGGCAAAAACCTAATAAGATCCATGCCAACTAGCATCATCCTTACAGAGTAACTGATGATGTCATCCCAAGGACCTACCGACTGGAAAATCTAGAGGGAGATCCCTTCTCCAACCCCTGGAACGTCGACCATTTAAGAAGATTCTACCAATAAAAGATCTTAGAGAGTATCTTATATGTTAATAAATTTCCATTATATGATATAAACTATAAATGAAAATTATCCGGCATGTGTTCAGTCATATCTTGTTTGTAGAAATTGAATTATATGGTCAAAATTTCCTCAAACTATAAAACATTATTAGTGGTGAGACATGAACAACCCAACCTTGGTGAAATGATAACCTAGAGGGGCTGACCCCATCCATGGATTTTCAATAACACCAAAAGGGATCAATTTCATTATTAAAACATCATTAACTTGGTGAAGAATCCTCTCTCGGCCAAGACGATGGTGCATGGGCGAGACGATGCTCAACTATGCACTCTCAAAACGATGAAAGGGGGTATCGTATAATACCATCATTTGATGAGTCCAAATTTAAAATAACTTGGGTGTAGTTCCACTACTAGAAAAATACCCTTTTATGACAGTTTTAAAATTCAATTTAATGATCGTTTTAATTAAAACGTCATAATAAGTATTATTATTTCACAATTATGACCCTTTTTCCATTTAAACAAATAATTATGACCCGTATATATTTATTGGGTCATATTAATATGATATTTTATGACGGTAATATTTTAAGTGTCATGTAATATATTTATATTTTATGACAGTTTTATATACATGGTAATATTATATATAATTTATAAAGTTAATAGTTTTTTTAATAAACTTATTAGGTTATTTACGACCCATTTTAAGAAAAAATGTCAAGAGGGAAAAAAATTTGGTGGGAGGAATCGTAACAATCTCAAATTTTAGAGAGACCCACTTCTCCCCAAATCTATCTTCATATGATTTTCATGGAGTTTCCCTTATCCCCACTATCTTCTTCAACCCGCATCCCACAACATCCCCATCCCACCCTCTTCTTCAACCCACATACCACAAAAATCGTATCACACACTTTTCTTCAACCCACACACCCTCCTCTTCATTCGTGTCCCACTATGTACAGATGGCTTAACTCACATCCACTTGAAGAATTCGTTTTGCCCTTTCACTACTAGAAATAGACATTTTTATGATGGGGAAAAAGGGTCATAAAAGGTTATTTATAACGGTTTTCAAAATTTTAAAAACCGTCGTAATGTTGTGTGTCATAATAAAGTGGTATTGACAAAATCGTCATAACAAACCATCCTATTACGAAAGTTTTTCGTACAAACCGTCATTAACAATAATGTTGTGTGTCTTAATAAAATTGGTGTTAACAAAACTGTCATAACAAACCATCCTATTACTAAGTTTTCCATACAAACCGTCATAAAAGGTACATATTACGATGGTTAATTTGTTAATTATAATGACAGCGTACATAAAACAGTCATAAAACATATCCGTTTTTATATGTGAACTGTAAACCGTCATAAAAGTTTTTTTTCCTTTCTTTTTTTTCATTGTACTACTCAAATATCCCAAACATGCAATGCATAAAAATATGATTTGCAAATTCAAAACACAAATTTCCATATTCAAAGTTGCAAATTCCAAAAACTAATATGACTTCAACGATAAGTATAAAAATTGTCATTAATATTTGAAATTAATAAAAATAAATATACATCAACAGTTTTTGAATTGACTTCTAGACAACTCACAAACAAAAAGATATCTAAAACGACTTATACTATAGACATAAAAGCTAGCAAATTAAACTGCAACATTAGCTTCATTCGTGTAGCATGAAAACCCAATTTAGCAACAACTACATCGGATACGCAATAGGCAACAACGGGATTAATATCTGAACAAAAGAAGAAAATAAATAACAGTTAACAACTAAAACAGATTAATCATATAAATAATATATCTAAAAAAATAATGATATTCTAATATAATATCAAGCATAAAAAAATAAACGCTTGCATAATTTTGAAGTTAATTTTTACTTCATTCTTAATTAAGGCGTTGGAGAGATAAATAGAAAAAGTATCATGAAAATTTTAGCAGAATTTCCTTCGGTTTTTTAATAATCCAAAATAATGACATTTTCAACCAACTACCATATAAATCCCAATATGGGCATTCACCATCAATAATAATATAAAGCCCGCCCCGCGCATTTAGCATCATCATCAACAACAACAACAATATAAATCCCACCCCGGGCATCATTCATTATCAATAATAATAAAATAAATACCACCCTAGGCATTCACAATCGACAACAATATAAAGGCCCAAACGGACATCACAATTAAACATTTGCATAATCTCAAAGTTAATTTTTACTTTATTCTTTATTAAGGCATGGAAGAGATAAATGGGGAAGGTTTTATGGAAATTTTGACATAGTTTCCTCTATTTTTTTTAATAATTCGAAATTAAACATCGCATGTTTAACCAACCACAATAATTTAAAGCCCACCTCGAACATTCGTCATCATCAACAACAGCAACAACAACAGTATAAATCCCATCGCGGGCATGCACTATCAACAATAACAATACAAATACCACCATGCACATTCACTATCAATAATAACAATATAAAGACCACCTTGGGGATTCACAATCAAAGACAATATAGAGGCCAAAACGGGGATCACAAAACATTTGCAGAATCTCAAAGTTAATTTTTATTTCATTCTTTTTTAACGCAGGGACAAGATAAATGGGGAAGGTTTAGTGAAAATTTCGGCAGAGTTTCCTTTATTTTTTAAATAATCCAAAATTAAACATGACATGTATAACCAACGACAATAATATAAAGCCCAACCCGAGCATTCACCATCAACAAAATAAAGCCCACCCCGGGCATTCACCGTCAACAAAATAAAGTCCACCCCGGGCATTCAACATCATCATTAACAACAACGATAATATAAATCTCACCCCGTTCATTCACTAACAACTTTATTCTTAGCATCATATTTTTATAGTGTTTTGATAATATTAATTATAATTTTTGTTATATTTTCATATATAGTATTTTGATTCTCTCTATTAAACATTATTAACATCGACACAAAGTAATTAATTACATTGAAGAAAAAAAAAGGTACCTGAAAAGATATGCCAAAATTGTCCACAATTGTAGCTCACTAAAAATAATCCTGAATGAAATCGATGAACTCATGTTGAACTTATTCTAACTCATGAATTTCATAGGTTGATTTTTCAGCCAACTCCTTCATCTAACAAATCAAATAACTCAAGATATAAGTCAATAATTTATAATCATTAACATTATCGTACTTAACATTCTCCCAGTTTGAGCCTGAAATTCTACCCCCTTTCGATACCACCAACACTTTAAATTCACTTCAAGACAAAGATTAAAATGAAAAACATGTGTACAAAATAAATTTTAATTCTAGGGAAAGTGGACCATTAGACTTTTGCATCGTTAACTTTAACAGTTCTCAGATGCTAAAGTACCAAGTATTAAAAAAATTAAAGTTTTTCATGTCTAATAAAGAGTTGAAATTTCTTGACCCGCCTTTAATATGACCCTCAAATTTCATATTATTCGTCGAATTGCTATAACTTGAGGAATTTGTCATTGAATCCATATTAGGAAACTCTGTCGCTATGGATACCTCAACTTCAGTTTCATTTCTTGGAACGTGAGATACTTCTTCAGAGACTGCATATATTGTGGGGAAAAAATAAAAATAATTAGTAATCCTTTCTTCAAATTTAACATCAACATAAAAAAGTGAAACTAAAGGTATGATGTTTAGTTACCTGAATGACCATCTCACTCGCTGTCATCCCCATCTGCTGCCATAATTTCTTGATCATTATCAATATCCACAGATGGGATTTGCTTGCTTAAGATAAAAATTTCTTAACCAACCAAATCACGTTCCTTTCCGATGTGAGGATAAATAACAAAATTATATGAATTTCAAATAATATCACTACCACACCAAGATAGTATTGCTAAAGCACAGACTTAACTACAACTTTTACAACCCATAAAAAAGAGGTCGGCGAAAGTAACACTACCACACCAAGATAGGCTTTGTCACTTAAAATAGATATGGTATGAAGACAGAGATGGTACTGTATTTCTCATTGTATCAAATACAAAGAAGATACATGTATTTATAGAATATAAACTAAACTAACAAGTTACAGACCAAACTTACTAAAAACTATAACCAACTCAACTCTAACTAATTCTAGATTTTTTTTTAACTAAATCTAACTCTAACTTTATTCAAATACAATAAGAAAATGCAGTGAATGGAGATACGTTAACCAATCCGATCAACTAATAGAGCGAAGAGGTAAAACCAAAGAAAAACTTGGATTTAAAAAACTCTAAAATAATCCACCCCGCCGACACACATATGCTCTTCCATGCGACTAATAAATATAGACACAAAAAATCCCAACCATACTATTTTGAAACTCATTCCCAAGTTCGATCAATATCCAAAGTATGACCAAGGATTAATTTAGAATTCAGAATTTAGCATTTTTTCATTTTTCAAGCTCAATCCTGAGTCTGCTCAATTTTCAAACTATGACTTGAGGTCAATTTGGAATTTAACATTAAGAATGTGATCTTCTTCATCCTCGTGTTAGTATCATAATACATACCATCATCGTTGCCATCAGTATCAGTGACCAAAGTTGCAAAAACTTGTGTAATCTCTCTAGCTATCCTCTCAATCATATGTAAAGATTTGTACCAGTGAACAACGGTTCCCATATAACCTGTCAACTTTGATTGCACTATCTCTCCACAAACGGAAAGGATCCCCCAATAAATGAATTCTTCAACTATCAACTCTTGGCCAATATAGTTTCTGTACAGAGTTAAAATGACACAGTTATAAGTATTCTATCATTAATTTGAAGATCAAGCCTTAATTGCCAAACCAAGTACTTAAATTATTTGTAAAACAAACAAACCGACTCATATACTAATGATATTAAAATATTGAAAGTATTCATGTTTCTAACTTAAATTTGCAGCTACAATAACCTCACATTCTAACTAATTTCTTATTTGAACCTTGCTTATAAAAGATTTGATATGTTTAATGTTACATTCACCATAACACCTTTAAACGCAAATGCTTCCATTTGATATGTTCAATGTTACTGGAAACAGCTGATGTACACTTTTATTTTTTGGTTGGTTGCTGCTATTAAGCAGTGTTATCTCCAAATAACTTATTCTCCAAATAACTGTCATCCCCAAATAACTCATTCTCATCCATCAACTTTTCAAAATCATTTGTAATTTGAAAATAAACCAATGCACGATCACAATCGATTAGCAAAGTTAATAGTTGTCTAAAGTCGATTTCAGATAGAGTAGTTCCATCTATGAAAGCACATTCTCTCGAAGGCTTAAATGGATCTGCAGCAGCTGCAGTTTATCTACCTCAGAACTCTCGCAATGTTAGTAAGAATATGACAAATGTAAAGATTCAAACATCAAAGCCATCAGGTTTGAGAATGTCGTCACCCTCATTGGGATTCTTTAATAAGCCAAAAGCTTCAAGATCACACACCTTATCGCAGAAACCTTCTCAACTATTCAAGTCTTCCGAGTGTGGTATATATAGCCTGAAAAAACACAGTGATTTGAGGCCCCAACATGTTCTAGGAAAAAACTCCAAATCAGTCAATGATATAACAACAAGTTCATATACTAGCGTCTCATATGGTACACAGTGTTCTGATAGTTATGTTCCATGAAAAAACATGAAATTCGACTCTGAGATAAATACTGTTCAGGTGGAAGTAAAGTTTCCACACAGTAGCAAGCATGAAGTGGATGACATTGTTGATGCTAACCGGACAATGCAGGAACATGTGGATCACAATGAACTGGAGAAGATAGTCGACAAGGAGGATGCAGAATTGCACGCGAATGATAATAAAGTGAGAGAAGATACTCGTGATGCAGTTTGCTCAGGTAGAAAAAATTATAGTAGGGATGATTTGGGAAATCCTCTATCAGTGTCCCAAGATAGTTGCGTAATGGATGTTACCAGTGTTACCAGAACATAAAGCACAATTGAGTACCAACATGAAGAAGAAAAGTTTCGGAGTTCTTCTGTTATAAATCTTGGTGTCATCTCAAAGTCATGCCTGGGAGATTCCACTAATCACGGGAAGCAGAAATCTTTAACTATGAGTGATGATACCTTAAGTTCTATGCAAGGTCTTGGTTATAAAATATTGAAATTAAACAAAATTCATTTAAAAAAAGAACAGAACAGAACAGTGTTCTGTCCTCCAATATATGGCACAAACACAAACACAAACGCCAAAAAAACTGAAAAAAATTTATAACGCCAGAAAACAATGTTCTTCTTCCTTGTGGGAGGGTTAGAGCAAGATGTCTAGTAAGTGGTGAAGAGTGGAGCCTATCTAGTTGACTACAAATATATCCTCAAACTCTTATTCTTCCCAGTCAAGCGGTGTCCAAGGAAAAGACCATAACTAAATAAAAAAATTACAAATATAAGTAAAACAAATTTTGAAAATATAAATCCAAATGTAAAAGTCATACTTTTTAACCAAAATAGAGGTGGGGATAAACTCACCTAACAAATTTTGAAGAGTTCTGTCATAATTTCCATTATTTCAACAATTTAACATATGTGTCGAGTGTTTTAAATGGAAATCTACATCATGTTATTTTCTCACTTTCTGTAATAGTATCAAATTCATCCAATACAACATATTTTTCGTCAATAAATTTATAACAACTGCCCAAACTGGGTCGGCAACCAAAAAAAGATGCGAGACTAGGTTCATTCATGGAACCTAAAACATATGTATTCTCCTTGTAGTCATCTTAAAATTTAGAAGTAAACCAACTACAGATAGCGCATGAGATGCCACTGGTATAGGCAGATCATCACTACATATAGCGCATGAGAAGTGACATTATTATAAGAAGATAATCAACATGCGTATAAAACATTGTAAAACCATATACACTATCAATTTCAAGAAAGGATCTTATTGAAAGCTAAATATAATTGAATATGAAGTCATTGTCTTTTTCCTCTACATATGTAAAAGCTACTTGGAGAAATGTAAATATAGATTTCATCAAACGCATTGTTGATTAATGGCAAAAATCCTGATTTCATTTAAAAACATCATGAAGAGAAAGCGATTCTCCAAAAAATTACCCATATGGGCCAAAGAATATAAGAAGTCTTATTCCAAACATATCATGAAACAATAGTTAGCAAAATACTCTTATTAACTGATGCTACTGGCATTAAGACTTAAAAATTTTTGGAATAAAAATGTGATTTTTACCTTCTTCATAACAAATGATTAATGTTCACAGTTTTTTTTATGAGCAAGAAGTAATAGAAAGAAAAAATAGAAACAAAGACAGGACAAAAATGCCTCAAACTAAAAAAAGCATCTTAGTGATATACATTGGCATTTCACTCGATGCTTAATGTGCATGAGGCAAAAAAACATGAAAAAAAATTAACAGACTATTCAATATCAGGGTTATCATTTTCTTATAAAGAAAATGTATAGCTATCAAATTCTTATAATACAAAAATCAAGGTATAAATTGAAATTAATTTCAGAATTACACTATAGTGCCTATGCGTTGGAACTAAAAGCACACTAAGGGATATCTAATTGAGCATGTAGCACCAGAAGATCTACCAGGAATGGTTTAGTTACACCGATTCAGATGGAGATGGACGTATTATGGGAGGTGACACCGTCAAATTCTTTTTTGTGTCCAATTTACCTCGATAAGATCTCAAGCAGGTGTGGGCAATTACAGATTCCAAATGACAAGTCTTTCTTGGTTTTAAAGAGTTCACTACTGCAATACAGTTAGTTTTTTTGGCACAAGCTGGACATGTGATAACTAGTGATCTCCTAAATGCTAAAGTTGACTTTGAAAATTTAAAACCTCCAGATATGGATGGTTGGGATGTGTTAATATCTAAGAAAAAGTGCACAGCTAAAAAAATTGAGTCAGAACTTAATGGTAAGAAGATAGGCCACCTGTGGAATTTTCACCATCAGCTCTTTGGTTTTCTTCCACGAAGTCTGCAAATAAGGTACCCTTAAACTTTGTTTACTTAGATCGTTGATGGGAAGAAGAAGTTGTACATTCAGAAACTGAAGCCATTAGAAGTTACATATCGGTTTAACGATTTTGTCTATTCTTGTTGACAAATAGTTATTTCGATGCCAAACCTATGGTGATGCTTTTGGGTCAGTACTCAACGAGAAAAATGACATTCATTAAACATTTTCTCAGGAGTAGTTATCCAGGAGCTCATATTGGACCTGAGCCAATAACAGACAGATTTGTTATTGTTATGAATGGACCTGATGAAAGGAGTATTCCAGGGAATACTATTGCTGTCCAAGCATACATGCCATATAGTGGTCTAACTACTTTTGGAACTTCATTTTTATCAAAATTTGAGTGTTCTTAAATGCCACATCCTCTGCTAGAGCACATTACATTTATCGATACTCTTGGAGTTTTATCAGGAGAAAAGCAACGGACGCAGCGAAGTTATGATTTTACAGGTATCACATTATGGTTTGACGCAAAGTGCGACCTCATTCTTCTTCTATTTGATCCTCACAAACTTGATATAAGTGATGAATTTAAACGAGTGATTTCATCACTACATGGGCACGATGACAAGATTTGAGTCATGTTGAACAAGGATGATCAAGTGGATACCCAGTAATTAATGAGGGTCTATGGAGCATTGATGTGGTCCCTTGGGAAAGTTCTAAATACCCCTAGGGTTAACCTTGTTTATATTGGCTCATTTAATGACAAAAAAATAAATGACGCTGATGTGGGTCCAATTAGAAAATAATTATTTGAGAAAGAACAAGATGACCTTCTTGCTGGTTTAAAATACATTCCAAAGAAGGCCTGCAATTGTCGAATAAATGAATTTGTGAAACGTGCGAGGGCTGCTAAGATTCATTCTTACATTATCAGCCATATGAAAAAGGAGATGCCTCTATGATGGGAAAAGCCAAGACTCAACAAAGACTTATTGATAATCTAGAAGATGAATTCGCAAAGGTTTAGAGCGAGCACCATTTACTAGAAGTAGACTTCCCTAACGTCGAGCACTTTAAGCACTTTAGAGAGATCTTAAGCGGATACACCATAGATAAGTTTGAGAAGTTGAAGCCTAAAATGATACAAGCTGTTGATGACATGCTCGGTTATGACATCCAGAACTCTTAAAGAGTTTTTGAAATCCTTATGATTAATTATGATGTTAATAGTTTGAAAGAAAATCCTAGATCGAGACTAGTTGATGACAAGTTCAGTTGTGATGGACTAAGTTATTTATATATTTTAATTACATATCAATATTTTGAGGAAAAAAAATATTGAGCATGGAGCAGTTTCAACAAATTGAAGCAATTTTGTTTAATTTGATTTTACCTCTTAAATCGAAATTCAAGACATTTAGTGTGATACCTGAATTTGATAGCCGAATTCAAAATATTTATGTCACCCGTTTTAGAAAAACATAACACATACAATTTGCATCCTTTTAAGATACTTAAATAGGCGTTAAACATCGGTTGAGACTCTACTGCACTTGATATCTGTTCTCTTCAATTGAAAATGAAGATAAGCGAGAAGCCACTTTGTAGGGTAGACTAACTCCTACCAGTAACTAAATCTTCTTCATATTATCCTAAATTTGCAATTCAAGCTGAAGTAGAGTGAAAAGAGAGAGGAGCATTTATGGTGAACAGTCAATGAAAGAATTAAGTCTGAAATAAAGTTAAAGAAGCTAAACTTGTCAATGGTTTTTATAGTTTTCCTATATATTAAAAAAAAATTCTCTTATTGAATCAAAAGTAAACAAAACAGTATAAACATCATAAAGGGCGTCCTACTTTATGTAAATACACCCCATAGTTTTAATACTCCTTTCATGTAGGAATGTCTCCCAAATTGGATATGCCTACAGAAAATAAAACTTTATGACAAACCAATCTGAGTCATACAAAGATTAAACATAATAATTATATGACAAACCAAACTCGCACAATGGAGAGAGAGATTAGATCACCATTAATGGGGTTAATGATTCGTATCTAGAATCTTAAGGTTCTTATGAGCAATTAGGAAGTACGAAAACCAAAAACTTCTTATCAATGGGGTTAAGGGACGTAGTAAATGCAATTAAATTAAAAATGTATCTAATCGGTGAAAGAAGAGACCATTTTATAGTATTGTGTGATTAATTAAAATAGGAAATGAGACCAAACTATTCCCATGAAAGGGCATACAATGAAATTAAATTAAAGAGTTGTTTTACAATGAGGATCAATTGATGGAAATGAGACCAAACCGTGACCATTACATCTTATTCAATTTAACGGGTGTTTTATAATAAAATTAAAAACATATACATAATATCTAAAAATTATGTACGATAATATTATTACATCAAGTTGCAGTAAGTTATATGTACAAATCATACAAGGTTTTCACTTCTCCATGTTGTCTATGGTATACACTTTTTTTATCCTAAAATGTGAAAGTCATGTTACCTTATAGGACATCATCTACATATGCGTATCTCTCGTCAACATTAGAGTAGCCATTTCCACTAGTTTCTGATCTGTGGGCGTGGGAATCTCGCATTCTCTCAAGTGTAGCATCTTCTACTTTTGCTGATCTAATATAATCTAGACTGAATGAAAACTGGAGCAATCGAGAGAGAGATTGGATCACCATCATTGATCCTCATGTTTAACATCTTCTGCGTAGATTAGTCAAAATGCCCACTTTTTAATCACAAATTACTCCCCACCATAACGAGGAAAAAAAGCCTCAAATTTTCATATCATGTTTAGGTTATCTGTGGGTTCATAATGTGACATCCATATACTACCAAATCCTATGTAGCCCAGTAACATATGTTCCTAGTCAATATTTTTGGATGTGCCAATACAACCAACATTAGTACTATGGGAATGCCTGGAATAATCATGGCTCGACAATGTCATTTCAATACATATTGAAGAAAAATATTGTGGGTAAGAAGGATTGTATTGTCCTGTAGCAGATATTGATTCAGATAAAACACATTTAGCAAACCCCGTAATAAATTTATTACCATACCATTGTGAAGGCATCTCCACTAAGACTAAAGGCCCAATAACCTGATCCTCGAAACAATTTGGGATCTGGTCCACTAATAGAAATGAAATTTTTTTGGAAGATGCCATATGTTTTGAGTCCCTATACCAAGAATGAAAGTGATTCAATTATCGTTTATTAATAATTTGGATAAAATAGATGCTTATTATCTCATGTGATGTGGGTTTGTTAGAATCACAAAATAAGATGGAGCGAGGGGCGGCGAGAACCTGAAGCAGATAAGTTAATATAAACTGAAGCATATGGCCATAATGCATCACCCATGTTGTCAACAAGATTGAAACAATTGGCGAGTGAAAAAAACCACAAATTTTCCTTTATCCCATTCTTTTATAATATACAATCAAGTGTTGAGCATGTCAAACTAACTAACATTTCATTCTCCTATTGAATATCTTGTCTCTAGCACATAAATTTAGTCAAGTCATCTAAGTTAACTCTGTATTTCCACTTGTCAAGATGAATTTCATTGTGCTACTCTGATACTAACTAGTAACTGGTAACTAGATTTATTGAAGTCATCTAGCTAGTTCAGATAATTTCCCAGAGTTGAACATCTCCACTCCTACCATCTTTAAGAATAACTTTCATTCTTCCTATGGAAAGAAATCTTCTAAAACGAATTTCCCATCACCACGGACGTTCATATCATCATAGACCTTCATAAATGGGGTAATGAGCACTATCTTTGCATTGCTTTTTTGGCCTCGCGGCTACGAAATTGGAACCCCAACTTCTGTACATCAAATCCCCTTATTATAGCTTCCACTAGTAGGGCAAATTTTTTCTCGCTCAAGATGCTACAGATGTCTATGTTTTTCTATCTTAGGCTTTTGGTTTCCCAAGTATGGTCCACTGTATTAGATGGTGGTGCAATATCCAGTGATCGTAACATTTATCCATGGGGTGTGAAGGTAGGAAAGAATAGAGGAGCTACTGTGCCACTAGTGGGAGAACTCGTTTATATGATTCACTTCACAATGGATAAAGGAGTACATTATGGAACATTTATTACAACACAATTATGAGCCCCACATGTTCATGAGAGTGCGTGAACACAAACGAAATCTCCTTTGGTAACTAAATATACTGGGATGTTTCTCCTTTTTAGCATGAACTGAAGATTGAGAGAGATAAAGGCGATGGTGTTATGGTGGCATCAACCATTATGATGGGGGTTCATTGAATAGGATCCAGGTTGGCTTAAAGTTGAGTGGGTTGTGATGGTGTACCACTTTGAAGCTCAGGTCGAGCTCTTTGAATCGAAAGAATGACTTGTGAAACGCGTATGGGTCCTCCACGGGATGCGTCTGGCAGCCTGATAGATATTTTTACTTACGTATTATTATTTCCTTAGTTGAGTCGATCAATATTATTCACGTCTAATAATTAATTAACCTTATGTACTTTTCTAGAATTCATTGTTGACCAAGGATTAGGGTTAGTAAGATGTGTAAATAATTAATTAACCTTATTTCGCCACTTAACGCCCATTTTTAACCCCAAAATGAGCCTATACTAGTTAATTATCACAATGGGGAGCCCGGTTATAATGTGATCGCTTCCCACTGTTTACTTTGGTGCCCCATGGGTTGTCTGTACCTTTCTCCAGGCCACTCGATCTCCGTTTTGAGTTTTTGCCTCTTAATGCCCACATTTAACACTGAAAGGAGCCTATACTAGTAAATTTTGATAATAGGGAACCCAGAGAGGACGCGGTCACTTCCCACGGGTCACTTTTATGCCACATGGAGTGTTTGTGCCTATCTCTAGACAACTAGATCGCTATTTTGAATTTTTTCTCCTTAACACCCACTCCTAACCTCAAAACGAGCTTATGCTAATTATTAGTCAATCGAGAGTTCGGTGTGGACGTGGTCACTTCCCACGGGTTACATTTATGCCCCTTGGGGTGTCCATTTCTATCTCTGGACAACTTGGTTGTTATTTTGGGTTTTTTCCCCTTAATACCCACTGTCAATCTGTATATATAACCTTTGGCTACACTCAATTTGTTAATTGAAAATTTTGTAAAGGATTACAAAATTTAGTGAAACACATGCTCACTAGATTTTATCATGTTATGCTCGGGTCATGTTAAGCGTTGTCAGGACTACCCACACATGTATTCACTTACTTTAATTAGGACAAAATTAGTCTGGCAAAACAAAACCATATACGGTAGTCAAAAGCACAATCAACTTGCTTCTCTCGAAGGGGCAATTAGATATAATAAATAGAAATAACTCAAAATGTGAGAAACTCACAACACCATGTCTTCATCCACTGGAAGTGAGAAGAAACAAATGCGCCAACAAAATAGTTCGCAAATTGCTTGATTTGTATACGTTTTCGGGATTTATAGAATGCTACAAAACCCAAATCAAAATCCCAAGTTTTAACACAAATTTGAATTAAATCCATAATAATATTTGAAGAATCGGATATAAGAAGAAAACACGCTACAAACCATGTCATTTGGAATTATATACTGTCTCTGTGGGCAAAACATTCTAAGCAAGATAAACATAATAATAAACACCCCATTCAAGCCTACCAAAATGAGTGTAAAAAATATATATATAATTTTTTGGGCATATTTACAAACATGTTATGTGCAAATCAAGAACTTTGAAAAATATGTAAGGCCAACTTAGGGCAAACAATCCATATTTTAATTATTTTTCGTAATGAAGATTAAATCCCAAATGGAGTGATACAATACCCAAAAAAATAAAATGAATCACATTGATCAATCATAGAATACACTTTTCAAAATATCACTTATCTTTATAAATTACATTTAGACATGTAATTTATTAATAATTATGTTTTGACACCCAAAATTTAAGAAAAATGAGCATGCCCCACACTTTACCTAAATTACATTTTTACCTCTCAAATTTTAATAATTTACAGCAGATGAGAACCTAATGAGAACAAATTTCAATAAAAAAATGAACATAAATTTCAGTCAAAAATGAACATGTCATAGGAATCTAACAGCAAACTTTGTAATTGATACTATCATTGCAAAAAAGACAAACATTTTGATAACAAAAGGATCTCCAAACATCATATATCACACGATGTTAATGAACCGGTGAGGGCTTGATACAAAATTGAAATTAGTGAGGGTTTTTCTATGTGTGAACGAAAGCAACTGTGAGCAAGCATGTGTGTTTATGTGTGTGTGTGTCAGATAAATATATAGATATAGAGAGAGTACCTGACGACGAGCCAAAATGGGAGGGCTAGATGATCGGAGGTGAATTTTGGCTGGAGGAACATGTCTGATTTTGGGTGAAGGTGGTTGAGAATTTGGATTAGGTCAGTTTGGAGAAAGAGTTTCGATTTGAGATGGGGGAAATCATTCAGCCTTTTTTTCATTACCCACGCGTATAATTTTGGGAGGAAAAAAAATCGGTCATATATGATATCTTACCAAACACGTATTTAGTTGTTTTTAACAAAAAAATGGTCATAATATGTACTATTAAATATGACTTTTATATTTAAATTGTCATATACATTAACACTAATAAATTTATAATGACAGTTTGTAAATAATATGTCATTTAAGTAATATTATTATACTTTTAATGACATAATTTTTTTAACTGTCATTTTTACAAGTGTCATAAAAAGGTATTTTTCTAGTAGTGTTTCCTTATCTCGAGAGTCAATTAAATACACGGGTAGGTAGTTGTAGTTGTAGTTCTTGTTGTTGTTAGTGTTGTTACAATTATGTTTTTCTTGAAATTTAATAATTTGGTTACATTATAATCCCTAACAGAATTTATCATATTGTGTGGTTGAATTGTTAGTTGTTTATGCTCACGGGAGTGCTCGTTATCGCAACTTGATTGAGGACTCACAGTGGTCGGATTTCTTGTTTATCAAGTTTATTAATGTAATCTTGAATTCTCATATGTTACTCATATTTATTTTTAGGTAATAATATACACTTCTATTTCCTACTCGTCAACAGTTTATTTTTAGTTCATAAATTGATTGTTTAATTTTTAAGTTCGAATTCAATGGGTCTTAACTGTTAATTTTAAGTTAATGGTTAAATATAAAATTAGTTTAAATGCTCACTTTTAAATTTTAATTAATAAATGCACAATGTCTAAATGCCCATTTTTTGTTATGAGTAAATATAAATATTAATATTATAATCACCCATGTACGATGCCTATTTTATGTTTTTTATTTTTTATTAATTATTTGGTTGGAAATAAATTTTATTTGTAGGAAATAATTTTTTTATTGCGGGAAATTATTTTTATATGCTGAAAATATTTTATATTGCTGAATTTTTTTTTTATTGGTGGAAATTATTTATATTTGTGGGAAATAGTTTTTTATTTGTTGGAAATCATTTTTTATATGCCGTAAATAATTTATATTGCTGGAAATCATTTTTTATTGCTTGAAATAAAAAAACGCACCTCGAGAGGTGGAAAATTGTCACACAACCCGATAACACAACACGACCTACATGACTTTTTAGCAGGTTTGGGTGAAGTCTTAACGAATACGGGTGCTTAACGGGTGGACTCACTAAACACAATAGCTTAACGAATCGGGTTTGCATTTCGCCATTTAGCGTAAATACACGACATGACTCGTTAAGGCACGACTTGAACACGATCCAAACATGACACCAACCCGATAAGACACGACAGGTATACACGAAAGACTTAACGAGTCGGGTTTAGGTAGAGGTGATTTTGATACAAACTCGATTAGACCCGGCACGAAATCGACACGACACGACCCATTGCCACACCTAATCCCATTGATGAAATTAATAACACGACATGACCCATTGCCTCCCTTAATATCGATGACGAAATTAATCATTTTCTATATGATGAAAATAGTTTATATTAGTTCAAGGTTGCACTGTATGAGGTGACCTAGTATCCCAAGTTGGCACACACAAACTTTCACCCAAACACACAAATGCTCATGTGAGGACCCAAAGTAGGACTTATCTTTAGGACCAAGTTGTTTACCAGTAAATTCGTTCTCACTCGTCATTAAATGCATCTAATGGCAAAACAAATGGTACTTACTCGTAAGTCCATACTAAAGGTCATTACAAAAGCACTCATATATACATGTCGGGCGATGGCCACGTCTTTGCAGTCAGGCCAGCACATGATGAAGAAAGGGGATGTGGCACTGAACACGCACACGACCAATAAGAATAGTTGAGATAAACCATAGATAAGTTATCGAGCACTTTAGAGAGATCTTGAGCGGATACACCATAGATAAGTTTGAGAAGTTGAAGCCTAAAATGATATAAGCTTTTGATGACATGCTCGGATATGACATCTCAGAACTTCTTAAGAGTTTTAGGAATCCTCATGATTAATTATGTTGTTAATAGTTTGAGAGAAAATCCTAGATTGATACTAGTTGATGACAAGTTTAGTTATGATGGACTAAGTTATTTATATATTTTATTTAAATATCAATATTTTCTTATAAGAGAAATTATTCACTCTATCATCATGACTTTCTTTATTTTCTGACTAAACGTACACCTGGAATTTTTAGTTAATATTTCCCTTTATTCATGACAACTTGCATTTCATTGATTTGCCAAGCTGGCATAGTTTCTATTGTTTTTAACGGGTTGCCTTTTAATACTTAATTAATGTATCACAATATAACTATATGTTATCTCTCTTGGATATGAGTAGGTGCGCTTTGAGATCACAATCTATTTGCGATGGATAGATCTTTGATTTCCATGAGTAGATTATCAAATGAATATGAAGAAGGGATTAAGGATTTTTTTAGAGTTGCTGAAGCACATGCAAAGGGGAGTAACTCCATCCCATGCCCATGCTCTAAATGTGGTAATGGATGTAAGTTGAGTCTAAAAGTGGTTAAAAGTCATTTATATGCGAATGGTTTTGATAAAACTTATTGTACATGGATATGACATGGAGAAGTCGCTAAAAGTGCTGCCCCACCTAATGACGACACATGTGATACAAACCTTCAAGATTATGTGATGGAGTCTCCAGAGGATCTTGAAAACACAATGGAGATGGTTCAAGCTACAGAGGAGGATTTTATGGGAGATCCTGAAAGCTTTTCAAAGTTTCTTGACAATGCTCAGAAGACTTTATATAGGGGTTGCAAAAAGTTTACTAAATTATCAGCATTGGTAAATGTTTTCAACTTGAAATCAAGGAGTGGGTGGACCGATACAAGCTTTTCGAAGTTATTGGAATTGTTACGAAAAATGCTTCCAAAAAATAATCAATTGCCTATAACTACGGAAAAAGTTGTTAAAATATTATCAATTTTTGGAATGGGATATGAAAAAATACATGCGTGTCCCAATGATTGCATACTTTATAGGAAAGAGTAGGCGGATGCTATTATATGCCCTACATGCGGAACTTCGAGGTATAATTTAAGGAAGAACACAACGGAGCCAAAGGTGGGTGTGCCTGCAAAAGTGTTGTGGTATTTTCCGCCTATTCCACGGTTTAAGCGGTGGTACCAATCTGTTCAAACATCAAAAGATTTGACATGGCATGCAGATGAAAGAGAAATTAATTGGTAAATTGCATCACCCGACAGATTCTCCAGCATGGAAGTTAGTGGACGGGAAATGATCAGAGATTGGGAAGGAAGCAAGAAACCTTCGATTAGCACTTTCAGCTGATGGGATCAACTCATATAGTCCTTCGTTGTTGGCGAGTTATGTTAAGGATCTATAATTTTCATCCTTCGTTGAGCGCAAAGATAAAAAATTTTATGCTGATAATGTTGATATCTGGTCCACGACAACAAGGCAATGATATTGATGTTTACTTGGCACCATTAATTGAAGATTTACAAACTTTATGGCATAAAGGTGTTCAGGCTTATGATGCTTATCGATAAGAATCTTTTACGTTAAAGGCTATACTTTTGTGGACTATTAATGATTTTCCTGCATATGGGAATTTGTGCGGTTGTGCTGTAAAGGGATATTATGCATGTCCAATTTGTGCGGAAGAAACTGATTCTATTAGGTTAACAAATTCTAATAGGAATATATATATGTCGCATAGAATATTTCTTCCACATGACCATCCATTTTAAAAGAAAAAAAAAGGCTTTCAATGGTTAGCAGGAGTTTCGAGTACAACCTGAACCGTTGAGTGGTGAACAAGTATTAAAGAAATTGGTAGGGATTAGGGCATCTTGGGGAAAGAATGTGGGCTTGAAAAAGAGGTGGGTTTGAAAAAGAAGGCCGGTTTGAAAAAGTGTGTAAAATCAATGAGAAAGCGCAGTAAAGACCACATTGAAGGTAGTTATTCCTCCAAAGATGATAATGCTAGTTTCGTATGTTGGAAGAAAAAATCCATATTCTTTGAGCTTGATTATTGGAAGCATTTGCTTATTTGACACAACTTGGACGTCATGCACATCGAGAAGAATGTTTGCGACAGCATCATAGGGACCCAACTTAATATTCCTGGAAAAATAAAAGATGGAGTTAAGAGTCATCTTGATCTTGTAGACATGGGAATTCGGGATGAATTGGAACCACAACATAATGGTAAACACACTTATTTTCCGCCAGCTTGTTATACATTATCGAGGGAAGAGAAAGTAAAGGTTTGTGAAACTTTGCGATGACTTAAGGTCCCTGATGGGTACTCTTCGAATTTTGCGAATCTTGTTTCCATGGAAGAATTGAAATTGTTTGGTCTTATGTCCCATGATTGTCACATACTAATGCAACAAATACTTCCTGTTGCAATACGAAGTGTATTACCAAAGCATGTGAGATTTGCGATTATTAGAATTTTCTTCTTCTTTAATGCTATTTGTGAAAAAGTAGTGGATGTGCCAAAATTAAAAGAAATTCAGAACGATATTGTGATAACTCTGTGTTTGCTGGAAAAATACTTCCCTCCCACATTCTTTGACATCATGGTGCATTTAATGGTACATCTTGTTAGAGAGGTTTAACTTTGTGGTCCAGTTTTTTCACGATGGATGTACCCTTTTGAAAGGTAAGTTCGTGCTTATAATTATGAAATTAATCAATAACATCTCAATTAGTTAATACTATTTAAATTTTTTAACATTAATGTAGGAACATGAAAGTGTTTAAGGGTTAAGTGCACATTAAAAATCGTCCAGAAGGTTGTATTGCGGAACATTATATTGCAGAAGAGGCGGTTGAATTTTGTTCCGAGTTCTTACAAAGACTCGATGCAGTAGGAGTTCCAGTTGGTAGAAATATGAGGACTAGTGATGATGATGATGATGATGATGATGATGATGATGATGATGATGATGATGATGATGATGATGATGATGATACAATACAAGATGGCAAACCAATAGGTGGTGGTAATGTCATTGAAGTGGATGAGTCATTATGGGAACAGGAACATTGACATGTGTTGGAAAATACAAATGATGTCCAACCTTATATTGAGTAAATATTATATATTTCATTTTAATAAATATTACTTTCTTATCTAAGCATAAGATCTTGATGGCTGACTGTATATTTTATTTTTAATAACTAGGGAGAACATGGAGAGCTTATGGCAAAAATATTCTCAAAAGCGCAAAAATAAAAAATGGTTACAAGATGAGCACAAAAAGACTTTTATTCTTTGGTTACGTCAAAGGGCATGATCAATTTATTAAAAGTAAGATTCTAAATAACTCTAATTATTTTAACTAACGCTCTCAAAATTCAGGTTGACGAAATTCAACAAATGGGCAACAACGTTTCAGATGCTAAAGAGAACCAAACATATTTTATGCCAATTAACATAGGGTAAGTTTATTTATTGTCTTAAGTTATAATTATATCAAAACATAGTTGTATCGTTGATGTTAACAACTCATTACATTACAGGTTTCATTGGTCTTTAGTAGTTATCGATTTCTCTTCGAGGAATATATTCTATTTAGATTCTTTACATAGGGCGCCAGATCGAGACTTGAAACTCTTTACAAGCACGTGAGCAATGACTTATATATATATACCTTTAGTCACATTTCCTTTGTACACATGTTTTTCATTTTAATCTTTGTCTTGAAGTGAATTTAAAGCGTTGGTGGTATCGAAAGGAGGTAGAATTTCAGGTTCAAACTGGGAGAATGCTAAGGTACTATAATGTTAATGAGTATACATTATTGAATTATATCTTAAATCTAAATATAACTATTATCTTCAACATATCATTCTATAGGTCCCTCTACAACCGGGAAATGTTGAATGTGGGTTTTACATATTGAAGTTCATGAGAGATTTAATAGAGAATCCGTCTCAATCAACTAAACTGAAGATAATAAATATTTATTTTAAAACATTTTGTTTCATTGCTAATTACTTTTATAAGGAAAAATTGAATACAACTTATGTTATTTGATTTGTTAAGTGAAAGAGTTGGCTGAAAAAGCAACCTATGAAAATCATGAGATAGAAGAAGTTCAACATGAGTTCATCGATTTCATTCAAGATTATTTTTAGTGAGCTGCAGTTGTGGACAATTTTGGCCTATCTTTTCGGGTACCTTTTTTTTCTTCTTCAATCTAATTAATTACTTTGTTGATGATGTTGCATGCCCGGGATGGTCTTTATATTGTTGATGGTGAATGCCTATGGTGGGCTTTATATTGTTAATAGTGAATGCCCGGGCTGGGCTTTATATCGTTGTTGTTGGTTGAATATGTCACGTTTAATTTTGGATTATTAAAAAAACAAAGAAAACTCTATCGAAATTTTTATAAAACCTTCCTCATTTATCTCTCGAGTAAATTTTTATAATGTTTTTCTTTTTGTTGATGATGATACTGAATGCCCGAGGTTGGTTTATATTGTTGTGGTTGGTTAAACATGTCCTGCTTAATTTCGGATTATTAAAAACATTAAAGAAAATTTTGCCGAAATTTCTATAAAACCTTTCCCATTTATCTCTTCCATACCTTAATAAAGAATGAAAGTAAAATTAACTTTAATATTATGAAAATGTTTATTTTTTTATGCTCAATATTATATTAGAATATCATTATTGTTTGAGTTATATTTTTTATATGGTGAAACTGTTTTAGTTGTTAACGATTATTTGTTTCCTCCTTTTATTCAGGTATCGATCCAGATGTTGCCTATTGCGTATTCGGTGTAGATGTTGCTAAATTGGGTTTCCACGCTACACGAATAGAACTAATATTGCAGTTTAATCTGCTAGTTTTTATGTCTATTGTATAGGTCATTTTAGATATCTTTTTATTTTTGAGTTGTCCAGAAGTCTATTAGGAGACTGTTGTTGTTTTTTATTTTCTTTAATTTCAAATATTAATGATATTTTTTATACTTATGGTTCAGTTATATTGGTACTTGGAATTTGCTACTTTGAGTATGAAAATTTGTTCTTTGAATTGGTAGTTCGAAGTTTTATGCATAACATGTTTGGGATATTGTAATAGTATAATAGAATTGATCGCAAAAAAAATGAAAGAAAAGAAATATTTTTTATGACCGTATGTTTTATGGCAGTTTTATGTAAGCTGTAATTATAATGATTAAAGTAATCATACTTTTTATGACCGTTTTATTAATATTCGTCATTTTTAATAGGTTTATAATGACGGTTCAATAAACATGATATTATTGTTAATGACGGCTTGTACGGAAAACGGTCGTAATAGGTTGGTTTATCATGACGGTTTTGTCAACACCAATTTTATTAAGACACACAACATTATTGTTAATGATAGTTTTCACAAAAAACTGTTGTAATATGATGGTTTGTTATGACGGTTTTCTCAACACCAATTTATTATGACACACAGCATTACGATGGTTTTTAAAGCTTTAAAAACCGTCATAAATAACCTTGTATGACCCTTTTCCCCATCATAAAAATGTCTATTTCAAGTAGTGTTCATTATTAAAACATCATTAACTTGGTGAAGAAACCTTTCTCGATCGAGACGACAGTGATGGGCGAGCCGATGCTCAACCATGCACTCTTAAAATGAAGAGAGGGGGTATGGCATAACACCATAATTTGGTGAGTCCAAGTTCAAAATAACTTGGATGTTCTTCATTATTGAAACATCATTAACTTGGTGAAGATACCTCTCTCGATAGAGACGATAGTGCATGGGTGAGACGATGCTCGACCATATACTCTCAAAATGATGAGAGGGGGTATGGAATAACACCATAATTTGGTGAGTCCAAATTCAAAATCACTTGGGTGTGGTTCATTATTAAAACATCATTAATTTGGTGAGAAAACCCCTCCCATCCTAGACGACAGTGTATGGGTGAGATGATGCTCAACCATGCAGTCTCAAAACGATAAGAGGGGGTATGTTATAACACCATAATTTGGTGAGTCCAAATCCAAAATCACTTGGGTGGTTCATTATTAAAACATCATTAACTTGGTGAAGAAACCTTTATCGATCGAGACGATAGTGATGGGAGAGAAGATGCTCAACCATGCACTCTCAAAATGACGAGAGGGGGTATGACATAACACCATAACTTGGTGAATCAAAATTCAAAATCACTTGGGTGTGGTTTATTATTAAAACATCATTAACTTGGTGAAGAAACCTCTCTCGATCGAGGGAACAATACATGGGCGAGACGATGCTCAACCATGCACTCTCAAAATGATGAGAGGGGAATGACATAACTCCATAATTTGATGAGTCCAAATTCAAAATCACTTGGGTGTGGTTCATTATTAAAACATCATTAATTTGGTGAGGAAACCTCCCTCAGTCAAAATCACTTGTGTGTGGTTCATTAGTTAAACATCATTAATTTGGTGAATATGTGAATAAGAGATGAAACATCATTAGTTTGATGATATTAGACCTTTAAACATCATTAATTTGGTAAATATGAGATAAAGATGAAACATCATTAGTTGGTGGTATCATACTTCAAAAGATAGCAAGAAGAAGACTAAAAAATCATGGAAAGAAAAATTTCATTCATCAAATACGATGTTACAAATTACATAAACATAGGTTGCAAAAGGAAGAACAAGTACAAAATCCCTCAGCGCTGACTGCCTTAACAAGAAACCTAATAACCAAGGAGCCCTCAAGGATAAACTTCGCCTTCGACCGGGGCTGACCCATCACCAGTCTGAACCATTCTAGTGGCTCTGACACAAGTGGTCCCAACTCCATCATCACGTACATCCAGTGCAGTAGCATCCCCAAGGTTATCTACAACCTCTAAAGGGATGGTCAATACAAGGGCAGCAACAGCGTTCTTAATCTCGACCAAAGTAGCTTCGAGGTGAGGGTCAGGAAAACCAAGGCCTACAAATTCATCCGGGGATAGGATCCCAGTCTCAGGGTGTTTAAGGGTAGTATATTGGCCAACAACCCTAATACCCCTTTCAACATAGTCAAAGACGAAATCCATAAATTCGTCAAAAACTTTGTAGTTGGTAATTGTTTGGTCCTTAGTCTTGGGCAAGACAACTTTAACAGTGGCATCAGTGTTGTCCTTCATGCTATCTTCCTTAGCCATAATAGCTTTTTCATGGTCGACCTTCAGAGTTGTGAATATATCTTTCTCCTTCTTTAGATCCCCCTTGACCATGTCAAGGTCGGCCTTCTAGGCCTTTTCTACCTTTTCAACATCTGGTCCATTTTGGATTAAGGGCAGCCTCTTCAGAGTCCAGTTGGCCAAATGGTAAAGAGAAATCGCACCCTGCAACATAAGAGGTAGATAATAAAGTACGAGACATAGGAAATGAAGGGACAACACTTCAGTGAATGGTTTTTTTCTTAAATATACCTGGATAGTTCAGGGAATTGCGAATTCATCCAGCAGAGGGATGTCTATGGATTGAAGTAAATGTTTATCATCCTTTGAGATGAGGGAGCCAAGGGCATCTGTAACCTTTAAACTATGACCAATGACGCTATTGTCACTTATTTTTAGCTGTGACAGACGAACAGTGAGAGCATCGTCCCTTTAAATAGGGATGGCATGGTTAGAACACTGAGTTTTTGAAGGTCGAGTGAAGGTTGAATCGGCTGGTTGACCCTTCCAATTCTTCCTGAGATCATCAGTTCTGCTAGATCCAACACTCTTCTTCGATAGTAAAGTTGGAGGGGTAGCCTTGTTACCATGCCTGTCAATAAGTTTTCTCGAATTTGTGACCAATATCTTCCAAAGATCGTCTAAAGTTCCTTCTAGATGCTCTGCAAAAGAAAAGTCTCAGAATCAGTGTATCATCTATATGAAGGTATGAGGCATCACTTAGAAATAATAATAAATAACTTATGAAGTTCAGTCAGGGGGCCACCCCCCAAACCTATCTGAGCAAGGTAGTACGGTGTCATCAGATGCTTAAACATCATAAGAAGATCACTATCACCTTGGCTACGAAATTTATTAATTTTATCGTAGGCATCAGGGCTCAATCCTAGGTTAACTTTGGCCGATATGGGGACCTTAGCCCACCTCAGAGGAGTTCTAGGGGAAGACGTCCCATAGGATTGGTTGGGGCTGAACTCCCAAGCACCCGAAATGAAGAAGTATAGGGGTTTCCAATTATGGTTAGAAGTCTGAGTCACTAATAGGATTTTCTTTTCAGACTTCCTAGTTCTAAAATGATATTAATCTGGATGAGTCTTGGAAGATGATGGTGCATAACAACCAAGGAATATGTGAACTAGAAGGTCGGTTATACCAAAGGAATATTGATCCAATTATAACTCTCCATGCATTCGGAGATAGGCGAGAAGGGGAAAGCTTTATGTGAGCAAGGATGGATCAGATTGTGGGGTAAATAGGCAAATGAAAACCTAACTTAAACATATTCTCGTAGATTCATATCTCATCATCTCAGCCTTAAAAGGCTCGCTCGTTCTCGCGAGGTATCCTCATAGAAATAACGGGATATATACCATAGAGGTCTAAAAACTAATGGATCCACCTCAGATACATAAGTCTCATACTGAGCAGCAATGGAGGTGTCAACCTCACTCTCCCCCTCACTATTATTCTCTAGGACCTCAGCCTGGGTGTTATTCAAGTCACTGCTAGGGAACCTCTCAACGAACTCAACTTCAGTTGCAATCGAAATGGAATGGCATCTATTGGAGGAGGGAATGTAATATTGGGTTCTAATATTTCCGCCAAATCAGAGTCATGTGATTACTCGACTCCTTAAGAAGATGGGATACGAGAGGAAACCTCTTCAACATCAGACTCTACACTTTACGTAGGGGAATAATCCATAGCCCCTTCGTATGAATCCACACTCTCGTCTTGTTGAGAGGTGGACATAGGGTCATTAGAAGATGACTCTGACATTGGTTCATAAGTCTTAACGACTTGGGGGTATACTACAACCAAGGGTGGTGGAAAGATAGGACAAACTGGAAAAGACTCGGCCTTTTGACTCTTGGCTTAGGCTTCCTCTATCTGCCGAATCTTATTAAAACACTTATCTCTCAGGCTAAGGAAGTCCTATGCCAACTTTTACAAGGGTCTTAGCATCCGAAGGACGAGGCTACACTTGGGTAAAATAATAAAAGGTAATAAAGAGCAAAGAACTTAAAAGTTTGATTGTAGTTGACTCAAGGATCAAACCTTAGAAATTTAAAAGTTTTCCCTAAGAATACTAAGAATAACCCTAACTTGACCAACCAGAGATGATGACTGGAGTTTGCCTGAAAACCTGAAACATGGAAGCCTAAGCCAACCAAACTCTCATGAGCTCACAAGAAACCTAAATACCATCGATAAGCTACCCTCTTCAACCCAGAAACCCCCAACTGTGGTAAAAGCTATCGTCAAAAAATATGAAAGCTGGCCGGAAAAGTAATGCAAAGATTGGAATTACTGGAAATGAAGAAAACAGGGGGTGAAGAGGATTACTTAAGCAAACTTAAGATCTTGATATCGGGGGAATGGCAGGAGGTGACTTGCGATTGTAGGATTAACAGGTTTTGAGATTTGAAAGGCTATGGTTTTTTTTATAGAAACATAAAAGGGGTGAAGGTTTTTTTGAGAAGAATGAGAAAACCTTTGTTTTTTTTGTTTTAAATACTCCCGTAATGATTATGCGTATTTTCCTAATGGTTCCATCATTAAAGGCACGAAACCCCAAGGGTGCAACCACCAAACCCTATATGGGGAAGACGCCAACTAATCAGGTCAGTGATATGTGTCACACACTCATGTATCAAGGCCTATACAACCACCATGTCAGAGACATCTCTTCATGCATTAAATATCATGTACCCATCAACTTCCTGTTCACATAGAAGGCTAACGGACAGGGGTGATTGATATAACCAAAGCGAACCCTCATCTTGGAGGGAGAGTTTCGTTACATCTCATTATCGAGTCTCCATAAGAGTCCGACAGGCTTGTGGTGGGATCGTATGGATAAGAGTCGACCCCATCTCAATAAGTCTTAGTTGTATGGAAAGCCGAGACTGTAAGAGCATCACGTGTTTTGTAAGGACCAACTTCGTACTCTTCCATAGCCAATAACAGGAGTGATCACACTAATCCAACCTCAGCATGATCTATTAAGTTGAGGTCATACTTGTGTCTGTAAGCATGTGACCAACGTATAATAGTTAGAAACCTCATATCCTTCCAGACCGAGCTCCCAACGGACAATACCAAGTAGCGCGAGCATATGAAAATACAGAATTGGTATGCCCATGTGGACAATTCTGTTATAACAAGATCATTACCTCATGTGAGGGAATATTACATCATTATTATATACATGTGCCAAGGGAAAGTGTCTTCATCTTATTAGGAGTTTCCTCATGCACATGTTGATTACATGCTTAGGGGGTACATTACTCCCCCCAAGCCCTATATATACACTTATTCTTCTCCATAAGAAGGGAGCTATCTCTCTTAATTCAAAACCCTAACAGAACTCTGTCCCATTATATACAGAAGAGAGACAGAGATAGCTTTGAGTGTTGTATCCATGGCCATTAGTGCCCGTATTTAGTAGATTTCTCACACACTTAGACAGTGGATGTGGTTCTAATTAGCTGACCACTTTAAATCATTGAGTTCATCTTCTTATCCTTATCTACTTATCTCATATATACATATATCCATCTCCATTTTCGTGTTATGATTGAACTTAATGTATTGATAATGTCATCTTAATCAGGTGGTGCTGATTACAACATCATCAGATATTTTTTTATTTCTCGTGTGTAAGTATTTTCCACATAAATGATGATCTCATGGAATACAGAAGATGAAGAATTCCATTTGCTGACAAAGTCTCTAATGTTATTTTATTTTAGGCTTGGGAGGGAATTTGGAGTTCATTATCTTTCGGGGTTTTATTTGGTTTAGATTTTTATTTTTTGCACCGGAATAGTAAAAGGGAGAGATTTTTAAGAGATATTTTTTATAATTGCTCATAGTTTAGATAATTTTGTGTATCCCTTTAGAAACCAAACACTACCTCCATATATACTTCCACGATTTTTGAAGACAAGTTAGTAGGAAAATTTTTTTTGAACTTCAATCAATTGAAACCGTCATAATTCAATATGGAGGTATATAGTTTGAGGCTTTGACGCTATTCAGTCAAATGCATTCTTGGATGTTCTTTTTTACTCGAAGATTCTCGTTATAAAAACATTTTTCAAAATATTTTTTTTGTTTTGGATTCGTTGGAACTAGATTTACATCACCTTGAAATGACTATTTAAGTTTGTTATAATGAAATATAAATGAGATTCTAATTTTCTCTCTCTATTTGATGGAGGTACACACGTTGGAAGGTATTTATAAGCTTATTGGAATAAAATTAGGCGGATCGTTTAAACGAGACTGGAACTCATTAGAACAAAACATGTATTTTTGTTCGAACGAGATGCCATTTTTGTTCGAACGAACTCGCCACCTCGTAATAAGTGTTTTTCTATTAAAAGGTTTATTTTGGAATATTTTAGAGAGAACTTTTGGGCAAAAACCAATTCTCATACCTGCTCCAAAAGTTTTCCTTTTTTGGTTTCTTTGAAACAACACTTTATTTTCCAAATCATACACCCATAGAATTATCTTTTGAGTTTATCAAACCCTAGTTCTATACACGACATCAAATCCTTGTAGAGTTTTCTCTACTGCTGATTTGTGGCATTACGACTTTACTACTAGAGAAGAAAGGATTCCGCGTCCCGAGATTAATCCGTGTATACCGAGGGAAGAGCTCCTTCTTGTAGGTGGTGCTAGACTACCTCACTTTTTTTTGAATATTCGAAGACGCCATAGCATTAATCTTAGTGGAGATCTACGTTATCTATAAGTCTATCGTGTCCTGTTAACTCTTAAACAGTAAGGGATTTTTTCTTATATTCTTCTTCATGTGTTTGATTTGACTTCTTGGTTTAGCATATTCAATTTGGACTTTATATTGCATGCACACCTAATTCTAATCAAGTTCAAATTTGTATTTTTCTGTGTGTAAACTAATATATAAGTGAGTCCACATAACCTAATGTTTTCAGAGTCACATTTTATATGTAGCCTGATCAAGAAATGTAGCCTGATCAAGAGCCTCCTTAGATGAACGACGCAATGTTTATTATTTTAATTCGTAACTCAACCCCAACAGATGGCCAAGAACAATATTTATTACTAGTATTATTCAATTATTATGTAAACTTGATGATGTTAGGAAATTGCTATTTTTTATTTATCTCAGTCTTCTAAATTTTGGCTTGAGAGATGGTTGAGCGTCATATTTATCATTATTTGCCTTTTTGAATTAATACTTGATGGATGTCCGATCAAGATGTTTATTAATTTTAGGTTCTCGATTTCAACTCCGACGGATGCTCTGACATTATCTTAATTTCATGGAAATCTTATTTAATCTTCGACAAATGGTCGGTCAATTATTATTTCTTTATATTATTTTTTGGATTGTGATTCAAATAAGATGGTTGGGAAATTTATTTGTTGTTTATCTCACCCCTCGAGGGATGGAATGCCATAGTGAAGACTCCACTGAGGACAATTTTTCCACCATGGGAAATCAACATTATTGGTTGTACATAGATTTCCCAGCAATGTCACTATAGCGACTCCGATGGGCATAAATCAAGAGAATCAAACTATTTTTATTCTTCGTTTTTTAATATTCTTAATATCGCTCCCCCCACATGACTACTTTACGTAATTTGTAAAACTTTTTAGCATCCTTAGTTTTAGAGCCCCTCAAAATGTGAATACGAGCTTAGGTCCCCATGTACATCATTGTAGATGTTTTCAAATCTATAGCTACACGCGAAGGACCTCATGATAAAAAATATCAAAATATGGAAAAATAAAGATTACCTGCTTGCATCACGCACCCCATTGTCTTGATTTTCATATTATTTGAACCTTATACCCTCGAGACCAAAAGCGGTAAGCCAAGAGAGAGTTGTACTTTAGAATATTTGCTTCTCCCAAAAGGAAGTTTGTACTTTAGAAAAATCGCTTCCTTTAATGAATTTTGTAATTCTGAAAAGATGCTTTCCCACAAGGCTAGTAGCCAATAGACACTCTCAGTCTTTTTGCCCACATGTTTGGTATATCGAACGACTTCTCTTTTGGCCCCAAAATCTCTTTGATAAGGAATGTTTTAAGTTTTTTTTCAATATTGGGGTATATTGAGTAGGCTTCAACAGTTATTCAGTACTAGGGTAAAGTGGTTTCACAAGTTCCTTAAAGTTTTCTTAGTCCAAGATGCTCAGTATATTATGATCCATGGCAATGAAAATCGATCCACCCGATGATCGATCCGTGTCGCCTTTTTTCATAAAGAAAAAATCTCTAGTAATACACCTTATTGCACAAAAAATAGAAGCAACTTAGGGGTCATTCGCTTTGATAAATTTTTCTAAAAATTATCAAATGGTCGGAGGCTGGTCCAACACCCCTCGGATTACATACTAGATATCTTTCCATTTTTAATGGAAGATAAACACTATAAATCCACAAGTTATTTCCATAACATATTAGAGTTACGTTGGATCCCCTATCCACATTTTATTTTGAGAAAATAATTAATCGCAGCCTATTACTTCTTCGCTCATCACAAAAAAATGAAAGCTCGCCCTTGTTTACCCGAATCCAATAGGCCTAAATATCATATGTCGCTTTAGCATAACCCATGACCTAGTATCAAACAACGGGTCTCACTTTGAGCAAGCAGTTTCAAACCTCCTACATGAATATGGGATTACTCTAAATAAGTAATTTCCATTCAAATATCAAACCATTGGATCATTCAAATATACTAATATGGGCATCGAAAGCATCATCAACAAGATCACAAAGACTTACGTCGACTGGTCAGACAAAATCCCAAACGCCGACAGGGTCTACTGCACTATAAAGCAAAACTCAATAGGGGCCACCCCTGCTCTTTAGTTTATAGCATGGAGGATGCCCTACCCATAGAACATGAGATACTGTCCGTATGGGTCATACTCTAAAGTCAAATGGATAAAATCGAATGTGTCCAAGCACGTTGTTAAGAACTATATCCCCTAGACGAAAGGAGGCTAAATGTCTCTTATCATAATCAAGGATACCTACAATGTGTCGCCTGAGCATTCAATAAGAGGGTTAAAAATATAAAAATATAATAGGGTGAACTAATCCAAAAAGAGGATCTCAAGCTTGACCAAACTCAAGGAGGAAAATTTGTGCCCAACTGGATAGGACCCTACCTCGTAACAAAAGTAAACTCCGGTGGGGCATCTACCTTAGCTGATCTTGATGGAGTCACATTTTCTTAACCCTTCAATATTGATTGATTGGATAAATTCTTCCCTTAAATCCATTTGTGGTAAAAAGGAAGAAAAACTATTTAATAAAAAAATAATCGGTCGTAGTCGAAATGGAAGACTATGCAAACCCGTACACATTCCCAGTCCTACATCAAAAATTCTACTTGTGTCACCAAACTTACTCTTGGAGTAAGTTAAAATAGTTTGAGCTCCCAACATTTCAATTCAAGAGAACTACGTAAACTTGATTATTAGTTATATTTTTACTGTAAATATTCAATACAAGCACCAAACTATTTTTGAATCGGAGATACATAGGCAACCCAAGAGAACACTTCGATGACGGTCTAAACAAACACCAAAAGTCCCAATTTTATGGGGAAACCTTACTTATTGTTATTTTGACTCATCTCAAAATGCATCGGCACACTTTAAAGAAACTAAAATTCATGCAATAAAACAATGCTCTAAGGAATTCTGAAACTCCATAGTGTCATGCTTATTTAAGATGCTACAAAATCAACAATTAGAATAAGCCTAAACGGGAAAATACAATACACCCTGCTTCCTAGAAACATGTCCTCTTCAAATCACCCCACATCCTAGGATAAGTCATCAATGGGAAAACTCATTAAGTAGTCCCCAAAAATGGCACCTTATCAGGGATAAAGAATGCCACTTTGATTCAAAAGCTACATCAAAAAGTCTCTTACCCTATAACCGAGCAAAGAAAATAGAATCTCTTTCCCCCACCGACATCAACACAAAAAAGGGCTCGCATCAAGTAGACAAAATTCATCTCTCTCTAAAAGAAAATTCTCAAAAAGATGGGGTACTTTTTCCCATGTATAAATGTGTCTTTTATTTTTTTTTCACCACCATTTTAATAAAAAAGAGCTTAGGCCCATTCGGTCCATACACACAATGTCCATTACTTTAATGCATAAGATATTGAGAATTAAATAAAAATGAAATATAAAGTACAAACCATTCATTAACCAAAAAGATTGATTTTATTTATGAACATAATGTATGACAAGAATCCCCATACATGCCAAAAAATGTAGTGAGGATTCTTTATGTTCCTCCTATATGAACATACTCCATAAATACAACGGGACCTTGCCCTGATCAAAAACCACAAAAAACACCTTTTTGGGAGGTTAGATAAAATCCAACTCAAAAGGTCACCAAAAAATACTATCCCATTAGACTATCATGCACAGGTCCTCTTCTAAGGAAAACTGCTGGCGTAACTCTAATCTAAGTCCCCTGAACTCGGAAACCTAACCCTTACACGTGATTCCGACATACCAACTAAATATACCATACCATCCAAGAAATGGATGAGAATCATCGATAGACTCAAGTAGTCAGTAGTTGTGTTTGCTGCAACTTCAGTAGTTAGTTGTGATAAGGCTAAATGATACGACAACCAATGCAACAACATCTCTCATAGTTGAACGACTTCAACCAATACATTCTAAAAATGTGTAAAATAGTAATTCAGATAACTTTAAGAGAAAAAATGAATCAAGATGTAAAAAACAAAGATTTTTCAAACTAATTTCATTCACAAAGTTTTAAGGGTCAATAGATAGCTACAACATGCTAAGCATTGAACCGTATTGGTGAATATGCACAACATGATCCTCCCCATGAAGTACCACTGTAAAAACTGACAGTATCACTAGGAGAGTGAAATGACCAACTGAGTCGTCAGTGGATATGGATGAAAAGAGCCAAGAGAATTTGAAGTAGCATCGTTCGCAATTACCGGGATAATGGGAATGAAAAAGGAAGTCCTCGTCCCCACCGAAAGGCTATCCAAAAAAGGGGGTGTAGGGCATCCCAAATCTTTCATCACTTCATGATCCATGATTAAAATGATGGAAATGAGGGCGAAAGAATGGAATATGTAATGTATGTTAACGAAATAAAAATTTCATCTCAAGAAGCAAGCATCGCTAAAAGTATGCATGAAGACTTGCCGAAAAAGGAAAGAGAACATGCATTTAATATCTTTTGTATTACCCAAAGGGATGATCGCGTGGTCAACCATCCCTTTGTGGATAGTCGCATGGTCAAATGTTTCAAACTCATGTCTAGCTGTGTAGTTAAACCACCAAACTTTTCTCGATTAAATGGATCTCATCCCACCTCGGGCACCTCAAGTCGGGACACTCCCTCGGGAAAACATCGGTTCATGCTATAGGGGTAAGGAAGTTCTAACCAAATATCGGTTCAAACACCCCATATATATATATATATATATATATATATATAGTGACAAGATTTCCATATATTTTTATCTATTTTACCTTGGGCCCCATTTAGGGGACCCGTATACACTTTACAATGCTTTTATATTAAAGCCTAGTTTTTATCGCAACACCTTTTTCTATTCAGTTGACATGCTCATATGTTAACTACATTAACCAAATTCCACAACGACTAAATACAAATATAAAAACATACTTTTTAAAACCATTTTTAAGAAAGTTTCAGTGAGTCTAGTGAACCCAAAACTTTGCACAAGTCAAAGTAAAAAATTTGACTACTCCTATGAGTTTTCTGAGTCAACAAAACCCTTATCCACGATGGCATCCCTGAATATGTGTCTTTATATCCAATAATTTTCAAATGTCGGCCTTTAATGAATGTATTTTTCACAAATAAATATATCAATCTAACATAGGGAAAATTATATATTAAGGACTAGGCTCCATAAATACCATAATATTGTATATTGTATACCCGGTATCCCATTGCCTACACTCGAAAATATGCACAGTTTGTTGGAACTACATTGGATTTGATCCCAAGTCCTATTGGGTACGTAGGATATAACGAATTGAACTCGTGAATACCAAGTCCTATAATACATATCTTGGAAAATTATTTCTTAGGGATGCATCCGTGCCCAGTCCAAATAACGGAGTAACCAACTTAAGAACAACGATACCTATGAGATTTTAACCATGTCGATAAGGTATACCTAGATATATTTACATGGCTACTAATCCACTACAATATTAAATAAATTTTCCCCTTTACCTATACACCTTTAAAATAGATCGAATGTTTAATAACCCCTTTTAATTAGTGATCCCCGATAGACATGAATATGTTTCTCGAAACTTTTCAAGGTAAACTCCCATTTGGACTCTCCACCAAAGCTACCCTCTAGCCCACAGATAGATTCTCCCTTTCTTAATCTAAGTCCTACACTTGCACACACATCACATTCGAATACATTAATAACCTACCTATATAGGATTTTATCTCGTGGCTACATGACTACGTTGGCACAATACTGAGTCCTTCTCGTGAGCATAAGCTCTTGATGTATTATTACCACATAGATTCTCACATATCATATCCCTTATATCATCCGTTATGAAAGAGGTGTATACTTGACTAAGAGGGGGATTTATCCTTGGAAACACAAAATACCATTTGTGGTGTCATAGAGTTCGACCACAACCCTCTCGAAGTTAGTTTTCCTATAGAATATCTCGTTGATCCCTGCAATGATCTTGACCTCCTCATTCTACATCTATCCTTTGACATCTACGTACTTAGGGTATTGACCTGGACCTACCACTATACTGATGTAGGATGCAATGATGAGAATACTCACCTAGATGCCGATCACATAGTTAGTATAATTGAACTATAAGACGAGATGACTGCTAAGGTCATCCCCCACTAGAAGGTCCCCCCCTCCCGAGGTACTCATACACTGCCAAGATGGAACTAGTCAACCCTATTCCCCGTTACCACTCACATGGAAAAGTTTAGTAGACTGTAGTATATAGTGTCCTCACTAGGCCATAATAGATTTATCAAAGAGGTCTCGTCTTAGGGACCGATTTACGCTAAATACCAATACTATTATGGAGACATAGTTTGTAAGGCTTCTAACACTGTGAAAAAGATGAACCCATAAGAACTTGAAACCTCCTCTGATAAGGAAAAGCACCAAAAGATCGCCTCCGATAATGATATTCGGTCGGGGTCATCCCTGTGTACAAAATCATCACCTAATATGTCTAATTCGATGGACGGACAAGTCCTATCTATGGTAGAAAAGATTCCCACCCCCATGTAGAGCTCAAACTTATCCATACGACGGATAGATGACTCCTCGTCATGAGCTCCATCCAAAACTAGTAACACGACTCCTAAAAGCTCAAAAATAACCATTATCTTGGACTTTACTGAAGTTATGGCCCCAAAGACAACATCCTTTGCAGCCAATCCTACATCGTTGGCTAACCTTCTACTCCGTATAAAGAAATTTGAAAATGAATCTCAAGAAAATATGTAATATCTCCATAAAATAGGTCGACTTCCTCACTAGTTCGGGTAGACACTCCACTCCTTTTAACCCTGTTACTAAGTAGAAAGTTCCCCCGAGAAATTTTTCACACCACTTCCTCGATAAAATAACAAAATATAGGAACAACTCCATTGAACATCAATTAATATCACCATCTGGGAGTTTTAACCACATACCGAGAGCACTGAAATTCCTTCATCCATCTATTTTCCCAAGCTTATGTGCTTACAAACTTGAGTCCGGTTGAGATGCCAGCTACCATCAGATCCATCACCATGCAAGAATACAACAGCTTCTCTGATGAGGACCTCACTATACAAGGACTTAATTACTAATTCGCACCGCACATCATCACTAAGTCCTATAGATAAATTATTTCCACAACATTGATAGACAACAGTTCCCCCATTAATGTATTCCCTTTACTCATTACCACTGGTTTGGGATACACCACCTCAAAATTTATACCATCCTTTATAACAATCAGGGCCTATGATAACAATCAATGGCACGTCTAAGGGGCCATCATCTTTACTCTCTTAATAGGGACTATTAAGTGCGATGTGGAGTTTTAAGTACTCTATGTCATAGAAAACTTCAAACTCTTGAACGCAAGATCTTGAATACCTATCGTGAGGACATTACCCTCATCATTTCACATGAAAGATAAGTTCCCATTAAATAGGGATATCAATACAATCCAAGGGGACGATAGATGGCCCACTATTTCCAACACTAGTACCATTTCCCTCATGGATACCCACGATGACAGTAACGACGTTAGCCCCAGTCTATTTTATTTATCCCACTCACTCATATGATAGAGGAGGAGTTGCTTATTCATAATGTAGTTTCCTAAATAATCTTCAAAATAAAATACATGCTAAGATTTATCTTCGAAAGGAATTAATAAGGAACCCTTGAACCCATCACTTCCAAAAAACATACGGGAAAGTCTAGTTTTGGGTATACGCCTAACAACAGAAATCTAAACCTTAATCCTAAAGATTCCTATCAAGGGTTGATTGATCATTTTTTTCTCCAAGGATAAGAATTTCCCTATCACAAACTCCCCAAACCATGGTAGGATGAATTACAGAAATCCTTACAACTGATGATGGAAATCCTCTATGAGAAAGGATTATATATGGATTACGGGAATATCCATAAGGTCATCCAAAATGATCTCAATATATCACATGTCACTGAGAAAGATAGAGAAGTTCTCGATCCTTAACCTGAATAGGGTTACCCACATTATTTCCTCATTAAGTTTCCCTAGTATCCATGTTGGGATCCTCAGATTTAAGCCCTGAAGAACCCTTCTATAACTGGTACACATCCTTTATCACCCTCAATATCACTGTAAATACAGTAAGATTAATCAACATCCATTAAATTAATCTACCTCTATGTTTCAGATTCAACAACCTTACCACTTCACAGATCGTCATCGGTCGAGCCTCAAAATTCAACCTACCATTTCTCATGGGACTATCAGTGGAACAAAGAAACCCATCATCTGTTGTTATAAACCATCTCTAAGGCACTCCCCTATACTAACCCTGTGGTAGTCCCAATTAAAGATCCCACTACAAACTCTAAGGACAAAATAGTCCAACTTAAGGAACACCATTGTCCCCAGCCTATAGTCCATGCTAAAATTCCAAAGCACCTTAAGGACACTCCTTAGGTCCCTCGATAGAATTTGGCCCATCTCATTGCTAACATCATGGGAAATACGACACTCAATAATTGGAATTCTATCAAATTCATCTTACATCCATCATTAGAAAGCCTTTTGAGTATGTTCTGTTAGTAGAAGAGTTCCCCTTATTCCCTCCCCTAATGTATCCTTCTAGAAATAATACTTTTATGTCATTTCCTATGTTTTCCTTCGTCCCTTTGAAGGAAAAATAAATAGTCAATTCTAATATTTTTCCGGCGTGTGTTAAATGTGATTATTTTGAATCCATTGATACATTTGAACTCACGCCTAATAATGATGAATCTGCGGACCTAAAATACTTATAACACCTTGACCAAAGTCAAAATAGACACATGTCTCCTAACGAGATTGACACATTAAGAATAAATTTTGGCACTCACCAAAACCTCAAACAATTCCAAATTGGGCCCTCCCTAGATGAAAATGAATAAAAGGAGCTCATTGATATCCTAGACAACTTCGCTGATGTATTCTCTTGGTTTTACATCGATATGCTAGACATTGACTCGACTATCATCATGCATGAGATACCCACTCTCCCAGATGTAAAACCCATAAAGTAAAGACACCGTAAGATGATACCCTAATGATCTTTGAAAATAAAGGAGGAATTAGAGAAATAACTCAGTGTCGGTTTCAAACAAGTGATAGAATATCCCACTTAGTTGTCCAGCATCGTACAGGTACCCAAAACCAACGTCAAAGTTCAAATATGTGTATACTATAGAGATATCAATTAGGCTGGCTCAAAAGATGATTTTCCTCTATCGCATAGTGAATTATTGGTATATAGTACAACAACCAACGTGCTTAAATACTTCATAGACAGATTCACATGCTATAATCAGATAAAAATGAACCTTAATCACCAAGAGAAAATCTAAGTGATTACCCTATGGGGGATGTACTGTTATACAGTCATGCCCTTCGATCTCAAGAATCCTAGTGCCACTTACCAAAGAGCATCCACAACCATCCTATACGACCTTGTACATAATAAAGTTACGGTCTACATAGATGAATAGATCATCAAATCTAAAGACTAAGAATGACACATTCTGGCACTCCAAAAATTCTTGCAAAGGTTATGCCTCTTCAATATGAGGCTAAATGCTCATAAATGTATCTTTAGAGTCACTAAGGGGTTCTTGGATTCATTTTCAATAAGGATGGAATCAAGATAGACCCTGCCAAGGTCAAAGACATATGGTAAATGCCACCACCTAAAAAAAGAGAAAGAGATCAAAAAGTTCCAAGGAAAACTACGGTTCATATCATTAACTATATTACCACCATACATGAACCCATCTTATAAATAATCAATAAGGACTCACCTAAATAATGAAACACTGAGTGATAAGACGTATTTGAGAAAACACAAGAGTACCTTACTCACCAATCGATGTTAGTATCTCCCAACCAGGAAAGTCTCTTCGAATCTATATGACCATAATTGATATGGTTATCGAAGCCATATTGTCCCAATACGTAGAAAATTATCCAATGGAATGTAACATTTGTCGTGTCATGATCAAAAAGCTAGTGTTGTATGAGATTAAATACAGTACCTTGGAAAAGACTTGTGTTCTATTGTATGGATTACTCATAAGCTCTGTTATTATATTATGGCCTTTAGTATATGAATCATCTCCGGGATGGACCCCCTAAAATACATCTTTCAGAAACCATTTCTCTTTAGCCAAATGGCCAAATGGTTACTCATGTTACCTAGATTAGAGATCACATATGTCACACAAAAAGCCACCAAAGGATGTTCCGTCTTTGACCTTCTCATAAAATAATTCTTGGCAGATGAAGAAGACTAAAATAAGGTGGAGTCACCCGACAAGAATCATTTCTCCCTAAATGATAGAGAAACTTTGAAACTCTACTTTGACAGGGTCTCGAATAAAAGGTAATTCGGCATCAGAATGCTCCTTATTTATCACGACTTAAGATGACACTCCACTTCTATTAAACTCATCTGGGAATGCATTGAAAACATGTATTAGTATAAGGCTTGCATCATGGGTCTCGAAATTTCCTTGGGAATTTGAATCACCTACCTGAAAGCCTATGGAGATTCAAGCCTAGTCATCAATCAAATATTAGGAAGATGGAAAATCGGGGATAACAAACTGTAACTGTACCATGCTTACTAAGAAAAGGTAGATTTACGATTTAAACAAACCAAATTAAACTTTCTCCTAAGAGGCAAAATAAATTTTGTAAATACACTTGCCACCCTATCATCCATTAAATAAATGTTAGAAGGAACTATGAAATTAACCTTTACCGTGATTAGTCGGGGCACCACTTCTTATTGCTTTGAGGTCGATGCCATCGAGGAGACAACATTAGGGACCAAAATATAGGATTAAGATATATGGAACTTATTATGCAACAAACACTACCCACATGACGCCTCTCTAAGTGATCGATTTTGTTGGGCCAATTCATTATCTATAGGGGCTAACTCTACAAAAGGGGTTGGACGGAGTATACTTGCTATGTGTCATTGAAAATAAGGCCCTCAAGTTCATTGACAAAATACATAGTGGTGAATGTGGCCCGCACATGAGTGGTCACACCCTCTCTAGAAAGATCCTCAAATAATTGTACTACTAGACTACCATGCAAAAGTATTGCATAGACTACGTTAGGAGGTGCCGCAAATGATATCTATATGCCCCACAGCAGCACCTACCTCCTTGAGAGCTCTACTACAAGACCTTACCCTAGACTTTCTTCACTTAGGGTATAGACATCATAGGGAAGGTAACTCCTAACGCTGGGCATAAATTTATCTTAGTACTTATAGATTATTTCACCAAATGGGTCGAAGTCAAATCTTACACAGTGCTAAATGCTAAGAAAATGGCTAAAATCTTACATTAAAGCATCATCTATCGCTTTTGGATAACCCACAAGCGGTTTCACTTTGAAAAAAAGGTTTCAAATCTACTACACGAATATGGGATTACTCTGTATAATTCATCTCCATACAGGCTGGAAACTAATTGAGTAAAAATTATTAACAAAAATGTTAAAAGAATCATCAGCAAGAAGGCTAAGACTTATAATGACTGGTCATACAAACTCCCATATGCCCTGTGAGGCTACCGCACTATAGACAAAAACTCAATAGAGGTCACCCCGTACTCTTTAGTTTATGGCATGGAGTCAGTCCCACCCATATAACTTTAGATACCATCCCTACGATTCATGGTCAAAATTCAAGTGGCTAAAACTATATGGGTTCAATCCCACTACATCTAAGATGAATTAGCTCTCCTAGATATGAGGAGATTAAAGGTCATTTATCATAATCACGGTTGCCAGTAACATATCGCACGAGCATTCAATAAGAGGGTCAAGAAAAGAAACATACAAGAGGGAGACTATGTCCTCAAAGAGTATATCAATCCAGCTCGAACTCCCAGAGGAAACTTTTCACCTAATTAGGGAGTATCCTACGTCATCAAAAAAATAAACTCTGGAAATGTGTCTACCTTAGCTCATCTCGAAAGTGTTAAGTGTTTCCAACCCATGAATCTCAACAGATTAAAGAAATTCTTTATTTAAGCCCTCCAGTGGTAAAAAGTAAAAGGTTGGTTTAACATAAAATAATTGCTCATAATGGGAAGGGAATTCTTACCACTTGAACCACCAATCTTTCTCTTGAATTCAGTTAAAATACTTTTAGCCCTCAATGTATCAATTCAAAGATAATTGTGTAGACCTAATTATCTACTATATTTTTATTGTAGACATTCAAATATAGGCACCCCATTGTCTTTGGATTGGAGATATATTGACAACTCAAGATATCACATCGAGGTAGATATAAATAAACACTAAGGAACCCTATTTTTATACGGGAACCCTACATATGGTGATTGTTCTCTCCCTATAAAAGGGTTGGGAAACTATAAGTAAACCAAATGTTAAGTAAATGAAATTGCACTCTAAGTCATTTTGAGACTCTGCAAGGTCATCCTTATTTAATGTCACGTCTCGGTTTCCCCAGTGCTAGCTTTATCTTAAAATAATTCTAAACCATAAATAAGTCTAACTACCGAAACAACTGAGGCCTTTATCAAATGTGTTACACCTGATATATAAGAATTCATTCTTCTATCAGACTTCTATATAAATGTATTTCTCCTATTGAGGTATGCTTCTTTTCTTCTAATACACCTTTCCTTTCCTATATGTATCAATTGTCTAAAATACTCATCATTGCCGATAGGTACCTATTTAAAATAACTGTAAAAGAACGAATAAGAAAAACTTTGCCTAATAGATGATTCTCATTCTATAACAAAGGATAAAATAATTTTTGAAGATAAAATCATATCTGAAGATCAGTAACATCAGGAGTAAAATAATAAATTTGATTCAATAGTTAAATTAAGATAAGCACAGTAATATATGATGATATTACTAAAAATAATAATATCAAGGCTAGAACAGGTAAAAGGCTATGGATGGTTTCTAAACAAATAACCTATAATTATCCGTTTAGAGGCTTTAAGGCGATAGTCATACATACAACAAATCAATCCAAATAATTAGAGATAATTAATCCAGATAACTAGAGATTAAGTAACCGTTCTAAGTCAATCACATACATTCCATATGGTATCAATAACAAGGCCCTCAATCATCTGAGTCCTACAGGCCAAATAATACAATAGTGGGTATAACGATAGATTATTCCCTAGTCATATTGTATCCTATAATAGACCAGGTTCAAAATTAATCATATTAAATGATATCATTGCATAAAATCAACATAGGGTTTTAAAATCAGAATCAATTGTACGTAAATATTTAAACTGCTCAAATGATTTCATCAATGAGAATCATATAAACTGGGACTATCACATTGTTATATCAACAATAGGTGTAATCAAAAGTATTGTGGGAAATAATACCGAATAAGAAATCACCTACCGTATTTTGCAAAGCCTAACTTGTTGGTTTATCATTTGGTTCCATTTCTGTAGCTGTGGTTTTTAATGGAAGGGTACTCATGGGTAATTTTTGGGGATACACTGGTATAGGTAAACTTATACCTATTAATTTGTGATGATTTCAAGATTTCACTTAACATGTTGTTTGACTGATAATTAAATTTTAACATTATAGTTCATGTGACTTTGAATAAAAGGAATAAAGTTTATGATTTATGAATTTAGTGATTCAAATAATTAAAATTGATGAAAAGGATATTAAAGTTGTGTAGGATATCATATATTTTTTTTTGGTAAAAATGCAATTTTTATAACAATGAGAGTAAAAAGACAGATGTGTCTAATTTTATTTTTTATGGTTATAATAAATAAACACGTGATATTTCATAATTTTGAATAAGTGTATAATAGAGGTTCAGTACACGTTCCTTAAAAATGAATTTTTTAACGAATGTACGTTACTTTTAATTGACCAAACAACCTAGAATTTTCTCCATTACAAAATAGTGTCAAATGTGACATATTTACATACCAAATTATTCTACTCAACATTGAGAATCCATTGATATGTTCCGTGCATTTTTCTGAGCATTGGTTTGAAAGAAATGATTTTTTGAAAATAACAAAACTGGTCCTCTTTAACGGATATTGGTATATTCAGCATTAGTTTAATATTAAAATTGTATTTTTGTTTAATAGAGTACGTAAAAATATAAATATTTTCGAAACTTTTAAATTGAAATAGTGGGTTGACACAATAGTAAGAAATTGAGAGTGAACTCGCTTTCAATGTCCAGACTTCTTTAATTAAACTTATTTTTATCACCAATTTAATTAAAACACTAAACAAGCATCTAATTGTGATTAAAAGCAATATGAATTATCTATCATGTAAACCAAAACAATCACAAGATATATTTGAGGAAAAATCCCCACCAGTGGAAAAACCTTTTTATTTCTCTATTAATTATAATCTCCAACTCACCAATAGATAGAAGAAATACACATTTGTGATGACAAATACCCTCAGGTGGTGGTTCTAAGTCTTCAGCAACAGATCCCGCAAGAGCTCCAATAGTCTTCAATGGAGACAATCCTCTTCTCCACAAGTTTTACACATTTAAGAATGATTCAAATAAATGATTTGGGATGTTTGAGTGAATCAAAAAGCGTTTTAAAACCTAAAAGAAGAAGTCTTAAAGTGTATCAGATATGAAGAAGTGGAGTTTTAAAAGACTTGCAAAATCTAACTTCCTATCAGGTACTTATAGGCTGAATAAAAAGTTGAGGCGACACATGTCATTACTAACGGCCTTAAAAACGACCAGTGAAAACACAAAATATTACATGTTCATTTGAAGTAAATAAGAAACGACCCTTCGAGAGACCCTTTAAACAACATTGCATGTCATTTGAATAACTTATCACTATTGTTTAAGCGCCATTGCTATGTCATTTGAACGATAGGAGGAAAAAATATTATTTTAAAAATGCTCATCCACAGGTTTTGAAAAATTATTTTTGACTTGTAAAAACACCTCATTTTGATAAAAACATTTTATAAAAAATATCCCAAATAAATACGTAGACATTAATATCTCCAAATAAACATTATACCTTTTAGCGTAGTGGAGTTAGTGGGAATGGTGGAGACCAGTTGAAAATGCACACCACACGATGTCAATGATGGGTGCGTGCTGATGATGCATGATGCTAAGGATTTGGATGATGTACATCAAGGTTGAACATGTGAAGACGTGACAAAATGTAACAGTATACGACATGCTAACAATGATCTAGGAAAACATAGAAATTCCTAGATTCTAGAGGAACATTTATGAAACATGTTCTTATAAATCTCCCCTATGTCTATTCGGTACATTTATAAAAAATTCGAATTATGCATCCCAAAATAAAAAAAAAGACATACAATCTAATATCCCCCAAAACCCATAAATGGAAATATCAAAGTACATGTCTTTAAAATCTTCAACATGTTTAAATCTTCAATTCTCCAACATTTCTTTCCCATCATGAGGGTGTGTAAAATAATGATCTTCAATTTGTACCTACACACATGAGATAAGAAACGAGTATTTGTGACACAAAAATGTTTGAAAGATAATAATAAGTATAGATTCAAGATCAATTAATCCATAATCATATCATTTAATCAAATAAACAAATCTTCTCCCCCCATAATTCGTTCTTGCCCTTTTTATGATGTCCCCAAATAGACAATTAAGAAGAAACATAGCAATGCATACAGAGAGTGTCAAAAGGTAATAAACTCATCTATTTCAATTTTTCAATATTTTACTTATAAAAAAAATATACAACAAAGAATTTACACTATGAAATAACACTAAGATAACCAAGTCAATGACAGGGTAAATGAAGAGATGTGATCAAGTACGATAGGAAAATCAATGCAAATGTAATCATAATATATGTGCATGATGAATTTGGGATACTCCTAATGAATTAACTCAAAATCGTCCTTAAGTGTAAAAATATTGAATTTAAATGACATCGACTCGGTCTAATCAACAAATCAAGGTCTAAAATAATTCCACACCTATAACGTCTAAATTTATGTAATTTTTTTTCAAGACTTTGTCAGGACATGCAAACCTGTTGATTTATTTTCAACCAAACTCCCTCAAATATAATAATGATCATAGTTTCAATTAAATTTTCTCTTGTGAATGATCGTATCAAACTAAACTAGTTTGGCCTTATCTAATTTTTACCATACCACACTTTTTGGCTCTTTCTAAACTCTTTGGACCTTGATTACTTTTTACAATGCCACACTTTTTCTAGGTCCGATTTAAATGGTGGATTTCTCGCAAAGGACATGTGTTACTTTCGTAGCCCTTTCCCATGTTCACTCATCATTTTTTCATGTTAATTAAATTCCTCACAGGCAACGGTTCTTTCATGATCTGCTGTCATTATCAAGTTTTATCGCATTTTGTTCGTTTTAAAGACAGTATTGAGAGGAAAACACTTGGACCAATATGTGATAGACAAGTACAATAATCACATATATTCGTGCATGTGTACATTAAAGGAGATAAGGAACCAAACATGTATAAAGATATAATTAATCACATCCAAATGACTGCAAACATTATAAAGCACATGGACGAAATAATGTAATATCTCAAATCACTATCAAAAAGTCACATGGAATATGAAAATTATGGTGTGACTTTGGTTATCTTAAATGTTCATTCATTGTTGATACCAAATTTAGTCTGCTGACATGGCTCAATAAAGTGAAGACACGTGACAATCTACGTAGCAACAACAAACACTTTCGAGGAACTCACATGCTCCGAGGAACCATACTACGACGAGGAACACTGATTCCCCAAGGAACTCATACGCTCCGAGGAACAAGAACTCTCCGAGGAAATCCTGAATATCAAGAAGCTTAGGCGATCCGAGCAACTCAGGCGGTCCGAGCTGTACCTCGAACAAAGCATTAATAGCAGGATAACCAACAGTTTGACTGTTCATTAAATGCTTATCATTTAGACGCATATGCTTAAGGGGCATTAAATGTATTACCCTTTCATATGTACATCATTTAATGTATTGCCCTTTTATATTACAGCCTCATGGCTATAAATACATTGTACAATCCTCATTGTAAGGTACCCGAATTTCTTGAGATAATTTGTAATCGAGAATTCCCATACAATCAGCAATACCATAACAGTGGACGTAAGCCATTCTTATAAGGCTGAACCACTTTAAAAATTCTTTGTCTCATTTATTTATCTGTGATTGAATAATTAGATATGATCTAATTTTTTACATCAACAGATTGGCGTCGTCTGTGGGAAACGATTGGTAATATCGTTTTTCATCAAAAATAATCCATCACAAATTGCTGACATTCCAGAATCTAGCAATCGAAACGCTGGAATCCCTCCAAATCCATCTGCTCCGCGAAATATTCTAGATCTAGCTGGAATAATTACAAATCTGGCTCAAGGCCAGACCGTCATGCAAGAAACTATGCGTCAACTCATACAAACCCTCCATGGCGGTGCACCAACCCATTCAAGACCACGAAGTATTCAAAGAAATATATATGCATCTTCTTCATGTACTAGGTGTACCAATTCATATCGCAATGAGGAGTCTGAAGATTTTTCTTATCAACCTGGACGAACTTCGTCAGTGCGAGCCACAGATACTGAACAACGTATCACTCTCTCCCCAGAAAGGACCAGTGCGCTAGAAAGACTAAGTAGAGTATCTCCTTTAGATCGATTAGGTCCTAGGAGGAGCAAAAGTCCTCCTAAAGCCCCATCGAGGAGTTCTCAATGACCATCAAATTTAAGGGAAGGATCTGCCCAGTCTCGATCAGCTGCTCATCAAGATAGATCTCAGGAAGCCACCTCAACGCGATCAGTTGCTCGAACCAACAGGCCCGAGGAAGGAAATGATGCATGGAAAGGCTCTATTCAAAGGTTGGAGGATAGATTATGGGGAAATGGTTAAAGCCAAAAACCCTCTGCAACGAACTTTTGTTAGAGGAACACCTTTTGTCCAGGCCATTGTTGATTTTCCAACACCATCAAAATTCAAAGCACCTGTTGTGACCCCCAAATATGATGGAAAGACTGACCCCGTCCTTCATATAGAACAATACCAAGCTACAGCCGAGATCTATGCTGTTCTAGATGAGATGAGATGTAGGGAATTCTCGAGAACTCCTACTGGATCTCAACTTTTTTTCAACTGGGCGAGTTATTCGTTGGGAATTTCTGTTTTGGGGCAACGCCAGTTAAACAAATAGCACATTTGTTAAGTGTTAGACAAAAGGCTGGTGAGAGCACCAGAGATTATATAACTCATTTTAATAACGAGAAACTTGAAGTCATTGATTATGAGGAGAAGACAGCGATTACCGCCTTGATGAGTGGACTACTTCCCAACAAGTTGTACTATACTTTGGCCAAAGATACACCTAGAACCATGTCAGATCTAATGGGAAAACCGTCCAAGATTATGAATTCCGAGGAGGCTATGGCTGTGAAGAAGAACATGGATGCTAAAGAAACCAAGGTGGAAGGTGATAAAGCTAAGAAGAAAGAGCATAAGAACAATGGTAATGACAAACATTCAAGAACAAGGTCGGTATGGGATGCAATGAAGAAATTCGATAATTATACTCCTTTGAAGAAGGATATCAACCATGTTCTAGAAGAAATCAAGAGCAACGAGGAATTAAACTAGCCAGAGAAAATGAAGGTAGACCCTGACAAGAGGAATAAGGCAAATTATTGTGAGTTTCATAAAGATCATGTCCATATGACCAAAAATTGCATAGCACTTCAGAATGAGATTGAAACACTCATCAGACGAGGAAAACTGTCAAAGTATGTTGATCGTGGAAGCGAAAGAAGAAACAACGACCGAACAAGAGAGAGGTCTATATCTCCTCATCGAGAAGAGGAGAACAAGAAAAGAAACCATGAAGTTGATCCAGAAGATGACCCCGATCTTCCCAAGAGACCAAGGCAACCAGAATGAGAGGTATTTTCAATATGGTTTGGGTCATTTGACTGTAATGTTATAACAGGTGGAGATGCAGGAGGAGGAGACCTTACTGCCGAGAGAAAACCTTACCTCTGTGAGGCTCAAGCTGGCTCGTACATTCAACGAATAAATCTAGTTGAGGAGGATCGCCCGAGAAAGGTAAACAAAGAGAAGTTAGTCATTGGGTTCTCAAAGAATGACCTTGCAGGTGTTCTGTATCCTCATGATGACCCATTGGTGATCAAGATGAGAATGAAGGAGCTAAATAATTTCAAGAGTACTGGTCGATAATGGTAGCTCAGCAGACATCATGTTTCATTCGTGCTTCGATAGTTTAAATCTAAATCTATCTCAACTGGAGCCTTATTATAGACCCCTCCTCGGTTTTACTGGCGAGAAAGTATTTCCACTTGGGATGATCAAGTTGGATATATTCATTGGCACGTGGCCTGCTTGTCGGACAGAAAGAATACATTTTTTCATGATGGATAAGAATGTTCAATCATCATACAATATCATCATGGGAAGGGTAGGATTGAAGAAATTCGAGGCTGTACTATCTACGGTGCATCAGTGCCTGAAGTTTCCAATAAATTTTGGAGTAGGAGTTGTTAAAGGAGACCAGAAAGTAGCTCGAGAATGCTATTATTCATTCGTCGAGCAAGAAGAACTGGAGGAATAAAGGAAAAAGACTACTACTTATCAAGTGGAAGAAGGGGCAAAAATTGAAACATTGGATCCTAGAGATGAGTCACAACTCGTGAAGGGTCAAGTGGTGGAAGCTACTGAAAATATCATTCTGGACGACGAGCACCCTGAACGGACTACTCAAATAGGTTCGTCGTTGGAAGCCTCACTAAAACAGGAATTGATAACTGTCCTTAGAAGCAGGAAGAAAACTTTTGCATGGAGTTATGAGGATATGCCCGGAATAGATCCAAATTTCTTATGTCACGAACTCAATGTGAATAAGGAGATCAAACCTGTGAAGCAAAGAAGAAGAGTGTTCAGCCCCGAGAAGAATCAAGCTATACAGGAGGAAGTCGAGAAGCTCCAGAAAGCTTGCTTCATTGAAGATGTTAAATATCCAGACTGGTTAGCAAATGTGGTGATGGTGAAAAAGAAGAATAACAAATGGAGGATGTGTGTAGACTTCACCGACCTCAATAAAGCATGTCCAAAGGATCACTTTCCACTGCCCCAAATTGATCAACTAGTCAATGCTACCTCGGGACACGAGCTGCTAAGCTTCATGGATGCTTATTCTGGCTACAATCAGATTAAAATGAAACCTGAAGACAGGGAGAGTACTTCTTTCATTACCCCTAAAGGAAGTTATTGTTATAATGTTATGCCTTTTGGTTTGAAAAATGCAGGTGCGACATATCAGAGGCTGATGAACAAAGTCTTTGCTGAAAAAATCAGTTGCAATATGGAAGTCTATATTGATGATATGCTGACAAAGAGCAAAAAAGCTGCCGATCATTTAGTTGACTTAAGTCAGACTTTTGATCAACTAGATAAATATCAAATGAAGCTGAACGCGACAAAGTGCATATTTGGAGTATGAGAAGGCATGTTTCTCGGGTACATTGCCAATCAACGAGGCATTTAAGCGAATCCTGAAAAGATCAAAGCTCTATTAGGGCTGCGATCTCCAACGACGAAGAAAGAGGTGTAAAGTCTTACAAGACGAGTAACAGCTCTCAACAGATTTGTATCGCGAGCATCTGATCGATGTCTCCCATTCTTAAAGAAAATCCGAAAGACTTTTGAGTGGAATGATGAATGTGAGAAGGCTTTTCAAGACTTGAAGAAATACTTGGGAGCACCTCCATTATTATCCAGGCCAATAATGGGAGAAAAATTATAATTGTATCTAGCAGTATCAGAGAATGCAGTTAGCTCGGCGTTGATAAGTGTAGAGAATGGGGTACAAAAACCAATCTATTACACAAGTAAGGCCTTCCGAGGAGCAGAGATCAGATATCCAAGGTTGGAAAAGTTAGCACTGACACTGATTGAGCCGAGTAGGAGAATGAGGCCCTACTTCCAGGCTCATACTATAGTCGTATATACTGATATGCCGTTAAGACAAGCCCTTCATAAACCAAAAAAATCAGGGAGATTGATGCACTGGGCAATGAGCTCGGTGAATACGATATAATCTATGAACCTAGATCATCGCTTAAAGGGCAAGCTGTAGCGGATTTTATAGCGGAGTTCACCTATCCTGATACCCCCGAGGAGCAAAAGTTGCTGGCTGATCAACCTGTGGATGTTACAGGATCAAAACACAAGCTCAGACCAACTCTGGTTGGTAAAAGGGCAAGGGGATGTTACAGGATCATCAAATTCTAGCTCAGACCAACTCCGGTTGGTAAAAGGGCAAGAAATGATGGTCGACGAAGAGCGAGAAGTATCAGGGGAAGAAAAAAGGAAGCAACAAATATTTCACCGAGGAACTCTGTCAGATCAGAAGTTTGAAGACGAGTTACCCATATGGAGGCTATATGTAGATGGCTCATCTTGCACAACAGGCAGTGGGGCAGGAATAGTTTTGAGCACTCCGGATGAGGTCGACATGGAATACGCCCTACGTTTCCAATTTAAAGCTTCCAATAATGAGGCTGAGTATGAGGCCATGATTGTTGGTCTTAATTTGAAAAAAATTATGGAGGCGCAAAAAATTATTGTCTTCAGCGATTCTCAATTAATTGTAAATCAAATTTTGGGAATATATGCAGCCAAAGGAGAATTAATCATTAAATACCATGCAAAAGTGATGGAGTTGGTGTCAGAATTTTCTGCTATTCAGCTGGTCATAATACCAAGAATGGAGAATGCAAGAGCAGATGCCCTAGCTCGATTAGCATCAGCTACTCGTACCAAGTTACGAAGAACAATCCCAATTGAAGTTTTAGCTAGTCGAAGTATAGATGAAGATTTGGCGATGAACTTTATCACCCTTGATTTAGGACCATCTTGGATGGCTCCCATCAGGGAATATATTGAGGAGGGAGAATTGCCAATTGACAAGCTCGCAACCAAGAAATTGAAGTTTAAAGTTGCTCGGTATGTATTAACTAACGGTATTTTAAATAGACGAGGAATTATGGCAGGTTTGCAAAGATGTGTACATCCCTCCGAGGTGAAAGACTTGATTGAAGAGATTCATGAAGGGTCCTGTGGAGCCCATGTAGCAGGTCGGATGATTTTGCAAAGAATGATGATGCAGGGATATTACTGGCCGACGATGAGAGCTGATTGTGTAGCCTATTCCAAGAAATGTGACAAGTGCCAATGCTTTTCCTCCATCTGAAGAACTCCAGAGGTATTATTGACACCCATCACTTCCCCTTGGCCATTTGCATTGTGGGGAATAGATTTGGTTGGACCACTGCCAACGACTAGAGGAAGGTTCAAATACCTCATCGTGGCAGTGGATTATTTTACTAAGTGGGTGGAAGCGGAGCTTCTTATTGATATGACGTACGAGAAGGTGTACCAATTTATTTGGAAGAACATCATTTGTCGATATGGTCTACCTCACGCTTTCATCACAGACCATGGAACACAATTCGATAATGAGGAGTTCGCTGCCTTTGTCATCAATCAAATGTGTTGAAGATTCACTCAACACCAGGCCATCCTCAAAGCAATGGACAAACTGAAGTGACAAACAGAAGACTGCTGAATGGTTTGAAGAAAAGACTTGACGATGCGAAAGCAAATTTGATCCACGAGTTACAGTCAGTACTGTGGGCTTATAGAACTACTCCCCGAGTAGCAACTAGAGAATCTCCATATATGCTAGCGTGTGGAAGTGAAGCTGTTATACCTGCCAAGTTGGGCCTCCCAATACATAGGGTACTGAATTTCAATTCCCCTGTCAGCGACTTAATGAGAATATTGGATTTAGACATGCTCGAGGAAGTTAGAGAAGAAGAGTCCATCAGAAATGCTGCATACCAACAACGAACAACTCTATTCTACAATAAGAGGTTAAAGAAGTGCGACCTAAAAGAAGGAGACTATGTGCTGAAGAAAGTAATTCAAAAGCACAACAAACTGGAGTCAAACTGGCATGGGCCGTACCGAGTTACAGAAGTTGTTCGACCAGGAACTTACCGAATAGAAACTTTAGAAGGGGAGGAGTTTAAGAATGCATGGAACGCAGAGCACCTGCGCAAGTATTATCAATGATGAATAAAATGAAGATATTCTGCCGAATTCTTTCTTTTTATTGAAAGTTTTTCGGGTAATACTAGTGCTACACACTACTCGGCAAAGCTCAGGCTATGCTCAGGCTACTCAAATTTTTTCTCAAAAATACCAACTAAGGTTGGTCAAGAATCCTATATTCCTCCGGGAAGTAAAGATACCTATATTCCTCCGGGAACTAAAGCTACCTATATTCCTCCGAGAAGTAAAGCTACCAATATTCCTCTGGGAAATAAAGCTACATGTATTCCTCTGGGAAGTAAAGCTACTTGTATTCCTCCGGGAAGTAAAACTTGTATTCCTATGGGAAATAAAACTATGTGTTTCTCGAGAAATAAAAATATTCCTAAAAATGCCAACTTATGTCGGTTAGGAAGTAAATATATTCTCGAAAATTCCAACTTGAGTTGGTCGGGAGGTAAAATTATTTCAAAAAGACTAACCATGGCTGGTCGGGGATAAAAACCCACCAAGTGTAGTTGGTCGACAAGGAAAATTTATCGACCTTGGTTGGTCGGAAACATTTAAGAGAAAAATCTACTAACTATGGCTGGTCGGGGATAAAAACCCACTAACTATAGTTGGTCGACAAGTAAAATTTAAAGTGATGGAGCAACATTTTTTATACTCGTAACTTTTTAAATATTACTAAGTTGGTCGATAAACAAAATATTATTTTTGCCAAATGACTACCACAAATTCAAGCTATTCAACAATAAGTTGATCGACAAACAACACAAAATAACAGAATATTGTTATAGACATACATGCACAAATGTAAAGTATTTTACAAGACAATAGCGATTAAGATTGCGAAACAAAAATAAAACGCTTTTATTAAATCCAAGAATAGATTACATTGATAATAAAATATATACTAACTATTACATCAAAATTCCTACTCTATTGGTTTCTTCCCCTCTGCTTTTGAGACAGGTTCCTCGCCAGCAGGCGGATCATTTAAAGCAAGAGGAGAGTTTATGAAGTTCGAATCTTTTAACATCCTGATATTCATCACAGATGGTCGATCTAGAAGATGATCGGGACGAGATATCTCAACACTTGAATGGAGATTGTAGTCACCGAGATACTTTGAAATTAAGCATCGAGGAATGGCCCGAGCAGGGATCCAGCTCATATCATGTTTAAAGGGTGGCATGGGTAGGTTGAGCAGCCCAGGATCATGGTAATCCCACAGGTAATGACCCTGTTCGAGTTGTAGCACACCTAAGGCATTCAACCAGCCTTGCTTGTAGCCCTCATTATTGGCATTCTGGATACGATCGTCCAAGTGGTAAAGAGCCTCGTTGTACCCAGCCATCCAAAACTCCCTGGGCTGTTTGTGAAATTGATATGTCAGTCTCTCCAGGTGCTCGTGGAGATTTTTGATGAATAGATCCTTATTATCTAAGACTGATTTCTGCCCTGAAAGATACTCTTCCAGGTCCCTGATCTTCTTTGACATTTCAGCCAAAGCCTGGTTCTTTGCCATTAATTGGAAGGCTTGGTTCTCTAAGGCAGATTGAGTCCTCTGTTCCTCGATAGGAATTCGAGCTGCTCTTGCTCTTCCCCGAGGAGCTCTTGCTCGACCACGGGAAGATGTAGAGGGACCAGCTCTCTTCAAGGTCTCCAATCCGTCCCTCAATTTGGAGTTATCAACCTCCAAGAACGAGAATCCCTCATCATTCACTGGGACCAAGGCGTTTGAAGTGGAGGCTGCAGACTTCAACTGAGACAACTCTTTTTGCAGGTTGTTATTTTCTTGCTCTAATAGTTCATCTATTTGTCTGCACTCCTCGACCTCACCCTTCAGAGTTCTCTCCCTCACATCGTAGCCAGCAAAAAGTTTCTCGTAACCCTTATCGATAATGATCTGCTAATACTTCTTCTCGTAACCCTCGTGCAAGAGGGCAGTGGATTCTTTGTATTGTTGCTGAAGATCTTCGAGGGTTCCTTGGAGATCCTCGATCATGTCACAATAAGCCACATTATTGGGCACTGCTTTATCAAGTAGATACTTCAGATATTGGTATGCTTCAACTGCCTGTTCAGAAGCATCTTGGCCGAGGATGTCGACAACTTGTGATGCACTCAGATCTGTGTGACCAGCTTTAAAATAATCATTGAATTTCCTCAGTAGCTTGGTATCATGAGCAGATAGTAATTCCATCCTAGCCAGAAACTACCAGAGGAAGAAAAAGAAGTAATCAATAAAAGCACTAATAAAACATGAAGAAGAGACAATAGTATGCAAAAACACAAGTTCAAGTTTTATTATATCATAAAGGTCAGAGGTACAAGGTTCAGAGTTACATATTCATGGTTACATTTGACAAAAGAAAAATATAAAGAGAAACTCGAACAACTCTTCACCTTTTCCTTGTCTCCCAAAACCTTCTCGGGAGGTTGGGGCGAGGAAGTAGGTTGCTCGGTGGGAATAGAAAGATGCTCGGGGAGCGCCAGCAGTTGCTCGGAAGAAGTAATGATTTGCTGAGGTTCCTCGGGAGCAGGCTGGATGGCTAGGGGATGATCTCCCATCACCATAGAAGACTCTTCGGAGGCATCTTCGTCCTCTTCCAAGTCTTCAGGAGTTGGAGGGCGACCAGGGATATGTCGCTAAAAGAGTTCAGAATTTTCATCCACTTTCATCTCCCGTAGAGAAGCGACCCATCCATCCCTAAAGTACTTGAGGCTGCCATATTCTACTTGCGACACAATGGAAGCCAATCCCTTGTTCCACCCCTTATCCCAACCAGCGCTGAAAGACTTCTTCACAGCCAATTTTCTCTTTAACTTATCCAAGGAAAGCTTCTCGGACAGAAGGTTTTCAGCAGTCTTCAATTTATTCTCAACCTCTTCCTTCTCGACCTACTTCCTGAAGCTGGCCCAATTTTTCCTCAGCAACCTTAAGCTTATCTTCAAGCTCCCCAAAAATTTTGAGCTTCTCTTTGAGCTCTTTATTTTTCTTCTCCAAAGCATTCACTTTTTTCTCCAACCCTTGGGAGACTTCAGCAACTTGAGCTTTCTCCTGCTTAGTGGAGGCAAGCTTGTTCTCCCAGATTGCCTTGTCAGTAGCATATTTCTGGCGAGAATCTTCCAAAGACTTAATAGCTTCCTTCAGAGCTTCCTCCAAGCATGAAGCTTTAATTGCCTCATCTTTCTTCAAAATTATATTGAAGCAGCTCGCCAGCTGTGAAAAGAAAATGAAATCAAGTCAGATATAGATATAACAAAGGAAAGATGAAAAGTTCAAAACAACAAGACTTACAGAAGAAATATGGCGAGCAGCCAATGATGTAACCATATCCCGAGAAAGGTTCTCTTCAACACCTTGGATCTTGGGAATGATCCAAGTCTTCATGGAAGAACTCGGGGGAACAAAGGTAGGAATACCAGTTCCAGTAGTTGGGGCCTGAGAGATGGTGTTAGCCAAATTGATCGAGGTGCTCTTCTTCAACTTCCTCGGGGGAGCAGGAATATATTCAACCAAGGAAGAACTCTTGGTCGGTGATATTACAATCACTTCTCCTGGAGTAGCAGCCTTGCTTGGGGCTACTAGAGGCTTCTCGGTGACCTTAGTAGGAGCAGCTGGAGGAGCTGCATCAACTTTCGTTGTCCCTTCTGGGATATCAATCTTACTTCTTTTGGCCTCTCTATCAGCAGAGGCAGGTTTATCGAAGAGAGTGGGAGGTCTTCTTCTCTTCATCCTTTCGCTTAAAGGAATGTGTGATTCAGGCGAAGAACTTGCAGAGGATGGTACTGGTTCTGCTTCACTTATCACCAGACGAGCAGTGAAAGAAGTGGTGTAGCTCTTATACTGCAGCAAGTACGAGGCTGACCTAATGTGCTCGTCATTAACACTCTAATGCAAACTCTAGATAAGTTTTAAGTGCCTTATATTTATGTCTGCTTCCTTTGGACACTTTCTTTTGTTGTCAACTGCAAATAAATAAGCATCAAAATATCAGTGGTATATTTTGTCAAACAGAGAGGAAGAATAATTTCAAAATAAATAAAATGAAATAAAAATAACCTATCCCATTGCCATAGGGAGGGCCTTTGGGATCCTGATAAACTTCATATCCAGATAAAGGAGCATGTTGCCAATTTTTTATGACAACCCCGTGCTCAAAATAATCCCTATTAGCATTCGGGAGATTGACTACTAAGGCCCTATTCAAAAATCTAGTTTTTAAATAAAAGGTGTTATCACCAACTGCCCATCTATAACAAAACATGATTTCTGGAATTCCTATACGAGTTCCATGGATTTGATTTAACCTATGAACCCCATTAACTATTATCCATGTATTTAGGGCTATTCTTGCAGGAACAACGTCAAAGTATTGACAAAATTCCAGACATAAGGGATTGGGTGGAAAAGAAAATCCACACTCAGCAATAAAGAGACTGGGGAACCAATGTCCCTCAGCCAAACGGAAATAATCAGAAGGCTCAGAAAGCTCTTCCAGAACAACCCAGGAGGGAATAGAAAAATCAAAGCGAAATTTATCAAGAGATACAACAGGGTAAACCATGATGAATAAAAGAAATGAAGAAGAAGGAAGAAAATCTTACAGAAAAAGAGTGGATCTGATGACAACGAACGATGGAAGAGATGAATACACAGGAGAGAAAGAGACGACGGAAAACTCGAAGATACAAATTTGAAAAAGTAGAAGACGATGGGATTTTCTGCAGCATTTAAATACTCTACCTTGGGAAAAGGAAAACTAATGATTACAAAAAGAGACGATTACGTTATCGACGGCTAAAAAGACGAAAAGGGGCGCGGGAATCAAATCGGACATAAAAATTCAAAAAGCCTGATTCTACGAATTTAGAAGGAGAAATAAATACGAGGGAAACACTCCTAAAAATCAGGAGGACCATTTAAAACTACCATATTCCGAGAAAGAATGTTCCACAGTCCTCAAATTTCGAACTATGAAACATTGGGGGTTTCTGTTGATACCAAATTTAGTCTGCTGACATGGCTCAATAAAGTGAAGACACGTGGCAATCTACGTAGCAACAATAAACACTTCTGAGGAACTCACATGCTCCGAGGAACCATACTACGATGAGGAACACTGATTCCCCGAGGAACTCATATGCTCCGAGGAACAAGAACTCTCCGAGGAACTCTTGAATATCAAGAAGCTTAGGCGGGCCGAGCAACTCAGGCGGTCCGAGCCGCACCTCGAACAAAGCATTAATAGCAGGATAACCAACAGTTTGACTGTTCATTAAATGCTTATCATTTAGCCGCATACGCTTAAGGGGCATTGAATGTATTACCCTTTCATATGTACATCATTTAATATATTACCCTTTCACATTACAGCCTCAGGGCTATAAATACATTGTACAATCCTCATTGTAAGGGACCGAAATTTCTTGAGATAATTTGTAATCGAGAATTCCCATACAATCAACAATACCATAACAGTGTACGTAGGCCATTCTTATAAGACTGAACCACTTTAAAAATTCTTTGTCTCATTTATTTATCTGTGATTGAATAATTAGATATGATCTAATTTTTTACATCAACATTCATAAATGGTGTAAAAAGAAATACAAAAATCTTTTTGTGTTTTTTAAAAAATGTATAAAACAAAATCTTTTTGCCTTTTTCAAAAATTTTATCAAAAATAAAATCTTTTTAGAATTTCCAATTTTTACAAAAACAAGAGAAAATTGTTTCGTACTTTTCAAAAAAATATGAAGAAAAAAATAACACAAAAAATGGTATAAATGATATAGTCTAGCAATAAGAACCATATGATATGATCTTGAAAAATGTATCCCATACTAGACATGGTAACCACCCATCAGTCAACTGTGTAAATTCCTAAACACTTCCTAAGACTCTCAAATCTAATGTCATGTAAAGGCTTCGTAAAGATATAGGCTAACTGAATGTCAGTGGACACAAAACTAAAGGAAACGACATTCTCTTCTGCTAGCGTATCCTAATGTGTTTAGTGGGTGAATGCTGGACTAGATTCAGGGATATACGTATCGCTCTCGTGTTGTCACGGGAAATTGTCATGGTACCCTGTGATATCCCATAATCCTCCTGCATCTACTTCATCCACAAGAGTTGTGTTCAACAAATCCCGACGGCTATGTACTCATCTTTCGTAATGGAAAAAGAGATGGAATTTTTCTTCTTTCTCAAGTAAGAGACAAGAGAAGAACCAAAGAAGAAACACCCACCAGAAGTGCTCTTACATCCATCTACATCCACAGTACAATAGACATCTGAATAGGCGGATAAACGATCATCGGTATCAAAGGAATATCAAATACCGTTAGAGTCCCACTCACATATTTGATCATAAATTTAGGAGAAAGTAAGTGTGAATCTTTCGGGGATGCTTGATATCACGCACAGACTCCAGAACAAAAGGAGATGTCAGGATGATTGGAAGTTAAGTAGAGAAGACTATATATCATACTCCGATAGAAGGTTTGTTTTACGTCCTTAACTAAAGTGTCCTTACGAAGATTAGTTGAGGTACTCATTGGGGTATGTGTATTCTTAAAGGAGTCTAAACCAAATTTCTTCAGAAGGTCTCTTGAATACTTGGATTGGGAGATAAACATCCCATCCTCTAACTGACCAACCTGGAGACCAGGAAAAATGTAATCTCATAAACCATGCTTATCTCAAACTCACTCTTCATCTCCTCCTCAAATTCGTGAGCATGGTAGGAGTACATAGATTCAAATACTATTTCATCCTCAAAGATTTGGGCAACCAAAATAGTACCATCTCCTCTCCTAAAAAACCATGCCATATCTACTCCACCTATCTTGAATCCACGGGCTAAGAGATAGGAAGTAAGCCACTCGTACCAATCACGAAGTTCTTACTTCAAACCATACAGGGCTTTTCTCAGATAATAGACGTGTTCGGGTTGCTTAGGTTTCCAAACCCTTTTGGTTGTTCCACATATACAATTCTATTTGGAAAGTCACTCTTGACATCCATATGATATAACTTTAAGCTCATTTGACATGCGATGGTGAGTAATGAAAAGATGGACTCGATCCTCATAACAGGAGAAAATGTATTCTCAGAGTCTACACCCTCAATCTGTGCATAGCCCTGACCTACCAACCTAGCCTGATTATGTATAATGGTACCAGTCTTATCCATATTATTGTTATTGAAGATCCACTAAGTACCAATCATGTTCATCTCACTAGGTCAGGGGAGAAGTTCCTAGACATCATTTTTTTAAACTAAAGCAACTCTTCTTGCATAACAAATATCAAGTGTTCTTCTTTGAATGCTTATTTGCGGTTCTTGGGCTCGATTTTGGACATGTAACACAAAAGGCTAACAGCATTCTCTAGCTAAGCATGAGTCTTGGCACGTGATGTGGGATTTCCTAGAATGACGAAAGGGTCATGACTCTTGCGAACCCAAGTAGGTGTGTCCCTTAAATTAAGAGTAGGGTCTACCCTGGGTGTGTGAGGGACTAAAGGACCATCACTAGGTAGTGCGTTATCCATACATAAAAGGCTAGGTCAACAAACGTCGATGATTTGTCATCTTGAACCATGACATATATTGACTCCATAACCTTAAAGCTGCTTAGGTTAAAACCCTATATACTCTACTCATCGATGAAGAGACTAAAAATATTCCCTTGTCAATCCGAGAGTCAAACTTTCCTAATTGCTCTCTATTTCTTATGATGTAGCATTTGCTTCCTAAAACACAAAAATATGAAAGGTTGGACTTCTTTTCAGTCCACAATTCATAAGGCGTCTGAAGTGTGTGTGGATGAAGACAAACCCTATTCATTGTGTGTCCCGCGGTAGACGCCACATCTACCCAAAATCTTCTAGCAACTCGATGACTTAAAATCATAGAACTAGATATCTCCTGAATTGTCCAGTTCTTTCTATCAACAATCCCATTTTATTGAGGATTCTTCATAGCCAAAAATTCATGTTTGATCTCGAGGCTATCACAGTAAATATCTACCTTTGCTTCCTTAAATTCAGTGTCATTGTCACTACGCATTCTATTGATAGTGGCACCATGTTGATTTTACAGGACATGACACTTGGTCTTAAAAAACTCTACCGTATCGGCTTTCACTCTCAGAAAACCTACAATGGGATAATGCAAGAAATCATCTACCATCATGAGGATATACCTCTTACCACCCAAACTCTCAGTACGAGTAGGACCCATAATATCCATGTAAATCAAGTCAAGCATGCATGAAGTGGTAATGGAATTCAACTTCCTATGGGGACAATCCACTTGTTTTCCCAGATGACAGGGTTAACAAACCGCGACAATTGTATTTCCAAGAGACGGCATGCCACGTACTAGGTCCTTTTTAGATAAGCGCTCTAAATTTCTAAAATTTATGTGACCTAAACGTTGGTGCCACAGATCCATATGAGTGATCGTGGCACTGTTGCAGATAAATAAGAACTTGGACACAATCCCATAACAATTATCTTCAGTCCTCAGCCATCGCAATAGAATGAAGCCCTTATACTCTTGACTCACTTGAGTCTATATTGTATAAGAGTTCATCTAGTTAGAAATTAAGACAAAATTATGTCTATCCTAGAAACCAAAGAACCTCAGAGATTGGATTGCTATTTCATTCATTTATCTTGTAATGATCAAGACCAAATTACCACACTCACACACAGTAGAATGCGTCATATACATGTCATATTGCATATTTATGTGTGTATATATGTTGAGTATGTTTAAATCCCTAAATTTGAGTTTTAAATATTTTTTGGGATTTTATAAACATTTTTAATAAAGTTTTTATTAATTAAAACTTGGTTTTAAAAGTTTGTGGGAGCAATCTATAATTATGGTTTAATGGGTTTTTGGCTCAAAGTTGGTTTGGGTAGAAACCATAAGCGGCAGAGAATTCAGAGTGTGGTTGTAATTACTTTTAGACGCGCGTTTTATATTGCCTTACTGATCAACACCTCTTGCTTGCTGATTGGTGCATTTTGTGTTTCTTTACTGAGTATACAATCCCGTATCTTAACAACCGTTGGATCAAACCTTATCAACGACCTGCATGATTTTTTTGGTAATCCCTGTGTATCCCTCCTGAACCAATCAGGTGACTTTTAATCACCGCTTTCTGTGAGCCCTTGGATTTAAGTCAATCCAGCTTGACTCAATCCTGACCCTTATTTTTGAACCTGCTTCTCGATCCTTCTCTTCGTCCTATAAAAGGGACCCTCCTCTCAATCGTCTAAGAATTTTTTCCAGTTCTTTCCTGAGAGTAAAAAAGAGAGAGTAGAGAGAAGAGAGAAACCAGAAAGAAAGAGAGAGAGAGTTAGAAACCCTAACCCTAATCCCTGTTCTTCAATCATCTTTCAAAGCAAACACTCCACAAAAAACTTCTACATATCCAAAACACTACCATGAGTGTTCTTGAGTTTTTGAGAGATATTTGTGTTACTGTAACCTCTTGTTTGTTAGATCTTGTTCCCAACTTAAACTGTTTACTTAGAACTATTTTCTTCTTCATAGAAATTTCAGATCTATGTTCTGCATGTTACATCACACTTAGATCTACATGTTTTATTTCTCATCTTGAGAAATATATTGTTGATTCTTTTCTGAAAATTGCTTTTAACTTTGAAATCAACAATAAATGTTTTCTTTTTCTAGTTCTCTTAAAACTAAACCTTTGACCTAGTTTGGAATCACACTTGGAGGTTTTCAATCTCAAAAATATTTTTAAAACTCTGAGATTTATTAAGATCTTGACTATCCTCTAAGCAAGATATCCGTGGATTCTGGGATTGATTTAAAGGTAATAAAGGTTCAAAGTTTTGTGAGAAGAGAGAAAAGGAAAAATCACTGCATATAACCTTATATGTAATTTGCTAGGACTATTTGTACTTAATAAGTGTGAGTGTGTGCATGCATGTGTTAGAGAGCACCTCCACAAACACTTTCACCCTACAACACGAAAAGTGTTGGTAATAAGATCTTGTGAACAAGAGTCGACGTAAAGTGCTGGAACAAATCAGAAGTTAACAAACTGGGAGAACAACATCTACAATCAGAACTGCAGAGAAGTTATAAGGACACCAGAGGGTATATTCCTAAACTTATATAGGTCTGAGTTGTATGCATGCTAGTTATATAGTTTGTAACTCGTAAATTTGTTTGAGTGGATTTTTCATTTTACTCCGTAGAGGGAGTCATGGATGTTTCCTCAATTGATGAGGTTTTACCACGTAAAAAACTGTGAACTTAATCTTTCTGCATCTCCTCATCTCATTCTTGGTTGTGCTGAGTTTAAAGTTTGTTTAAACTGTTTTATAAACCTGTTAGTTAAATATTGAAAAGATCTCGTACATACTGTTTTGTTAAACACACCTTGTGTTCAAATAGTTTTGATTTTTAAGAAAAGAGTTTCTTCAAAAAACAGCTCGGAGTTACTTAAATAGTTTTATTTTAATAAACGGCTTTAGAAGCATATTTTCATAGAAGTCTACTGTCTTGATCATAAACATTACACTCATTCCGGTTAAACTTTACGATAAAATTTGTGTCGCACAGTTGGCCAATGCTGAGAAGGTTTTCTTTCAAATCTTTAATATATAAAATATTCTCTAGCTTAGGAAACCAGAGTATCTCTATTTTACCTCGTCCTACTAAGATATACTTGCTCCCATTTGCAAAAGTGACTTTACATTCCTTACGATCCCCTAGTTTGGTAAAAAATGAGATGTCACATGTCATGTGCCTGGAGTACCCACTATCAAAATATCATCGTGAGGTATTATGTGCTTTAAGATAAAGATGAACAACAAGGTCTTTTACATCGTGCTTAGGTATCCAAGAAGTGGTAGCCTTGTGTTTGCCCTTGTCAATGTTAGTTATAGTCGGGATGTTGGAAGTATCCACTAACGACAAAGACATCCATTGAAACTCTTCCATCAAGCTATGAGAAGTGGAGACTAGAAACTGAACATGCTCTCTAAGACTAGTAATATAACTAGTGTGGGGTGGCGTAGCATGTGTACATCGTGTTCGATGCAAACTATAGAAAAAACTCCCTAAGGTGGCCTTTTCGCTTGCATTAGGTACAAAAGTACACAATTTGAGGCCGACCTTGGTTTTCTTTTCTTGGCCGAACTCTTGTCTGGGGCTTTGGTTAATGGCCATATAGATTCGTTATAAACTAAAAAATTGGTTCCATTGTACTATGAGACGTGGAAGCACCGTCAAAACTGATTCCCGACCTTTTACCAAACCCTAAAGGGGGGATGAGGAATATCTTCCCCACCTTTCTAGATGTGTCCTCATTTTTTACCTTAACTTCCCGAGCTCTCTCAAGATCATGAGTGATTTGGGCTGTTGATGTAAGAAATTATATTATCTCTAATTTGTTAATCACAGATAAAAATAAATAAGACAAAAGATTTTTAAAGTGGTTCAGCCTTGTAAGAATGGCCTACGTCCACTGTATTTGTTATTACTGACTGTTTGCAGAATTCTCGATAATGGATTTACCAAGAAATTTCGAGTCCCCTGCTTATGAGGAGGTTACAAGGTATTTATAGCCTTGAGGCGGTACAAATGAAAGGACTATGCGCTGTTATCCAGTAGACGTATACATCTGTATGATAATAAAGGGCATTTAACGCGTAGTCATCTCTCTTGATTCTCTTGATTTGGATGCGTTGTACTCTGAGTAGATCGGACCGCCTAAGCTTCTCGGACCGCCTAAGTAGCTCGACATGCTTAGAGCTGCTCGGGGCCCCCGAGTTCCTCATGGATTCTTAGTTGCTCGGTGGACTTGAGTTGCTCTTCTGGAGTATCGGTATTCGCCATGTAAGTTGACACGTGTCGTCAGGTGATTGGTCCATGTCAGAAGACTAAATTTGGTATCAACAAAAGCCCCCAATGTTTCGTAGTTTGATGTTGAAGAAAAGTATGTAAAATTCTGCTACTTAGATTTTTTATTTGTATGGTTTTTAGGAAGGTATTCATTGTATACAAATCCTTTTTAAATGCACAATATCAGTCCTCATAAATATTTCGAATTTCCATAACCGCTTCATTTTTTGTGCCCTTTTCTTCTTTTTAGACGTTGGATACGCAATCGTCCATCCTGGTAATCATTGTTTTTCTCCTTTACCGAGGTAAAGTATTTAAGCGCTACAGAAAATCCTATCGTCTTTTACTTTTTCAAATCTATATCTTTGAACTCCCATTTCTTCTCTATCTTGTGCATTCGTTTCTTCCATCGTTCATTGTCAACTGATTCACTCCTTTCCTATAAGATTTTCTTCCTTTTCTTTTATTTACCTTGTTCATCATGGTTTAAGTTGTTGAGTCGCTTAACAAATTTCGTTCTGAATTTTCAATTCCTTCATGGGTCACATTGGAAGAACTTTCTAAACCTTCTGATTGTTTTTCTTTGGCTGAGGGACATTGGTTCCCAAGTCTCTTTGTGGCCGAATGTGGATTTTCTTTTCCTCCCAATCCTTTGTGTTTCGAGTTCTGTTAGTATTTTGACGTCGTTCTTGTAAAAATAGCGCCAAATACTTGGAGAATAGTTAATGGAGTCCATAGGTTAAATCAAATTCATGGAACCCGTTTAGAAATTCCAGAAATTATGTTTTGTTACAGATGGGTTGTTAGTGATAGTACTTTTTATTTAAAAACTAGGTTTTTACATAGGGCATTAGTTGTCAATCTTCCTGACGCCAACCGGGATTATTTTGAACATGGAGTGGTAATGAAAAATTGGCAACATCCTTCATTAAATGGGGATGATGTATATCAAGGTCCTAGATGTCCTCCTTATGGCAATGGGATAAGTTGTTTTTAATTTTACTTTATTTTTGAAATTATGTTTTCTTCGTGTTTGATAAAATGTTTCACTGACATTTACTTTTTATTATTTGCAGTTGACAGCAAAGAAAGTCTTCAAAGGAGACAGAGGTTTATTTAAGGCATTTGAAACTTATCTGGAGTTTACATCAAACTGTTGGTGACGAACATATTAGATCAGCCTCCTATCTGTTGCAGTGCAAGAGTTATACTTCATCCTTTACTGCTCGTCCAGTGGTGGTTGACATCGATTAAGTACCATCTGTTGATACTAGTGTAGAAGGTTCTTCTTCAGAGTCAAATATTCCAATTAGTAACATAATGAAGAGAAGAAGAGCTCCTGCTTTCTTTGATAAATCAGACTCTGCCAATGTGGAGGCAAAGAAAAATAAGCAGGATGTTCCAGCGGAAGGAAAGAGAAACATTGATGCTCCCCCTCTAGTTGCTGCCAAGAAAGTTGCTGAGAAGCCCCCAATGGCTCCGAGCAAGGCTTTGGTTATCTCTCCTCCTGGTGAGGTTATTATCATATCACCAACCAAGACTTATTCTTCGGTTGAAGATATTCCTTCTCCTCCAAAGAAGTCAAAGAAAAGTTCGTCTGAGAGACCTGCTGGACCTGTCTCTCAGGCTTTAAATGCTGAAAGTGGTATTCCTACGTTTGTTCCCCCGACCTCTGCCATGAGCTCTGTGAAGTCTTGGATTATCCCAGAAATCCAAGGTATTGAAGACACTCTTCCTCGTGACAGAGTCACTTTATTGGTTGCTCAACGTATTGCCTCAGTAAGTATTACTGGTTTAATTTTTCACTTTTTACTGCAATGTCCTTGTATTGACTCAAAAATTATTTCTTTCTTCACTTGGTAACATGTTTTAACAGCATTATGAAGAAAGATGAGGCTATTAAAGCATCAAGCTCCTCGGGAGGTGTATAGGAAGCTTTTGTTGGTCTATCTCAGTCCTTAAAGGACTCTCATCAGAAATATGAAGAAGATAAAGTGGCTTGGGAGAAACAACTCAAGTCCATTGAGTAAGAGAGAGACCGAGCTGTGGAGGCCTCTAAGGGATTAGAGAAAAAGATGAGAGAGTTTGAGAAGAATAATAAAGAGCTTGAGGAGAAGCTCAATAATGCTGGAGATCTTGAGAACAAACTAAAAACTGATGAAGAAGAAGTTGGTAGACTTCATGAGGTTGATCGCCAGAAGGAGGAGGTGGAAGGGAAGTTAAAAGCTGTTAAGGAGCTCCTTAGGGAAAGGACCTCCTCAGAGAAAGAAAAAAGGAAAAATGCTATCAAGAAATCATTCAGTACTGGCTGGGATAAAGGTTGGAATAAGGGCCTGGCTGCCATGACCTCGCAAATGGAGTATGCCAGCGTCAAGTGCTTTAGGGATGGATGGGTTACTGCTCTGCAGGATTTAAACATCGCTGAGAATTATGAACTATTCCAGCGAAATGTTCATGGTCCTCCTCCCTCTCTTGGAGAAGAAGAAGAGGACGAAGCTGCCTCAGAGGAATATTCCATGATTATTGGAGACCAAGTTCCTCATATTCCAGTTCTTCAGACTTTCTACGAGCAACTTCATCCCATCAGTACTTCAGTCGAGCAACTGCCACTATCTTTTGAGCAACCAAACTCCTCATCCTAGCTTTCCGAGGAAGGTGTAAAACACAAGGAGAAGGTGTAAAGTTCCTCGGGTTTTAATTTTATTATTTCTTTTGAATGTAACCTGGAGATTTGTATTTACTTTTTGATGAATAAAAATTCGAATTTTTGGTTGTTCATATTGAATCCCTTCTTCTGGCCATGTCTTTATCATTATTGATCCTGTTTATGGCTTTTCTTTGCTAGTTTATGGCCAAGATGGAGCTATTATCGGCTCATGACACAGAATTAATGAAAAAATGCAATGACTACTTCAAAGTTGGTCATGCAGATCTGAATGAAGCTCAAATCATTGACATGCTTGGTTCAGATACTTCTAAACGAGCAGTCGAAGCCTACCAATATTTCAAATGTGCTTGCTCGACCGTGCAGTTGCCAACAATGTAGCATATTACGAGATGATTGAAGATCTCCAGGGTACCATCGAGGAACTTTAACAATAATATAAGGAATATTATGCCCTTTTGCATAAGGGGTACGAGAAAAAATATCAGTAACTAAATGCTGACAAAGGATATGATAAGTTCATCGCTGCTTACGAGAAGAAAGAGAAAATTCTAAAGGTTGAGGTCGAGGAGCATAGGCAAATAGATAAACTGTTGGAGCAGTAGAATAATGTTTTGCGAGAAGAGGTACCCCAACTAAAATCTGGAGCATCTACCTCGGGATCCTTGGTCCCTGTCAATGAAGAAGGTTTCTCTTTCTTAGATGTAGAGAATGCCAACTTAAGAGATGAGTTGGAAACTTTGAAGAGAGTAGGACCCTCCACTTCTACTTGTGGTCGAGCAAGATCTTCTCGGGGATGAGAAAAATCTGCTCGAATCTCGATTGAAGAGGCGAGGACCCAATCATCCTTAGAGAATCAGGCTTTCCAGTTGATGACAAAGAACCAAGCCTTAGCAGAGATGTCCAAGAAGATTATGAACCTCGACGAGCAACTTTCTACACAAAGCTCTACCTTTGAAAATAAAATAAATCAGGTGAAGAATCTTCATGAGCAGCTAGAGAGGTTGACTTACCTGTCCATAAATAGCCCAGAGAGTTTTGGATGGATGGTTACATTGAAGCCCTCTACCATCTTGATGACCGGATCCGACAGTCTAATAATGAGGGGTACAAGCAAGGATGGCTGAATGCCCTGTGTGTGCTAAACTTGGAGCAGGGTCATTACTTATGGGATTATTATAATCCTGGATTGCTTCATTTGCCAGTGCCTCCTTTTAAGCTCAACATGAGTTGAATTCCTACTCGGGCAATTCCTTAGTGCCTGATATTAAAGTACCTCGGTGATTACAACCTTCATTCAAATTTTGATATATCTCGCCCAAAGCATATTCTTGATAGGCCATTAGTGATGAATGTTCGAATGCTTCGAGACATAAACTTCATAAATTCTCCTTATGCTTTAGACGATCCCCCTGCTGGAGCAGAACCTGTTTCAAAGGCAGAGGGAAAGAACCCTATAGAGTAGGATTTGCTCAATTGATATCTCATGTAATATGTAATTTATACTCTATGTAATGCGCTCTGATTTTAATGAAGAAACTTTTAGTTTTCTTTGCAATCTTGATTGTCATTGTCTTGGAAACATCTCTTTTATTCACTGATGAATGTGCATGTATATCAGTAAAAAGACAAAAAAAATGTCCTATTTTATTTTAAATTACCAACCAACCGGAGTTGGTGAAAATTCATTTGCCTACCAACCGGAGTTGGTGATATTTTGCTTCCCGGTCAACTTAGAATTGGTGTTATTTTGATATGCCATTCTATTTTATTTTTTTATTATAGAGACTTATCACTCTTTGATTTTCAGCAATGAAACAACTTACATCCCATGATCCTGCTTAGTTTAACCAACCGGAGATGGTGGATATTTGGTTCCCGACCAATCGGAGTTGGAGGAGATTAATTTGCCGACCAATCAGAGTTGGTGGATATTTGTTCCCGACCAATCGGACTTGGAGGAGATTAATTTGCCGACCAACCGGAGTTGGTGGATATTTGTTCCCGACTAACCGGAGTTGGAGGAGATTAATTTGCCGACCAACCGGAGTTAGTGGATATTTGTTCTCGACCAACCGGAGTTAGAGGAGATTAATTTGCCGACCAACCGGAGTTGGTGGATATTTGTTCCCGACCAATCGGAGTTGGAGGAGATTAATTTGCCGACGAATCGAAGTTGGTGGATATTTATTCCCGACCAACCGGAGTTGGAGGAGATTAATTTTCCAACCAACCGGAGTTGGTGGATATTTATTCCCGACCAACCGGAGTTGAAGGAGATTAATTTGCCGACCAATCGGAGTTGGTGGATATTTTTTCCCGACCAATCGGAGTTGAAGGAGATTAATCTGCCGACCAACCGGAGTTGGTGGATAATTATTCCCGACCAATCGGAGTTGGATGAGATTAATTTTCCGACCAATCGGAGTTGGTGGATATTAATTTGTTGATTGATTCTAAACTTGATGCATAGTGTGTAGCACTAATACTCCTGAAAAATTTCAACAAAAAGAGAGAATTGGGTAAAATATTCAACAATTTATTCATACTAAAGAAAACTTCATTTACATAGGACTCCCGACTACTGATAATACTTGCGTAGATGCTCTGCATTCCATGTATTCTTAAATTCCTCTCCCTCCAAGGTTTCAATCCTGTATGTTCCTAGTCGAACAACTTTTGTTATTCTGTAGGGTCCATGCCAGTTAGCTTCCAGTTTATTGTGCTTTTGAATTACTTTCTTTAGCACATAGTCTCCTTCCTTCAAATTGCACTTCTTTACCCTCTTATTATAAAACAGAGTTGTTCGTTGTTGGTACGCAACATTCATGATTGTTTCTTCTCTCTAACTTCTTCGAGCATGTCTAGATCTAATCGCCTCATCAAATCATTGATAGGAGAATTAAAATTCAGCAACCTCTGCGTGGGGAGGCCCAACTCGGCAGGTATAACAGCTTCGCTTCCAAATGCTAGCATGTATGGATATTCTCCTGTTACTGCTCGCGGTGTAGTGCGATAAGCCCACAATACAGAATGTAGCTCGTTGATCCAATTTGACTTCGCATCATCCAATCATTTTTTCAAACCGTTCAGTAACGTTCTGTTCGTTACCTCAGTTTGTCCATTGCTATGGGGATGGCCTGGTGCAGAATGGGTCTTCAATATGTTTAACTGATGACAATATACAACAAACTCCTCGTTGTCGAACTGGGTTCCATGATTTGTGATGAAAGCATGTAGAAGACCATATCTACAAATGATATTCTTCCAAATGAATTGATACACCTTGTCATACGTCATACCGATAAGAGGCTCAACTTCTACCCATTTAGTAAAATAATCCATAGTGACCACGAGGTATTTAAATCTTCCTCGGATTGTTAGAAGCAGTCCAACCAAGTCTATCCCCCATAGGGAAAATGGCCACGGAGACGTGATGGGTGTTAGCAATGCTTGGGGAGTTTTTCGTATAGAGGAGAAATGTTGACATTTATCACATTTCATGTCATAAGCTACACAATCATCTCTCATCGTTGGCCAGTAATACCCTTGCGTTGTCATTCTTTGCAAGAGTGTTCGACCTGCTAGATGGGCCCCATAAGACCCTTCATGGACCTCTTCAATCAAATTTTTTATCTCGGAGGGGTGGACACATCTTTGCAAACCTTCTATCACTCCTTGTATGTACAAAATACCATTAGTTAATACATAACGAGCATCTTTAAACTTTATTTTCTTGGCTGCGAGTTTTTCAGTTAGTAAAGCCCCCTCTTCGATATAGGCCCGGATGGGATCCATCCAAGATGGTCCTAAATTAAAGGGCAATAAATTTCATCGTTAGATCTTTGTTAATGCTCCGATTAGCCAAGATTTCTATCGAGATTGTTCTTCATAGCTCGGTGCGTGTGGCTGAGGCTAAACGAGCTAAGGCATCTGCTCTTGCATTCTCCAATCTTAGTATTCTAAATAACTGTGCTGCACTAAAGCTTGATACAATCTCCATTGCTTTCGCATGATATTGGATCATTAATTCTCCTTTTGCTGCATACACTCCAAATATTTGGTTTACAATCAACTGTGAGTCACTAAACGCAACGACTTGCTCTGCTTTCATAGTTCTGGCTGGACTAAGACCCACGATCAGAGCTTCATATTCAGCCTCATTATTTGAAGCATTAAATTGAAAACACAAAGCATACTCCACATCAATCTCATCGGGGCTGTTTAAAATAATTCCTTCTCCACTGCTCGTAGTGCAAGAAGAGCCATCTACATATAAATTCCACATAGGTATATCATTATCAAACTCTTGGTGAGACAGGGTTCCTCCGTGGAATATTTGATGCTTCCTCATATCCTCCTCTAGCAGTTCTTGCTGGTCATCGACCATCTTTTCTTGCTCGTCCACCGACTTAAGTTGGTCAGGATTTAAATTTGATGATCCTGTAACATCCATAGGCTGGTCAGTATTCAACTTTTACACTTTGAAGGTGTCTGGATATGTGAATTCTGTAATAAAATCTTCCACTGCTTGCCCTTTGAGTGACGATCTAGGCTCATAAACTATGTCATAGTCACCAAGTTCTACTGCCCAGTACATCAATCTCCCTGATTTTTCTGGTTTATGAAGAGCTTGCCTTAACGGTATATCAGTATACACAACTACGGTATGAGCTTGGAAATATGGCATCATTATTCTACTCGCTTCGACCAATGCTAGTGCTAACTTTTCCAGTCTTGGATATCTGATCTCTGCTCCTCGAAAGGCCTTGCTAGTGTAGTAGATTTTTTTTGCACTCCATCCTCCACTCTTATTAACGCCGATTTCATTGCGTTTTCTAAAACTTCTAGATACAAGTATAGTCTTTCTCCCATCACTGGTCTGGACAATAATGGAGGTGCTCCTAGGAATTTCTTCAATTCTTAAAAGTCCTTCTCACATTCATCATTCCATTCAAACATTTTTCGGAGTGTTTTGAAGAATGGGAGACATCAACCAGTTGTTCGTGACACAAATCTATTAAGTGTTGCGACTCGCCATGTGAGACTTTGCAATTCCTTCTTCGTCGTTGGAGATCGTATCCCCAATAGAGCCTTGATCTTTTCAGGGTTTGCTTCAATACCTCGTTGATTGACAATATACCCGAGAAACATGTCTTATCGTACTCCGAATATGCACTTGGCAGGATTTAACTTCATTTGATATTTATCTAATTGATTAAAGGTCTGCCCTAGGTTAATCAGATGATCAGCAACTTTCTTGCTCTTCATCAACATATCATCAACATAAACCTCCATATTGTGACTGATTTGCTCTACAAACACCATGTTCATCAACCGTTGATAGGTTGCACCTGCATTTTTAATTCCAAAAGGCATAACATTATCACAATAAGTTCCCCTTGGGGTGATAAAAGAGGTACTCTTCCTGTCTTCAGGTTTCATTTTGATCTGGTTATAACCAGAATAGTCATCCATGAAACTTAATAGTTCATGCCCCGAGGTAGCATCCACCAGTTGATCGATTTGGGGCAAGGGAAAATGATCCTTTGGGCATGCCTTGTTTAGATCAGTGAAGTCCACACACATCCTCCACTTGTTGTTTTTCTTCTTCACCATCATCACATTAGCTAGCTGTTCAGGATATTTGACATCCTCAATAAAACAGGCTCTTTAGAGCTTCTCGACTTCTTCTTGTATGGCTTGGTTCTTTTCGGGGCTGAACAATCTTCTTCTTTATTTTACTGGATTGATATCCTTATTTACATTAAGCTCGTGACATTGGAAAGATGGGTCTATCCCCGGTATGTACTCATGGCTCCATGCAAAAGTTTGTTTTCTACTCTTTAGGAACGCTATTAGCTCTTATTTTATTGACACATCTAGTGAAGCACCAATTTAAATTGTTTGTTCTGGATGCTCGTCGTCCAGAATGATATTTTTAGTAGCCTCCATGACTTGAACCTTAACGAGCCGAGACTCATCTCTTGGGTCTAAAGTCTCAATCTATACGTCTTCTATCTCATCTACCTGATAAGTAGTAGTCTTCTTCCTTGATTCTTCGTGCTCTTCTTGCTCGGCAGATGAATAGTAGCATTCTCGAGCAACTTTTTGGTAGCCCTTTACCACTCCTACTCCAAAGTTGGTTGGGAATTTTAAACATTGATGTACTATAAATGGTACTTCTTTGAACTTTTTCAGACCTACCCTTCCCATGATGATATTGTAAGCTGATTGGACATTTTTATCCATCATAAAAAAGCGTACTCATTCGGTTCGATAAGTAGGCCATGTACTAATGAACATATCAAACTTAATCATCCCAAGTGGAAAAACTTTCTCACTAGTAAAATCGAGGAGGGGGTCTCCAACTGGGATAGCTTTAAGTTCAAACTATCAAACATGGGTAGGACATAATATCTACCGAGCTGCCATTATCCACCAATACTCGCGAAATCACTACTTCCTTCATCCTCATTTTGATCACCAATGGGTCATCATGAGGATATATCACACCTGCGAGGTCATTCTTAGAGAAACTGATGACTAGTTTATCTTTTTTCACCTTCCTCGGGCGATCATCTTCAACTAGATTTATTCGTTGTATGTATGAACAAGCTTGAGCCTCATTGAGGTGAGCTTTCCTCTCCGCAGTAAGGTCTCCACCTCCTGCATCTCCACCTGTAATAACATTGCAATCAAATGATCCAAAACGAATTGAAAATACCTCACGTTCTGGCAGTCTTGGTCTTTTGGGGAGATCACGGTCGTCTTCTAGATCATCTTCATGATCTCTTTTATTGTCTTCTTTTTCTTGAAGGGGAGATTTAGACCTCTGCCTTCCTCATTCTCTGGTTCGACCACCGTTTTGACGATAAACATACTTGGTCAATTTTCCTCGTCTAATGAGTGCCTCAATTTCATTCGGAAGAGCTATGCAATTTTTAGTTGTGTGACCATGATCCTTATGGAACTCGCAATATTTGGACTTATTCCTCTTGTCAGGATCTGCCTTCATTTTTTAGGCCAGTTTAGCTCCTCGCTGTTCTTGATCTCTTCCAGAATGTGGTTTATATCTACCTTCAAAGGAGTATAATTTCTAAATTTCTTCAATTGTTCCAATGCTTGCTTCGCTTTTAATTGCTTATCGCCACTATTTTTCTTCTACTCCTTCTTCTCAACCTTATCGACCTCAATTTTGGTCTCTTTAGTGTCCATGTTCTTCTTTGCAGCCATAGCCTCCTCGGCATTCATGATTTTGGCTATTTTTGCCATCAGTTCTTCTATGGTCCTGGGCGGATCTTTGGCTAAAGTGTAGTACAATTTATTGGGCAACAATCCACTCATCAGAGCAGTGATCACAGTTTTCACCTCATAATCAATTACTTCCAGTTTCTCATTATTGAAACGATTAATGTAATCCCGGGTCCTTTCACCTACCTTTTATCTAATACTCAACACGTGTGCTACTTGTTTAACAGGTTTTGGTCAAAAAAAAATTCCCAATAAAGAGCTCGGCCAATTGAAATAACATCGCAATCTTCCCACGAGGAAGATTGTTATACCATATTTGAGCAGATCCGGTAAGAGTTTCTAAAAATGCCCTGCACCTCATCTCATCTGGAACCGCATAGATATCAGCAGAAACTTGGTATTGTTTTGTATGAAGAACATGGTCAGTTTTCCCATTATATTTTGGAGTCACCACAGGAGCTTTGAATTTTGATGGAGTAGGAAAATCCACGATTGCTTGTACAAATGGTGTCCCTCGGATAAAAGTCCGTTGCATAGGATTCTTAATTTAACCATCTCCCCTAATCTATCCTCCAACCTTTGAATTGAGCCTTTACATGCCTCATTTCCTTCCTCGATCATATTAGTTAGAGCAACTGATCTTGTTGAATTACCCTCTTGGGATTTTTCATGACGAGCAACTGGTCGTGATTGGGCAGATCCTTCCTTCATATCAAATGATTGTTGAGAGTTCCTCGACACAATCCTAGGAGGACATCTATTCCTCCTAGGACCTAGACGATCAAAAGGAGAGACTCTACTCAACCTTTCGAGAGCACTTATACTTTCTGGAGATAAAGTGATGTTTTGTTGAGTGTTTGTAGCTCGTACCGAGGAAGTCCCTTTAGACTGATAAGCAGGATCATTAGATCTCTCAGTACGATATGAATCTATGCGTCTGGATCGAGATTTCTTTGGGAATGGCGTTCGCCTAGAAGGTAACTGGGGATTTCTCTGAATGCTTTGTTGTCCTGACTAGGTCGGTGCTCCACCTTGGATAGTTTTCATGAGTTGTCGCATAGTCTCTTGCATGGACGTCTGGCCCTGGGCCAAATTAGCCATTATACATTTGGAGGACTAGATGGATTTGGAGGAATCCCAGCGTTTCGATTACTGGATTCTGGATGATCAGCCATTGACGATGATTTGTTTTGGTGAAACACGCTAATTACAGTCGATTCCCACAGACGACGCCAATCTGTTGATGTAAAAAATTATATTATCTCTAATTTGTTAATCAAAGATAAAAATAAATAAGTCAAAAGATTTTTAAAGTGGTTCAGCCTTGTAAGAATGGCCTACGTCCACTGGATTTGTTACTGCTGACTGTTTATAGAATTCTCGATAATGGATTTACCAAGAAATTTCGATTCCCCTGCTTATGAGGAGGTTACAAGGTATTTATAGCCTTGAGGTGGTACAAATGAAAGGACTATGCGCTGTTATCTAGTAGATGTATACATCTGTATGATAATAAAGGGCCTTTAATGCGCAGTGGTATCTCTTGATTCTCTTGATTTGGTTGCGTTGTACTCTGAGTAGCTCGGATCGCCTAAGTAGCTCGACACGCTTAGAGCTTCTCGGGGCCCCTGAGTTCCTCGTGGCTTCTTAGTTGCTCGGTTAACTTGAGTTGCTCATCTGGAGTATCGGTATTCGCCATGTAAGCTGACATGTGCCTTCAGGTGATTGGTCCATGTCAGCAGACTAAATTTGGTATCAACATGGGCTATAAGGTCTTCAAGTTTCTCCTGAGCCTCCACATATGCAAGGAGCTCACTCATAAGACTAGCCACTTGTTTGGTATACTCCCTTTTCTCTCTCTCTCTAAATAGTCTATCTCTCATTCCAAACAAATTTTCTCTCTTTATACAAACTCTCTCTCTCTCTCTTGTATATCCAAAAATCTCTTTCTCTCTCTCTCTCTCTCTCTCTCTCTCTCTCTCTCTCTCTCTTTTACGCTTTTTAGTTTTAAATGAATCAACATACAAATCGGCATAAGCGCGTCGTAGGTCACTCGCTCTCACTTGCAGCATTTTCCCCCTTACTATCATCGTTTTCACTATCGAGGTGTACTTATGATGTATCTTCCTCATCGTCCCGATTTTCATTGAAAGTACTCACATGGCTAGCCATGAATGCGGTGAAGTTGCATTTGTGCAGTGATTCGTCTCCAGAATCCACTGTCTCGACCTCATTGTCATCATTGAGGGAGGCATTTAAAGAAGCTTTGCCTTTGCCTTGGCGTTTCAAAATCCTTATGACTTCTACCATCAAATTAATAAAATCTCTCTTCATCTCTTTTAGGAGTGTCCTTTTTATCTTTATCAAACTTCATTCCAAATTTGTCTTTCTACAAATTCTTTTTATCATTAAAATTTCAATTCTTTTTTAATTTGAGAAATTTCTTGAAGTTTTTTTACAAATAGTGCCATATCGTCTAAATCAAAATCAAACTCAGAATATGATGTTTCTTCCTCCCTCCGTTTAGATGACTCTACCCTCTTTCTATAAGACTCCTCACATTTCTAGCCCAGGCTTTAAGTGCGATTCCTTTATCTTTAGAATTAACCGCTTTAGGAAACATATCACTTTCGTACATCTGGAGGTCTCCTACAAATTATTCTAATTTAAGAGTGTTCAAACTTCCTAATGAATTTGACACAGTGACTACAAGGATAAAATGCTTAGGTAATGATCTCAAAATCTTTTTAACTACGCGTGCATCGGGAATATGTTCACCAAGATTGAAATTAGTATTGACCATATCAGACAAACGTGCATAAAACTCATCAAAATATTTAGATTCAAGCATGGTTACTGTTTCAAATTGAGTAGTTAAATTTTGCAATTTATATTCTCTAACTGCATTTGTGCCTTCATGGGTAAGTTCAAGAACATCCCATAATTCCTTTAACAGGATACATATCATGATGCATCGAAACTCGTCGGGTGTGACGACTCTAGAAATTGCACTTAGCCCATGAGAATTATATGTGCTACATTTATATTCATCCCTAGTCCAGTTTGACACCATTTTAAGATTTGTCACATTTTCTACGGTTACAGAGGGAGGAGTCCACCCTCTTTCACACACTAACCAAACACATTCATCAATGGCCTTTAAAGAAGATTTCATGTTATTTTCCAATATGCATAGTTTGTCCCATAAAAAACTGGCATCCGATTATATAAATTTTCCATTGAACTTAAGCCTTTTCAAAATCAATTTCTTAAGAAATTGATATTTCGAAAAATTTTGCAAAAACAATTACACGGTATAATTATGTAATTGGATCTAATACCCATTTAAAAGTGCTCTTGCGTTCAATGTCAAAACTTATTTATTTAAACTTAGTTTTATCACCAGTTTTAATTAAATCCCTAAATAAGCATCTAATTGTGATTGAAAGACATATGAATTATCTAGAATGCAAACTAAAACAATCACAAGACAGATTTAAGGAGAAATCCCCAGCAGGGTCAAAACCTTTTAATTTCTCTATTAACTATAAATCTCCAACTTACAAGTAGATAGCAAAAATACACCTTTTTGATAACGAATATCCTCAACTGTCGTTTTAGAGTCTTCAGTAAGAGATTTCGTAAGAGCTCCAATGGTCAGCAAGGGAGACAACCTTATTCTCCACGAGTTTTACCCCAGAAAGATTAATATGAATAAAATGGTTTAATAATGATTCACATAAATGATTTGGGATGTTTGAGTGTAATAAAAAGGGCTTTAAAGCCAAAACACATAGTCTTAAAGTTCATGAGATATGCATAAGTGGAGTTTTAAAGGACTTGCAAATCCTAACTTCGTAGCAAGTATTTATAGGTTAAATAAAAATTTGAGGTGGCGCATGTCGTTCGAACGAAATCTACATATCATTTGAACGACATTAGATGTCGTTACCAATGACCTTAAAAATGACTAGTGAACACCCAAAACAATACAAGTTCGTTTGAAGCAAACACGAAATGATCCTTCGAGTGACCCTTCAAATGACATTGCATGTCGTTAGAAGCTATCATTTGAATGACTTATCAATGTCATTTGAACGACATTGCTATATCGTTTGAATGATAGGAGCGGAAAATATAATTTTAAAAATTCTCTCCTACAGGCCTTGAAATATTATTTTTGACTTAGAAAAATGCCTCAATTGATAAAAACATTTTACAAAATAATATCGCAAATAAATACGTGAACATTAATAACTCCAATTAAACATTATACATTTTAGTGTAGTGGAGTTAGTGGTAATGTTGGAGACCAGTTAAAGATGCACAATGCACGATGTCAATGATGGGTGTGTGTTGATGATTCGTGATGCTAATGATTCAAATGATGGATGTCAAGGTTGAATGTGTGAAAATGTGCCAAAAGGTAATGGTATATGACATACTAACTATGATCTACGACAATATAGAAATTCCTAGATTCTAGACGGATATTTATAATACATGTCCTTGCATAAATGAATTAGTTCAAGACATTTGTGTGGGGTTTGCGGATTTATCATGCTAAGGTATTTTGCAGTATTATCGCACTAAGAATAATTATTTTGATCGATTTTTCTGCTTCTTTCTATTATGTACACTTTTTATAAGGCCACATTGAAATTTTCTATTTTAAGTTATCATGTGCTTGTATTGCAATGCATTAAGTTTACTTTTCTGATTAATTTCTTGACAAAGGTTATCTCTTATTTTCTTAGCTTTCGTAAATAAGATCCTTATAACCGAGTCTGATCATCTGATTTCATTTGGTCTTAATATTGTAGGTTATTTGGTCATCTCATTTCATGGATACCGGATGGATCATCAACAGACTGACTCACTAAGGGTTCCATCAAAATGACACCCTATCTTGGCTAAAGGACGTTGCTCTGATTCTAAAGCTTGATTAAATGACTCATGCCAGTTCACAAGCAAGGAAAAGAAATCTCCTTCCTTCACGGACAATGTCAACATAGATGGAGGACTCCCCAACAAGTGGATAATATTTCCTTTCTTCAAAAGAAAAGGTCCTAAAAAGACAGAGCACTTTTTGTTCTCAAGCATATATATATATATATATATATATATATATATATATATATATATATATATATATATATATATACCTTTTATTATTTTATTTTAATTATTGCATAAAGGAAGTGTATATATATAAGCCACCATAATTTTAGTAAAAGGATCATAGGCTTGATCTATTCATACGTATAGTGAACATTATTTATCATGGAAATAAAAGTAAACACGGTAGCTAATATATCAAAACATCTTATATAATTTATCCCCGTTGAAAACATCAATGCATAAGAATATATAAAATTTGAATGATGTCATAAAAATCAGAAAAATATCACAAATCATTAGCATCAAATAAAGTGGTATAATACTTGTGCATCAATTGAAAAATAAAGGACAAAGAATTGAATTGATGAACCGGTGGAGACAAACCCTCCAACTAGATGATAAAATAAAATCCTACTCATGGTGAGAATTCTTATCCCGCTCATCATCATCACCACCCCACACACTGCATCTGGATCCTCGGGATGTCTGGGACTCAGTTGAGCTTGATAAGGAGGCACATGAACAGTTATCGGAAGATTAACTGATCTGATGACGGAATTCAAAACCTCACCAAGGCTTAAGATCATACGAGATAGATAGATAGATAGATAGATAGATAGATAGATAGATAGATAGATAGATAGAGAGAGAGAGAGAGAGAGATTCCACCGAGTTGTTGTTCGTGCCTCATGTACCGATATGGGTTCATAGACCTAAATGGAATACGACAGTTCCTTATACAACGGGGACTAAAGAAGAACCATTCTCTGTAGACTAGGCACTGAAACCACCATCTCTTAAGAAATAATAAAACAAGAAAATAATCATTATAAAATATAAAGGAGTGAAGAAAGCAAGGATAGTAATAAAAGGTAGATGTGAAAGAAAAAAATGTGACAAATACCCCATCCACTCCTAAAGTCTCCTGGAGTCCAGGAGCTAAGAGATCCAAATGAATGGCCGATAAACAAAGGTGATGCATAGTTGGGACACCATTATCATGGGAATTAACCTCGAATAAAATAATAGGGGAGTTCACCGGCTTGAGGGGTGTCGCCCTTTGAATAACACCTCCCTCCTGATCCTATCGCATGACTGCCTCCTCGAACTCCCTCATCCTAGCCTATGGGGTGGAAATGCGAGTTATGGAAAACTTATTTGTCTCCTCCTTGCCTTGGACTAACTCCTCCTCTTGATCCCTCACCCTTACCCTCACACTCTCCTCGGTAGCCATTTATGATTCCCAGCCTCAAAATCATCCAAATCCAAGCTAGGAAGAGGGTAGGACCCCTTGTCCATTCTGGAGCTTGACTTAAAATCCTCAAAATCCATGTGTTGTACACAAGAATGGGTCTTAATACTCCCGGGATCAATCCTCGACATACTCCACACCTTAAACCCTAGGCATAAACCTATCGTTAATGCTGCTATTGACTCGATCAAATCTGTAGTCCCCTTGGGGAGCGATCTCATCAAACTTTTACGATCCCTCATAGCCCCATTACCACCTTTGGCACCTGCATGGGCCACTTATCCTACCTATCCTCATTAATCCCTATTATATCCCCCATAGGCACATTATCACCTTCCATAACCAACCACTCGGGAATCTCTCCTAGAGCCCAAACATCCCCCTCAAGTGGAACCACACTCTGAACCCTAACATTGTGCTCAAGCACACCACCTACCTTATCCTTGTCAACCTTTGGGGCATACCTATCTCCATACGTCACAACTATCTTATCCTCTGTTTCGATATGCTCTCTATCATCCTGCATTGGCTTCTTTTCCGTCAGATCCACTCCTCATTTGTCTAATAAAAACCACCTTAATTACACGAAGGGGCATAATCATCACTCGTTGATCTAATTAACCCTAATAATTAAACTCCTCTCAGAGAAGACCAACGATGGGATAAATGCACCTCAGTCAAACCCTCTATATGCCTCTTATGGTAGGGGAGGGAATGGAAACCTAACAGGTGCATCCCACATATAGTGGTGAGTTACCCTCTCGTCCAGATAAAAAAGGGTGAGAATGAGATACAGATAAGTATTGAAGGTAGTGATATAATAAAGATGCCCCAAATTACTTACAATCACCACATTCATCCCATTCAGAAGAGCCATGGATGCCTCCATCTACATGGATGATCCTACTCTCAAGTTCCTCCACGCATACCATCTAAATAAGGGAAAACTCCATCCATCGGCACCCCAACCCATGGGATCTCCGAATATGTAGCAACATGCACTACAACAAAATGCTAATTTTGTGACTGCCTTTTTGTGACTGCTAATTGGGGTGACAAACTTATCACTCCCGGGAGCAGTCACAAAATTATTTGTAACTCCCATTAGGAGTTATAAAATAAAGGGGAGTAAAAAATTTGAGTTAATTAATTTGTCACCGCTAATGAGAGTCACAAATGTTACCATTTAATTAATTTTTGACTTCTATGAGCAGTCACAAATTTATAACTGCTATGAGGAGTCACAAATTTTGATCTAAGTACTAATTTTGTAACTGCTAATGACAGTAATAAATTTGTGACTGCTGGTAGCAGTCATAAATTTTGGTATTGAGTTAATTTATAACTGTTATCGATCGTCATAAATTTGTAACTGCTTTCAACACTCACAAATTTTGGCCAACTTTAATTTGTGACCGCAGGGAGGGGTCACAAAATTTTTTCCCTACTTTAATGTAAATCGATTTTGCAATTTCTCTCCTCTCACTCTGTAGAAGAACTCCTGCCCACTGTAGAAGAACTCCCACCCCACTCATTGTGAAGAACTCCCGCCAAATTTTGGTAAATCGATTTTGCCCTAGTTTTCATTTCGATTTTGCCTTAGTTTAATGTAAATCGATTTTCCCTAGTTAATGTAAATCGATTTTTGCCCTAGTTTAATGTAAATCGATTTTTCCCTAGTCTGATCTGTTAGCACGATTTGTTAATATGTTAGCACGATTTGTTAATGTAAATATGTTAATATGTTAGCATGATTTGTTAATATGTTAGCACGATTTGTTAATGTAAATATGTTAGAACTAATGATGGGTTTGTTAATATGTTAGCACTATTTTTTATCGCTAATGATGCGTTTGTTAATACGATTTGTTAATATGATTTGGCAGTTGGGTTAGTTTTTCAGATGGGTTTTTGGTTATGGAGGAGGTGAGAGATAAATGTGTGGGTGTAGGAGATGGTGAATAGTGAGGAGAGAGGAAAGGTATAAAGGAACGAGAAATTATGGGTTTTTGGTAATAAATTGATTTTGATTTCCATTTCCATTTTGTTTTGCTCATTTATATCAGTCATAAATACTCATATTGAAATTTGGGTCACACAATTTATTATTTTGTTTTCCTCAATGATAAATACGTATCAGTCCAAAAGTTTTGTGCTAAGTGAGTCTATCTACGCATTGTATTGTGTTCGGATGCTTCGTTAGGTCAAAATTTTCATATGCTTCGTTAATAATTTCGTATCTAATGCTTCGTTAAATCTTATTGCTTTGTTGTGAGTATATCTAGACATCGTTTAACCTCTTTCATTTTTAGAATATTATCTTGTTTGGGAATATGTTAGATTTTTTTCAATAATCATTTTATACTATTCATATTTATTTTATCTAAAAATTAATTAAATAATCATTGTTTTATGGTCGTTGAAGTTTTGATGTTTTGTGCTTGGTCGGGTTTTCCTGTGAGTTTTAATGCAATGACAGGCCAGAGATTATGTTCTAAATATTAGCTCAAACTTCATTTAGTTTTATAATTTACTGAGTTTCTATTTGTTTGTATTATAGAATTAATGGGGTTTCCACAATATAAAGAGTGGATGGGTGAAAGTTGTAGAGTGGGGGCAAGTATACGTTAATGGGGTTAAAGACTTTGTGAATTATGCAACGAAGAATCTCGAAACTGATATTATCCCATGCTCGTGCAATCGTTGTAAAAATGGGAAACGCTTGAAAGGGGTAGATATAAAAGTACATTTGTTTCATTGGGGTATGCAAGCTGACTACACATTTTGGCATTTCCATGGGGAGAGGGAATTTAAGTATATTCCAGAAGAAATACTTGTCAATGAAACCGTTCACACAAATGGTGACCCATTAGTACATGCTAGGTTAAACGATCTCATAAATGATACGTATGAAGGGCACGCGGCACAAGAAAAGCAAGATAGTAGAGGGAATGCTTTAGGATGTGAAGATCATATTGGAAACGATACGGACCAAGTTAAGGATTATATACGGTTAAAAGCAGCAGCCGCAACACCATTATACCATAACTTCAAACCCGACCACACAAAGTTATATGCCATGGTTGGGTTGCACAACTTAAAGAGCAAATTTGGCTTGTCGGGAAAAAGTGTGACGGCAATACTCCTCTGGGCGAAAGATTTGCTCCCCAAAGAAAATACACTGCCAGTCAATTATCCGATCATGAAGGATAATTTGAAAGGTTTGTGTATGAAATACAAATCAATTCATTGCTGCAAGTATGATTGCATTTTATACTATAAGGAGCATAAGTAGATATGAACAAAAGATGATAGTACATAATAAACGTTTGTTGAAAGTAGATACGCAAATACCTAAGAAGGTGTTAAAGTATTTCCCTTTAAGTCCTCGATTGAATAAACTTTACACTATACCTTGGATAGCAGAGGCAATGACTTGGCATGGTCGAGCAGAGGTGGGTGAGAATCTCATGCGACATCCGATTGATTCATCTGTGTGAAAATCTGCAAATCAACGATACCCGGATTTTGCTACAGAAATACAAAATGTTCACCTCGGAATATCAACCGATGGGTTTAACCCGTTTGGCAAATTGAGCACAGATAAAAGTATATTGCATCTGTTTACGGCGCCTTTAAATTTTCCCCCGTCGTTGTGCATGAGAAAGGAGTTTTCAATTTTGTCGTTGTTGATACCAGGTCCAAAAGCACCGGTTAGTGACATTGATGTTTTCTTAGCGCCACTAATAGATGAATTGAATGAGTTATGGGTTGAAGGTGTGAGATCATTAGACTCATACAAAAAGGAGGAATTCATTTTGAAAGTTATGTTGATATTGGCAATTCATGAATTTTGCTGCTTATGGGACCTTATCTGGGTGCAATGTACATGGTTACCTAGGTTGTCCTATATGTGGAGAGGAGACTGAAGCCGGCTGGCTTAAGAAAAGTGGTAAACTTTTTTATCATAGTCATCGAAGATTTCTGCCCCAAAGTCACAAATTCAGGTCAATACGAAGTAATTTTCTCCCAGAAGGCACAGAGACGCGACCACCTCCACCAAGACTTTCTGGTTTTGAAATTAAAGAAAGGTTATTAAAGGCTGATCAAAAGTTGAGGGGGAAACACCCCATAATTTTGGCCTAAAAGTGTAAAAGAAAGGACGTTGATGTGAAAACGGCGTGGTTCAGGAGATCAATAATGTTTGATTTGCCATACTGGAAGGAACATCATGTCCGACATGTGATAGACATAATGCACGCTGAGAAAAATACCATTGAGCATCTCGTAAGCACATGCATTGGTGGTTCCCATTCCAAGGATGGAGAAAAACCCGTGAAGATCTTCGTGATTTGAAGATTAAAAGATCATTATGGTTGAAAGAAGATACAAACAATGGGAAAAAGCATATGCCAGTTGTATCTTATACTTTGAGCATTGAAGGAATAAATATGTTCTTATAAACATTAAAGGGCTTGAAGGTCCCTTCTAATTTCTCATCCAACTTACGTAGGATTGTCTGCGACGCAACAAAAGATTTGAAAAAGTACAAGTCCCACGATTGGCATGTGATAATTCAACTTATCCCTCTGTTGTTCGGACACTGTTTTTCGAAACACAAGGATCTTCAAAGGGCCATTCTACAAATTAGCTTATGTTTCTCCCTATTGTGTGAGAAAGTTGTCAACAGGACGCACATAATGGCAGCGAAAGAAACTTTGGCTAAGGCTATATGTGTTTTGGAGAAGCACTTTACTCCCTCATTCTTTGACATAAGCATCCACCTTTTAGTGCATTTGTGCGATGAAGCACTTTTATGTGGACCAGTAAGGTACCGATGGATGTATTCGTTCGAACGATTAATGAAAACTTTTAAAGATTATGTTAAGAATACACGGTATGTTGAGGGGTCCATTGCTGAGGAGTACATTATGGAAGAGACTTCCTTGTATGCAAAGGAATATATTCCTAACCCAAACGTTGGAGGTCGTGAACTCTTATTGATGAATTAGAAGAGTTTGCTGATGAGGAGGCCCTGGGGAAAGGTAAGGTAGTGAAGCTAACAAGTACACAATATAACCAGGTGGCTCGATATGTATTCGAGACGCATGAAGACATAGATAAATGGAAAATGTGAGTTTATTTAAAGTGTTTTGTAAAATAATGTAATATGTTTGATGTTATATTCATTAGAAATTAATATTTTTAGTGTTTTAACCTTGGCAATATAATGAGCGCGGGCATGCCAAGAGGAGGAAGGGAGGCACGAGCGCAAAAAATGACTTTAGGCATTGGGTAGCTTTCGAGGTGACTTCAGTAATACCTCACTTTTATTTAATGTCTTTGCAACATATTCACAATTCAAATACTTTCTTGGTTTCAGTTATTGAAAGTTGGTGAAGTATCGACGAGGCTTGCACGTCTAGCAAATGGGCCTAGTTTTGTAGCCAAGGAGTTTGGACAATATCCTGTCAATGGTTTTGTGTTCTCTTCAAGCACACACGAGTTAAAACTCATTGGAAAACAAAACAACGGCATTTCATATAAAGCATTAACTCATTTCAGGGCAAGCGCGAAAGATAAAAACTTGATAGAAGCTGAGATGACGTATTATGGGATTATAAAACAAATTATCCTATTAGATTATATATCTTTCAGCATACCCGTATTTTACTGTGATTGGGTGAGAGTGGAGGACAAGAATGTATGTATGGTCGACCCTGACACCCACATGGTGAAGGTTGATTTGGCCAAGTTGAAGAGTAAAGACAATGTTAATGATAAGCCATTCGTTTGTGCATTCCAAAACTTAAAGCAAGTGTTTTATGCAAAGAGCCCCAACAATGATCCATGGTCTGTTGTTTTACATTCTCCTCAGCGCTTGACTACATCAGTAGACGATATAGAGGCACCTATCGAGATTCAGTCTATTATGGATGACAACCCAGAATTAAAGAAATTATTAAACGCATTAGAGGAGTAGATGTTTAATTGTGGCATGTTATGTTGGTTTCAGTTATCAAAACTTTTAGAATATGTTGAAAAGGTATAACTTATATTATATTTTTTATATTATTTCCTTACTCTTGTATTAACATATGAACTAATGCATAAATATAAAAATGCAGAAATGGCATCCGAGAATACAATTCCATCATCCAGGCCAGAAAGTTCAAGTCATGATGAACATTCTGCCATTGATTCTCATGCTAACGTTTCCTTTAACCTATTTTGTTTGCTAATAGGTGGCAATAATCCTTTTAAAGCTCGAGCCTTGTCTTTGTTAAAATCTTGTATTGGCTTAAACTATGAGAGTTGGGATACGTTTGAACAAGTAAAAAAGGAAGACTTATGGGATACGCTCATGAAAGAGTTCAATCTTTCGGCCGACCAGAAGGAGGGGTCCATGAAAGCCATTGGTATTCAATTGAAGAGTTTTAGAAGTAACCTCCGCTCGACTTATTTTAAGGGATTGGACAGTGATGGGATAAAGGCCCGAAAGGATCAAGTACTAGAGAAAGAGCATATCCATGTTCGTGAGTGGAATGAATTCGTCTCGCGCGAAGCATCTGAGGCAAAATTAAAATAACGACACTAAGGCCGGGTGAACAGGGCTAAAAAGACTGACGTCCATTGTCTTGGTCGGATGTCGTATGCGGAGAAAACAGAGGAGATGGTATAAACCCTTTCTTATTTTAATGTGTATATATAATATATGTCTTGCTCAAATAGTTAATGGAAAATTAATTTATAGGTGCTTAACAATAAATGACCTGTTGATCGTTCAGAAGTGTATCTCAAAAGTCGTAGGCGGAAAACTGGGAGTTTCACGCAAAGGTAGCTAATATTTGAACGTAAGGTTTACGTTAGTAGTGTTGAGCCAGGAGAAGAGAATCATATGTTGTATCATCGAAGTCATGGGTCGGACACTATTAAGGATGTCGAGAAATCTTGGGTGGTTTGGCCGTTGCTTTGTCTTATCCTTAAGTGATCCAGAGTAATTTTTCTTGAGAAATTTGAACAAATTGTCAAAGTGAACAATTAGTAGTGTTTGAACTCTATTTTAAATATTAGTAATTTGTTTTGAATCAATTAGTAATCTGCTTTGAATGTCTTCTGATCTAGAACCCAACATAATTGTTAAGTGCGTGAACTTTAGTTGGAACGAAGTCGGAAGAATGGGAAGAATATGTGTTCACATTGTGAATTACGTCCTAATTATATCTGCGGATTTACAACCGAACATTGTAAGCAGTATCCCCATTAGCAGGGGTGATTGGGTTCGATAAATTCTTAATTTTGGTGCCGAGCATCCCCCGGCACGTGTGGGGTTGCGTTTTTTGGTTTCGGACTTGTTACATACATTAGATATACCATATGGGTCCAAGAAATCCAGTTGAAGGTGGCCCAATGATCAAATTTCATGAGATTTAAGAAATCAGCAAAGCAGAAAGTTGGATCCCAGCATCCGAATCGATTCGGTTTATCACCGAATTGAGTCGACCCCTTCCAGTAGCCAATTAAGGGTTTGCGAATCGATTCGGGTTACTTCCGAATCGATTCGGCAAACCAAAAGTGTCAGGTATCTACATTCGAATCGATTCGTTTTATCACCCAATTGATTCGCCCTTAGACAGTGTTGAATTCGAGAGTTTCGAATCGATTCGGTTTAACTACCGAATCGATTCGGTTCACCTGGTCACTTAAAAATCCCTCATTTGTTTAAAACAACTTCTCATTCTCTCTTCTCCCTTAGCCGAAGACCTCCTCCTCTCCCATATCATTTCCTTTATTTTATTCATTTTCACCCTCATGGCTTCCTCATCCAAGGCATCCTCATCTAAGGTTACTAATTCAACCCTCTTAAATTGTTTTCAAATCTTATTTAGTGTTCTTTGTATAAAAGTAGGGTTAAATGCATTCTTGTAAAATCCACATTTTCTACAGGAAACTTCATATTTTCTCATTGTTTGTGATGTGAATCCAATAAATACAACTTGTTTATGTTGCTTTGATGATTAAGTTGTATTTGTTGGGGTTGTTTCAATTTGAAAATGCCATTTTCACCCTACTTTCTATACATTGCACGCTATATGTTCGATAAAATGCCTCTGTGAAGGTTTTGTGCGCTAAAGCTCCATCTTCGCACCTTTTATTGCACATTCTTGTTGAATTATCCTTGTTTGAGTGTGGTGTGCGTCGGTTACGTCTACTCGACCAATTTTTCCCAACGCGCACCCTCCGAACCTAGTTTCCCCAAATTTCATGATTACTTTGATTTTATGCATCGCACTTATGGTGTGTGTATTGAATTACTGTTTTGTAGGTTCCTTAGATCACCAAGCCATCATCCAATGCGGTTAGTGGATGGGGAGGCGCTGGTTTTGAATCTTTTCGTTCCAAGGATGAGATGGAGTGGTATCGGGCCATGTTCAAAACCAGTCGCCCGATTGCTATTGAGAAGGATGTGATTTTAGATGAGATGTCGACTTCTGTAAGACGGTACTTATCCAAATTCAATTGGGAGGCCCATCTGTCCATGAGAGGGGAGGTCAACGAGGACCACGTGCGTCGTTTTTATGCTTCTCTAGTATCTACGCGCGGCGACACGTATGAAGCGTATGTGAGAGGGAGGCGGATTACTATTTCTAAGCCCATCTTGGCTGCGCACCTTAGTGGGTCTTCTAATCTCGAGCTCTATCATTACCCGGTCCTCGCAGATGCGCCTAAGCTTCCACAAGAGGTACTTATTGCGCGTCTTGCACCCGTCAAGATTTGGGCGGGGGAGACTTTTCCCACTTCGGGCATGCCCGATGTACATCGTATCCTCCATCGCATCGCCGTTAATTCCATCATTCCAACTCAGACCAAGGCTGTCCTCCGTTACAAGCAGGCCCTCTTCTTATACAGTCTTTTAGCCCTCATGTTGCATCAAATAGTGAACGCTGCCTATAGGAGAAGGGAACCACAACTCTTCCTTTTGCGCGACTGATTTCCCGGATTTACAGGGATACCGGATGTGAGGTCTTGGTCTACGACAAGATACCTAGGTTGCCCAAGGTGTTTAATGATAAGACCATTGCTAAAAGCTTGGGGCAAAATTATTGGTAGAGGAGGAAAAAGCATATGTTGGATGTTCCTGATGCCCCTAATGCTCCTATGCCGGATATTCTGAAAGTGCCTCATCTAGTCCCACCTTCTGTGCCTCCTACTGTTGACCCCATTACATATCTCGAGGTGCGGATGGATGAGTTACAGGCTAATTTTACTGAGTTTCGGGGCACCTATATGGCAAACTTCGCATCGTTGCAGGGTGATTTTATCGAGTTTCGGGATACTTATATGATGAACTTCGCATCCTTACGGGCTGACTATCAGCGAGATACTTCCATGATTGCCTGGGCACAGATGGATTTGTTTGCTCATATTCGTGGCGGCGAGGCTGATGTGCCTCCTTACCTTTATTATCCCTATACTCCTCGTGACCCCACCGCGCCCGAGTCCTCGAGCCGCCATCCGGACCATATGTAGGGCGTTGTCATCCCGCTTTCTCTGTTGCTAACTTTTGTGGTTCTTTATTTTGATTTTTGGGTTTGTAACTTTGTAGTTGTGTAGTGGTGTGGGTAAGAGAGAGCACATTTAGTCTATTTTCTAATTTTGGTTTTTGTGCCCCATGTACACAACCTTTGATTATTAATGAAATTACTCATTTACGTCTTCTCTACTTGTTCTACTAGCTTTAATTTGCATTTAATTCCATCTCTTGTATTGGTTTGTGTTTAAACTAGATAACTAACTTAATTATGTTGTTAACTAGCATGTGTAGTGTAGTTTCAATTATGAGTATCTAGACTTATGATTGGGGATCATAATCCCACCTTGGATGCTTGAACTTCATATTTAGGATTTGGTTTATAATTGTTCTAATGGTTTATAATCCCACCTTAGATTTGCACTTGAATCACAAGCTTTATTTAGAGCGCACCAATGCGTCATGTATGAAACCAGTATTATTTCTTAAATATGTACTACCCTGCCGAGGTCTACTAATCAACAAACCATCATGTTCACAACTTTATAGTCGTTTGGTACCACTAACTGTTTATTTCTATGTTGCTAAACTCTCAAAGACAACATCTCTATTAATTATATGACAGGTATGTGAATTAATATTTCATAAGGTTTATTTGATTGTTGTATTAATAGTCTGGGGGACTTGATTGAAAATATTCAAGAATGGTTTTTATGTACCTATAAATTGTCACATGTTCATAGAATGCTTTTGTTTTACAAAAAATGAATGTATATATATATATATATATCACATTTTATTATTTGCAGGCATACACGTGGCATATCCGGCATACGTAGTATTCAAAGGCCTAAATCCAGGTGTTTACACTTCGTGGCAAGCAACACAAGCACAAGTTAATGGATATCGAGGCGCCGTATTCAAAAAATTTGAGTCATACTCCGAGTACACGAGGGAGGATGTCACCGCATCAATACCCACCACGGCTGATATACCTAGACTTCACGAATCGTATCCACTGCGTGGTGACTCCTGGTCTAGATTTAGAATGATTTGTTACATGTTCATGGCATTCCATGTCATCGAAGTGTTGTGTCGTTACTTTTTTTAGTTTATTTTTTATTCTATGATCATTTTGTACTTTGCGCCCACTTAGGGGTTGTTTGATGTTAAATTAAGTTTAACAAGTTTTATGTGTACTGGATATTTGGAATATGATAAATATAAATGAAATGTTGTCAAAATTTTTAGACTTGTTATCATGATATTTATTTTACTTTCATTATTTCATCATTTTGTGAAAATATAAAGATATTTGTAATAGCTTTTACAACATTTAACAAATTTAATTTTGTAACTCCTAATAGGAGTCACAAATTTGTCACTACTATCAATTTTGTAACTGCTGTCAGCAGTCACAAATCTAACATTTGTAACTGCTGACAGCAGTTACGAATTTTATACTTGTAACTGCTGACAGCAGTTACGAATAGCAGTTAAAAAATTGGGGTCACCAGTCATAACTTCATAGGGGTTATAAAAAATTGTGACTGCTGTTAGGAGTTATAAATTTTCTTTTGTCACCCCCTAGATTATGACGGTAAATAGCAGTTATAAAGGTCATTTGTGAGTGCTAACAGCACTCACAAATCTCCCATTTTGGTGTAATGATGAGCAAAAAAACACATTTGTACAACGTAAAAATAAGGATTGATATGAATAATATGATAAAAAAATATCTAACTAAAATAAATAAACAAAGACAATAAATGCACACACCTCTCACAAACACGTAAAACTTGTGAAACTGTCTGTAGGGAATCTAAAAAAAGTACGTAAATTGGTACATCTCAACCAGACCCATCATCCCCCATGCATATTCTAAAAATCGAGAAAATTCCATAAAAATGGCAACCACCGCAAATAAATCCAGCCAGAATTACTCGAACCCAAAATCCCTCCCACAACCAATAAGAGAAAACTCTGGGGATGCCATCTCGTCGCCACCACGTTAAAACCTGGGTCTTACACCTCGTCCAAATAGGTAGTCATGGAAATAACATCGAGAAACTTCCCCTGCAACATTCCCAGATGTACCCACAGAGCCACACACAAACTCGAAGTAGTAATGGTCAGCGTTCGATACACCATCAAGGGCACTCCGACGAATGGGGGTCTTATAAAATCATAAAAATCCAAGGAAGTCATAGTCATCTCACCACCATCAAATGAAAGGTGTTGGTAGTATCCCACGAACACTCTCTTAAGGAACCAGGGATCAACCAACTCCTCCTAAAGTGCACATCAGAGAGGCGATCAAGTAATAGTCCATACCTAACGGCATACACAAAGGAACGAACAAAATAGGGGTCCCTCACCCGAACACTAAACAATGGGGCTATAGAACCCCAAACTCAAGCACTACCACCCGGTTGAAAGAAACAAGGCATAAAATTTATTAGTATTACAAAAAAATACTTTCTTTATAAAGTATTTGGTTACCGTATGTTCACACTTAATCTCCCTACCCTCGATTCCCATTAACTAGGAAGGATAACCAGCCATGAGGTGACCAAAAAATTCCCCTTCAACTTTCTTCCACCCGGATTTTCGATTATCATATGTTCACGCTTAATGTATATACCTTCGGCTTCCACTAGTTAGAATGGTAACTAGTTATTAGGTGACCAAAAATTCCCTGGTATCTTTCTCCCTCTCAGAGTTTTTGTTACCATATGTTTCCACATAATCTCCCTACCATCGGTTCCCACTAATAAGGAAGGATAACTACCATCAGGTGACCATAAATTCCCCTAGAGATTTCTCCCTACCAAAGTTTGAGTTATTGTATATTCACACTTAATCTACCAACCTCGATTCCTACTAACTAGTAAGGAGACCCATTCATTAAGTGACTAGAAATCCTATAGTTTTGTTCCCACATAGTTTAGGATTATATACCCTCGGTTACCACTAGTCAGGAAGGATATCTAGTTTTTAGGTGACCAGATGTTCCCTGAGAGCTCTCTCCCTCCCAGAGTTTGGGTTATCATACGTTCCCACTTAATCTCCTTACACTCAGTTCCGACTAGTTAAAAAGGATAACTAGTCATGAGGTGGCTAGAAATTCCCTTAGAGCTTTGTTCCTCCCTAAGTATGGGTTAGCATATGTTCACACTGAAATCCCTACCCGCAGTTCCCACTAAGCAGGAACGATAACCAATGGTGAGGTGACCAAAAATTCTCCTGAAGGTTTATCCATGCAGAAATTTAGGTTAGAATATGTTCACATTTAATCTCCTCGCACTTAGTTCCTATTAACCAGTAAGGACCATATGCGAGGTGACGAGAAATTCCCCCGTATCTTTTTCCCTCTCGAAGTTTAGGTTACCCTATGTTCATACTTAATCTCCTTACCCTTGGTTCCTATTAACCAAAAAGGATAACAAGTCGTGAGGTAATAAGAAATTACCTCGGAGTTTTCTCCCTCCTAGAATTTAGGTTGTCGTTTGTTCACACTTAATCTCCTACCATCAGTTTTCACTAACCAGGAAGGGTAACTAGTCGTGAATTGACTAAAAATTCCCATGGAGCTTTCTCCCTAACGGAGATTTGGTTACCATATGTTCACACTTGATCTCCTTATCATTGGTTTTTACTAATCAAGAAGGATAACAAGTCGTGAGGTGACCAAAAGACCCCGTATATTATTAGCAGTAAGGACACACACATGACACATGAGACCAATCTATCATGATATTATCCTCATTACAATTTATTTACTTAGTAGGGACTATACCCCCACCTATTTATATATACACCTCTTATTATTATTATTATTATTATTATTATTATTATTATTATTATTATTATTATTATTATTATTATTATTATTATATCCTTGTTATTTTAATTACTATTGGTGTTGTTTTATTTTTATTTTTATCGCAAGACTAGTTCAATTCCGCTTTTTTCCTTTTCCCTTTTTTTTATTATCTCCTTCCCACGTTATATCCACCACCACCTTCCATTACTTTAGTTATTTCTCATTTTATTTTTGTTTTTGGAACACAATAAATATTTTGTTATCATATTTTATCTTACGCATATAAACTATCATCACAAAGTCAAGCGTTTGCAAATATAGTAAACCTAAAAAGTGATAAAGCATAAGAAAAAGCATATAAAGAGAAAGACTGGAAGACTTACATGTGGGGAATCCAAAGGATGATTCCCAAGAGCCCGGTGATGCTCGCACACTCGTAAGAGGATCTCGGTATCCTCTTTATTCGTCGATAAATAAGGGTCATAGGACACCACACCTCAGGTACCACAACACCTCCTACCACGTTATTCCCATCTAATCTTCATCGTGAGGGGACACAATCTAGTACCTCGTAGTCCTCAGAATGAATACCTCCGGGAAAATCCCTGCACCCATTATCCTATCCAGCACCGATGGTCGCCCATCGCCATACATGGCCCCCTTGTTGTCCTAGTTCAGGTCTAGGGTCTGAACTTCATTGTCATCTACCACAATGGGATCTAATAATCCATAAGTACCCAAAATAATCCTTTCAAATAAATAAAGAAAATTTAGAGAGAGAGAGAGATAGAGAGAGAAAGAAAATAAAAAACATTTGGAAGAATGAAGAAACAACCTAGGAAAGAACCATTTATAGTTTTTGGGCACCGAAAGGTTTAAATGTGTGGTTAAATGTTTACTTGTGATTAATCACTCGGTTAAACATTTGAAATTCTATGACCGTATGATCAAACTTATGGGTAACCGTGCGGTTAACCATGTAGACAGTTTTAAAAAAATCCCTATTTTACCTCCACCCTCTCTACATGTTACCCCCATACCCTCACACTTCCTTAAAAATAATCAAACCTATTTTTAACCCTTTCAATTTTGATGAAGAGTGTGTGTACGTGCACCTTTTTAGTCAATCGCCTCTGTGGACACCCATTTCCAATCGGGATGTAAAACCATAACCCACCAAAAACCCCTTAAACAAAACTTTAAGGACCAAAATTCAAATCAGAAAAAAAAAATCAAAAAAAACCCAACAGACTCTTTGGGGTGGGGGGTGGGGGGGGGTACTTTAACTACACGATTAATGGCCCTATCCCTTCAACCACGTGGTTAAATGTCTTTGACTGCACGGTCATCCCCTTCCACTGTCATCACTACAAGATCTTTGGATATCTATTATCATTTTACACATGCCCCCACCCATTTTTTACCCAACACGTGTCGTATCCTTTAACGCGTTAAAAGATTAAAGGCCCTATGAAAGTTGGCCTCTGCCAACCTTTCAAGTACCCCAAAAGCTAACATTGATTATAGTTTCTAAGTTTCTCAATCCCAGCACTCGAGATAAAGGAATTTATTATAAATATTCTTGAAAGAAGACTGTACTTCAAAAAAATTTCTTCTCCCCAAGGGAAGCTCATACTTCTAAAAGTCACTTTATCTCTTGAATGAGATTCTTACGTCTGAAGAAGTCGCCTTCATAAAAGTCGGCGTTTGTAAATGATGATCTTCCCGACTAAACAAAGCTCCACCTACCTCATGCACCTCAAGTGGGGACACACCCCAATGAAAAAAAAAATTATACTACAAGGGTATGGAAAATTTTCCCAAACCTCGGGTTAAACACCCCATCTATACATTGTGATGTATTTATCTCTTTTAGCGTGATCCCTATTTAGGTGACTGGGTATGCACTTTACAATGTTCATATTAAAAAGCGTGATTTTTAACCCAGTACCTATGTTAATTGAATTGACATTCTCCCATGTTAAATTCATTAATCAAATGCCACAACGACTAAAACAAAAAAACATACATTTCAAATCCATTAACAGGAAAGTGTGAGTGAGCCGAGTCAACCCAAAACTTTGCATAAGCCAAAGTAAAAAATCCAACTACTCTCCCCGCTTCTCCAAGAAAACAGAGCACATCTCCACGGCAATATCCCCAAATATGTGTTTTCGTACCAAATACTTGTCACACGTCGGCCTTTCACTAATGTATTTTTAAAATATAAACATACAAATCTAACACAATGGAAATGCTATTAAGGAGTAGGCTCCATAAATACCTTACTGGTGTATATTATATACCCGTTATCTTATCGCCTACAATTGTAAATATGTTGTGTTTATTATAACTATGTTGGATTTGATCCCAAATCCTTTTGGGCATGTGGGCATTATATCGAACTAAACTCGTGAAATCCAAGCCTTATAATACGTCTATTGGCGTATTATTTCTTAGGGATGAATCCGGCTCTAGTTTAAATAACGGAGTAACCCGCTCGATAACTATGAAACCTTTAGAATTTTAACCATGTTGATAAGGGATACTTAGATCTCTATAAGTGGCTTCTAGTCTACTCCAATACTAAATACACTCTCCCATCTCCCTATACACCTTTAAAACTAGCCGAAGGTTCAACATCACCTTTTATTTAGTGATAGACATGAATATCTTTATCGACGATTTTTAGGGTCAACTCCCATTCTCGCCCTCCACCAAAACTACCTTTTGTACCAAAGATAGCTTCTCCCCCTCTTAGGACAAGTCCTACACTTGCACACATATCACGTTGGAATACATGAACAACTTAACTATGTATGCTTTGATCGCGTGGCCTCACAAGTGCGTAGGTACAATACCAAGTCATTCTCGTGAGCACAAGACTCCATAATATAATTCTTGATGTATTGTCCCCACAGAGATGCTCCCATCTCCTATCCCTTATATCATCTCTCACACATACTGAAAATGAGATATTGAATAATCTGAAAGTCGCAATATATCATGTACCCACATAAAAATATACAAACACGTATACATTAATCACAACTGAACTAAGTAGGTTTTGATCTCATGGCTACACAAGTACATAAGTATAATATTGAGTCCTCTTCATGAGCACAAGCCTCGATAATGTGTCTCATGATAATTATCCACACGAATATGCATCCATATCCCTTATCTCATACATTATCATTTTCTATCCCAAATGAGATATCAAATTATCTTATAGTTGTGACCTCTCATGCACACCCATACAAACGTGCAAACATGTACACATAACATACATAACCGAACTACATATACTTTGATCCCAAATACTCTTGGGTATGTAGGCTTAATTCTGAGTCATTATCTTGAGAAAAGACAGTAATATATCTCTTAATATGTTGTCACAAAAAATATGCATGAATCTCTAACATTACCTTTCTATCCCTCCTCAACCCTTGAATGATATATCAATCTATATCAAGCAGTAACTTCTCATGAACACATTTGACGGCCACCCGTTACCTAAGTCGAGATTTATTGCATACTTACATACGTATTAATATCCACCCATTATACAAATATGAAGCCATGTACATGAACCCTTGTGTACTTGCATTGATTAATTGACGTTTCTACACCTCTTACTAATATCGTTCGCATACCTAAGCACCTATCCATGTTTTAAAGGATTCTCAACAGAAGGTCTCGAAAGTAGTCCTAAAAATAATTAAAAAATGTAAACAAAAATAATGAGAATACAATTAAGGAAGCATAAATAGCAAGTGGGCTGCCTAATACCTTACCCACTCGTAACCCGGTTCCCTAACTAACACAACAGGAATCTATGGACCAAATGCATACTTGAAGTTTCTATTGGAATAGCCCAAAAGGGCTAACCCAAACCTTCTCTTTATTTTTATGTATAATAAACTAACAACTCTTGACAACCAATAAATTCCTTATCACACGGAATACACACTTAGGCCCTAAGATGAAAACTAGGGTGTGCGACTCAAACTAGATATGGAGTTAAACAACTTCCAAGGCCAAAGTCATTTAAACCACGTCGAACTGATAACCCGGCCTTAGGAGTATGCAGTATATCGGGATACAAGAACCCCTGAGCTTTCGTCGTTTAACATTCATAGGTCTGCCACTGGGTGCACAATTCCTGATGAATGATCGGCATAATATTTTATTGCAATAAAAATATAATGAGTATTCTGTTATGATTATTATTTCAAACTTCACATATTACCTCATCAGATGGTCGATATGATATTTAGGATTATTTTAATATCGATGGATGGTCGGGACCTCTCAGTGTTCGGTCTTCTTATTAGTCACGATGGGTGGTAGGGACTTCTCAGTATTAGATTTTCTCATTAGTCCCAATGGATGGTCAGTGAAACATAAATCATGTTGTAGCAAAGACCTGTTGGATGGTTGGGGATGAAGATTATTCGATCTTATCATCTCAGCCCTGTTGGATGGTCATGAATCAAGATTATTTGTTATTCTTATATCTATCCTGATGGATGGTCACCTTTAGATATGTGCTTATTCAAGAAAAACCATAATTGATAGTTCTATATAAATATTATGATGTAATCTTATCTCAATCCTAAAGGATGGTCGGCTTCATATATGTGATTATTCTAGAAAAGTCCCCACGGATGGTTGGGCATGAAGATTATTCAATGGTCAACGTAATATTTATGACTTACAACAAACCTCGATCAATGGATGATCATTAAGATATCTCTGTCAATCTTGACGGATGGTTGGTGTCATACTCATGATTATTACAGCAAAGCCCTGATGTATGGTTGGTCATGATGATCATTCAATCTTCTTCTTTCATATACCGATAGATGGTCGATGCAATACTTATGACTTTTAATAGTTCCCCTGGATGGTCAAGCTTGATTGAATACTAGGGGTGTGCTTCGGCTGGATTGAATCGCAATAAGAGCGTTCAAAATTTTTTCCAAAATTTAAGAATTTTATAATTCTTTCCAAATCAAAAAAATGGAAAATAATTTATTTTCAATTCAGTTGATTCAGAATATTGAGAAATTTTATTATGTAAAAAAATCTTGAAAAAACTCATATTTATAATTTAAAAAAATTAGAGAAAACATTTTTTGAGGCTATTATATTTTTTTAAATGATACTGAGCCTTTGTGTATAATGGCAGTTTGACTTTAATGATGTTGAAAATTTTAAGAATTAAAAATTGTGTCAAAAGTTTTAAACGAGATTATTTGAATAGGTTATAATAAAAAAAAAACCACCGATCTTGCAACAAGTATTTATATAACTAAGTGTGGAATATTTACATATGGGTACAAAGTTAGCTTCTACAATGGGTTTTAAAGAAATCGTTGTTCTAAAGATTTACTTGGGTTTAAGTATTTTATGTTTGAGTTATAAACTTGTTGGTAAAAGCCCAATTGTAAGGGTGCTCTCTTTGGGCCATAGACATTAATTAGAGCTTGGATCAAGGTAAACATGTATTATTTATTTTATTAATATCCCTTAATATTAGGATTGTTTTAAAAGGAGGACACTTATTAAACTACCAAATAATAAACTATATATATAAATAAGGGTAGTAAAAATGACAAGTAAAAAAGTATTAAATAAATAAAAATATTATTATTTTGAAAATTTAGAAATTCAAAATTTATATTTGATGTCCAATTCCATTCCAATTTTTTTTGGAAAATTTAGAAATCAGAAAAATTCAGGTCGAAAAAATTAAAATGGTGTCAAAATAAAAAAAAATCGAATCGAAAATAAAAAAATTCGAAAGTTCATAAAGAATTAACACCTCTAGTCCTAGCGGATGGTCGGACATAATACTTATTGTTCAATTGTCATTATTATTAATAAAAACATATTAATTTATTTTCAGGCGCCCATAATGTGGGCTCCATAGCAACGTTAACCCATGAACAAGCTTACTTCAATATTGTTCATCTTAGAAGAAACCCTCGACAACAAATCATAGAATTAACTTTTTAGAGAAGAGGGATGGTATCCCCCACACTTATTCATAAAAATAAATAGTATAAATAGCCTCTCATAAGTGGAACTTACAAGATCTGAAGATAAAACAAAATAAAGATTACAAATTATTTTGTTATATAAGGAAAATAAGTTTGTTATATAAGGAAATGAAATTGGGGATTTATAAATATCCCAATTATATATAAGACTCAAACAACAACAATTATACTAATTGAAAAATATAATGGCTTGAAAACCTTCTTTTTTATCTTTAGATGACTTCACTAATTGTGTAATACCATCAATGGAGTGGAAAGATTATGATTGATGAGTTATAGTTGCAAAGATGGCCAAGCCATCAGCTACAACATTAAATTACCTCCAAATGTCATTTATTTTAACTCGTGATAAAGTAAGAGGGAAATTATGATATCAAGTTGAAAGACACTAACATTAGTTCTTCCCATGATGAGTGGGATTAAAATTCATGAATAATGGTAGGCAACTAAGAGTGCTTAGCCAAGGTCAAGAATAAAAGACCAATGTTAGGAATCCCTGGGAAAAGACTCACTAGAAATTCTAGCACCATAAGATCCCACCACGTGGGAAAAATCCTAATAAATGGAAAGATCTAGACTAGTTGCACGTTCATTAAAGCCTTAGCGTGTGGGTGATTAAATGGAATGTGGCCAGCTTATCTATTTAGACAACGGACTTAAACAAAATATGCAATAAACAAACTATGGCCGACGTGATCCCATGATGGTATGTAGTTTCGACACGCTCGATCCAATCCACATATTGACAATATCCCTCAAATCAAGCTGAGGATTCCTATAAGACCTATAGAAGGAAGGACCACGTAATAAAGATTCAAAGTTTCAATTCCACTAATCGGGTTCACAATGATGACTACACGTATTTAAGAGATTAATAACCACATCCCCTAGAATGAAACCTTGGGGTCTATCATGTGGCAAACAACAATCCCAATTAATAGTGCGATATACATAAAATGGGTTAATAAAGATGACGCTCCATACCTGATCTTGCAAGATAAAGACGATGAGAGTCCAAGATTGAGTAGAAGACCGACTATATCAAGAAGTAGTATTTATTGTTATTCAAACTTTAAAAGGATAGTCTTTATCCAATTTTAAATGCTAACTCTCTTTAGAGGGAAGAACCCCATTATTAGAGGAGGGATTAGAGGTGGGAGAAACGCTCTCATGTAAATTATGTTAAGTTTATAGTGAAACACCATTAAAGCCCTGCGAACGTAGGCCAGCAATGGTCGGATGAGATAAATATTTGTCCTTCTCTCATTTAAATTTATATTCTTATCATGATTGTTGGGCACGCCCCCTTTGGTGGATTTTGTACCACACAATACATATATACAGTTCCACAAAAAAATGTAATTCATTGATCTAATCTTCCTAGTGATGTACATTTGCAATTACTGAATTTTACATGAGAGCGAAAAAAATAAATTTGAATCTTTTTTCCTTTTGAGTCATATGAAAAATGAAGGTTTTCTTTATTGTTTATCAATGTGAAGTTTGAATCATTTTGTGCTCAGATTTTTTAATGGAATATTCAGTCGTATTTGGGTAACAATTAGGACTACTTATTCGTATTATGTCATTATATTCATGTTATGTTGTGGTTACCTGAGTTTGAAAATTCCATTGATGTCAATCGTGGTATATTAAGTTTTAAATGAGTTGTCCATCTCAAGTAAAAAATATCTTAGCATATTGTGTCGGTGCATGCATTAATAATTGTTAAACGTACATGGCCAAAACACGGTAAATATGTTATGTCATATCATTCGTTATTAATTATTTTCTTATCATCTTCTGTTAAGACATGACCAAAAACCCCTAGATTTTTGCACTTATTAGACGATAACAAAATTTCCTACTTTTGAATTAACAGATCAAAGAGTTGGAATATGGAACTTAAATAAAGACATATTCGATTGTGGTGTGTAAATAATGTTTGTTATTTTGATTAAAAAAAGAACAAAAAATTAGCAGCATGACGAGGAACCCCGAGACAAGGACTCTGAGTTGTAATTAAAATCTACAAACTCAACATCTGACCAAACGATTATTGGTTTCTTCATTATCACTACATATTCTTTAATCATTAATATTTTACACTTACCGATTTCCCTACGACTTCTAGTTGAAACTTATTCTTGAATGTGTTATTTTTGGTATTCTTGGATCATCTTGAGACACATTCCCAATATGCAAAAAACAATTAATTACTGGTGGTTGTACAATGCCTTTTCATACATATTTAATTACCTAAATTGTGTTATTTGTGTAAAATTATAGGCAACACTGTAAATGAAGCTCGTAAGGTGACATTATTAGATGGTCATGTTCCGTTAGTGGGTTTATCATAGAATTTGATTGTTTTAGGGATTAGTTTTTAAAATATAGACAAATCACTTATAGAATATCCAACCACTTCACTATTAATGTTTTCCAAACTTGTTATGCTCATATAAAATAAATTTAAAACAATTACATCATTCCCTTCAATTTAATCTCCAACTACTAAGAAGTTCGCACCAATAAGTGAACATGAAATTTTCATATATGATTATAACCATCACAAAACTTGTAGCGGGAGACAAAGGGTTAGATAAATTCTTTAACAAAACGACCTAATGTGTATGAAAAATCCAATCCATTCTTATGAAATGTATAACATGGTGAATATAGATACCTATCAATGAGCTTATGGTACTTTCCCAATCTCATAATATCAATTTCAATCGAGACTAGTATTCAATATGAAATAGTATCAATCAAATAATTAACCTAATATGTGTGATTTGATTTGTGTAAGAGTGTGTTTTTGTTCCACGGGGTTGACAGTTTAAGTTTGTGTTTGTGGTTGCTTAGTGACATGGGTACAACTACATTTTTTATTTTTTGTGTTATAGTTTTTAGTGTGTATTGTTTTAAGATTTTATTAAGGTTGTGTGTATGATAGGTTCATGGGAGAGGATGGGTTGGAGAGGTTTAAGAGATAGGGTAATTGGAGTATATGGCTTAAAGTGCGCACTGTGGGGTCGAGGTTTGCATGGAATAAATGGTGATAGGTGGGTTGATGTTGGGAGGATACATAAATACGTTCAAAGCTTTTGCATATAAAAAAATATAATTGCTTTTTCCTAAAATCTTATGCGCAAATACGGTTATATTCTCCAATATATAGCTTAACACATCGTAGATGGCTAAAGCCATCTCTGGTGTTGGGTCCATGCCTAGCCATATGCGTGCAGTTTTTCGTTGCTCGCAAATTTTATAAACCCATTTACGGCTGCAACAACGAATACCTCAATAAGTTGGATGTGTACCCAGTGACTTGATTCCACTGATCGAGGACACGATCACAGTTATGTGGTAGAATGTTGGTACTGGTTATGAATCAAAGGTTAATCACCATCTGATGTGGCATAAGCTAATTTGGTGCTAGTAGTAGATCCGGATTGATGCTCTGTTAGTAACAGAAAATAACTAAGTTTGTTACTAGGCAGTTAGAAGGCTTGGTCTATAAATAGCACCCCTGTACAAATCAGTTGGTATGATGTATGTCTCTTGTATAATTCTCACTCTTTGTAACTGAATAAGAAACTTCTCTTCAGAGGCTTCCTGGTGGATGTAGGCTTGTTAAGTCGAACCACGTTAAATTTCTATGTTCTTGATTTCTGTGTCTGTGCTTGTTATAATATGATCATTTTTCAATCAGTTTATTAACTTTGATATTGTGTTCTTCTGGTTTAATACTCAACAATTGGTATCAGATCTGTGTTAAAGATGGGATCCGCGAAGTTTGATCTTGAAAAGTTCACGGGAAGAAATGATTTTGGATTTTGGGGGGTGAAGATGTAGGCACTCTTGGTTCAACATGCTTTGTAAGATGCTTTGAATGGGGAGAAGAATTTTTCAAGCTCACTCTATGAAAAAGATAAGGAAGATATTCTTGACAAAGCCCATAGTGCAATCATCTTAAGCCTTAGGGACAGAGTTCTCAGAGAAGTATCCAAAGAAAAGACTGATGCAGGTCTTTGGCTCAAACTTGAGCATATGTACATTTGAAAGTCACAAGCAAATCGTTTGTATCTCAAACAGAAGTTGTATTCATTCAAGATGTTACCAAGAAAAACAATGGAAGATCATTTAGATGATTTTAACAAAATAATTATTGATCTTGAAAATATCGAAGTAAACATCTAAGATGAGGATTAGGCCATTATCCTTCTAAATTCACTTCCACATGATCAGTATGAGCACTTCTATGACACAATGCTATTTGGTCATAACTCTCTGTCCTTGGAAGAAGTTCAATCAACACTTAAGTCAAAGGAACTCAAGAAGAAATCAGAGATAAAAGAAGATGGATCAGGTGAAGGACTGATGGCACGTGGGAGGCTTGAGAAAAGGGATTTCAAGAATAAGAAAAACAAAGAAAGATCGAAGTCAAGAACAGTGAAAAGAAGTTGTTATCATCGCCACAAAGAAGGCCACATAAGGAATAACTGTCCTGATAGAATAAAAGGACATTTCAAAGGCAAGAATGAGAAGATAAAGGACGATGGTGATGTTGATATAGCCTCAGAGGGGTATGAAAGTGCTGAAGTTCTGTCAATTACCTCCAAGAATGAAGAAAAGGAGTGGGTCTTGGACTCTGGGTGCTCATTCCATACGTGCCTAAATAAGTCTTGGTTTAGATCCTATAGACAGTATGATGGTGGCCAAGTTCTTTTGGTAAATAATAAAGTTTGACCAATAACTGGAATTGGCTCTGTGATAATCAAGACATATGATGGTATGAAAAGAACTTTACAAAACGTGAGACATGTTCCTGACATGAAAAGGAACCTAATATCTCTTGGGATGCTTGATCGAGAAGGTTACAGCTTTAGAGCTGAAGGTGGAGTGCTAAAGATTTCAAAGGGATCATTGGTACTCATGAAAGGAACACTGGAATGTGGTATGCATCTACTGCAAGGACAAACAATTATAGGAGAAGCTGATGCAACAATGCAGTTTTCTGATCGAGCAAAGTTATGGCACATGAGGCTTGGACATATCAATGAGAAGGGTCTTAATGATTAATCAAACAAGGTCTACTTCTTGGAGACCAGGTAACCAAACTTGATTTTTGTGAACACTGTGTATATGGGAAAGCTCATAGGGTGAAGTTTGGTACTGGGATACATAACACAAAAGGGATCTTGGATTATATTCAGTCAGATTTATGGGGGCCTACTAGAGTACAGTCTCATGGTGGGAGTAGATATTTTCTATCAATTATTGATGACTACTCTAGAAGATTATGGGTGATAATGTTGAAAACAAAGGACCAAGCCTTTGAAAATTTTAAAGATTGGAAGGTCTTAGTGGAAAATCAATCTGGAAGAAAAATTAAGAAACTAAGAACTGACAATGGATGGGAATTTTGTTCAGATGTGTTCAATGAATTTTGCAGCAAACATGGAATTGCTAGGAACAAATCGGTTAGAAAGACTCCTCAACAAAATGGTCTTTCTGAAAGGATGAATAGGACTATCCTCGAACGAGTGAGATGCATGATTTCAAATGCAAGACTACCTAAGTCATTTTGGGCACAAGTTGTATCAACAGCTAGTTACTTGATAAACAGAACCCCATCTGCAGCAATTGGGTTGAAAACCCCAATGGAAATGTGGTCTGGACATCCAGCTGATTATAATAATCTGAAAGTTTTTGGTTGTATAACATATGCTCATGTAAACCAAGGAAAGATTGATCCAAGAGCAAAGAAGTGTATTTTTTTAGGATACCCAGAAGGTGTTAAAGGATACATATTATGGTGTATAAATGGGTAGTCATCCAAAGACAATAATCAGTAAGGATGTTGTGTTTAATGAGTCGGAATTTTACAAAATGATTGATGATGGAAACTCTAGAAAATATAAGTCAAAAACTGAACAGAGATTCCAGTTTGAGGTGGAGTGGGTAGAGAGTTCTAATCAAGATCATGAAGGCCATGAAGATCATGAGAGAAATAATGAGGATGAAATTGTAAATCTGCAGCCAGTTGATGAGGGGTTAAATGTGCAACACTAATACAGGGAAGACACTTACAGTCTTGCAAAAGATAGGCAAAGAAGGAATATTAGACCTCCTATGAGATACGGATATGCAAACATGATTTCTTTTGCTCTATCAATAGCTGAAGACTTTGGTTGTTATGAGCCTAGAAATTACAGAGAAGCTATGGACAGCAAGGACAGTGATAAGTGGATACTAGCTATAAATGAAGAAATCAACTTATTACACAAGAATAAGACCTGGGAATTGGTGGATAAACCTGAAAAACAGAAGTTGGTTAGTTGCAAGTGGATATTCAAGAGAAAGGAAGGAATTCCTGGTGTTGAAAAGGCTCGGCATAAGGCTAGACTAGTTGCAAGGGGTTTCACCTAAAGGGAAGGGATAGATTATACTGAAGTATTCTCTCCAGTGGTTAAATACAGTTCTATACGAGTACTTTTTGCTATGGTAGCTCCTCAAAGCCTTGAGTTAAAACAATTGGATGTAAGAATAACCTTTCTCTATGGTAAGTTACAAGAAAAAATTTACATGAATCAACTAGAGGGTTTTTTACAGTTAAGGGAGCAGCAAGCAAGGTATGTTTACTGAAGAAATATCTTTATGGTCTAAAATAATCCCCTAGAGAATGGTATAAGAGATTTGATGTGTTTATGATAAGCACTAGCTTTAGGATAAGTGAGCATGACAGTTGTGTCTATTATAAGCAGTTAAATTTTGGCTTATTCATCTATTTGTTGCTCTATGTCGATGACATGTTGATAGCATGTAAGAAAATGGTTTAAATAAACAAAGTTAAGGCGCACTTGTACAGTGAATTTGAAATGAAGGACTTGGGTCCTGCTAAGAGGATCTTAGGAATGGAAATTGTGAGGAAGAAGGAAACTGGTTTGTTGTTTCTATCTCAACAAGGCTATGTAGAAAAGGCTTTAGATAGGTTTGATATGTTGTTGTCTAAATCTGTAAGTACACCTATAGCTCAACATTTCAAATTGTCAAAGGAACAGGCTCCTAAAACAGAAGAAGACAGGGCATATATATAAAAGGTGCCTTATCGAAATGTTATAGGGAGTATCATGTCCACTATAGTTTGTACAAGACCAGATCTATGTCATGCTGTCGGTGTAATTAACAAATACATGTCTAACCCTGGTAAAGAACATTGGAAGGCTGTGAAGTGGGTGTTGATATATCTAAGAGGGTCTACCGAAACTAGTTTGATGTATGGTAAAGTTGAACAAGCAGAAGGAATAGTGGGGTTTGTGACAACAGGAAGTCCCTTACAGGTTATGTGTTTTAATTATTTGGTAACACAGTTAGTTGGAAAGAAAATTTACAACATGTGGTGGCCCTATCTACGACTAAAGCTGAGTCTATAGCATCAACAGAGGCTATAAAGGAAGATGTTTGGTTAAAGGGACTGATAAATGAACTTGGGATCACACAACATTTAGTTAAGGTGTTTTGTGACAGTCAATCTACTATTCATTTGTCTAAAAACCATATGTACCACAAGAGAACAAAGCATATTGATGTAATACTTCACTTTATCGGAGAAATTATTGCAAGAGGGGAAGTTGATATGCTGAAGGTGTGCACTGAAGAAAATCCTGCAGATATGATTATGAAATCACTTCCAACTACTAAGTTCAGACATTGTCTCGACTTGATCCAAGTTAAAGGCATGTAGCCCCAAGATTGGGGTTAGATCAAGTAAGAGCAAATTTGTCAGTTACAAGGATTCACAACCAAGGTGGATAATTGTTGATAGTTATGAATCAAAGTTTAATCACCATCTGATATGGCATAAGCTGATTTGATGCTAGTAGTAGATCCGGATTGATGCTCTGTTAGTAACAGAAAATAACTAAGTTTATTAGTTTGTTACTAGGCAGTTAGAAGGCTTGGGGTATAAATAGCCCCCCTGTACAAATCAGTTGGTATGATGTATGTCTCTTGTATAATTCTCACTCTTTATAACTAAATAAGAAACTTCTCTTGAGAGGATTCCTGGTGGATGTAGGCTTGTTAAGCCGAACCACATTAAATTTATGTGTTCTTGATTTCTGTATGTGTGCTTGTTATAATCTGATCATTTTTTAATTAGTTTATTAACTTTGATATTGTGTTCTTCTGGTTTAATACTCAACATAGAAGATATTTTTAGGGGGTTTGGTTGGTCCTCACAAGTGCTAGATAAAGAAGACAGTTGGTGAGTTTTTCTTTCCTTTTGGGGGAAAAACTATGGAGCACTTTGGGATAGAAACTCATCAATGGCTTGGGATAAAGGGATAGGAGATTAGTCATTTGGGCATGTGTTAGCAGGATTAGTTAAGAATATATTCAAAATTATAAATATGGGCTTCGTTTTAGCTATAGTTAGGTATATTGTACGAGAAGACTAGTTGTGGTTCTTAGGGTGTTTTAATAGGACGATACAATATAATACCTAAGATTAAAAGCATGGGGAACTCGTCCATTGGTTTGGGGACTTTGGGCAGCACTTGTTTAGATTTCTAAAAATAAGTAACACAAAATTTGTAGTCGAATTCCGTTGTTGTAGCTTCCTCATCTAAGGTTCTTTGTTTTTGTTTTTACTTTGATTGTATTGTTATCAGTCTCCATATAACTCTCAAAATTATGTTGTTGCAGACAACTGTTGAAAAAATGGGACTTAATATGAATAAAGATGTTCAGAATTTTTTGGACAGATTTTGAACAATTTTGAGCTCAAATTTAGGTGGGACCCACACCACGATAATTGTGGGACCATATATGAACGTGTTCTCCTCCGTGAGGAGATTAACTTAGTATATTCACATGTCCAATTCCATTGAGTTATGAATGATATATACGTTCCCAAAGTGACTCAAAAATAATGAAAGTTAATGAATTAGGTATAATTTAACTCTTATCCCACATTGGAAGAGTAGTGGAAAATTGGTGAGTTAATAACACCCCAAGTATGGACTAAGGCTTGAATGCCTTGGGGTATCCCAAATCTTTGAAGGGGAGATGACCTACACAATACATGTGTTGGGCTTGGCCCAAAAGCCCACATGCATACGTTGGCCAGCTCGGTCCGATCTTGGGCTTGCTTTATTCATAAATATCACATTTACTGTTAGTCATGCTGTTTGCTTGAGTAAATACATTGATTTGTGTTGGATGAGATTGATTCATTGATGTGCTACATGACTTAATTTGAAATACGTTCTATCTTGGGAGACAATTATCCGTTAACCTACAGCACTTTGGAGGGAATAAAATTATCTTAAGGAAACTGTGGTATCACACATGGCTCGGATTCAATTTCTTATTCTTCTATAATATACTTCGGTTGTACCAAGTAAGTAATTATCATTTTCTGTAATTTCGTATTAATTCTGTAATAATAATTTCATTAATAATTTTGTACTATTTCCTAATTAAATAGTAGACATAACAATCTTAAGACAATTTTATTTTGTTCTACTGTTTATATTGTGTACAGATTTTTTTTTAATTACAGAATTTTATTTCTATAAAATAAATCTGTTTTACAAAAAAATTGTATTAAAATATTATTTTATTACAAAAATTTAATAAAAATGTTAATGTTATGGAAAATTAATTTCTACACTGTTTATATATTCTGTTTTAGAAAATAAAAATTTTATTTGTAAATTTTGTTAAATATATTTATATAAGAGTTTTAATCTTAAAATTATGATCCTGTTTTGTACGGAAATTTTTTTAATATTAAAAACAGTGTGACATAGATTTTTTCTTGTTTAACTTAGACTAATATAAACTAGTGTTTAATAATTTAGTCTAATTCTCGACATAGAAATTTGAATATAATGTAGAAATTTTGCTTTATTCTATATTATAAAATTCTGAAATTATTTAGAATTCTTGTTAGAATTGAGTTATTCTTAATATATTTGGAGGAAATTGGTGTACAAAATTGTGTATTCTGTTTTGATAATTTCATTACAAATGGATACTATCATTGATAAAAAATATATTTTTGTATTAGAAATGGAATCAGAAACTGCAATCACCGTTCCATTACCTACCATGAACATTCCACCTACGGTGAATGTGACACACGCTCCTTTTGTTTCCCCCGTAACCATGCCACATGGGGAGAAATCGAAAAAATTTACCGAAGCTGATTTCAAACATTGGCAAGGACAGATGTACTTTTTCCTCACTTCTTTCCAATTACCAAGGTTCGTGTATTAGGATTGTCCACTTTTGAAAGAAGGCGACGAGATTAAAAAGGTTGTTGCCGTTGAAGCATGGAAACATTCTGATTATCTGTGTCGTAATTACATCCTGACGTACTTGGATAAGACATTGTATCACGTGTACAACACTATGAAAACTATAAAAGAATTATGGAATTCTTTGGAGAAGAAGTACAAAACTGAAGACGTTGGTATAAAGAAATTCACCATGAGCCGTTTTTTAGACTTCAAAATGATTGACTCCAACTCGGTTATTGAACAAGTTCAAGAACTTCAGGTTATTCTTCATGACATTCATTTTGAAGGAATGTCAGTCAGTGACACTTTTCAAGTGGTGGTGATAATTGAAAAGTTTACTCCATCTTGGAATTTGTTCAAAAATTATCTCAGGCACAAACGCAAGGAGATGAATGTTGAAGAAATGGTAGTTCGACTGCGGATTGAAGAAGACAACCGTGACTCTCAGAAGAAAAGTAGGATGAACATCATGGAGTCCAAGGCTCATGTGGTTGAAGGTCCTAAGTCCAAACGTAAGCGTGATGGGGAAGGAACATCTAAGCAAAGAAAGAAGTTCAAAGGCAAATGATACTATTGCGTCAAGCCAGGACACTGCTCAAGCGAGTGTCTCAAACCAAAGAACGTCAATAAGCAAAATGCTCAAGCAAATGTCACAAAGGGTGAGAATATTTGTGATGGTATCGCAAACTTAAATCTTTCTGCTGTTGTCTCTGAATGTAACTTGGTAGGAAATACCAAGGAATGATGGGTGGATATTGGGGCTACTCGCCACATTTGTGCAAACAAATGGATGTTCACTAATTATAAAACTTTGAAAAATGAGGAGACTCACTTTATGGGAAACTCTTCGAGTTCTAAATTTGTGGGACAAGGAATGATTATTCTGAAGATGACCTCAAGAAAAGAGATTAACCTAAACAATATGTTGCATGTGCCTGATATCCGAAAAAATATGATTTTTGAATCACTTCTAAGCAAGAATGGATTTAAGCTTATATTTGTTTCTGATAAATATGTATTATCTAAAAATGATGTGTATGTAGGAAAGGGCTACATGTCCTAGGGGCTCTTTAAAATTCATGTAATGACTTTGATGCCTAAGGCATCCCCTATGAATGAAATTCCTAGTTGTACTTATTTGATTGAGTCTTCTAATATTTGGCATGCTAGATTAGGACATGTTAATTTTGATACCTTGAGTAGATTAATTAACTTGGAGTTTTTGCCAAAATTTAATATTGATAACAATCATAGATGTAAAATTTGTGTGGAATCAAAATTAGCTATATTACCTTTTCATTCGATTGAAAGCATAACCGAACCACTAGATTTAATTCACACGAATATTTATGATTTAAAATTTGTACAAATAAGGGGTGGAAAAAGTATTTTATTACTTTTATTGAGGATTGCACAAAATATTACTATGATATTTATTACATAGTAAAGATGAGGCTATTAATGCATTTAAACAATATACGAATGAAGTTGAGAATCAATTAAGCAAAAAGATAAAGGAAATTAGGAGGTGAATATGAATATCCGTTTGAGGGATTTTGTTCTGAAAATGGAATTATTCATCAAACCACAGTTCCTTATTCTCCTCAATCGAATGGCATTGTTGAATGCAAAAATCGTACATTGAAGGAAATGATGAAATCTATGTTAATAAGTTCAGTAGCTCCATAGAACTTGTGGTGGGAAGCCTTATTATCTTCTAATTATTTTCTTAACAAAGTACACACAAGAAAACTCGTAAAATGCCTTATGAGTTATGGAAAAGTCGAAGACCTTGCTATAAATATTTACGAGTGTGGGGGTGCGTAGCCAAGGTAATGGTTCCTAAACCTAAAAAGGTAAAAATAGGTCCAAAGACCATTTACTGTGTATTCATCGGTTATGCCACTAATAGCAGTGCATATCGTTTCTTAGTTTGTAAATCTGAGATTTCAAATATTCATGTAAATACAGTTATTGAATCGAGGGACACTTCATTTTTTGAAAATGAATTCTCGTATAACATGACACGAGAATCTGGTCCTTCTAAAAGGATAAACCAATCTACTACAAATGGTACTCATCAACCTATTGAACCAATAGAGGATGAACCAAGATGTAGTAAAAGGGCAAGAACCTCGACTTCTTTCGGTTCGGATGTTCTAACATATCTGCTAGAAAATGAACCTCAATCGTACAAATAAGCTACCCAATGCTTCTAATTGGAAAGAAGAAATTAATAGTGAAATTGAATCCATATTACAAAATCACACATGGGAACTAGTGGATCTTCCACCAGGTTCAAAACTCTTAGGTTATAAACGGATCTTCAAAAAGAATTTGAAGTCTGATGGATTAATTGATAAATATAAATCTAGTCTTATAGCTAAAGTCCATAGGCAAAAGGAAGGGTTGGATTACTTCAACACATGTTCACTGGTAACAAGATTTACGTCTATTCGAATGGTAATAGCAATAGTTGTTATTAATGGACTTAAAATACATCAAGTGGATATAAAAACTGCATTCTTAAACGGTGAACTAGATGGAGAAATATATATGGAGCAACCTGAAGGGATCAAAACTCCCGTACAAGAAGAAAAAGTATGTAAGATTGTTAAATCACTTTATGGATTAAAACAAGCACCTAAGCAATGGCATGAAAATTTTGATAATGCAATGTTATCAAATGGCTTCAAAATTAATGAATGCGATAAATGTGTTTATTTTAAGTACATTCAAAATGGATATGTCATTGTGTGCTTCTATGTTGATGATATGCTTATCATGGGAAGTAATTTGGAAATTGTCAAAACTACAAAACAAATATTGAGTAGTCGATTTGACATGAAAGATTCAGGTATCGCTGATGTTATATTAGGAATTAAAATTTCTAAAACATCGGATGGACTTATAATATATCAATCTCATTACATTGAGAAAATACTTGAAAAAATAAAAAAGTATGATATCAGCCCTACCAAGACACCTGTAGATGTAAATTTACATCTAGCAAGAAATAATGGTGAAAGCATATCTCAACTAGAATATTATCGTATTATCGACAGTTTAATGTATATCATGAACTGTACGCGACCAGACATATCATACTCAATAAGTAAGCTAAATCGATTTACGAGTAATCCAGGGAGAAATCACTGCAAGGAAATATTGAGAGTTTAAGGTTATTTGAAATATACTCAAAACTATGGACTGCACTGCTCAAAATATCCACCTGTTCTTGAAGACATTATGATGCAAATTGGATATCCGATACAAAAGACTCCAAGTCTACGAGTGGGTATGTATTTACCCTTGGAGGTGCAGTCGTATCTTGGAAATCCTCAAAACAAACGTGCATTGCTAGATCAACAATGGAATCCGAATTCATTACACTAGACAAATCTAGAGAAGAGGCTGAATGGCTTTGAAATTTCTTAGAGGATGTTCGAAATTGGTCAAAACCTATGCCCGCATTATGTATACATTGCGATATTCAATCGCCGATTGAAAGGGCACATAATCACATGTATAACAGAAAGTCACGACATATTCGTCGTAGACATAATACCATTAGACAACTTGTCTCAAGAGAAATTATCTCAATTGACTATGTAAAGTCAAAAGATAATATAGCGGATCCAATAACGAAAGGTTTAAACCGAGATCAAGTTTAAAGATCATCGAGAGGAATGGGCCTAGAGCCTATAAATAAATAAGAATCAATATAGTGGCAACCCAACCTAGCTGACTGAAGATCCCAAGATATAGGTTCAATGGGAAAACCGAACTACATTGTATTCAGTAAGAACTGGAGGATATTTAATCCTATCCATTCCAAAGATGATACAGTGCACATATGCCGTGAAATTATGATAAGTTATGCTTTTAATGACATTCATATCTTAGTTTGTCTAAGTGGGGTGTTGCATGATACTCTTTATGGAAGTCACCTACGTGAGTAAGAAAGGGGCCACTTCTATGAGAATAATGAAAGGAAAATTCTCTAAAATACTCATGGAACCAAGTGGTGTTCATGGCCAAAATGAACACAAACGTGAGAGCCAACTGTGTTGAAGAATTGTTGTTTGCATACTGTTGTTTAGGTTTACAGAAATGGTTGACGATTCAAAGACGTGAACTTTACTGATTAACTAAGTAAATCCGATGGTATACCACTAAGGTGAGTTCAAGGCCACTAGGCTACTTCTCCCGATGCAATAAATATTCAGTTTTACTCAACCTGTGTCTGCATCTGCATCTACATATGTTCTGTTTTATTTATAGTAATATATCATTCATATGGGATATTTTTGGAAAAATGGGACTGAATGTGAATACTTAAAGTTGTCCAGAATTTCTTGGACATAATTTTTAGTAACTTTGAGATCAAATTTAGGTGAGACCCACACTACGATAATTGTGGGACCATATACTAACGCATTCTCCTCCACAAGGAGATTAAAATAGTATATTCACATGTCCAATTCCATTAAGTTATGAATTATATATATATCCCCAAAGTGACTCAAAAAATAATGAAAGTTAATGAATTGGGTATGTTCTAACTCTTGTCCCACATTGGAAGAGTAGTGAAAAATTGGTGAGTTAATAACACCCCAAGCATGGACTAAGGCTTGGATGCCTTGGGGTATCCCAACTCTTTTAAGGGCAGATGGACTACACTATGCATGTGTTGGGCTTGGCCCAAAAGCCCACACGCATGCGTGCGCGCCGTCCGTCCGGCCGCCCGGCTCGACTCAGTTCGGTTCGGGCTTGGGCTTATAATCTCTTAAATTTTTGGTCCGATTTAAATTAACTTTCTTGGCTTTTATTAATAATTAATTATGAAATTAATTAATTAATTAATAAACTATTGGCAGTTATTGCCAACAGTCAACAGTTAAATTCATTTAACTGTTTTGACAGTTATTTTGAACAGTCACTTGCTTTACTATAAATACATATGCTTCCCTCCGCTTTTAAACTAATGTAAAATTTCCCTCCCATATATTATTCCAACCTGAAATACTGTTATTCATAAATTATGTGTTCCTGCATTCATTTCATTTGATTACTGTTAGTTCTGTTGTTTGGTTGAGTAAATACACTGATTTGTGTTCAATGGGATTTATTCATTATTGTGCTACATGAAATAATTCGAAATCCGTTTTATCTTGGGAGACAATTATTCATTAACCTACATCACTTGGGAGGGAATAAAATTGTCTTAAGGAAACTGTGGTATCACATAGGGCTCAGATTCAATTTCTTATTCTTATGTAATGTACTTATGTTATAACATGTAAGTAATTCTCATTTTCTGTAATTTCGTATTAATTCTGTAATAATTATTTCATTAATAATTCTATACTATTTGCTAATTAAATTGTAGACTTAACAATAACCCTTTGCGGCAATTAAGATCTTTTGGCAACACATAAGGAAACTTAAAACATTTTTGAGCACCCTATTATATCCAATTTTTTATTCCAATGTTTTTAGCGACATTTTGTATGTATCTTTTGATTAATAACATCACATATGTCATGCATACAAAGAAAAACAGTGTTTTTAAATATTCCTGTAGATAACTTCTTCATATTATACTTTTTTATATACAAATATCATGAGGGACTTTGTAGTGATGCATAATGCATAGGAGGTTTTCTAACAAAATGAGTAGTTGAATTTTTTTTCTCTAACTCGTCTTTTTTATTGTCTCAATTCAAGGACTTGTATTCAAGCTTAGTGTTCTGAGGGATTTTATGTTATTTATATATTTTCCATTGATGTGTGTAACTGTTGTCTTTGCATTTATGGTTGATTTTTGAACTTTACATGTATTTGTTAGTTTCTATTCAATGTTACATAGAAATATGATTTATTGGCTTATAGTCTGATATACCCAAAATATGTCCACCTATAAACACATGACCAGTGACAGGGGGCCCACAAAGACAAAAAAAAGAATAAGGTCGCAAAGTGCAAGGGGCATTGTTCTTAGGACTGCAGCTTGAACTGCAGACAGACCACAGAGCATACCAAAAGTCAGAAGCTAAAATAAGCTATGGCTATGCCAATGATCGTCCGTGGCCACACTACCCTTGCATGAGTGTAGCACTTTCCACAGACCTTAACACATTAGTAACTACCTTATAGTTATCCAAACTTCTAGAAGGATTAAATCTTAATAGTACTTATCCATAAGTTAGGTGAACCATACAGGTGACACTCCCACCACTATCTATAAATAGAAGGTCTCATCTCCTCATTTTGACTGATCGTTTTAGCAATAAAGCTCTGTACAATTTACTTTATCTTTTCTTTAGATATGAGATCACAATCAGGCCGCCTGCTTTGATCACTAGAGCTAAATAGGTCTATAACCCCTCCTCACTCTGCATCCCTTTCACACCAGAACTTGTACATTTATGTATTTAGCCTTTCTTCTCTCTCTTTTATGCCTCAAAGGCCCCCAATCTAGTATAACTACATATGAATAATGATAATGTGGCAGTAAAGTGGATGTAAGATCAATTTTATATCCGAACCACTTTAAATCTTGCGTTTTATCTCTTTACCTCTAATTTATTCTATTTTTTATACTTTGATTGTTGAGTATAGCTTTCATGGCACAGATCATTCTAATAGATCCATTTTTTTACGTTAATAGTTTGCCGTTGTCTGTGAGAAACTGGGTGTTCTACCAAGTCTCTTGTAAATTAAGACGATTATGCCTTATTTCATCTATAAGAAACCCCGAATGTGCGTCTTATGGGTGAGATTTTGGTGTTTAGACCCATATTTGTATATAGATACTCTTAAGGGTAGTTTTATTTTTTCATATCTATTTTCCAAGACAATCTCATTGTTTTTTTACACACAAATTTACCCCATTGATGTTTCCACTTCCAAATCCCAATGAGAAGCTTAATAGGACACAACCTTATAAGGACTTGACTAGGGATGTGCATATATTCAGTTTTCCTACCCTTTTTGACCTTTTTTGCCATGTTATGGCCTATGTATTCAAAAATTGGTAGTAAAACCTGTCTTATCTTCCCAAGAGGGCTTATTATACCTTAAATCAGTACTTTAAATAACTTTTTAGTCCACTTTTGGAGGTATACGACATTTTTTTAGAATATTAGTCTTGGGTATGCTTGTTGTTCCCAGAATTCGCACCCTACAAATAATGGCTTGGCTAGTTTTATTTGTGGGAATACTCATCACTTCTGATTGGTTTAATTTATTTCAAGACCCATGATGCCATAGAATGATTAAAATCCCCTGAAACTTCTCTATTGACTTGGGAATCGGGCCAAATCGTATAAATCTAAGTTACACGAATGAAAATTGATGATTCTATGGGCAAAATCCAACTAGGCTATTACGTTAAGGATCATTAAATCGTCTAAAGATAGGTTGAGAAGTTATGTCTAACTTTTCAGTTACTATCCCACCCGAAGGGAAATTACTCAACAAATTGTCAGCCCGATAGAACGATCCAGGGAGAAAATAGTTTTTTATCATACCAATCGCGATGGAAAGCTCCCTATGAAGGGGAAAAGTCCACAGCCTAACAAGATTAACCAAGGTGGTCAAGGCAGTACAAATAAATGATGCACACCCATTTTTTTTTATCTTCTCCATGTTTGAATTTGTGACTCTTGGATCTCTTACCCTAGTCAGTTCATCTCAGAGAACATTTTCTAAATAACTAACAATTTTGAGAAGAACTATTAAAGATAGATCAGGATTAGATCCCCAACAAACTAAATATGTAGCTCACTTACTGAGGTGCATCAACCATCGGTATGAGGGGTAGGCCTCTCTTCAGGGATAGATAAACCTCCTTGGGTAGAGGATATTGATGCTCGAGTTCGCAGCCTTTACCAACATGCTGAAGGAGGAAAACACCAGATCAAAGGCGGTGTCTGTGACACCTGAATGGAATATTTCGGATGTTTTAATAGAAAAGAAGACACGGCATGTCGACCAGCCAAACAAATCGTATGAGAAGTTCACCCCTCTAAGTTGTAACCTGGAGAATATTTTAACAAGCATTAAAGGGGAAAACATCCTCAAATGGTTGGGAAGTTGAAATATCCAGCTTATTAGAAGGACATGAGAAAGTGGTGTGAGTTCCACCAAGGTCACGGCCATGCGATTAATAAGTGCCTCTATCTGAAGAATGAAGTCTACAGGCTCATTGGTCAAGGATTGTTGTAGAAGTTCAAACAGGACGCAAGCTCTGACTGAACAAAGGCCACATATTTTTAGGATTCTCGAGCTCAAACAAAGCTCTTTTTGTACTCTTGTAACCATTGCAAAACCACAGCTTACATATCAATTTTATATTCCCAACGCACGCACACACACACACAGATATATATATAAGTTCACATATTGCTATAATATCTCTAATAATTTTTTCTCAAGATGTGCAAAGAAAAACCTGGCCTGATACCGCAACCAGGGTGGTAGAAATGCCAACCCCACTAACCCCACGGAGGCCTTAGGTGCCATGAAAGCCTAAGAATAAGGAGATCGAAACCAGGGTGGTAGGTCCGTGAAGGCAGAGATGTCCAATATAGCCTTTGGTTGCTCCTAATACCCAAAGAGAGCCTTGAGTGACTTATATTCCAAGATAGCCTTGAGTGGCTTATAATTTAAGAAATCATTGAGTGGGATATAATACCCTAAGATAGCCTTGAGTGGCTTATAATCTAAGATAACCTTGGGTGGATTATAATTTAAGAAAGCCTTAAATTTCTTATAATACCCTAAGATAACTTTGAGTGGCTTGTAATCCAAGATAGCCTTGGGTGGTTTATAATACGCCAAGACAGCGTTGAGTGGTTTGTAATCGAAGGGTGGCTTATAATACCCTAAGACATCCTTTGTAATCGAAGATAGTCTCGGGTGGCTTATGAAAGCCCAAGATAGCCTTGAGTGGCTTATAATCCAACATAGCCTTGGGTGGCTTATAATACCTCTATATAGCATTGGGTGGTTTATATTACCCCGATATAGATTTGGGTGGATTATATTACTCCAAGACGTCCTTGGGTGGCTTATAATCCAAGACATCCTTGGGTGACTTAAAATATCCCAAAATAGCCTTGAGTGGCTTTTAATACCCTGATATAGTTGGGGGTGGCTTCTAATATTACCCCATAAGATTAAGGAATTCAAAAGGCTAACACTATCTTGATGGATACAACCTTGAGAAATAGCCTAAAGCGTTGGGGCTATGGACCTAGAGTCCGTGGAATATCTATCTAATTCCTTGGATTCGTTCACGAAGGTTTTACTAAAATTCTCAAAATTAAATAAGACAATCATATGGATCAAGTCCGTAGAAATCATCCTGAAAACTACTATATCAGTACCTCTATGGACTAAGGTTAAGCACTTAAAATTCACAGTTACAAGCAAGCCTGCGCATACAAGTTATACAAGTTTCAATACATTCAAATTATAAGAGATAACGGAAACATGCAACATGATTAAAATTAGTTGCGAAAATACAATGTTCATTGCTAAAGCAAATTAATTGAAAATTTACGAGTTTATAATTATATGGTTCAAAAAGAGGAGTTACAAGGTTTAAACTTAGGATTATGCATCCTCTTCTTCGTCTTCATCATCATCATCTCCATCAGCGACAGTCTCAATCTCTTCAACCTCCTTAGCAGCAACTGCCGCGGTATCCTCCTTTTTCTTTTTGGCAAGCTTATCCGTAACCTTTAGCTCTTTTGACACAGAGTATGTACACAACATATGTGAACCTCTAGGCATGTATATTATCCTTGGTATGAGGGAAGTTTTTAGCTACCTTGTGATTTATCTTTTTGTAACTATAGATGTATGCCTTATTTTGGCGGAGAAAGAAATCTTGAGAAGTTCTAAAAAAAAGCTAAGACATACTCAAAGGCCTTCTTCAAGGCCACATCATAATCGTCGCCCATCTTCTACAAGGCAGAAATACAACCCTCAGACTTCTTTTTTAATTCTTTATTATGGTATTTCATAAGGCCATGAGTCTTCAAATCAAGTTGTGGAAGTTTATCTTCTCTGATTGAGGCCTGCCTTGTAGCCTTCAGACATTTTTTCTCTAATGCCTTTTGTTCCTATGCAGTCTCTTTAAAATTATGCTCAAAATCCTTATTTTCTTTGTTAGTAGCCTCACCCTTAGCCTAAGCATCAAGGTTCTGGGCCTAAAAGTCAGCAACTGCAAGCTTCTTTCCAGTCTCAAAGGAAGAGTCTTTAGCACTTTCTAGCTGAGATTGTGGGTGCTTTCCGCGCCCTTGTAAATCTTATAAGACCCTCTTACTTGGCCCTTTGGCTCATGGTTATATCAATATCCTAGAGAAAAATAAAAATAAAAGTGTTAAAAATAAATGAAAGATATCCCTAGAAGTAAAAAGTATAAAGTGAATAACTCACCTTGAGGAGGCAGCAGAGTGTGTATTCCTCTAGATCCTCCGTAACCTCATTGATAAAGTGTTTAAGGTTTCAAGGTCTCCGACCTTTCTCATTAAGGACATCAAAGTTACTGTAGTATCCCAGGGAGACTTGGCATCTGTCCACCTCAAAGAGGTTGAGAACGAGAACCACCAGCCCTTTTTGCCTTACTCTGCGGAGTGGGAACGTTGGCATTAGTCATGAAAGTCATCCATGGAGGGGATGTTGAGATTGAGATATGGATCGAACTAACTGGTCCATGGTCTTTCCCCCATTTAGGTAATCTAGACTGGTCATAGAGATGTTGTTCGCAGCATCATCAGATAACATAATGGTTGGAGCGTCTATGGAAGCAACCTCCATCTGTGTGGTAGTGGTAGTAGTAGAAATAACATTAAAGGTAGAATCTTTATCAATTGGCCTCTTTCTTTTCTACCCTTTAGCCTTTCGCTACACTTGGTTCAGATCTTGGATGTTTTCCTCCGGTCCATCAAGGTGTGAGAGGATAAAGTCATGATCAATCTCCTTAGTAGGCTCACCCTCCACAGTTGTGCCTATGCAGTAAAGCATTAGTCACAAAATAAACGTCCACGATAAAAATGAAGTCATTATAGTACCTGTCATAGCTTGCCTAATTGGTACAATGTGTCTTATTTAGTAACAAAGTTCGAACAAGACCCATAGAGTCACCACCACAAAGTAGTAGTTTTTCTTATCAGAAATTGAGATCGAAGTCTCAATTCCCTTCGTTTCACATTCAGAAGGGATAAAATTTGCATAAACTACAAAGAGATTAGAACAATGACTCCGCTATAGACAATTCAAAGCATGTAGAAATTAAAGGCTGTTGCCAGATATTAAAGGGTGCGATAAGAAATTAGAAATTGCAACACTTTTAAAAGTTACCTTCCCTAAAGGGAATTCCCCAAGACCACGACAGTCTATGAGCCTTCTCGCTTTCAGACTCATTGGGGATGCACTTCCTAAGTTACCTTAGAAGTATAAAAATATTTTCCTTTCTAATTTTTTAGTACTAGAAGGTCACCCTCTCATCAAGTATCTACTTCCACTATGTAGAACCATGTAATAGTACCGTGGATTCTCCACGGAGTTCTCTTTGGGTATGTAAAAGTCAAAGGACTTTGCGACAACAATGTCTTTCTCGAACTTCTACTACCAGGCATCTAAAGAAGCTAGGATAACTCTCCATTTATTGGGATCAACTTAGGTCAGATCCAAGTTCATTGCCATCAATATTTTTTGAACTGGCACAGGAACATGAAGTCGCAGTCCCGAAATAAAATCATGGAGGGGGAAGCAGACCCTATCATTTAGGACCATAGAGGACACCCTTTGGTCCATGAAGAGAAGAGTACATATTGTTCCTTCTGGAAACTCACAAGCTTCAGCAAGCTAGGAGAACCAATCCTCATTCATGATGCATGGATGTTTAACACCCCATATTTTTAATGACTTTTAATATGGGATTAATTAGAATTAATTGTGGGATAATTAAAAATTAATCCGGATTTAAAAATTACTTGAGAATAAAGAAATATGTGATTTATGTTGAATATTACTTGTCATTAACAGTAATATATATGATTATGACTTTACATATGATAGTAATTTTTATAAAAAAAATTACGAGTGATGAATATGACAATTTGGGTAATTAAGTTGGGATGCTCGTGTGAGTCGTGTCGGCACTATAATTAAATGGAATGAAAAGTAAATTATTTTTATGTCATTCGAATGGTCATTTTTGTTGAACCAAAGTGTCCCGAAGGGTTTAAATAGTCAAAATTAAGTACTCGGGGGTTATGTTCGGGTCTTGGGAGTATTTGAGATTAATCAGGACTTATTTAGGTGACTTTTGGCCTTCTTAATGGTAGGTGAAAAGCCAAAAATAGGATTTCACCTTTAAAATCAAAGGTTAGGCTTACGGAATAGTCACTTTCACAAACCTAAAGTTTAAGAAAATTATACAAAAAGTTAGCGAGATAATGGAGAGAATGGAGAAAGAATTTCAAGAGCCTAAGGGGAGGATTTGAAGAACTTTTGCAAGAACAAACCTGGAGTGAAGATTTATGAAGAAAATTCACGGAGGCTATAATTCTTCTTCAACGGTTCAAACCTACAATCTAAAGGTAAGTGATTATAAATTGCAATTTCTAGCATGTATATTGTCCATGTTAGGATGTTTAAAAAATTCAGAGAAGTGATATGAATTCAGGTGATTTTAATGGATTCCTTGAAATGAGAAATATGTAGGATTAATCTCGTTTTGATTATATGCTTTAATCCATGAAATTGGGAATCATTTGGTGAAGAAAATATGAGTTTATAAGTTGTTCTTGGAGAAATGATAAAATAAGAGATTTCTGGAATTTATGAGAAATAATATATTTTTAATCCAAAATTCTTGATGATTTTAAGTTGTGGGATAACTAGAGATCCTTTATATATCTTGATATACCAAGTGGGATGAATTATGAGGAGTTTGGGATTAATTATAAAGGTTTTTATGATAAACAAGTGTAAAACCCGAAGCAAAATAAGCAAAATCTGGAAAATTATCTTGTCGATCGATCGATCGACCGACCATGAACAGTCGATCGATCGACTCCCACTGGAAATGTGATTTATTTCTTTTTAAATATTTATTTGAATCCCAACTTGGAGAAATATTTTCTTATGATTAATTGAATAAATTAGGACTTAGAGAAGGGCAGTAGGGTATGCTTAAGACACAAAAAATATTATTTTTTATGGATGGAATGGGGGAAATTAACGAGTGTGAATTAAATTCGTTACGATGGAAATATATATATATATATATATATATATATATATATAGGGATATAAGTCTAATAAAAAATGATTTAACGTTAGGGCCAGAAGTAAGGGAGTTATTATTACTGGAATAACCTTAGGCTTATGTGGGAATAACATTAATAGGTGAAATAAAATGGTAAGATTGAATTAGGGATTGTCAATAAATAAACCTAATTGATGATAATATTAATTCATATAAATTCGGGAATTGTGATGACATGGACTAGTAGGACGTGGATTTTTACCTACTGAATTTATATGAGAAATAAATGATTACCCTTCTAGTGATGAGTGAAGCTCGGGAATATAATATGAGAAGTAATGTCATAATTTGTAAATACATAGGACATTCGAGATATAAATATACTATGTATGGAACTTGTTATATGGGTTGTGCGTATGCCCTATTGTTATCATATATATATCTATATAATAAGGAGTAAGGGTCTTTTTACTGTTCAATAAACATACAAGACATTTAATGGCTTCAGATTGTGCCATGTCACCAATGACACGACACAATTGGCCAAATCTGATGGTAGAATAAAGAGGCACGTCAAGGGGAGCTCCCACCGACCCCATTAATTGCTGCCTCGAGACACACACTCATACACGCATGATAATGGTGGACAGAGCACAAGGCTCAAGAAATTAAAAAATCTGTCTAAATATCCCCTCTCTCCTCTCTCCAAATCCGTTTGAAACCAAAAGAAAGAAACCTTATACAGGTAATGGATTTCCCCTTTCTACAAAAGCACAAGGATTTATCTCTCTCTACAAAATGGATGCGCCATTGCCGCCCCTCGATAAAATGTCCTCCCCATCGCCGCCCCTCTCTCATTTTCCTACACGAGTCTCACTCGCTTGCCACAACTCCTCCCTCTTTGGGGGGTTTGATCCCATATATCTATTCACAAGATATTTCATATAAAATTTTGTTTCAGATTTGGGGGGTTTGATTCCAGACGGGTTTTTCCTTAATGAATGATTCTTGAAGTTGGTGTTTCCAAAGGGGGATTAATTCTAGAGGGATCACACGGTTTTTCCACGCTGCTTTACCCTCCCCGCCTCCATCACCCTTTCTAAGCCCGCTGCATCAGTTCCCCTTCTCCATCACCCCTTCTCCGCCCATCTCCGCCTCACAAATCTACGATCTACGATCTACTATTTCACACATATATGTGTGTTCAATTTCACAGATCTACGATTAACAGATCTACGATTTCTTAAAAAACACCATTTTCTCTACGTTTTCTTTTTTCTTTTATTTTTTGTTTGCAGTTGGAGCAGATGTCTTTGTTTCAAGTTGATGGAGGTTTAGAGTCTGGCCAAAAACAGTGGGTCCGTTTGCGGCCATGTGGGTTTTATGTCGACTCCGGTGAGCAGATGTCTTGGTTTCACATGAGGCCACGTGGGTTTTATGTCGTCTCCGGTGAGGTCTCAATACTACTTGATTTTCTAATTTTGTATATATCTGTTTTTTCACGTTTTTATTTTTTTGACTACGGTAGGAAATTTTGTTGTACAGGTATATTTTTTTTGCTTCCGGTGAATATTGGGTTTGTACAGATCTTATGGAGTTGAGGCTGAGTTTGTACAGGTTTATAATTCTATGAGTTTGAGTTGAGGAAGAGTTTCCAATGAGCCCGTTTCTGGATCCAAGATATTATGGAGGTATTATCCTTCCCATAAATATTTAAGGTATGGCTGTGAGTTGTTTCAATTTTTTTAAAATTTTTGCAGGTGAGAGCGTTGAAGGATAATTTTATCTAATAAATATTTAAGGTGAGAGCATTTCTAACACTTAAATTCTCAATCTTCTCGAACTCAAATAGACATTGTTATGTGGGTTTTTTGAATTTTGTTGTCAGACTTCTCGAACCTCTATGAATTCTTTCGTTGGACGTTGCAGGGTCTAAGAAGAATCTGGAATCGCATCATTGAAGTCGACCTTGAAATCATGACAACTTTCACCTTGAACAGTTTGGGCCATTTAATCGGCTTAAAGTTTCATCAGTGGTGATAAAAGATGATAACTATGATTTCTTTTGTAAAACCTTTTGTGTTTTTCCTATCTTCTCTCTCCAGGTCTCAGAGATCTTATTTTAGGTTTTTAAGTGTACATACAATTGAGGTATTTTTCCTTCATGCGTTTGGACTTTTGTTACTTATTTAGGATTCTGAAATTTTTAAATAGTAATTTTCTTAACTTTTTGGTATGAAAATAATTAGTTGTATTTTTGTGGCTCAGATACATTTATCCGCAAGAATGTGGTAGTAGTTCAAATTAGTTTTTATATCTATTTTCTATGTAAGAATTAGTAGTATTTTTTTTATATCTTTGGCTATTTAAGTTGTGGTAGTAGTAATTTTCTTCACACTTTTTCAGGTTGAGTTATACGCATCTCCTTTGTCTATCAGTTCTTTTTTTTCTCCTTCTCTATTGAGTGGTTGTGATTTGATTTTGGACATCAAAGGTATACTACACTCTTACAACTTTCAACTGAGTTTTTCACATGTGGTTAGTTTGTAATGAATATTTTTAGATTTTCAAAATAATTTTTTTGCCTATTTAGGGTTTTCTGAAGTTTTATAATGGTGAGTTGTGTTTTGTTGCATTTTTTAGCCCCGTAGACATTGTATATCGGCCATTTAAATCTACAGTCAAATTTTTATTGTACTACTGATGGCCTTCAGGCCTTTTATTTTCGAATTTTCTATTTTTATTGTAATTTACCTCTTTAATTCTTGAACTTGCAGGAGGGATCACACTCAAATTTAGTGTTGTTTAAACCTCAATATCCACAATCAAAATATTTTTTGTAGTGTTACTGAAATTATTTAGATGTGAAGCCATTTTTTTATTATTTTTAATAATGCCTTTTTTTAATCTCGACTTATTGTCAAAGTTTCTAAAATTCTTTCTGTAATGCAATTTTTGTTTTGATAACATGTGTTGGTGAGGAAAATAAAATAGTTTATTAATTTATATTGTAGTTTAACAATTGGTGTTTTACCTTTTTTCTATACCAAATTAATTGAAGACTCAAAGTTTGAATCTATTTATGATGGTGAGAGAGTCACACATGGGTGTTTATGTTTAAGACTCAAAGAACTGAGCACATGTCTCTACGTACATGTATTGTTATAAAGTTGATGGCAAAGGCTTCTAATGGGTACAATTATGAAGTTCAAGTGAAAACGCTTAATGGGTTTCTTATAGGTCAAATCATAACAAGTAAATATAAGATATTGGACAAAAAAATCTTTCTAACAGTTATTCTATATCAGCTATCGTATATATCTTAGACTTACAAAATCTTTCTATGGCCAAAAGCTACAAGTTACTATAACAGCTGGAGGACACTTCAGATTCGGTCGAAATCACAAAGACTAAAATATTAAACTAACCAACAAATTCTCATGATTTTATCAGATATATTTTATCAACTTTATACAAGAACATTTATTTTTATCATCGGGAAATGCCCAAAGCCGTAGAACACTTCGCTCGATGTACTTTTCTGTAAAGTATTTCAATAAAAGCAACGTTCTAAGTAATGTGTTACATCATGGAAATGACATGATTTAAACTAAAATCTTTCTTAACAAAAAGATATTGTAAAAACGCTAAGGATACGTAAAAGAAATATAAGTTGAACTAAACCCAAAAAATATTTTATCTTACAAGATTAAGCGTTATCTCTATCTCAACTTAACAAAAAAAGAAATTTATTAATTGAAAAATTAATTATAGAAAATTTATAAAAGTATGGAAATGTAAAAATGAATTCCAACCCTTCGTTAATAAACTCAATTAATTTTGAATTAACAAATTATAGAAATTTTGAGTTATTTTAATTTCGAATTATTTTAATTTGTTCAGTCTTTAAAAAAAATAATTGTTGTTTTTAAAATATTTTTTTATAACGAAAAAGTTGTTTTTTATAACGAAAAATAGTTTTTAATAAAACATTTTTGTTATATAAATTATTTAAACAATTTTAAAATATAAGTAAATCAACATTAATATTTAGAAAACAATAGTTAAATAAAATTATTGAGGGTCTACACATTAACGTATAACTTCATGTTAATTCGTATCATATTATTGTGTGTTTTATTTTTTCAGATGGATGAATTTAATATCATTGAAACTGTATTGTTTTCTAAATTCCGATGGATGTCTTATGTATCATCATTGAAACTGTTTTCAAAATTCCAACGGATGTCTTATGTATTATTTTATTTACTTACAACTTTTATCTTCTTGCCTAATATTTATTGGTCGAGCAAGGATACAAAAAATGTTGTAGGCATGCGTACGACTTTGGAAATTATGTCCTATAATTTTTAAAATTACACTTCATTTTGTTGGGAAACAAAATTGTTTCCATTTTGGAATTACGTACTTTGGAAATTTTCAACGTGCCTTCAGGCACGGGCATACCCTAGTATATATATATATATATATATATATATATATAGGTGGGATGAAAACCTATATTATGTTTTATATTGTGTATGACATACCTACCCCACTTGCTATCACGGTGGAGGTTGTGCATGTGGACAGTCATATTCCTATAAGCCTTTGGGGGGGGGGGGGATTTTGATTCATACCCTGCGCACAGGACCTTCGATGCGTGCGATCGGTGTGAATGATGGTTTCGACTGATGAATGGGAGCGTAGGTATGTGCGTGACCCATTTGGCTAGGGAGTATGCTCACGCCCAATATATGTGTTATGAGATTTATGGTTCATTAGATGTCGAATCAATTGTTCTCTATATAGTGAGAGATGTATCGGGATATGATAGCAGATTATGCGTACACCACAACTGTGTTTGGGAAGTGTTATATTAGTATATATAATAGTGTGATGAATATATACTGTGATGTAATCTACTAGACGAGAATTGTAGATTAAACTAAATATACTGGGATGTAATCTACTATGTGAAATTTGTACATTAATATACTATGAGGTAATCTAGTCTGTGATATTGTAGATAAAAACTGAATAGTGAAATTTGATTTAATTAAGTAAATGAATACTTAATCTTAAAGTTGTGGAAACCTAGTTCATATTAAAGAGAAATGAATATGTCTAATTATCATACGTATTATATGGGAAATATGGGGAAATGATATGGGCTATAATCCTAATTGAGAACCTTAATTGAGGATATAATAATGTACGTTAGGCGTGCACACTAGATGAGAGGTGACAATTCTCAAGAGAGAGCCCGAGAATCTAACATGTACATAATACCTGCTTAATTGTACTTGTTAAGAACTTGCTATTTTTTTAATCTTTTATAATCGGGATCTGACCCGTTTCCTTGCGTATTCTCTTCTCTATTGTATCATGTACATTAGGTTTACAGTATATAGGAAGCCGACATAGATTATGGATATTTCAATGGGTTATAGCTGCTACTGAAGAGGCAGATTTATTTAGACGCTTCCATTTCGTTGATTCACGCATCTGTAGTGTTTACTTTAATTCAGGGCATGTTGCTCGGGATTTTAGTTATTTCATTTCTAATATTGAGATTGCAATCATGTATGTCAGTACTATTGATATTAGTTTTATTTGATGGCAATGAAATATATTCTACCTAGAGAGTTAATCCAGTCACATTTATTCTGGTTATATTAATTCTGTTGTGATGTGATGTTACTTATGTTTATTCCGTATCATGGAATGGTTTTAATTAGATTAAAAATGGAAAAGTTTTTTACACTATCTTGATTAATTGTTAGGTGAATTAATAAAAAAAATGTTTTTCGACAGTGATGCTAAGAATAAACCAACTCTATACTCTGATTTAATTGGGTATAGGACTAATCACCCGGTATTTAATTAGGCGGGGTATCACAGGTGGTATTAGAGCATCAGGTTCTAGTGTCCTTAGGATATTTACATATTTCTACGTTTTCAACGTAGCGTTCTTTGATTTAGATCCATATTATTAGGATGTTTTTTTCCTCTGCGTAGTACGACTTACATGCTCGTAGAAGGAAATATAGGTAATGTAATTCTTATACGAGCTCTATAGCGAATTGATGACCAACGAGGATCGTTATGAGAACAGTAGAAAGAGAACTTAGTAGAAGATATAGAGTGTTTAAGAAAATGGTGTTTGAGATAGAACTCACCAAAATTATTATTCAGGTTGAGGAAAATAAAGGAGTCGTTCTGGAGCTATAGTTTCCCAAGCACCGTCATAGATGACGTTTGTGCCATTCTAAACTCACCCAGCACTGTCAGTAAAGAGTGAGGGAGTCGAAAGAACTTATGTGAAGGAGGAAATCCAAAGGCAATTATTTAAGATGAAGTGTAGTAACACCCGACACTTGAAAATTTCGAACAAAATTTTTGCTCATAGGAGCAATCTAAAGTGATGAGAGTTAGACATCACTAATAAAGAAGCATGTGTGAAGATAAAATGAGAAATTTTTGTAAGGTTCGATCATGAAATCATCCATATGCGGTTTTTATTGGGATGTGAAAGAATTTTGAAACTTATTTGTATGGGAAAGAAAGAAAGCCTAACGTGAGAGAGTAGTCAACTTGCTTAACGAGCTCCTTACCCAGCTACTAAGGGGTATATAGAAGATAAGAAGACTTCCTTATTGTGAAAGGAATCATGAGTTAAATACTCAAGTGTGGGTGAGAAATCGGATGAAGACGACTAGGGTTGCTGTCGCCAAGAAATTTATTAATACTCCCAGAAGAAAGGGATCCAGGAGGGATGGAAAATCTAACCGAAGAGAAAGATAGAATCCAACAGTACTAATGGAACATCACGAGAAGGTATACCCAATGGGGAACCTATTTAAATGATATGATGAAATCTTAATTAGTGGTGATGAGTTCAGCCAAGACCCGCGAGGTCGACAATGTGTTCCATAGGACCAGTGGAGCCAATGGAACAACAAAAATAGCAATTGGGAGCTAAGACTACTGGGTCTGAGAGAAAGACATTCCAAAATGGTCAGTAGGAGGGGAACTGGCTCGAGAAATTTCACTACGTATAAAGAGTGTGGTTACAAGTGTTGAATGTGTCCATAGTGATAAGTGCGATCGCTATGATTGGGAATGGTAAACCATGCCTGCTTCACATAACAACTGGAGGAATGAGAATTTCAGTGGAGGAATTGAGTCAAAAGAATTAGACCCAACAATTTACCACTCGAGAGTAGAGGGTTTAAGCAGGACCAGTGGTGTCCTCAGTAACAATAGTATACCGTATTGCGGGGTCGACTTGGCCCAGGATGAAAAATGGAGGTTTGTGAGGCCATAATTGAGGCCTCGAGATTTTTGGGCCAACGTTTCAATGATGGGCGTGTAAGCGACAAAACAGAATAATTTTCCCATAATGAGGAGGGAGTAACTATTGGGCGAAATACTTGATGTATAAAGATTTCACATACTTATGGATCGTGTTGGCAGGTACGTGTTAGAACCCTATGAATTAAGTAAGACTCATAAATTTTTGTTTGATCCTTGTGAGATAAATATTAGGTCAAGTGACATGGGTGTGTCACAATACATATATGAATTGTCAACACTAAATTCACATGTGAGTCGAGTTTAGTGGGTACGTTAGTTTTAACAGCCTGATTACAAGCGTATTTATCATGAATATTGAGGCTTTTTTATGTCACTCGTGAGTAAGCCTAGTGGGCACTAAGAAAATATTTTATCATTATATTTTACTAGTGCACTGAGTTAGTAAATTAAAGTTCAATATGGTAATGTGTAGTGGTAATTATTGAATGTTTGAATGATAGTAGATTGAGTGATAAGATTATCGTGTTGAGTACTCCGTGTGAGTAATATTACTTTTGTGAGGCTCCACCTGAAATAGGGTTGGGCCTATATATATATATACTAGGGGTAACCCGTGCGATGCATGGGGATGTAACACATCTTTAATTGTAAAGTTTATGAAAATATGATTGATGGTTTAATATTCATGATGGTAATCATATTCCTTCCGTTAATAAAGTAATTATTTTGAATAATTTAAAACACATCAATAATAGTTATCTTCAAAATGGCTTTAAATTTCCGGTCAAAAAAATATGAATGCTCAATGAATAAACTACATGAAAAATAAATAATCAAATTGCAAAATAATTGATACACGGGCAAGGAGGATATAAAAATGGAATATGAAAATCCAACCACAACATTATAAACTATATGTAATCAAACAGACACAGCCACCTAACACAACTTGTACTACAAACCCAATATATCAACTTTTAAAAAAGTAACACCAAATTTAACAAACTCAAAAGGCAAAAAAAGTATAAAATATTATAGAGAGCAAGACTATAGTTGCACAAATTTTACACCTATCAAAAATAAATCTACTTCACCCCCTAAAAACAAAAACGAAAACTTAAGAAACAAAATAAATAAATCAAAAATAAAATTAGTTCACTCCATATAAATTAACCCCACATTAAATTCACCAAAACTGTAGTAGCAGGGCATGAAAACAATGAAAACTAAAGGCTATGGTCATTTGGATTTAAAAAAGGCATAAGGAAAAAATGAAGATCTTCCTTCTATAAAAAAAACTAAAAAAAAAACTCTTAGTACATATAGCTACAAAAGTTTAAGGCATCAAGTAGGTGGAAGGTGCTTAGAAAGATTTTGTACTTCAGCCTACAGTCCTATACTATTGGGGAGAAATAAATTATAGATTTACCAATCGAGGCCACCCAGTTAAGCAGAAAACACCATCCCCGTTTGAGATGATGAGAAAATACATGTTTTTCTTTATAAAATATGTGGAAGCAGTAACATATATTTTTTTTTATAAAAATAAAACATGACTACCGAGTGGAGTGGTTAAAATGGAAGTTGGGAAGGGAATAAACTCACTCAATAATTAAATAACAACAAAAATTACAAGACAAATATAAAAATGGTTTTTTCTCCTCACACAGAACAATGATACCCCCTTTCTTTTTTAATATTTATCTTCCTTGCGTTAATAAAAAATTTTGAACAAAAACTTTGACAAATTAAGCCAACTACCAAAATTAGCAGAATTTGATATGCAATGAGAATAAGAACTTGTACATCAACACTTTACAAAAAAAAATAACTCTCCACTTTTTAGAACATTAGACTTAACACCCATCGTGTACATCAACCTGCTTGTACCTTATACACATGGGTACAAATCTAATTATTACAAAAAGATTAAACACCCATTTTTATGAAAATGAGATATGCATTTGATATATATTCAGACAAAATCCAAAACAATTAGATGTTCTCTCTTGCGTGACATATGCGTTTCGCTAAATCGAACATGTGAATGAAGTATTTAATTTCAAGAAACCAACTTTTAAACTATAAAGAGGTTAATAAATTATCATGTTTAAGGGTGTATAAAAAATAATATAGTAGGAGAAATTCCAATATAATATACTTAATGTAAGTCTAAAAATGGCCTATGCTAAAAACTTTGTATTTTCATTATCTACACCTATCTAGCAGGAACCAAAACACAAATTTTGATTCTAACCAATTAGCAAAAAAGAAACTTATAGTGTTAGAATCCATATATTTATTACCTCCCATCAGATTATGCCTTCCTCTATTTCCAAGACCACTGTAAACTAACTCGACAAAAAGTAACTATATTTTTGTAAGAGAAATAAATTTGATATCCTTTTTTCATCACCCCGAGTGGAATATATTGAGCATACTAAGTGTGATATACAACACACTAATATAAAAAATATTATAAAAAATATTAATGTCTTCATTCTTTTAACTATTAAAAGCATACAAAACAACCCATCTCTTTCAATTGTCCGTGGCTGTTTGCACATACAGAAGTACAATTATTGTTGATACCAAATTTAGTCTGTTGATATGGATCAATAAAACGAAGACACGTGGCAGTCTACATGGCAACAACAAACACTTCCGAGGAACTCAAACGCTCCGAGGAACCATACTACAACGAGGAACACTGTTTCCCCGAGGAACTCATACGCTCCGAGGAACGAGAACTCTCCGAGGAACTCTTGAGTACCGAGAAGCTTAGGCGGTCTGAGAAACTCAAGCGGTCCAAGTTGCACCTCGAACAAAGCAATAATAGCGGGATAACCAATAGTTTGACTGTTCATTAAATGCTTATCATTCAGGCGCATACGTTTAAGGAGCATTGAATGTATCACCCTTTCATATGTACATCATTTAATGTATTACCTTTCACATTACAGCCCCATGGATATAAATACATTATACAATCCTCATTGTAAGGGGACCAGAATTTCTTGAGATACCGGAATTTCTTGAGATAATTTGTAATCAAGAATTCCCATACAAACAGCAATACCAAAACAGTGGACGTAGGCCATTCTTATAAGGCTGAACCACTTTAAAAATTCTTTGTCTCATTTATTTATCTGTGATTGAATAATTAGAGTGATCTAATTTTTTATATCAACAGATTGGCGCCGTCTGTGGGAACGACTGGTAATATCGTTTTTCATCAAAAATAATCCATCATAAATGGCTGATATTCCAGAATCAAGCAATCGAAACGCTGGAAGCCCTCCAAATCCATCTGCTCTGCCAAATATTCCAGATCTGGCTGGAATAATGACAAATCTGGCTCAGGGCCAGACCATCATGCAAGAAACTATGCGTCAACTCATACAAACCCTCCATGGTAGTGCACCAACCCATTCAAGACCACGAAGTACTCAAAGAAATACCCATGCATCTTCTTCGCGTACTAGGCGTACCAATTCATATCGCAATGAGGAGTCTGAAGATTTTTCTTATCAACCTGGATGAACTTCGTCAGTGCGAGCCACAGATACTGAACAACATATCACTCTCTCCCCAGAAAGGGCCAGTGCGCTAGAAGGATTAAGCAGAATATCTCCTTTCGATCGATTAGGTCCTAGGAGGAGCGAAAGTCCTCCTAGATCCCCATCGAGGAGTTTTCGACGACCATCAGATTTAAGGGAAGGATCTGACCAGTCGCGACCAGCTGCTCGTCAAGATAGATCCCAGGAAGCCACCTCAACGCGATCAGTTGCTCGAACAAACAGGCCTGAGGAAGGAAATGATGCATGGAAAGTCTCTATTCAAAGGCTGGGGGATAGATTGGGGAAAATGGTTAAAGCTAAGAACCCCCTACAATGAACCTTTGTTCGAGGAACACCTTTTGTCCAGTCCATTGTAGATTTTCCAACACCATCAAAGTTCAAAGCACCTGTTGTAACCCCCAAATATGATGGAAAGACTGACCCTGTCCTTCATATAGAATAATACCAGGCTGCAGCCGACATCTATGTTGTTCCAGACGAGATGAGATGCAGGGCGTTCTTGGGAACTCTTACTGGATCTGCTCAAATATGGTATAATAATCTTCCTCGGCGTAAGATTTCAACCTTTCTTCAACTGGCCGAGTTATTCATTGGGAATTTCTGTTTTGGGGCAAAGCCAGTTAAACGAGTAGCACATTTGTTAAGTGTTAGACAAAAGGCTGGTGAGAGTACCAGAGATTATATAACTCGTTTTAATAACGAGAAACTTGAATTCATTGATTATGAGGAAAAGACAGCGATTATCGCTTTGATGAGTGGACTACTGCCCAACAAGTTGTACTACACTTTGGCCAAAGATCCACCTAGAACCATGTCAGACTTGATGGGAAAATCGTCCAAGATTATGAATGCCGAGGAGGCTATGGTTGCGAAGAAGAACATGGATGCCAAAGAAACGAAGGTGGAAGGTGATAAAGCTAAGAAAAAAGAGCATAAGAATAATGGTAATGATAAGCATTCAAAAAACAGGTCGGTATGGGACGTGATGAAGAAATATGATAATTATACTCCTTTGAATAAGGATATCAACCATGTTCTAGAGGAAATCAAGAACAATGAGGAACTAAACTGGCCAGAGAAAATGAAGGTAGACCCTAACAAGAGGAATAAGGCGAAGTATTGCGAGTTTCATAAAGATCATGGCCATATGACAAAAAATTGCATAGCTCTTTAGAATGAGATTGAAACACTCATCAGACGAGGAAAGCTATCAAAGTATGTTGATCGTGGAAACGAAAGAAGGAACAACGACCGAGCAAGAGATAGGTCTAGATCTCCTCGTCGAGCAGAGGAGAACAAGAAAAGAAACCTTGAGTTGATCCCGAGGATGACCCCGATCTTCCCAAGAGACCAAGGCAGCCAGAACGAGAGGTATTTTCAATACGCTTTGGGTCATTTGACTGTAATGTTATAACAGGTGGAGATGCAGGAGGAGGAGACCTTACTGCCGAGAGAAAAGCTTACCTCTGTGAGGCTCAAGCTTGCTCGTACATTCAACGAATAAATCTAGCAGAGGAAGATCGCCCGAGAAAGGTGAACAAAGAAAAATTGGTTATTGGGTTCTCAAAGAATGACCTTGCAGGTGTTCTGTATCCTCATGATGACCCATTGGTGATCAAGATGAGAATGAAGGAGGTAATAATTTCAAGAGTACTGGTCGACAATGGTAGCTCGGCAGACATCATATTCTACTCATGCTTCGATAGTTTAAATCTAAAGCTATCTCAATTGGAGCCTTATCATAGACCCCTCATCGGTTTTGCTAGCGAGAAAGTATTTCCACTTAGGACAATCAAGTTGGATATATTCATTGGTACGTGGCCTGCTTGTCGAACAGAAAGTATACGTTTCTTCGTGATGGATAAGAATGTTCATTCATCATACAATATCATCATGGTAAGAGTAGGATTGAAGAAGTTCGAAGCTGTACCATCTACAGTGCATCAGTGCCTAAAATTTCCAATAAATTTTGGAGTAGGAGTTGTTAACGGTGATCAGAAAGTAGCTCGAGAATGCTATTATTCATTCGTCGAGCAAGAAGAAATGGAGGAATCAAGGAAAATACTACTACATATCAAGTGGATTAAGGTGACGACATTGAAACATTGGATCCTAGAGATGAGTCACAACTCGTGAAGGGTCAAGTGGTGGAAGCTACTGAAAACATCATCATGGACGACGAGCACCCTAAGAGAACTACTCAAGTAGGTTCGTCGTTGGAAGCATCACTAAAGAAGGAATTGATAACTTTCCTTAGAAGCAGAAAGCAAAATTTTGCGTGGAGTCATGAAGATATGCCAGGGATAGATCCAAATTTCTTATGTCACGAGCTTAATGTGAATAAAGAGATCAAGCCTGTGAAGAAGAGAAGAAGAGTATTCAGTCCCGAGAAGAATCAAGCTATATAGGAGGAAGTCGAGAAGCTTCAGAAAGCTTGCTTCATTGAAGATGTTAAATATCCATACTGGTTAGAAAATGTAGTGATGGTGAAAAGAAGAACAATAAATGGAGGATGTGAGTAGACTTCACCGACCTCAACAAAGCATGCCCAAAGGATCACTTTCCACTGCCTCGAATTGATCAACTAGTCGGTGCTACCTCGGGACACGAGCTTCTAAGCTTCATGGATGCTTATTCTGGCTACAATCAGATTAAAATGAAACCTGAGGACAGGGAGATTACTTCTTTCATTACCCCTGCGGAAACTTATTGTTATAATGTTATGCCTTTCGGTTTGAAAAATACAGGTGCGACATATCAGAGGCTGATGAACAAAGTCTTTGCTGAAAAAATCAGTTGCAATATGGAAGTCTATGTTGACGATATGCTGACGAAGAGCAAAAAAGCTGTTGATCATCTAGTTGACTTAAGTCAGGCTTTTGATCAACTAGATAAATACCAAATGAAGCTGAACCCGACGAAGTGCATATTTGGAGTACGAGAAGGCATGTTCCTCGAGTATATTGTCAATCAACGAGGCATTGAGGCGAATCCTGAAAAGATCAAAGCTCTATTAGGGTTGCGATCTCCAACGACGAAGAAAGAGGTGCAAAGTCTTACAGGACGAGTAGCAGCACTCAACAGATTTGTATCACGAGCAACTGATCGATGTCTCCCATTCTTCAAGACACTCCGAAAGACTTTTGAGTGGAATGATGAATGTGAGAATGCTTTTCAAGACTTGAAGAAATACTTGGGAGCACCTCCACTGTTGTCCAGGCCAGTGATGGGAGAAAAATTATACTTATACCTAGCAGTATCGGAGAATGCAGTTAGCTCAGCGTTGATAAGAGTGGAGAATGGAGTACAAAAACCAATATATTACACAAGTAAGGCCTTCCGAGGAGCAGAGATCAGATATCCAAGGCTGGAAAAGCTAGCACTGGCATTGATTGAGGCGAGTGGAAGAATGAGGCCATATTTCCAGGATCATACTATAGTCGTATATACTGTATTGCCGTTGAGGCAAGCTCTTCATAAACCAGAAAAATCAGGAAGATTGATGTACTGGGCAATAGAGCTCAGAGAATACGATATAGTCTATGAACCCAGATCATCGCTAAAAGGGTAGGCTATCACAGATTTCATAGCGGAGTTCACTTATCCTGATACCCCAGAGGAGAAAAAGTTACTCACTGATCATCCTGTGGATGTTACAGGATCAACAAACACAAGCTCAGATCAACTCCGGTTGGTAAAAGGGTAAGTGAATGTTACAGGATCATCAAATTCGAGCTCAGACCAACTTCGGTTGGTAAAAGGGAAAGAAAAGATGGTCAACGAAGAGCGAGAAACATCAGGGGAAGATGAAAGGAAGCAAAAAATATTTTGCTGAGGAAATCTGTCAGATCATAAGTTTGAAGACGAGTTACTTATATGGAGGCTATATGTAGATGGCTCATCTTGCACAATAGGCAGTGGGGAAGGGATAGTTTTGAGCACTCCAAACGAGGTCGACATGGAGTACGCCCTACGTTTCCAATTCAAAGCTTCCAATAATGAAGCTGAGTATGAGGCCATCATTGCAGGTCTTAATTTGGCGAAAATTATGGAGGCGCAGCAAATTATTGTCTTCAGTGATTCTCAATTAATTGTAAATCAAATATTGGGAATATATGCATCCAAAGGAGAATTAATGATCAAATACCAGGCAAAGGTGATGGAGTTGGTATCAGAATTTACTGCTATTCAGCTGGTCAAAATACCGAGAATGGAGACTGCAAGAGCAAATGCCTTAGATCGATTAGCATCATCTACTCGTACCGAGCTACGAAGAACAATCCCAATTGAAGTTTTGGTTGGTCGGAGTATAGATGAAGATTTCGCGATGAACTTTATCACCCTTGATTTAGGACCATCTTGCATGGATCCTACTAGGGCATATATTGAGGAGGGAGAATTACCAATTGATAAGCTCGCAGCCAAGAAATTAAAGTTTAAAGCTGCTCGATACGTATTAACTAATGGTATTTTATATAGACGGGGAATTATGGCAGGTTTGCAGAGATGTGTACATCCCTCCGAGGTAAAATAATTGATTGAAGAGATCCATGAAGGGTCCTGTGGAGCCCATGTACCAGGTCGGACGCTTTTGCAAAGGATGATGACGCATGGATATTACTGTCGATGATGAGGGCTGATTGTGTAGCCTATGCCAAGAAATGTGACAAGTGCCAGTGCTTTTCCTCCATCCGAAGAACTCCACAAGCATTATTGACACCCTCACTTCCCCTTGTCCATTTGCCATGTGGGGAATAGATTTGGTTGGACCACTGTCAACGACTAGAGGAAGGTTCAAATACCTCATCGTCGCAGTGGATTATTTTACTAAGTGGGTAGAAGATGAGCCTCTTATTGATATGACGTACGAGAAGGTGTACCATTTTATTTGGAAGAACATCATTTGTCGATATGGTCTTCCTCATGCTTTCATCACAGACCATGGAACGCAATTTGATAACGAGGAGTTCGCTGCCTATTGCCCTCAATCAAATGTGTTAAAGATCCACTCAGCACCAGGCCATCCTCAAAGCAATGGACAAACTGAAGTGACAAACAGAACACTGCTAAATGGTTTGAAAAAAAGACTAGATGATGCGAAAGAAAATTGGATCCACGAGTTATTATCAGTATTGTGGGCTTATCGAACAACTCCCCGAGTAGCAACTGGATAATCTCCATATATGCTAGTGTTTGGAAGTGAAGCTGTTATACCTGCCGAGTTGGGCCTCCCAACACACAGGGTACTAAATTTCAACTCCCCTGTCAGCGACTTAATGAGAAGATTGGATTTAAACATGCTCGAGGAAGTTAGAGAAGAAGCAGCCATTAGAAATGCTGCTTACCAGCAGCGAACAACTTTGTTCTACAACAAGAGGGTGAAGAAGTGAGACCTAAAAGAAGGAGACTATGTGCTGAAGAAAGTAATTCAAAAGCACAATAAGCTGGAGGCAAACTGGCATGGACCATACCGAGTTACAGAAGTTGTTCGACCAGGAACTTACCGAATAGCAACTCTAGAAGGGGAGGAGTTTAAGAATGCATGGAACGCAGAGCACCTACGCAAATATTATCAGTGATGAATAAAATGAAGATATTCTGCCGAATTCTTTCTTTTTGTTAGGCAAAAGAAATTAATACACCATTGAATCCATCACACGCCCATTTATAATCCCATCGTATCTCTAGTAGAATCCAACCACCATTCGGTTGAATACCCAATTTCAATATGGGTGGTGGAAGCATCATGTTAAATCCACGACCCCATTAAACGCAAGGCACTTGTTTAATCCCACCCACCCACTATTTAATTAAACCTGATGAAGCCACTATCCTCAGGGTTTGAGGAGTCTTAGCTCCATATGAGTTCTTCAGAGAAAATCTCTGCCCTTCGCACGATATGGTGAGAGAGAAAGACCACGCTTATTTCTTGAACAAACTGAAATAAGATCTTCTCCTTACATGGAAACTATATTCAATAAAACAATAAATTAAGCTAACAGTAAAACACTAAATTACGCCAACCTTTAGTCAATAGATCTGAGATAGAGAGAGAAATGCACGCATATCACACTTTACAGTGATTGAAGTCTTTACAATGAGAGAGAGAACCGTAAAAAAAGCCATCGGAACCAAAAGATTAAAGTCTTTATAGTGAGAGATAGAGAGAGATAGAGAGGCTCTAGGCTTGGGGAGTTGTTACTGAGAGAGGGGGACGCAGGGTTTGAGGAGTGGTGAGGGAAGTGGGTGAAGAAAGTAGTTGTGAGTCCCAAAGTTTACACGGATCATCCCTTGGTAGACTGTAGACCATTGGATTCAAACCCCTCCAATTTAATCTCAACCATCCCTTGACAAATACCAAATAGTTCGATACAAAACCTATTTATATAGGTTTTGTATACACCCACCTCCTTTATTATATATATATATATGAAAAATTTCATGGTATCGTAGACTTCAGTGAATATGTTGTCTAGTTATATGTGATCCCGGTGCAAAGGGATTTATCTACTGATATGACTCAGAATACATTGTATTCTTTATCGAGAAGCGAGATATAGCTCGTCATATATATAGTGCCGAAAACTTGGGATAGTGATAGTGCCATGTTACATGATATGTTTATTTTTATGTCAACATACAGAGATTGAGGGAAGGTACATATTATGGACTAGGGGCCTAACGGATCTTGATGATCGACAATGTTAGGTAGTAGTGTATCAGGGGGTTTCTTGTTTGGATTTTTCTTTGAGAGACATTCCACACATGAAACTAACAAACTTCGGGAGTTAGTGAGAAGTTTGGTCGATAATACATGTGTTTCGTACCTTAATTATTGTACATATGTGAGGGTATAACCGAGACATGATAATTCCACTATGATGTGAGAATATATTTCATTTATGCAATAATGCTAGAGATATAGGGTGTATGGGCGCCCTAGGTAATTGAAAATATTATATCGGGTAGTATATTATGATTATCATGTGAATTAGACAACATTTAATCAAGGAAGTCGAAGCTTATTCCGTTATATTTGTCAAAGGCTTACGTTTCACGAGAAATTGATTTTTAGAGCGGGGAAGGACTTATGACACGCGGTGATGCATAGTCACATGTATCACGGTTATAGGTACCTTTGAGAGAATATAATATGTATCGTGTAATAAATGACAACGGTGATGGGATTTAATGAAGAGAAATATTGCGAAATTCTTTTTGTAATGGGTCACTTATCTGTTGTTAAAGGGTGGACCATCCGAAACCAGTTGGGGTTTCTTCAACCGTTAGGGATTCCTAAGTAGTAATGGGACATTATTCTTAAGGATTATATTGTGAATGGGGTTATGATCCTATATGGATGATAATGGATCGGTTGGCCGAAGTACCTCACGTTATGCAAGTTAGGACTAGTCATACTACGGGACAATATGTGCAAATCTTTATAACCGAGATAGCGAGGTTATATGGCATGCCACTTGATATCGTGTTCTATCTGGAACAAGATCTTTGTCTTTTGATTTTGGAAGAGTGTTCAGGAGGCCATGGGTACCGACTTGTGATTTAGTATGGTCTATCATCCGCAGACTAATGAGCAGAACAAGAAGATTAATAAGGTATTGGAGGATAAATTATATGTGTATCCTAGAATCTTAGGGGAGGACGAGTTCAATCTCTTCCATTAGTGGAGTTTGCGTTCAATAACTCATATAAGTTCACTTTTGGGCATGGTTCCACTTGAGGTATGACACGGTAAGCCTTGTTGTTTTCCTGCTTGTTAGTTAAAGCTAGGGAACCAGGTGCTATTGCGAAGATTAGAGATAATTGATACTTATAGTATATAATGTGTGTAAAATATATACTGCACAAATAACCTACTTGTGTGTGATCATTGCGAGCCGAGATCGTATGTATCTAAAGAACGATCAATCTACTAAGGTGTGAAGATTAGAAGGCTGGATAGTGAATATCTAAAATAAGTTTAAGTAGTGAACCTTAAACGGTAAGGCTTGCACGGGAACCTACGTGACATGGTAACTTGGGATTTAAAAAGAACATACATGAGGTGTTCATTATTAATGGTATTTGATAGCGTACTGTATGGGCAGTACATAGTAGTTTACTCGTGAGCACGAGGATGTGATGCCCAACATATATCCATAGTTGTTCTTATCTGGTATACTTTTTTTGAATTTCGGGACGAAATTCCCTTGTAAGGGGGAAAGTATGTAACACCCTGTATTTTCAATGACTTGTAAAAAGGGATTAATTAGAATTAATTGTGGGTGTTTAGGCACATATTCTTCACATTTATCCCCTTAATTTCAGTATTTTTATGATCCCGTGCAGTGTAAGTAGCTTGGATTTGTCTCAAATGTATTCTACTAACCTTTTTTGGCAAGTATTTCGTGTTTTGTGTATTTCTCATGTGCTTTACAGGTATTTCATGCAAGTTAGTGCGAAGGAGAACTCAAAACAGTGAAAGAAACCAAGAAATGGAGGGTTGAAGGGCATTTTCATAATTTTTCAGCCTTAGTCCGAAGGTGGGGCCAACTAGAAAGTTGAAGAGCTCTAAATTACAAGAATACTGGAAAAAACGGCACCTCAATCCGAGCTACGGTGAAGAAGTTACGATGTTTTGAAGTTGCGGGATAATGAAGAGTCTAGATGTGCGGATTTCTGACATTAATTATGCATTTAATGCAGTGCAACTCTTGGAAAACTTGTTCCACAAGCACTATTGGTTGTCAATTTCGAGATTTTCTGCTATAAAAGCCTATGACCTACATCATTTGAGGGGAGGCTAGAGAGAGTCTAGGGTTAGAAATTTTAGAGAGAGTTTTTAGATCAGATTTTTAGATCAAATTTCCATTTCCTTCAAGATTTGCATGAACCCTAGTTGTATTCTGAATCTCAATTCCGTTGTTGTGCTGAATTCAAGTAATATCATTCTATTCTCTTTTGTTTAATTTCTGCAAATTTCTTACAATGTTCTGCAATTTCATAGTTTCATATGTGAATTTGTTTTTCAACCAAATCATGAGTAGCTAATTTCTCAAGGGTTGGGGTACATGAACTCAATCTTAATACAAATTATTCGTATGAAAAATTAGAAAATAAATGAAAATATTGGTTGAATCGTGAATGAAAATCATATATGCATTGTCATATCTTTTAATCTCTCTTGCCCTAGGTACTTGGGATGTTTAAGAATGCTTTGTATGTATAATTCGTCATTCACCGCCTTATATTGATCTTTGATTTCATATGATGCGGTCTTGAACCTCATATATGTAATGCTTAGTGATGATAAGGACTGGATTTAATCAAGAATTTTGATTTATAATTCTAGTATTCTAAAGGATAATTTGTTAAGGATTGAGGGATTGTACCCTACCCTATTTTCTCCCATTTGTCAGATCTAATTTCTTTTGCACTTTTCAATTGTTTTTCATAAGTAAATTTTTAGAAATTTTCCCAAAAAAATCAATCATCTTTTTATTTCTTTCAAGAAATCATTTTAAGGTTTGTTAATTTTTCTTGTTATTGTTTGTCAATTTTGATCCCTGTGGAGACGATCCCTACTTACCGGGTTATTACTTGAGCGACAAGGCTTGCACTTGAGCCTAGATAAATACGCACTTTTGAGACAAATATTAAGTCGCGTCAAGTTTTTGGCGCCGTTGCCGGGGATCTAAAATTGTTAAATTTTCAAGAAAGTTATTGTTATCTACAAGTGATTTCATAAAAAAAAAAAAAAAAAAAAAAAAAATCATCCTTTCTCTTGTGTGTTATATGCAGAATTCATCTCCCACCCAAATTCACGAAAATCCTATTGCCGAAGCCGGATCTGAAAATTCTGAGTCTTTGTCGTTTTGGGTTCCACCTCCTTCCCCTAATAATTCCATCACAAGTCGTTCGTTGAGTCAAACCTTGAGTGAGAATTCTGAACCTTTCGGTAGCAATATGTCGGATCATGGTAGTGTCGGTGTTGGTGCTGGAGAGGATGATGTACCATATCAACCCATGAAAGATCTTTTGTTTCCGGAGAGAACTGCTAACCCTGGTTGTATTTTATTCCCCTACAATGCCGGTCAGTTCCACTTTCGAAATGGAATGATACAAATTCTTCCTACATTTCATGGGATGGATTCAGAAAAACCATATCTCCATATTAGAGAGTTTGAAGATACGTGTGAAACATTTGGAGACCAAACTTGTCCACAAGAAGTAATCCGGTTAAAGCTCTTTCCTTTTTCCTTAAAGGATAAAGCGAAAACTTGGTTATGGACCCTGCCCCCAAATTCTGTTTTATCATGGAGAGATATGCAAAACAAGTTTATCTCAAAATTTTTTCCACAACACAAAACCAATTCTATTAAAGCCCAAATTCAAGCTTTTCGTCAAAATGAGAATGAGGCTTTTGATAAGTGTTGGGAGAGATATCAGGAGTTAGTTAATGCGTGCCCCCATCATGGATTTGAAACTCATCATCTGATTTCATTTTTCCATCAAGGCCTTACTGTAGCGTCTAAACAACTTGTTCAAACCATGTGTGAGAGACCTTTTTGGGAGTTAAGTACGAGCGATGCTGAGGCTCATTTGAAATATGTTGCGGAAACTACCCAAGCATGGGATACTTCTGATCCAAATAGTCAAAATCGAAATCGACAAGTGTCTAACTTGCCGACTGCGTCCGGTATTTATCACTTGGACAAGGACACTTTGTTGGATCGAAAACTTGACCAAATGGAGAAGAACTTTAGAGATATGCTAGATATGCGATTGAGAGATGTGTCTGGATCCGTACAAACTGTGGTGGAGAAGGTATGTGCCATTTGTAATGCAGGCCATTCTACCGAAGGATGTCCTACTATTCCTGCATACAAGGCCATGTACACTGAACAGGTTGATGCAATAGGAGGTTATCGAGGAAATTATAATGCTCAGCAAGGGAATGCATATAATCAATCCTGGAGGAATCCTGGGTACAGTTATGGACAACCCCAAGGTGGGATGGTTCCTAACCCACAGATGACTCTACAACAACCCCCTCAATTTCAGCAAGTGGCAAATCCTATGCAAGTACCACCTCCCGGGCCTTATGTACCTCCACCTAAGAGATTTCTTGATGATAATTTCACTCAATTCATCCAAGCCCAAAAAGAAAGAGATGCCAAATTTGAGCGAATGTTCGCTGAAATGCATACTAACATCTCTAGGTTGCAGTCTGCGGTGAATACTCAAGAGAAGGGTAAACTTCCAGCCCAAGGCCAAAGACCACCTCTTCAAGGTCAAACCACGGTTTGCTCCACATCATCAAAATTACAAGAACAATGTCAAGCTGTTACTACTCTTCGTAGTGGCCGCGTAATTGATCTAGCACCTAAATTGCCAAAGGTGAATGATGATGGAGTGGAACCCGAGATTGTGAAGGAATCTGAAATTTCCGAGTCTGAAGAACCTTCCTTAGAAAAGGAATTGAAAGATGCGGAAGTTGAGCCTGATATTGAAGTCAAATCGCCTACTGCTGCTCCATTTCCTCAACGCTTAGAGTCACCCCAGAAAGGTGCTTCGCGTATCGAGGTGATGGATGTGTTGAAGCAAGTAAAATTGAACTTGCCGTTCCTTGATGCTATTCAACAAATTCCAGCATATGCGAAGGTTATTAAAGATCTTTTGACTGTCAAGAGACGTCTTAAGGTGAAGAAAAATGTTTTCTTGGCACAAAATGTGAGCTCAGTTCTTCTCAATGATCTTCCACCAAAATTCAAAGATCCAGGTTCACCTACCATTTCATGTATCATTGGAGAAATGAGAGTGGAAAGAGCGTTGCTTGATTTAGGTGCGAGTGTAAACATCCTCCCATACTCCATCTATAAGAAGCTTGATTTAGGTGATTTAAAACCTACCCGAATCACTCTACAGTTAGCGGATAGGACAGTCAAAGTGCCTCGTGGGATTGTAGAAGACGTAATTGTTCAAGTGGATATGTTCTACTTCCCCGTTGATTTTGTTATTTGGGACACCGAGCCTATTCTCCATACGATAAATCATGTTCCAATTATATTGGGCCGACCGTTCTTAGCTACCGCTAATGCTTTGATCAATACACGGAATGGCCAAATGCAACTCACTTTTGGAAACATGACTCTCGAGAAAAATATTTTCAATGTCGCTAACCAAATGGGTGATGAGGATGAGATTCTTGAAATGGATCTTATTGAAGAAGTGGTGGATGAAAATATTGAAAAAATCATAGGAGGAGATGCGCTGAAAGTGTGCTTAGGGCAAAGTGATGCTCAAATGAGTGATTATACTGAGTTTGGGAGAGAGGTGGAAGAGTTAAAAATGTGGTTACAAGAGGAAGAGAGTTTTGAGAGTTTAAGAGCGATTGACTGGATTTGTAGGTATGAAGAATTGCCTCCGAGGGAGACACCCTTGGTCCCCTCTGAACATAGATTTCCTAGTCTTGAGTTGAAGAAACTACCTTCTCATGTCAAATATGCCTTTTTAGGTGAGAATGATACATTTCCTGTTGTTGTGTCTTCCCATCTAGAAAAAGGGCAAGAAGGTATGTTGTTAGATGTGTTGAGAAAGCATAGAAGTGCTTTTGGATGGACCATAGAAGATTTGAAGGGTATAAGTCCTTTGATTTGTACCCATAAAATCCATCTCGAGGAAGAAGTGAAGCCATCTCGTGAGATGCAAAGGCGGTTAAATCCAACAATGAAAGATGTTGTAAGAGCGGAAATAATCAAATTGCTAGATGCTGGAATTATATATCCCATTTCGGATAGTAAATGGGTGAGCCCAATTCAGGTCATTCCAAAGAAATCAGGGATGACAGTGGTTGAAAATGCTAAGGGAGAATTAATACCTCAACGCACCACCACCGGGTGGCGTGTTTGCATTGACTACCGAAAGCTCAATGCCGGAACTCGAAAGGATCATTTTCCCTTACCATTTATCGATCAAGTTATTGAACGAGTAGTGGGCCATCCTTATTATTGTTTTCTAGATGGGTATTCCGGTTATAATCAAATTGAGGTGGATGTTCTTGATCAAGAAAATACGACTTTTACATGTCCATTTGGTACGTTTGCCTATAAACGTATGCCATTTGGGTTATGTAATGCGCCGGCTACTTTTCAGAGGTGCATGTTAAGTCTCTTTAGCGACATGATTGAAAAAGGTCTTGAGGTGTTCATGGACGATTTCAGCGTTTTCGGCTCATCTTTTGACCATTGTTTAGCTAATCTTGAGAGAGTTCTATTCCGATGTGTGGAAAAAGACTTAGTCCTCAATTGGGAAAAATGCCATTTCATGGTTACCGAGGGTGTAGTCTTGGGCCACATAGTCTCATCTAGGGGAATTGAAGTTGATCGAGCAAAAATTGAAGTAATAGCTGAGCTACCCCCGCCAAAATCACTTAAAGATGTGAGGTCCTTTCTAGGCCATGCTAGATTTTATAGGAGGTTTATCAAAGACTTTAGCGCCATCGCTAGACCTTTGAGTAATCTTCTCATGAAGGACATTCCATTTGAGTGGAGTAAAGCATGTCAAGAAGCATTTGATAAACTCAAAAGCATGCTTATTTTTGCACCTATCATGCAAGCTCCGGATTGGTCGCTTCCCTTTGAGCTTATGTGTGATGCAAGTGATTTCGCGATTGGGGCTGATCTTGGACAGAGGAAAGACAAGAAAGCTCATGTTATTTACTATGCTAGCCGTACATTATCTGGCCCTCAGCTGAATTACTCTACTACAGAGAAAGAATTGCTAGCTGTCGTTTTTGCTCTCGACAAATTTCGCTCTTACGTTGTTGGGTCGCCTATCCTTTGTTTTACTGATCATTCGGCATTGAAGTATCTCTTGAGCAAGAAAGATGCCAAACCTCGTTTAATCAGGTGGATCCTACTCCTACAAGAGTTTAATCTCTCGATTCAAGATAAGAAAGGAGTAGAAAACGTCGTTGCTGACCATTTGTCACGACTCTCGTCCGACGTACCTATTGATCCCATTCCCATAGACGAGTATTTTCCGGATGAGAATCTATTTGCTACCTCTTCTCTCCCTTGGTTTGCGGATATTGTCAATTACCTTGTCACCGGAGTTGTTCCCTCTAGTTGGAATCCGCAAGAGAGAAGGAGGTTCATTACTTGGTCACGCATGTTCTTTTATGATGATCCATACTTGTTTAAGTATTGTGCTGACCAAATTATCCGGAGATGTGTACCCGATGAGGAAATCCAAGGGGTGATTCGATTCTGTCATTCGGAAGCATGTGGCGGTCATTTTTCTAAAAATAAAATTGCTGCGAAAATCCTTCAAAGTGGTCTTTATTGGCCCACAATCTTCCGGGATGTGAATGCTTTTTGTAATACTTGCGATAGATGCCAAATAATGGGAGCTATTACTCGCCGTGATATGATGCCATTATCCCCTATTTTAGTCTTGGAGTTGTTTGATTGTTGGGGAATTGACTTCATGGGGCCCTTTCCCCCTTCTTTTGGTTTTCTATACATTCTTGTCGCTGTAGATTCTGTCTCAAAATGGGTAGAGGCTATAGCTACAAGGACGAATAACAGCAAGGTGGCGATCAAATTTATTCAAGAAAATATACTTTCTCGCTTTGGTATGCCTAAGGCCATAATTAGTGATAATGGAACTCATTTTTGCAATAGGCCGATGGATAAACTAATGCGAAAGTATGGAATTGTCCACAAGGTTAGCACCCCCTATCACCCCCAATCGAATGGCCAAGTCGAGCTTGCTAATAGGGAGATCAAGAATATCTTGGAGAAGACAGTTGATCCTAATAGGAAAGACTGGTCTCTTAGGTTGACTGATGCTCTTTGGGCTTATAGAACCGCATACAAGAATCCCCTTGGGATGTCCCCATTTTGATTTGTGAATGGCAAACCTTGTCATCTTCCGGTTGAAATCGAACACAAAGCGTATTGGGCTATCAAAAGGGTGAACTTCAAAATGGATAAAGCCGGTGAAACACGTAAACTTCAGTTGAATGAGTTGGAAGAAATGCGCAACGATGCGTATGAAAGTGCCAAAATTTCCAAGGACCGAATGAAACGTGCTCATGACGGAATCATTCGTAAGAAAGAGTTTCATTTGGGACAGAAAGTACTCCTCTACAACTCGAGGTTGCACTTGTTTCCCGGTAAATTGCGGTCTCGATGGTCTGGTCCTTACATTATGAAAGAAGTGTTTCCCCATGGAGCCGTTGAGCTAATGGATGAAAAAGGGGGAACCACTTTTAAAGTCAATGGGCATCGTCTCAAGCCTTATTTGGAAGCCATGGTTAAAGAAGCCGACACAATCTGGCTGTCGGACCCCATTTATGGGGATTGAATGAACAAAGAGAGGTGAGGTCGTCGCACCCCCGACGCGTATGGGGTGATTTTTGCTGAATTTTTGAGTCATGTATAAGTGTTATATAGTATCTTGTTGCATTTAGAGTAATTAGTTCAAGTATTGTTATTTTTTTGGTATGCTTGGTTCTAACATGTTTTGTAGATTCAATGGACTCGCACTCATCAGGGATCGCTCCATTTGGGTAATATCTTTCTTTTCCTCTCTTTATATTGTGTTCTTGATTCGCATTGAGGACAATGCAACATTTAAGTTAGGGGGTGTGGGATATTCTTCCCATTTATTGTTTAGATTCATTGATTCGATCACATGTTCTTTCCAAGTGTGTTTTACAAAAAAAAAAAAAAAAAAAAAAAAACCAAAAATATTTTTCTTCAAAATAAATAAAAATTAGAATTTAAATTTTTCAAAAATATCACCTTTATTCTATTTATAGTCTCAAATTGTAAAATTCATAATGCACTAAGCCAAAATTGACCGAAGATGGAAATTGAAAGAAAATTGACGACTTTACGAATAAGTGTGGAGATTAGTCCAACCCGGTGAGATTTCGAGCCTTTCAATTTTTTTTTATGAGTTTTTAAATCAATCCGAGTTTATGATTAACTCAAAGTTCTTTTCAGCGTTTTAATAAGTCGTTGATGATCTCAATCCTTTGTTTTGATTGGTTATGGAAATGTGTAAAATGTTGTCTCGAAATTCGTGCTAAATATATCTCTAAACTTACTTAATCTCGAGATGCATATGGAAATGTGATTAGCAATTTGGACAATGAAGTAGGCCCTCGTTTGTTACCCAAAAATATTAGCCATAAAAAGATGTGAAAAATTATCCCTTTGCAACCCACTTTGAGCCTAATAAAATATTTCCCTTTCGTTTGATAACCCGAAAAACCAAATAGTTCGGAATTGTGAAAATTAAAAAAAAAATCACCAAATAAAGTCCAAATTGTGCAATAAAAAGGGGCAAGAAGAAAAAAAAATAGAAATGCTCAACAAAAAAAGAAAAATAGCAAGAAAAAAAAATGAAAAAAAAAGAAAAAAAAAAGGAGAAAGAGAAAAATGAGCAAATGCCCGAAAAAGCACAAATGGACGTCATAAGGACATTTTCCAATTTCGAACATTCCGTTTATTCCCATTTTTACCCTTTACACCTTTTAACCCAAAAATTCCTAACCGAGTCCGAATGGCGAAATTAATTACCGCATGGAGAGCTAAGACATGAAAAGATAATAAAAGAGATTAAAAGGGTGTGATCTAGAGGTGATGTTCCCATTTCCTGATAACCGTAATCCGATGATGAGATCTTATCACCATATATTTTCTTCTTTTCAATTTTGTATGCATGAATTTGTGTCCATTATATTTACTCTTTATATCATGCATACCGAGAGAAAATAGCCACAATCCGAGTGATTCGTTTGTGAGTGCATCCGTAAGAATTTGAATCAAAACGAATTTTCGAAAAGTAACGTAATGCTCAATCGGTGGAAGTTTGAGGTTTAATTTTTGGCTTTGCACACACACACTATGAATTGAGACATTTGAATATGAATTTATGGTGATTATTTTTCAAAAAGTTTAAATTGTACAATTTTTAAGTATTTTGATATTTATTTGAGTCAATAAAGAATTTCGTGGGTGTATTCACTGCAAACCCTCACGAGACAAAACTCGTCCTACTAGGGTAACCTAGGGGTTTAAAGGCTTGTTGCATACGCTAAATGCAATCGCCTGCCTGCGAAAGTGGAATTTTATTTTAATAAAGGAATTTTCAAGAGTAGAATTTTGGCTAATTTCATTTACATTGCTCGGGATGCGCAAAGTTCTAAGTTAGGGGGTGTGTTTAGGCACATATTCTTCACATTTATCCCCTTAATTTCAGTATTTTTATGATCCCGTGCAGTGTAAGTAGCTTGGATTTGTCTCAAATGTATTCTACTAACCTTTTTTGGCAAGTATTTCGTGTTTTGTGTATTTCTCATGTGCTTTACAGGTATTTCATGCAAGTTAGTGCGAAGGAGAACTCAAAACAGTGAAAGAAACCAAGAAATGGAGGGTTGAAGGGCATTTTCGTAATTTTTCAGCCTTAGTCCGAAGGTGGGGCCAACTAGAAAGTTGAAGAGCTCTAAATTACAAGAATACTGGAAAAAACGGCACCTCAATCCGAGCTACGGTGAAGAAGTTACGATGTTTTGAAGTTGCGGGATAATGAAGAGTCTAGATGTGCGGATTTCTGACATTAATTATGCATTTAATGCAGTGCAACTCTTGGAAAACTTGTTCCACAAGCACTATTGGTTGTCAATTTCGAGATTTTGTGCTATAAAAGCCCATGACCTACATCATTTGAGGGGAGGCTAGAGAGAGGCTAGGGTTAGAAATTTTAGAGAGAGTTTTTAGATCAGATTTTTAGATCAAATTTCCATTTCCTTCAAGATTTGCATGAACCCTAGTTGTATTCTGAATCTCAATTCCGTTTTTGTGCTGAATTCAAGTAAAATCATTCTATTCTCTTTTGTTTAATTTCTGCAAATTTCTTACAATGTTCTGCAATTTCATAGTTTCATATGTGAATTTGTTTTTCAACCAAATCATGAGTAGCTAATTTCTCAAGGGTTGGGGTACATGAACTCAATCCTAATACAAATTATTCGTATGAAAAATTAGAAAATAAATGAAAATATTGGTTGAATCGTGAATGAAAATCATATATGCATTGTCATATCTTTTAATCTCTCTTGCCCTAGGTACTTGGGATGTTTAAGAATGCTTTGTATGTATAATTCGTCATTCACCGCCTTATATTGATCTTTGATTTCATATGATGCAGTCTTGAACCTCATATATGTAATGCTTAGTGATGATAAGGACTGGATTTAATCAAGAATTTTGATTTATAATTCTAGTATTCTAAAGGATAATTTCTTAAGGATTGAGGGATTGTACCCTACCCTATTTTCTCCCATTTGTCAGATCTAATTTCTTTTGCACTTTTCAATTGTTTTTCATAAGTAAATTTTTAGAAATTTTCCCAAAAAAATCAATCATCTTTTTATTTCTTTCAAGAAATCATTTCAAGGTTTGGTAATTTTTCTTGTTATTGTTTGGCAATTTTGATCCCTGTGGAGACGATCCCTACTTACTGGGTTATTACTTGAGCGACAAGGCTTGCACTTGAGCCTAGATAAATACGCACTTTTGAGACAAATATTAAGTCGCGTCAGTGGGATAATTAAAAATTAATCCGAATTTAAATATTAATCGAGAATAAAGTGATATGTGATATATGTTTAATATTACTTGTGATTAAAAGTAATATATATGACTTTACGCATGATAGTGATTTTTATAAAATTGTTACGAGTGATGAATACGACAATTTTGGTAATTAAATTAGGGCGCGCGTGTGAGTCGTATCGGGACTATAATTAAATGGAATGAATAGTAAATTATTTTTATGTCATTTGAATGGTCATTTTGATTGCGTCAAAGTGTCTGGAAGGGTATAAATAGTCAAAATTGAGTACTCGAGGGTTATGTTCGGGTCTTGGGAGTATTTGAGATTAATCAGGACTTATTTATGTGACTTTTGCTCTTCTTAATGGTATGTGAAAAGCTAAAAACGGTATTTGACCTTTAAAATCAAAGGCTAGGCTTAGGGAATAGTCACTTTTACAAACCCAAAGGCTATGAAAATGATACAGAAAGTTAGAGAGAAAATGGAGAGAATGGAGAAAGAATTTCAAGAGCCTAAGGGGAGGATTTGAAGAATTTTTGAAAGAACAAACCTGGAGTGAAGATTTAGGAAGAAAATTGATGGATGCTATAATTCTTCTTCAACGGTTCAGACCTTCAATCTAAAGGCAAGTGATTAACCATTGCAAATTCTAGCATATATATTGTCCATGTTAGGTTGCTTAGAAAATTCTGAGAAGTGATATGAATTCAGGTGATTTTAATGGATTCCATGAAATGAGAAATAGGTAGGATTAATCTCGTTTTCATTATATGTTTTAATCCTCAAAATTGGGAATCATTTGGTGAAGAAAGTCTGAGTTTATAAGTTGTTCTTGGAGAAATGATAAAATATGAGATTTACTTTAATTTATGAGAAATAATAAGTTTTTCATCCAAACTTCTTGATGATTTTAGTTTGTGGATTAATTAGAGATCATTTATATATCTTGCTATATCATGTGGGATGAATTAAGTGGAGTTTGGGATTAATTGATAATGGTTTTGATGTTAAAAAAGTTTAAAACTCGTAGGCCAAATATGGAGAATCTGGGTAATCATCTGGTAAATCGATCGATCGACTCAAGAATGTCGATCGATCGACTCCACCTAGAAATGTTATTTATTTCTGTTTAAATATTTATATAAATCCCAACTTGGAGAAATATTTGGTTATGATTAATTGAATAAATTGGGAGTTAGATAAGGGCAGTAGGGTATACTTAAGACCCGAAAAATATTATTTTGAATGGATGTAATGGGAGAAATTAACGAGTATGAATTAAATTCGTTATGATGGGAAAATGTATATATTGAGATTTAAATCGAATAAAAGATGATTTAAGGTTAGGACTAGTAGTCAGGGAGTTATTATTACCGGAATAACCTTCGACTTATGTGGGATTAACTCTAATAGGTGAAATAAAAGGGTTCAGATTTAATTAGGGATTATCAAGAAATAAACCTAATTGAAGATAATATTAATTCATAGAAATTTGGGAGTTGTGATGACATGGACTAGTTAGGCGTGGATTTTTACCTAATGAATTTATATGAGAAATAAATGATTACCCTTGGAGTGATGAGTGAAGCTCGGGGATATAATTTGAGAAGTAAAGTCATAATCTGTAAATATATAGGATATTCGAGATATAAATATACTACATATGGGACTTGTTATATGGGTTGTGCGTATGCCCTATATATATATATATATATATATGGGATGAAAACCTATATTATGTTTTATATTGTGTATAATATACCTACGATGCTTGCTATCGGGGTGTAGAGGTTGCACGTGTGGATGTTCATATTCCTGTGTGCCTTCGGGGGGATTTTGATACGTACCCTGAGCATAGGACCTTGAATACGTGTGATCGGTGTGAATGATAGTTTTAACGGTTGAATGGGAGCGTAGGTATGTGTGTGACCCATTTGGCTAGGGAGTATGCTCACCTCCAATATATGTGTTATGAGATTTATGGTTCGTGAGAGATGTCGAACCAATTGCCCTCTATACATTGAGAGATGTATCACGACATGATAGCAGAGTATGCATGCACCGTAATTGTGTGTAGGAGGTGTTATATTAGTATATATATAATAGTATGATGAATATATAATGTGATGTAATCTACGAGACGACAATTGTAGATTACACTATATATACTGGGATGTAATCTACTGTGTGAAATTTGTATATTAATATATATACTATGAGGTAATCTACTGTGTGATATTATAGATAAAAAATGAATAATGAAATTTGATTAATTAAGTAAGTGAATACTTAATCATAAAGCTGTGGAAGCCTAGTTCATATTAAAGAGAAATCAACATGTTTAATTATCATACATATTATGTGGGAAATACGCGAAAATGATATGGGCTATAATCCTAATTGAGATCCTTAATCAGGGAGATAATAAGGTATGTTAGTCGTGCACACTAGATGAGAGGAGAGAATTCTCAAGCGAGATCCTGAGAATCTAACAAGTACATAATACATGCTTAATTGTACTTGTTAAGCACTTGCTATTTTTTAATTTTTTACAATCGAGCTCTGACCCGTTTCCTTTCATATTCTCTTCTCTATTATATCTTGTACATCAAGTATCCAGTATCAGGGATGTCGGCATAGATTATGGATATCTCAACGGGTTATAGATGTTACTGAAGAGGCAACTTTGTTTATACGCTTCCATTCCGTTGATTCACACATCTTTAGTGTCTATTTTAATTTAGGGCATGTTGCCGAGGATTTTAGTTATTTCATTTCTATTACTGAGATTTTAATCATTTATGTTAGTACTGTTGATATTAGTTTTATTTGATGGTAATGAAATATATTTTAACTAGAGAGTTATTCATGTCGTATTTATTCTGGTTTTATTTAGTTATGTTGTGATGTCATGTTACTTATGGCTATTCCATATCGTGGACTAGTTTTAATTAGATTAAAAAGGGAAAAAAATTTGACACTAGCTTAATTAATTATTTGGTGAATTAATAAAGAAAATATTTTTCAACAGTGATGCTATGAATGAACCAACTGTATACTCTGATTTAATTGGGTATAGGACTAATCACCCGATATTTAATTAGACAGGGTGTTACATGATGGTGTAGTGTTATGGGAGCCCTCGAGGACTCAGTGTCATGGCTAGAAGGACCAACCTCATTATTTCTTGCCTCAGTTTCATGAGTTTCACAAACTGAGGTCGTTGAAGGCCGTTCGATAGATGTCTGATTATTGGTAGAGTAAGTATCCTCCGCAGATCTTTGAATTCTCTTTTTATTATCAATTGGACCCTATCAATCAGAAGATTCTACAAAGTCAGAATCAATACACACGCAGGTGGGACACTAATTCACCTTACACGTCCAACTTGTTTTCAATTGTTTGAGGTGAAACATCACTCGAAGAGGAAGACAAAAGTATATTTTCCAAAAATCCTCAAAATATTACCGAGTGTTCCAATCCATGAAACTTCAATAAGGACCTTTAAAAGTGGAGAGGGCTTCTAGGTTAAAAGATCATAACCATTACGATTAAAATACAGGTTGTATGTCTAAGAAAACACAACGACCTCTTTTACAGAAGCCACGACATAAAAAAAATTAGACCCTACTTCAAAGTTAAGCATAAGTCGTATAAGGGTCAAGAATTATACAAGTAAAAAGTCTCAGGTCAGATCCAAAGCTGCATCCATTTGAAAAAGGATACATCGAGATGCATAAGGGCCAGTTATCCAAGGGAATAGCTAACCCGGGTCGAGGAGGACAAACAGGAGGGGCTCAAATTGTTGAATCCCGCGGGTTCAAAACTTTTAAAAACTAAGGTTTTAGCCCAGAACACTCATGTGCAACCGCTCATGTTCTTGGCATAAAACCAAGCCCAAAAATAGTTTTAAACCACCAACCCAAACCAAGCTGAAGCCCTAAGTTTTCGTTAACTTAAAACACAATTCTTGAACCCTTTTTCCACCATTTCAAATTCTCAGAAGTACATAAAAAACATATACCAAAGATAAATGAAACGGTTCTAATTCAAAAGGGTTTAAACCTAAATAAAATTCAAATCGAACCTAAGTAAAATTCTATTTCTATAATCTCAGTCTAAATCAACTGAAGAAATTGAGGCAAAGAGTTTATGAAGAAAAATAATCCAAGAATCGAAGAATATCTAGGTTTAAAATAACTTGGATCGAAGAAACTCTGCTAGGGCTGCACCCTTACTACGACCCACTGACGACAATGGCTGCACTCTTATGCATGAAAGGGTCAATAGAGGCCTACAGAAGTGTAATAGCAGTCTGAGGAGAAATATCCACTGGTAGAAACAAACTCCTAACACCAAATTACTTAACCCTTAGCAATGAGGCTTATATACCCAAAATATATCCAGTTATAAACACATGACATGTGGTAGTGAGCCCATAAAGTTAGAATAAAGAATAAGGTCGTGGAGTACAAGGAACCTTTTTCTTAGGATCGTAGCTTGGAATGCAGATAGACTACGGAGCATACCATAAGTCAGCAACAAAATTAAGACATAGCCATGCCAGTAAGAGGCCGCGACCACACTACTCCAGCATGAGCACAACACCTGCCGCGGATATTGACATGTCAATAACTACCTACCAGTTGTGCAAACTTCTAGAAGGATTACATCTTAATAATACGTAAACATAAGTAACGTACACCATACACATGACACTCCTACCACCTTCTATAAATGTAGGCATCACCTACTCAGTTTAATCCATCTTCTCTCTAGATCTGAGAGCACACTCAGGCCACCTTCTCCAATAACTGAAGCCAAAATAGATCCCGCAGTCCCTCCCCAGTCTTCACTACGAGGCCACATCCCCTTCATGCCAAAACTTATATGTTCATGTATTTATCATTTCTTCTCTCCCATATATGCCTTTAAGGCCCCCAATCTTGTATAACTACATACGAATAATGATAATAATAAGGCATCAAAGTAGATGTTGGCTCATTTTTATTGTCGAACCACTCTAAAACTTGCATTGTATCTTTCATCTCTATTTTATTCTATTTTCCATAATTTTCTGATGAGTATAGATTTAATGATAGGAATCATTCTTATAGATCAAATTTCCTACATCAACATAATCTATTATATTTTCATGGCGCTTACAATGTCATATTCAGATTAACACGTCTTTTACAACTTTTTCACAAGGCGTTACTTTTCTTCTTAGTAAATTGAATCTTTAATGGATTCACCCCATCTTCTCACTTTAGATGGATCTATATTGTGACCTCTGTTTAGAGACAGCCTCTGTTAGTTGTGTGGGTGTTAGATTAAAATTATTTTTGCATATTATTACACCATAAAATAAAACTTACATTAATTATTTACTTTTTTTTCTTTTTCCTTCTTAAATTTATGTGGATTCCATTAATTTCTTTTTTAATTTTCATGATGAACATAGAAGATTTTTCTATAAGATATGATTATTCCTTTATTTTTTACGATTATATATTAAACGTACTTGTCGAAGAAGGAATATTATGAAACTATTATGTTATATTTGTTTTATCAGTCAATTGTACCTCGTTCTTGTGAAATCATACAAGAAATATAAATTATTTGAATATTATGAAATTTGATGAATTTAATTTTAAAGTGAATTCTTATTTTGGGAAAGCCTAAAAAAAGTAATACTCTTAATTTGGAACAAAGGATTAAAGTATTGTGAGGAATCACAGGTATGAAAGCAGTCTCTCTTACCACATCTAGTATTGTAAATTAATAAAATATTTATAACAAATTTAAAGAACCCAAAACTACTTCATTAAATATTTTGTGCAAGGGAAATGAGTTTTTTATGTGAGAATGGGAAAATACGAAATTCATAGCAATCAAGCTTTCAAATTCCATGACTCAATCAAATACACTAATCCTTTTCAACAATTTCCATGCCACATGATTCGATAAAATGCATCGATCCTTAGTCTCAAGTACTTTAGATTTCTACAATTATAATATAATCTTATCATACATATATATGGGATGCAGAATTTTGCATTCTAAATTTATTTCAAACCTCGTGTCATCTATTTTCGGATTTTGTTATTTATGACCTTAAATCTTATGCAGTGTTGTGGTAGTTGTATATTTATCAACAAAAGCATCCACTTAACTTGGTTTTTCTTGGACTTTGGACCTCGTACTTGAGTCTCACAGTCGGCGTAAGTTGTGCCAATAAAGGCGATAATTTTTTATTTACGTTTCTCATGATGTTCATATGTGCTTTATCAATTATGTGGCGCTTAGAACATCCACAACGGCGGAACTGTAAGATAGAAGAATTGTTAAAGTTACAAATTGAAAAGTTTGTAATGGTGGGCGAGAGAGAGGAAATTAAGTAGGATAAATGGTAATAGATTGCTAGTTTTGCTGAACGACTACTGAATTTGTAAAGGCTTCTTACGAACTTCAAAAGTTCATAGGAATTCCTACGAACAAATGAAGTTCATAGGAAATATTTTTTTTTATGTCCTACGATCATTAGTTCGTAAGAACAATGTTCCAAAGTCAATGCCTTTCACCATTGTGGAGTCAACTTACAAAAGAAGGTAAAAGTTCCATTTCAATTTGTAAATATACCTTCCTTGACCTTCCACCACTGAACATGCTCTTAGTCCCCTGAAGATGAATTTGTAGAACTACTCTTAACTTTGAACTCCCAATTACATTAATATTTTGTTATTAATGATATGATATCACATATATGTTTCTCCTGCCTACACAACTAAGGGCATGCTTAATGAGAGAAGTGATGTATGTACTTCTGGAGTTCTACCCATGCAACTTATTATAGGAAAGGGCCTAGTTGATTCTTCAAAAGCACCTGGAGAGATGAGAAACATTATGTCATTTATCCCTTTGCCCTTATTTCATGAATCAAAACACCATAATGCTACTTTATTTCTGTTAAAAATATTTATTTGAATTTAGTTAATTGGTTTAAAGGAATTGTGGCACGCCATCATGGGGAAGAGTTGGAAGACTCGTTGATTGAAGTACATCCTTCTCCAAGAGCATTGAAATGGGCATTGTTGGTTTGCCTTTGGTGTATAGATATGGATGCTAAGCGTCAAAATATGGGGCAAATTTTAGACGTGCTTGAGGCAGATGAATCTCCTTTTTCAAGCAGTAAGTCCCCTTCATGTGCCTTCCAAACAAAGGTTTTTAGAACTTTCCAACTTTCCTCTTTCATCAATATCAATTATATTTTAATTAATAATAATCTCCTTGCTACACCACTATAGCCGTCCAACCTTCAATAAGAACCTGAATATATCATGGTGTGCCACTAATTTGATTATATCAATACTATTAACTACATCATTATAGCCAAACAATGTTTAATGAACTTGCTTAAAATTTTCTTATTTGGATGCTTGTTAATTTCAATTTGTCATTTCTTTCTAGGGGAACTGTTGTATATATTGTTGCCAAACATGCTTGAAGCATAATAAGTTTATAAACTTTCACATGAACACATTCTATATTGATAACTACTGTGGGTACAATAAGATTGATTCGTGGACAAAATCTAGAGATTATAGTTAGCATAAAATAATTGGTGGGCCATTAAAAGAGGAAATTTGTAAAGAATTAAGTTTTATATCCTTTTCTCTGTTCCATTTTATATGTTGTTTATTAGTATATTATCTAAAATATATTACTTATATATATGTCATCAACTTAGTTACCCTTTTCATGCCCTGTAGGAACCTCGTTCAACCCGAGAGTAAGCTGTATCCCATTGCCATGCAATTGTTACCAATAAAATTCCGTTGGCATCTAAGGATGTAGTGGGTGATGAAGAAAAGGGATCAGAGTGGAGGTGATCAATTTATGCTCCGGAGACACGTGAATGAGAAGGTACACGAGTTTTGTAGTGTGTATATAGGTGAAAATATGAAAAGCAGTACAATAGGCTTAATGAGATTACTTGGCCATTTTGATTTAATTAGTATTGTTTTAGGTGACGAGTGATCAAAATATCACAAATATAATGAGTGACTGTTTTTGACCATTTATGCTTCAATGAGGACATTGTGTGTACCACGTGATCTAGAACGAAAATGCAAAGTATATGCCCCCTTGTGTCTTTGTAGTGAATATGTCTTCAAAATGATTAGAAATATCAAACCTTCCCGGGTTATGATCTTATGAAAGTTTATAAATTATGAACATTGAGAAAAAAAAAAAATTAGGAAACTCAACCTCATAAGCATACAGAAACCGACATCAAAACATATCAGAAAGCAACAAAGTGAGAAAGAAAAAGGAACATGATAAACCAACATATGAAAAAAAAAAGGCTCAATTAATTCATTATTTGGCCTCCAAACACAGCAAAATTAATAATTAGATAAAAGAGATTGGTAAATACGTATTAAAATAAAAAGGATAATTTATAATTAGGTCCCTCGCAAATAATTTTTAAACACTTAAGGACAATTTACTACTAGGTCCACTTGTTATGTCAATACAAGAAAAAAATTAGTGGAACTAAGTGTATAATTTTTTTCAAAATTCTTTAAGTGTTTGAAATTTGTTTGTGAGCATATCATATCAAACATTTCGTTCCCTAATACATGAATAGTGATACAAATTTATTTGTATTGTTTTTACCCTTTTGTTTTAAACATGTAACTTCAAGTACCTAATGGATAAAGTGTTTATATAATAGAGAGAGAGAGAGAGAGAGAGAGAGAGAGAGAGAATCGTGCATATAAAGAAGAAAAAAATAACACGCCAATATTTTTCCACACGCTGATCTAAGAGGGAGATGAATAAATTGAGGTTAGATCGAGATGGATTTCACACGACTTTCACTTTCATGTCAGGATTGTTCTTAGTGCCTTCTTTCGATGCTGCTTAGGGTTGACATTCACTCCACCTACACTCTCTGTAGCAGTAGTGCCAATAATTTAAATGCAGAATTAAAGAACAAAATTATCCAATGACGAGCAGTAAAACGTTGACAGAGAAATAAGAATTCCAACATGGCTGAGTCACGGATAATGTCACTCTCTTTAAGGTGTTTCGCAGTTCTGCCCAATGTGTGATGATAGTCTCAAAGCCTCATCACCCCTAGGATAAAACAACCTCCAATAATCAGAAAATGAGGATTGATAAAGTACAAGTATCAATCCGGCCTATCTACATCCATTTGTATTAATTACTCGTGCCTAATAATAAATCTAGGGAGGATTTATTATTTCATTGTAAAGAGAAAGCAGTTTTTTTTCTTTTCTTTTTTGGGTTAGCAAAAAAAGTTGTTCAGGTATTTTTTTTTTAAAATGGAGGTTGAAGACTTATATTATTGAGCAAAATTTAATGATATCGGTGGAAACCAATGTGGAGAGAAAACTGAAAAAATGTGGGTAAGTTGTGTAATAATTCAACCGATAAAAAAAACACATTTTTTCGGAATTATTTAACGTTAATAATAATTTTTAAGCCCAAAAAATAATAATTCATTTGTCCAAAAATTTATTTCTTAATGAGCCTAAGCCCAAGACCCAAGACCTGGACCAGGTCGGCCGGACGGCGGCGACAATACATGCGCGTGTATGATTTGGTCCAATAAGTCTCTCATGCATACACATAAAGCATCTTATACCCAAAGGGCTTACCCTTTAGACTCACAAAAAGAATATTTTAATTCTATCAAAACTCCTCATCTTACCAATGTGGGATAAAGACCAAAACTGTTTTTTTTATTCAAAAGCTTAGCACTCACCTTCTAATGGCTATGATAGCTATTTCCAACAATCCCCCACTTGCAAAATTTAGAAATATTTTATCAGGCAATAATTTATAAAATTGTGCATAAGCAAAAGTGTCTTTCAACTTGAACCTTTACATAGTTGAGATGATTCAGGATATACAAGATTAATCGTAGTTTTAAACTCTATCTCTGATAACATCCTACACACAACCCTACTTGGATATAGTTCTAATTGCCAACACGTTACAACCATGTGCTTTTATCCCAGTATAGTGAACGCTCTAGGAATTTTGCCCATAATATACATATAAAGAGGCCACACTTCCACATTCAAGTAGGTGAGTCTATCAAGGATACTCCTGTAGATAGGTATCCCACTAAAAATAGTGCTATAGTTCACATTAAGAGTTATAATAACTCATCATTTACTCGCTTCAGGATATCATGCTCCATAGGGATGGGCTTGGAGTAAAACTCCGTTCCATATTAATTAATAATAGCATGATTCAACCCATATCACTTGTGACTAGTTATTACCCTTTAAACATATTTCTTGGGATATCTAGTCTATATGCTGGGTTACCAAAACAAATGACTCATGTATCAAATGGCTTTAGTCCCATCCATTTCGAGGTGTTCCACACATTTTTCCTAGCTAATCCTTTCGTCAAAGGATTAACTAAGTTCTATTTAGACCGTATATGATCTACCCTCACAGCACCCATAGAGATAAATTCTCTAATAGTATTATGTTTATAATGTATTTATCATATTTTACCATTATAATAACAGTTCTCTACTTTTGAAATAGCCGCGGTACTATCACAATGATTCAAAATAATTGGTATTAGTCTTACCGATAACGGGATTTCTGATAGGAGGTTCCTTAGCCAACCTGCCTCTTCACTAGAAGTAGCTTGTACTATGATCTCAGACTGCATAGTGGATTGAGCCAAGATAGTTTGTTTCTTAGATTTCCAAAAAATTGTACCACGAGCGATGCAAAATATTTATCCACTAGTAGCCTTAGAATCATCAGATAGGGTGTTCCAATCAGCATCACTAAATCCTTCAAGGGCAACGGGATGTTTATTATAGTGTAATTTGAGGTTCATCATCCTTTTAAGGTTCCATATTACCCTTTCAATAGCATGCTTATACTCCATACTACATCTACTGTTAAATCTACATAGTACTCCCTTAGCATAAGCTATGTCAGGTCTTGTGCAATCTGTAGCATAACGAAAGCTACCAATGATGCTTGTATAAGAATTTTTATTTACACTATTACCAGTGTTCTTAAATAACTTTACAATAAGATCAAATGGAATACTAATAAGTTTATAGTATAATTGTATTTCTTTAGAACTTTCTTAATGTAATGAGCACTACATAAAAAAAGGCTAAATTGTCGCCTTTCAGCCAGCCAGAATTGTCACGGTCATTCACCGTGATGAAAAAAATATGCATTTTTTATCATGGTCATTGACCGTGACAACATTAGAAAGTTGTCACGGTAAAAGACCATGACAGGTCCATGACAACTTTATCAGTAAGGAAACCCTTATGCCTCTTTTTTTCCCACTGATTTGTTTCCCCCAAAATTCTCTCTCTCTCTCTCTCTCTCTCTCTCTCTCTCTCTCGTATGTGTATGTGTGTGTGTGTGTGTGTATGTATATGTATTTGTGTGTGTGTGTATATGTATTTCTGTGTGTGTACAAGTGAAGGTGGGTACATGTGTATATGTATGTGGGTGCATGTGTGTATGTGTGTGGGTGCGTGTGTGGCTGTGCAAGTGGGGGGTGGCGGAGGGGCGAGGGTGCATGGTTTGTGTGTGTATATATAGGTGTGTGTGTGTGTGTGTGTGTATGTAGGTGTGTGGGTGGGGTGTAGTGGTGGGGTGTGTGTGTGTTATAATTACAAATTTATTAAATTATTGACATAAATTATAGAAAAATATATGCTCCTTAAGTGCACAAAACTTTTTGGTTCTATTGATTTGACCACACAAACCTAATAGGTATTATTAATATTGAAATTAATAGGTATTGTTAATATTGATTGGATCTTATTGTTTAGATAATGAAATCAATTTGACATTATAAATATTGTTTGTGTATTCTTATTTAGGTTTGGACTTGTCATGGTCAATGACCGTGACAAGTCGGCAGTTTTGGTGTAGTGGAGATTGATCCAAAGAAAGTTCATTTTCTGACCTAGTAATACTATTTCCCAATATTATACTAGCTTCACCCAAATTCTTCATATAAAAGTTGGCACACAACAAGGGTTTAACATTATCTACGATATGAATATTAGAACCGAATATAACCAAGTCATCAACATAAGGACATATGATAATGCAAATGTTATTTTCATATTTTTAATAATTGCATTTCTCACTTTCATTAACTTTAAACCCGTTAGAGATGACCAAGCTATCAAATTTGTCATGCCATTGTTTAGGTTCCTGTTAGAGACCATAAAGAGATTTGTCTAATTTACACACTTTATTTTCTTGACCGTGTATAATAAAATCTTCAGGTTGATCCATATAAATCTCTGCTTCCAATTCTCCATTTATAAATGTAGTTTTAACATCCATTTGGTGTACAACTAAATCATTTATGGCAGTTATGGCAAATAGTATACGTATAGACGTTTTTCTAGTCATGGGTGAAAAGGTATCAAAAAAGTATACATTTATATTTGTCTAAAACCTTTGGCAACAAGACGTGACTTATATTTTTCAACTGTGCCATCAAGTTTTTATTTCTTTTTAAGAATCCATTTACATCCAATTGTTTTACACCTAGGGGGAATGTCCACTTAAAGCCAAGTTTTAATTATTTTCAAAGATTTCAGTTCATCATTAATAGTCTCTTGCCATAAATTAGCATCTAAAGAAAATAAGGCTCTTCAATATTTTTAGGGTCCTCCACTAAAGTATATGCATAAAAATCAGGACCGAAATCGGTCTTTTACTCTTTCTTGGTTCTAAAACAGTTTCATTCGATTTTGAACTCTTTGGTAAAGAAACATTAGTGGATGTTGCGCCACCACTATTTCTCAATTTAAATGAAAATTTATCTACATAAAAATTAGTGTCATTTGATTCAATTATTACTTCATCTTTCAAGTCATAAAAATGATATTCTTTGGTATTAATTTCATAGCCTATAAAAACGCACTAATATGCTCTACTAGTCAATTTAGACCTTTTAGGGTCGGGTATACATACATATGCTAAGCACCCCTACATTCTAAAGTATGACACGTTGGGATTAATAATTTTTCATATTTCATAAGGAGATATTTTCTTTTTAGTCTTATGAATTCTATTAAGTACGTGACACGCCATTAAAATAATTTCACCCCACTAATGTGAGGCAACCACCAAATTTTATAAAATAGCAACAACTAATTCAGTTAATGTCCTAATTTTCCTTTCAGCTTTACCGTTCATTTCGGACGAATAAGGGTCAGTTTTTTAGTGAATAATATCATAGGTTTTATAAAATTCAATGAATGGTACGGAATCATATATGTGCCTCTATCACTAAGTAACCTTTTAATCTTTCAATTAAATTGATTTTCAATTACATTTAAGAAAATTTAAACAAGTGAAACGCTTGACTTTTATTTTTCATTGCATACACTAATGAATAATTAGCACAGTCATCAATAAAAGTAATGAAATAAGGTTTGTCATTTCTAGTTGTGACAACGTCCAATTCACAAATATCCAAATGAATTAAATCGAGTGCTTCAAACTCTCTAAAAACATATTTATGTGGTGTCTTAGTTATTTTTACTTGACTACACCATTCATATTTTTCAAAATCAATTAAAGATAATTCTGGAATTAATCCTAAAGTCCTCATATCTTTAATAAGTTGTTTACTAACATGACAAAGTATAGAATCCCAAATATTAAAATAACAAACAATATAGGCAGAAGGAGAAATTGTATTAATAGCATCAACGTTCAACTTAAACATCCCACCAATGACATAACCCTTGCCTACAAAAAAATCCATTTTTGCTCAAAGTAAATAAATCAGCACCAATAGTTTGAGTAAAGCCAATTTTTTTTAGTAGATAACTCGAAATTTTTTCTTATCTTAGGAGTGTGAAAAACATCTTTAAGGATCACAGTTTTTCTCGAAGTGAATTTTAATTCCACATTTCCAGTACCAACAACCTCAGTGGAGTGAGAATTACCCAATAACACATTTTTATCTGCATCCTTACAATAAGTCTTGAAAAGCGTACATCATAACAAATATTATGAGAAGCGTCAGTATTCACCCACCACCCGTCGGCACCGCTAACCATGTTGATTTTAGTAATCATAGCACATGGGTCATCTACGACATTTACGAGCCAAATATCCAGTCTTGCCACACATGACATAGAAAAACTGTCCTGAGTTGCTAGATTGTCCATTTTTAGGGTTATTATTCTTATTCCGAGTCTGTGCCAGATTTTTAAAATTCTGGGTGTGGCACTTTTTCCGAAATTTTATATTTTTCCCATTTTCCTTTAAAACAACTAGAGTGTGGTTTTTTTTTTTTTTTTTTAGTTAGACACAAAAAGAATTTCATCCTTGTAGCTCTGTCTTCGAGATTCCTCCTCAATTCTTAATTTTGTAATAAGAGACTCTAGTGAAAATTCTTTAGATTTACGCCTCAAAGTATTGTTGAATTCTTTAACATTTGAGGTAATTTATCAATAATCACAGCCACCTAAAATTGCTCATCTAAATTCATGCCCTCGAAAATAATTTCATGGGAAATCATTTGTAAATAATGGGTTTTAGCAACAATAGATTTATCATCTGCCATTTGAAAATTAAAATTACGAATGACGGGATATTTTTTTGCAACTGCCTCCTTAGTGTCATAATTTTTTAAAACAGCATCCCAAACATCTTTTGTAGTTTTATAATTGGCATAATAGTCATAAAGTTTGTCACTTAGAGAATTTAAAATTATTTTTTGCGCAGAAAATCATTTTCCTCCCAATTCTCAATAATTTTGCTTTCCTCAACATTTGGTGGATCATTCACTACGGGTTTGTCAAATTGAACACAACATGCGACCTTTTTCATAGTTAAATAAAATAATATTTTTTTTACTCCAACGTCTAAAATATTGGCCTTCATATTTAAAAGTCTTATTAAGGTTGGTTGAGTTAATTTCGTCAAAGGCAGAATTTCAGATACCTTAAAATTGTAGCAACAATAACAATTTAAATGTAGAATTTAAGGACGAAGTTACCCAATGGCGAGCAGTTTAACGGTGATAGAGAAATAAGAATTCCAACACAACTGATTCACAAACAATGTTGTTCCCTTTAAGGTGTTTTGCGGTTCCGCCAAATGTGTGCTGACTGATTCGTATCGAATCTTGCAGATTTACACCCTTGAAACCTATGCATTTTAGCCCCCTCAGGTACCGTAATTGTTATTATTATGCTCGTTAATCAGAAAACCTCTGTTTTATGTGATAACACTTAATTTGCGGTATTATTGAGCTTTTATAGTTGGTAAGGTGCTTAGTATGATGTTTGAGCGCGTTCCGATAAAGTTCCTTCAAAGTTTACATGTTCAGGGACAATTTAGTCATTTCACACTTTGGTATTGTTGACCAAAGTCTTCACGAAAGTTGTAGATCTCGGGTCAAGCTTCGTGTGACCCCGAACGGTGCTGGAATTGGATTCCAAACGAAGGAAACACAAACCTTTAATCAGGGAAGAATGATAACTTAATTAATTTAATATTTTATATACTAACAATTTTAATAATACCCACCATATTCTTTATCTCTTTTGTCCAAGTTTTGCAGTAAACACAGAAATGGCGATCTGGGGTTTTTCCCGGGTTTGTGCTCGGGTCTTTGATTCACACGATTGGAGCATTAGTTTCTGAAATTTACTTTTGGGTCTCGATACCTATAGTAGCGGGTCTAATTTTGGGTCTCTAATTGATCTCGATTGTGGCGGGTCTTTACCCAAACGCATCTAGCCTCATACATAATTGCAGCAAGTCCAATATAGAAGGGCATGGGATTTTGGGGCTTGGCCATTATCCATGGTGGTCTCTGTTTACAAGGAGTTATGGGTCTTTGGCCTTTGGTGACATTTCAGTAGCTGGTGTATGCTACATAATTAAAGTGTTGGTTTTGGTTTGCAACACAAATGGAGTTGTCATTTTTGGTAGCATCATGGGCTGGTATAGCAGTGACCGGTCGATTGCACCCCTACTTTCGATCAACTGGGTTTCCTGTATTTTCCTTGTGAGTTTGACAATGTGCCTCTCCCATGTTCACTGGTCGACCACGATTTAGCCGTCGGTCGACCGGGCCTATTTTTGTGCCGACTTTTGCTACTACTTCTTATTCCCATTTCTTTTTCTCTTTTTCCTTTTTATTTTATGGTTTAAATGGAGACTTATCCCCTTGACTTATCTTTTCTATTTCTTTTCTCCTTTTCTTTTATTAGTTAATTATAATTTGATATAAATACCAAACTTGGTAGAAGGGCACATAACATCTCATTTTTTCTCTCTTTCTTAGTTTAGTTTAGGGTTTGGATATTTGGGAGTTTATTTGTGGAGATACCCCTTTCCTCCATATCTTCTTGGTTTGTACCCTTTTAATGTAAGTTCTCTTTACAATTCATTGTCTTCGCTATTTATTTCTTGCTTTGCCCTAGTTTTTTGTGCTTTGGTATTTATTTCGTGCCTAGTTTAAATTGTATTGTTAATTTAATTAGTGTGCTTTAATTAATTCTTTTAATCATGTGTAGTGGCTAATTTAGATTACGTTGTGTTTGATGGAACTCACCTAGGGTTGAATGGTTTCTTTGCTTTGGTGATGGTATTTCATGGGTTTATTTTGAGTGGGTTATTCTAGTTATCATGCCTGGGAAATTTAACGGGGTATATCACGTATGCCCCGTATTTACAACCTTACGTGTGTAATTTTCAGGGTATTTATTGATGCCAAAATCTTAGTAGGCCTTTATGCGAATTTAGGGGTGTGACAACTCTTGATTTACTTAACTCGCGAAATGAGACATAATCTTAATAACTCGTGAACCCATGTAACCATTTATACCAATTAACTTGGGGTGATGGATATCCCACACAACCTATAGTTTTTATTCTCTTTGTTAGTTGTAGTTTAAACACACTTGCCTAATTTGATATTTTCTTTTAGTTATCTTTTATTTTTGTTAGCATTTTCTTTTACGCTTTTATTTTAGAAGTAATAAATCAATTAAATTCAATCAACTCCTCTCTATGAATTTTTAATACCCAGACTTGGTATACTTCCTTAAAAGAGTGTAGTCATAGTTTAGGTTTTTGCATAGAGTTTGTGAGTCGAATATGACAAAACGACCGGCGTCAGTGACGCGACAACATGGCAAAACCCAGTCTATCACTGACAGTCTCAAAGCATCGTCACCCCAGGAAAAGACAATGTCCAATAGCCAAAAAATGCATATTAATAAAGTACAAGAAAAAATAGGGTCTATCTACATCCATTCGTATTAATTTCCCAAGACAAATGGTAAATATAGGGAGGATTTATTATTTTAGTGTAGAGAAAACGATTTCAGAGAGAAAACAGTTTTGTTTTTCTTTTCTTTCCTGCGTAAGCAAAAAAAGTTTTTCATGTTTTGTTTTTAAAGTGGAGGTTGAAGACCTCTTTTATTGAGCATAAATTAATGACGTTAGTGGAAACCAACGTTGGAAAAACGTGGACAAGTGGGTGGAATAATTCAAATGATAAAAAACGGAGTTTTTTTCATAATTAATTAACGTTAAACAATCATTTTTAAGTCCAAAAAATAATAATTCATTTTTCCAAAAAAATTATTTTTAAATGAGCCAAAACCTAACACCCGGGCACGGGTCGGAAGGCAATGCGCACGTGTGACTTGATCCAATAAGTATCGCACTCATACACACAAATCATCTAATGCTCAAAAGTCTTAGACTCACAAAAAAAAAGTATATTAACTCTACCAAAACTCCTCATCTTACCGATGTGGGATGAAAACCACAATGACTTTTTTTCAAAACTTTTTCACTCACTTTCTAACAGGTGTGACAGTTTTTTCCAACCCTTTCATATAAGTAACGTTCATTAATTTTTGTAGTAAGAGTAATGAAATTCTTGCATGATTAGTATAGTTCCCTTGTTAATTTAAATCCCACTTTTCCTAAAGATGACAAAAAAAACTTTCTCTTTTTGAAAAACACTTTTTCAATTTTTATTTACACCAATTTTAACTTAACCAAATTTTATCTTGATAAATCCTAAATATGTATCTAGTTATTAAAGAAAGTAGTAAACTCACAAATCCAATGTACTAGAAAACCACAATGGGAAAAAACCTCGGACGCCCAAGTGAGACAATCACTATGAATATGGAATTACAAAGGTACAGACAATAGTCTTACTCAACGAATCAATCCCCCATGATACTTGACGCTCTTCTGATCTTCAACCACTCCTCTCAAAATTCCCACATAGAAAGTCCTTCTTCCACGATGATCGTCCACAACACACGTGTCCATGTATATCTCGATGTCCACCAATATGGCTTGTAATGTCTACGATGTTGAAACCGGACTCCACCGAATCTTCACCAAAAAACCAGTAATGTTCAAGTAGAACAAACTCTAGTTTTGACCCAAAAATATAACTATAGAATATATTAATGATAACTCGGATCTTTGAAACTGTAAGGATGTGTTTACATTGGAAAACCTTAGAAAACTTGTGTGCAGAAACGTTCTAGTTCGGAAACAGTTTTTGCAGAATGCACACTAACGAAATTTGATGAAAATATGCCAATACATATGTTCTTTAAGGAGAAAGCTTGTTCAAACGAGATAGGCCTGTCGTTTGAACGACATCAATATCTCGCTCGAACGACTGTCACAATTGTTTGGACGGCACACGACGAATTAAAGTTCTAATTAAACTCAATCTTTGATCCGTCCTTATCAGATTAAAATGAACTTTAAACCATTTCAAACACTTAAAAAAATTAAAAACATTTATTTAATAAAGTAACATCCTTATCCTTATAAAGTGTTTTAATCGTTTACACTTTGTTTTAGTCTGATAAGAACGGATTAGAGTAGTATTTAATTAAAATTCCAATTTGCTCTGTCACTCAAACGACATCAAATAACATCATTCGTCATTCAAGAGAGATCACTATATCGTTCGAACATCATGGACATCTCATTTGAGCGACAACTACAGTAGTTCGAGTGAGACGCCACCTGAAGAAAAATATAAAAGATGTGTTGCATTAGAATTTCGAAGGTGTGCAGTCCATAAAATAATTTTCATGACAATACATTTCTGCACATGGTTTTTTAAGATTTTCTAAAGCCAAACACATCCTTAGAGTTTCAAAGATCCTAGCTTTCAATAATGTATGCTACAGTGATCTTGTTTTCACCAAGAATAAGGTTTTCTCTTAAGAACATTGATTGATTTTGTGATGGAGACGTGGAAGAGCCATGTTCAACATAGACATTACAAGCCATGTTGATGGACACCGAGACATACGTGGACACGTGTGTTGTGGATGAGCATCTTAGAAGAAGGACCTTCTGCATGGGCACCATGAGAAGAGTGGTATAAGATCAGAAGAGCGTCAAATCTCATGCGGATCAAGTCTTTGAGTAAGACTTGTGTCTGTTCCTTATAAATCCATATTCACAGTGATTATCTGGCTTGGGCCGTCCGAGGTTTTTTCCCTTTGTGGTTTCTTCGTACATCCGACATTGTGAGCATTCTTTTCGTTACTTTGCTTGCTTTAATCACTAGATTTATGCTTACGATTAATCAAGATAAAATTTGGTTAAGATAAAATTAATCCACATAAAATTTAAAAAAAGGTTTTTTAAAAAGAGAAATTGTTTCATTATCCTTAAAGAAAAGTTTGATTTGAGTAATTAAAAAGAGGGACCTACAAACTGGTATCAATGAAGGTTGCGTTTAGTTTTTGTGTAGATCATTGTTTTGTGCTTTTGGGGTGATTTCATATTTATCTCTCTTGGTTTGTTTATTTTTCTCTTAATGGAGTTTCTTAGTTTTGACGAATCATATCTTTTGAATTTGAAGTTTGCAAAATGAATTAAAATTTTAGAAGAAGAAAATTCTCATTTTAAAAATATTATTGAATATTTACAAACATTTCAAACTCAAAGAGACATCATTAGTGAGACATTTGGAGCTTTACATGGAAACTATGAATCCTTAAAAATTTCAAAAAAGGAGAGTGATTATAGAGTCCTTGTTTTAGAGAGAGACTTAAAGGACTGGAAAAATTCTAGGGTTTGTGCCGTTGATGAAAATGTTTTGATAAAAGATTTTTTGGAACTTGAGAAAACTCTTAGGGATAAGTTTCCTCACGTGGAGGGAGGGAGAGATAACCGTATAGGGGTAATTGAAAAACTAAAGAAGGAGTCTTAAAAGTTTTAGGAGTCTAATCGTTTTCTTGAGTCAAAATTTTTGAAGTTGAAAAAAGATTTAAATGAATCGTGATGGTAGCGCCTTATGTTGTTCCAGTGGTTCGAATGTTAAAGCCAAAACCATAATGTGTTTTTGAGCGTTGTCCACATCCGAGGTATTAGAAAATGTCAGCCTATAGATCCTGTTCCTTATCATGTTTTCATATGTGCGCATTGTGGTAGGAAAGGTCACCTTTGGAGTTTTTGCTTTGATTTTAAAATGACCCTATGAAGTTTAAACGAAGTGTCCCATCAATTCCCAAATCCCATTTTTTTAGGAATACACCAATTTGGGTTAGGAAATCCACTTTGGAGGTGTTAAATGCTTCGTTGGTTGATTCTCACATGCATGCACATGATTCTTCACTTGCAATTTCTTATGGTTGATTGCATGTCTATGTTTGTCATACGCTAGTCTTTGCATCATGATTTCTATCTTGCTAGTGTTATGACATGTGTATCATTTTGTATTATATTTTTCATTTATTGAGCCTTATTTGAACAGAGAAATACAAAAAAGATTTTGTTTTTGATAAAATTTTTCATAAAATACTAAAAGATATTTGGTTTAAAATATTTTTGAGAAAAATAAAAAAAATATTTTCCTTTTATTTGAGTCAAAATATGTTGAAAAACCTAAAAAGATTTTCGGTTTGTTTTAGTGTCATAAGTTTACATGTTTGATGTGGCATATCGGTGTGCTTGGACCCCCCCTCCTTCCATTATCCATGTGGCTAAGATATTTATTTATAATTATTAGTGTTTAAAACGATCTTAATAATTATCCATGTGGCTAAGATATGCATTTTGATTCGACTTTCTTTATATGCCATCTTCGCACACATGCAGGAGTTTATATGAATATTTAACTACTCTTGAATATTTGAGTACGGTGAGATGTTCTTATCTCAATTTTATCATCTGTGCATAAGTAGACTTAAGGAGAAGGTGTGAATATAAGAACCATTTAGTGTGAGGTTTAAATTAAAGAACATGAGTGTTCAGGGAAAGGGCTGCGAGAGTGTAAAATTGACTCGTCATGAAAGCCACCGTTTAAAAGGACTCGATTTTTTTTCCAGTTAAACGGACAATTACTTAAGAGATAAATGTTTCAAATAATGGGTAATTAGAATAAGGCAACGGTATTAAGAAGTAAGCTATCTATTTTAGATATTTAGTGGGGATGAAAAAAACTATATTGGAGAATAATTAAATAATGTACTTGCTTAATTGGATTTTGTAATTTTTTTCTAAATTAATTTATTTTCTATGTCTTATGGTACATTCGAAAATAATTTTCGTATTAGAGATTTATCTCACCATTACTGCTAAATGCTGACATGAATAATTGTAATCGATAATCATTAAAAGAGAAAGTTTTCTTCTACGTTAAACAAAACAAAATTTTGGCACTTATGCTTAGGACATTATATTCTAATAAGAATTCAATGACTGGTTTCTAGTCTGTAAATTCCAATTAGAAGGTAAAATGATCGAGTAGCCCTTTATGGTCATAGGCTAAAGAGACAAATATGTAGAGGAATGGTTTGTTCTAATTTTTGGGTTTTATAATAGTCTGGTCAAGAGGTTATAAGTTTGTCATCAACTTCGTTGTCGATTACTTTAGGCACGGATATGTTTACCTTATGCACCATACGTCTGAAGCCTTCGATTAGTTAAAAGTGTACAAGACTAAAGTGGAGCATACACATTTTAAACTAATACAAATGCAATGATTTGATCTTGTAGGTGTGTACCTCTTGGGAATGTTAAGGAATTATTTATTGGAGGCTGGTATTATATCCCTGTCATGTTCTTGAAAAAGGATTATATTGTAAAGAACATGCCATGGAGTAAACAAGCTTTATAAGCTATTATAAAGGAACATCAGATTAATGTTGCTGGACCACTCATACGGGAACGAATACAAATTGATATCGATAGTGCATTACCTTTTGGTAGAGGGAGTATTGTAAGGTTTGGGATTCACATGTCATTTATACTGGAATAAAAGTGGAGACACATCATCATTGGAGCATCCAGAGTCATCCTAATAAGTTAGTGTTTTGGGTTAACACTTCAATGAAGTCCTGAGGAAACATAAACCAGATCCCAAGAACTATAACGAGGAACTAAAAGACAAATAATCTTATCTTTGACTTATGGTTGTTGATACCGAAATCGATTCTATTCAAATCAAGTTTGATGTCTTGTAGGTATGCTTATGGGATAACACCAATTGTGTGCAAGTGTACCTATAAGAATAAAATGAAGGATAAATGGGAAGGTGATAACCTTCGAGAAGTCAATAGGATAAATGGGAAGGTGAAAACCTTCAATAAGTCAATCTTATTTATAGTATCCGTGCAGAAGTCTATCGAGATTTTTTTTCAAGTCAAGAAATCAAAGTGAACAAACTTAAAAGATCCATTTATGAACTTAAGCAAGTATCATTGAGGTGGGACATCCAATTTGATCAAGAAATCAATTGTTTTGGTTTACATAATTGCACTCGATACCACTTGTGTGTATAAGAAGTATGATGGAAATGTTGTTGTATCTCTAGTATATTGTGTGGATGATATTATCCTAATATGGAGCAATGTAGGTGTACTATCTTAAATAGGGATGTGGTTATCCAAGTGATGTGATATTAAGGATTTACGATAAGCTAGTCACATCATATGGATTAATCTTTTTCTAGATCTTAGATATATACCATGTTCATTTTATCCCAAGTACTTATAATAAATTTTGTATTCATAAAGTTTAGAATGTTATAATCTAAGAAAAAGCTTATCTTATTGGAACATGGAATTTGTTTATATTAGTATCAATATCCCGTGAGACTTCATTAGATAAATGATACGAGGAATGTACGTAATGCTTTAGGTGTAGGCAACCTCATGAATTCTATGATGCGTATACTCTAATACATTCGCAGTACATATACTAGGATTATTTAGATACGATTTTTGAGGATTAAACTTCTAGAAATGTGTTGAAACTACACCAAATACCGAAAATGGCCACGGCGAAAGGGTCACGGCTGCAACCCATGACCAGCTAGTTACGACCCAAAATTATGATCACGGTCAAAATGGGCATGACAAAATCCATGACTCTGTATGGTCATGGGTCATCTTGTGGGTGGTCACGGTTCTAGTCCCTGAATCCTTTGGGTCACGACTTTAGATTTGACCCAGTCGTGACTATTATGGCACTAAGTTTCTCTCTAATTTTGGTCAAGGATGAGTCACGGCCCTTAATCGTGACCATGTAGCCATTACACAAGGATATGGTCACAGCTTAAGTTTGTGACTAGTAAATTATCTGAGTCAGACTTTGGGTAGTGACCAAGGCTTTATTTCCACGTTGACGTGTGAAAAATAAAGGGGTCACGTCATATGGTCATGGTCCTAAGCCATGACCATGGTCTTTACACTTAAAAAATACAAAACTATTTTTTATTGCCCTCAAAAACTTCTAAACCCTCATTTTCCCTCCATCTCTCTGACGATTTAGGCTTTCACCTTCTCTCAATCTCAATCTCAATCTCAATCTCAATCTCAATCTCAATCTCAATCTCAATCTCAATCTCAATCTCAATCTCAATCTCAAAGGTATATACATGTGTGTGCAGAGAACTCAACATTACAAGGTGGCCTCATGCTCTTAATCTTTCTGTAAGGCCACCTCTTTTGTTCACAATGGTGGGGTCGGGTTATTACTACAAATTGTTCAATATGTTGGGGCTATTATCGAGCTAGCTCAACAGAAATTACCTCCCCATCCTTCGTCTCTGTAAGTTGAGTTCCATATGAGTCCACCTTTGAGTTCCCTAGATTTTCCTATATTGGTGGTTCTTGATCAATGCCACACTCCTCGTAATTAGAGGAGTCGTATTTGGAATACTCTATCAAACTCTCAAAAGGGAAAATGGATCATTTTATCTAACTCCTTTCCAAAATAATTTTAATGAGCTCTACAATATGCTACATTTGACAAAGCCAGAAAAGGTAGATTTTCTTTTCAAACATGCCTTTTGAGGGAGAAAACAAAAAGCACTTCACAAACGGCCCCTTGATAGGTGCTAGCAACTCACACAGGATCAATATAACTTGCAAGAACCTATCGCGTGGTCACGGGCCCCCTGGTTTGAGAAAATGATGATAATTTGAGAAAATCCACACTTAGGCTTAAAAACATGCCATTAGAGGGAAAAACCCTTAGCGCCACCCAAGTGGCCCCTTTAGAGGAGAGATCATCGTGAATGGGATGAATGTAACTCGCAAGAACCGATTGTGTGGTCACGGGTCCCCCAATTTGAGAATATAACGATAATTTGAGAAAATCCACACATAGGCTTGAAAACATGCTGTTAGAGGGGAAACCCCTTAGCTCCCCCAAACGGCCCTTTTAGGAAAATGATCACCGTGCACATATCTAATGCAGCTAGTAGGAGACGATTGCATAATTTGAGAATATCCACACTTAGGCTTGAAAACATGTGGTCGGATGGAAAAAACCCTTTGAACCCCCAAATGGCCCCGTAAGCGGCGCCAATAACTCGCACGGGACCAATGTAACTCGTAAGAACCGACCATGTAGTCACAGGACCCTCGGTTTGAGAGCACAACCCAAAATAGAGAATATCCACACATAGGATTTAAAACGTACTGTTAGAGGGCGAATCCTCGCAACACTCCCAAATGGCCCCGTGGTCGGTGCCAACACCTCACTCAGAATTAACATAGCCCGCACGAACCAATTGCATGGTCACAAGAGCTTCGGTTGAGCACAACCCAAAATAAAGAATATTCACACTTAGGCTTGAAAATGTTCCATCGGGGGGAGAAACCCCTTAGCCCTGTGATAGGTGCCAACATCTCACATAAGTCCAATGTAACTCGTACGAACTGACCGCGTGGTCACGGTATCCTCAGTTTGAGAGCATGACCCAAAATACAAAATATCCACACTTAGGCTTAGAAACGTTTCATTAGGGTGCGAAACACCTTAGTCCCCCCCAAGCCCCGTGGTTGGCTATAACACCTTGCACGGGGCCAATGTAACTTGCACGAACCGATCGCGTGGTCACGGGACCCTCGGTTTGAGATCACGACTTAAAACAGAGAATATCCACACTTAGGCTAGAAAACGTGTCGTCGAGGGGAAAAACCCCTTAGTTCCCAACACACAATCCCGTGAGTGGCATCAATACCTCGTACGGGTCCAATGTAACTCACACGAACCGACTGTGTGGTCACGAGACCATCGGTTTAAGAGCACGACCCAAAATAGAGAATATCCACACTTAGGCTTGAAAACGTGCTGTCGGGGGGAAAAACTCCTTAGATCCCTCCAAACAGCCCTGTGAAAGGTGCCAACACCTCGTACGGGTCCAATGTAACTCGCACGAACCGATCGCATAGTCATGGGACCCTCGATTTGAGAGCATGACCCAAAATAGAGAATATCCACACTTAGGCTTGAAAAACTGCCATCGGGGGGCAAAACCCCTTAGTGCTCCCCAAACGGCCCCGTGAGAGGCACCAACACCTCACACGAGTCCAATGTAACTCGCACTTATTGACTGCATGGTCACGAGACCCTCGGTTTGAGATCACGACCCAAAAAACATAATATCCACACTTAGGCTTGAAAATATTTTGTTGGGGTGATGAACCCCTTAGTGCCCCCACACTACCCCGTGGGTAGCTCTAACACCTCGCGCGGGTCCAATGTAACTTACAAGAACCGATCATTTGGTCATGGGACCTTAGGCTTGAGAGCACGACCCAAAACAGAGAATATACACACATAGTCTTGAAAATGTATCATCGGCGGGTGAAACCCCGTAGCGCCCACCACACGGCCCCGTGAGCGAATCCAACAACTCGTACATGTCCAATCTAACTCGCAAGAACTTATCGCGTGGTAACGAGACCCTCGGTTTAAGAGCACGACCCAAAATAGAGAATATCCACACTTAGGATTGAAAACATGCCGTCGTGGGGCAAAACCCCTTAGGTCCCCACAAACGGACCCGTAAATGGTGCCAAGACCTCGTACGGGTCCAATGTAACTCGTGCGAACCGACCGCATGGTCACGGGACCCTCGGTTGGAGAAAATGACCCAAAACAGATAATATCCACACTTAGATTTGAAAATGTGTAGTCGGGGGGATGCAACCCCTTATCGCCCCCCATATGGCCCCGTTAACAGCACCAACACCTCCCATGGATCCAATGTAACTCGCACGAACCGACCGCGTGGTCACAGGACCCTCGGTTTGAGAGCACGACCAAAAATTGAGAATATCCACATTTAGGCTTGAAAACGTGTTGTCGGGGGGGGGGGGGGTTAAAACCCCTTAGTGCGCGCTAAACGACCCTGTGATCAGTGCTAACACCGCGCATGGTTCCAATATAACTCACACAAACCGATCGCGTGGTCACGGGACCCTCGATTTGAGAGTAAGACCCAAAATAGTGAATATCCACACTTAGGCTTGAAAATGTACCATTGGGGGTGCAAAACCCCTTAGAGACCACCACACGGCCCCGTGACTAGTGCCCACACCTTACACGGGTCCAATGTAACTCGTATGAATCGATCACGTGGTCACGGGACCCTCGATTTGAGAGAACGGCCCAAAACAGACAATATCCACACTTAGGGTTGAAAACATGCCGTCGGGGGGGCGAAACACCTTAGAGCCCCCCAAACGGCCATGTGAGTGGCACCAACACTTCACACGGAACCATTGTAACTCATAGGAGCATATTGCATGGTCACGGGAACCTAGGTTTGAGAGCACGACCCAAAACAGAGAATATCCACACTTAGGATTGAAAACGTGTCATCAGGGGGGAGGGGGTGAAACCCCTTAGCTCCCCCCAAACAACCTCGTGAGCGACGCCAACACCTCGCATGGGTCCAATGTAACTCGTAAGAACCAACAATGTGGTCACGAGACCCTCGATTTGAGAGAACAACCCAAAACAGAGAATATCCACACTTATGCTTAAAAATGTGCCATCATGGGGCGAAATCCCTTAGCCCCGCCCAAACGTCCCTATAAGCGGCGCCAACACCTCGTACGGGACCAATGTAAGTCGTAGGAACCGACTGCGTGGTCACGAGAAGGCCTGTCAACGGATCGGATTTTATTCGAATTCGAATACGAATTCGATCCATTTACTCGGATTTGGATCACACCTGAAATTCGATTACCAGATTATCCGATTACGCGATTACCCGTTTATTAAATGGAGCGGATTTGGATTCATATGATACGATCCATTAATAATTCGATCTAATTAATATATCTATATATATAATATTTTTAATTAATATATATATTGTATTTAGAAAATTATTAATATTTTAAATATATATATTTTAATAGTTATTTATAATAGTCCTATATTAATATATATTGTATTTATTTATAATAGTAATTTATATTATAATAGTTATTTAAATATATTTTTTGAAATTTATATTATAATAGTTATTTAAATATATTTTTTGAAATATATATTATAATAGTTATTTATTATATATACTGTATTTTAAAATTTATAAAATTTATTTATAATATTATAATCAGATCGGATCGGATTAACAGATTCTTAACGGATTCGGATTCGAAACCTAAAAGATAATCCGTCGGATAATTGGATCCGATCCGAATAAGTTTAACATAAACGGATTCGGATTCGGATTCGGATTTGGATTAGCCTGATCTGAATCCGACCCGTTTACAGGCCTAGTCATGAGACCCTTGGTTTAAGATAATAACCCAGATTTCAGTATGCCTACACTTAGGCTTAAAAACGTGCCGTTAGAGGGAGAAACCCCGTAACGCCCCCCACACGGACCCGTCAGGACCAATGTATCCCGCACGAACCGACAATGTGGTCACATGACCCCAGGTTTTATAGCAGAACCCAAATTTTAGAATTCCTACACGGGTTCCATGATCGCGTGGTCATGGGACCTCCGATTTGAGAGCACATGACCCATGATTTGAGAGCACGAGACCCTCTCGAGGTCACCAAAGGAGCACTTGCAGAAAATAATTGATTAGCCTCCCAATCCGAGGAATTTTTTTATTATTATTAAAACTCACTACACCAAAAACACCAATTTGACACACCTTGATATTAAAAATCTTGAATAGTTTAAAACTATGCCAAATTTTGGCACTGTTTAATAATAATCTGGCATACTTTTAAGCCGTGCCAAATTTTGGTACTATTTAAAAGTGTGCCAAAATTGAGAACACTTCACTACAATATAAATATCTTAAAAAAATAATCCCCTCAATGATTTTTGTTCTTTCGCTCTCTCTCCTCTCTCAAAATCGCCTCCCGCTCTCTCTCTCTCTCCCTCATGCAAATCCCTAATGCCCTCAATGATTACGACCAGGACCAGGAGAAGAAGAGCGATGGCGTTCGCGTGGTTGCTCTGGTAGCACCGGCAGTGGTAGAGCCTAGGGTTTTAGAAGAACCGATTCGTGTTGGTGGTGGTGGGGCAAAGAAGAAGAAGAAATCAACTTGACACTCATGTTCTGGTAGCTGCAGCTTTTAAACCAACTTGACACTCTCTCTAAGAATTCTCATCCAGAAGCTTAGTTTCCCCTCCGTCGCACGGTATGTTTCAATCACATTCATTTTAATTGGGTTCTATTATCACTACATGTATTTTTCTCTTTGGCTTCAGATTATTCTGAGATTGAACCTACATATGGCTTGAATGATATTTGTAAGAATGTATTTATCATTAGATTGAATTATATACAATATGTAAGCATGTCTAATTGGTAGTAATACCGGGATGCCTCTTTACACACATACCAGATGTTTCAAAATAAACAAAGGATAAAGTTGGACCTTTTAAACTCCAGTGTAATACCTAAAATATTATAATTTAAATTGGGTGGCAAACTTCAATTTAACTACATTTTTATCCTATTTTTATAAAGAAGTCTAATATCTATAATATTTATCCAAAAATTTAACCAAGTGAATGTTCCTTGTTTTGGTATTAAGAAAACTTACTGTGTTTGAGATGGAACCCTCGAATTGTATTTAAAAATTACCGGTTGTGCCACATGATAGGAGATCGATGGATGCCATTGGAGAACCACTTTATGGAAATTTCTATTAAGTTTCTTTGTGTGCTTATCCATATATATTCATTTTTTAGCATTATTTAATAGACATAATTTGTTTTTGTGACTATAATTATAATAATTTTTATTATTGGATCACATACCACTCATCTGTTATACTAAAACTATTCAGCTATTAATGATGAGTTTTCTTTCAATTATGTTCTCTAAACCGTTATGATGATAAAATCAAACCTGTCAAGATGTATACTTCTAAGAATAAGATCCATAAAAATAAGGACGTCGAGCCCACTGAATTCGAGGAGACTGTTGCATAGGTCATATTCTGTTAATATTACTAAAGATTAACTTTGATGGCTTTTTTGAGTTGTCAGATACCCCCTAGTTTTCATAACAGACTTACCTAGATAACAATATTTTGGCAATTTAACTCACATACCATCCTTAAAAGATTCTTAGTATTATGTTAACGCCCCCATTCCTGATACGGTCAGTATATACGCTTTTTATTTTTTTTCCTGTTCTGTTATATTATATTTTGTGTTGTATGCACTTTGGTTGGATGGTGAGAGTTCAAATGTAAGTTTCGTAAGTTATTAAGCTTCTTGTTTTATGTTTGTGTACCATTGGATTGGATGAGGGAATTCGAGATTTATTTGGTTAAAATTGTACATCAATATGACGACTTTATTACATGGGTGAACCATTATACATCAATATGAGAGTCAAGCACCCAATAGGGTACAAAAAACATGACTACCACTTTAATTTTATTTACATATTGGTGGCAATGGAAGACATGATCAATATTGTTCTTATATAATTTTTTAATTCAAGTTATAGGTCTTGTCTAATAGTTGTGGGTATTCATTGAGTAATTATATTGATTAATTTTCTTGGTTTTGTATTGTAGGTATAACTGAACTATTATTCTCCTCTGAAGCGATCAATTTGGTAATATGATTCAGTGAGTTTTCTTCTATGTTAGTACAAGAGTCATGCCAGCAAACTAGGCGTTATTATGATCGTAAGAAACTTCTTTAGCCTATTCAAATGTTGCAAGAAAGTTCAAATCAGAGGTTAACTAACCTTATATTGATTCTTCTCATTTTTGTTTTCATGATCCCTTCTAATAGCATATTCTAGTTGTATATAATGTTGTGTGTGTAAACGTTAAAGAGGAAAACCTCCAACGCTGCGTGCCACCCCTTTTTCCTGTAACAGAGGACCTACCGTGCTACGCACTTCCCCTGTTTCCTGCAGCAGAGGACCTCATTCAGCCCGTGTCTCTCCTCCCGTGCACTGCCCCTAGCAGAGGTAAACTTATTTTTGTTTTGTTTTTTCAGTTCAGTTTATATTTTGTATGTATTGTTTGTATGACTTTGATGTATTGTTTTTATTTTGTATGTATTCATTTTCTTACTTTTTTATCTCACTCACTTTTTTATTGTGCAATTGGCAAGAGGCTCTTACGATGTTGCATTTGGATTGGATGGTTCACCAAGTTGATAATTGTTTGGTTCGAAATATAGGACGGAACTGCATGGTATAATAGTTAGCTTTTGAAAATGGTATAACAATTAGCTTTTGATTCATCTTGAAATTGTATAAAAGTTAGCCTTTGTAACAGTTATAATCTTTATAACAGTTACAATCTTTATAAATTCAATATGAATTTATAAATGTTTTTGTAACTTTATAACTGTTAGTACCTATATGCATTCAATATGAATTTCTAACAGTTATAAATTCAATGTGAATTCAATATTCTTTTATAAATGTACAACTGCTGTAGGTACTATATTTATGTGAATTCATTATAACTTTGGTATTAAATATTATAAGTTAAAATAGGTATTGAATATTGAATATTGTTAAGGTATATTGTTAACTGACAGTTTCAATATACCTTATATGAATAGTTAGCAATATTCAATACCTTATACAATATCCAATATACAGTATTGATATGAATACTTAACAATATTCAATATGAATGTTCATACTGTGTATTGAATATTCAATACCTTATAGCTTATATATTCAATACCTTATACCTTATTGAATGTTCTATATATCGTAACTATGTGAATTTATATTGAATTTTCTATGTATTGTAACTGTTCACTATATATGGAAATTCATATTGAATGTTTATAATGAAATCTCGATTGGTATTTAATATTGTAACTGAATTCATTATATAGAAGCAAAGTTGTATATGTTTTAACTGAATTCATTATAATTGAATTCAATACCTTACAATATGATGTTGTAACTGAATTTAATACCTTATACCAAAGTTTGTTTTGGTACTATATCTATGTTTTTTGATATTTTTATGCTTCGTGTAGATAAAATACACCTTCGGGTTCAGCTCATTGCCACAGAGTGGTTCAGCTCACTATGACACAGCGCTTTAGCTCACAGCTACGCAGCACTTCGGCTTACTGCCACACATCCCTCCCCTCAGCCCTTATGAGGGTGAGGATTAGAGATGCAGTCTAAGGTATCTATTTCTTTTTAGATTTACGCCATCTTTTCTTTTCATATTGGAAAATTTTATTTTAGTTTGATTTAAAGGTTTTCTTTACAAGTTAATTGAATTTTAGTTTATACCATTAACTAATCCTCTTCGTGTTAGTGTATTGGCATGTTTTTTGGGGGATTTTTTGTGTGTATATAGAACTATAACCGAAACTTTACAAGTACATGGGGGATACCTTTGTAATTTATTTCTCATGAAATTAGTCTAAAGTCTATTATATACTTTTATTGGACATCCCCAACTGAAATTAGTGTAAAGTTTAAAGAAATCTACAAAATTGGACATCCCCAAATGAATCTAGACCGAATACAGTGGCAACAAGTCAACTGTCCACTACTATGGGTGTTTTTGGTCCCATATTAGCCAAATGCCTAGTGTATATCCACCACTACATCATCTGCTAATATAAATGTTCTTTCCATAATTTTGATATATGTTTTCCTTATATAGATTATATCGCAGATACGCAAGATGATGGAATCTGTAGGCTTTCAAGAAATCGACACACCAGTTCCCTAGGTTTGTAAATTTGTTTATGTTCATGTTCGATCGAGTCATCTTGTGGTTATAGTTGTCTGATTAAAGTATCTAGAAAGAATAGGCTTAAAAAGAAGCCATTAAAGGGTGAAAACCCAAACCAACTCCCAAACGGTCCCGTAAGAGGCATGAACACCTCGCATGGGACCAACGTACCTTGTAGAAGCTTGTCGTGTAGTCACGATTCTCCCTATTTGAGACTATGACCATAATTTGACAATATCTAGATTAAGCATAAAAACAAGTCGTTGAAGGGTGAAATCCCAAACCTGCCCCCAAAGCGCCCCGTAAGAGGCACGAACACCTCGCACGGGACCAATGTAACATATACGAACTGACCGCGTAGTCACGGGCCTCCCAGTTTGAGAATATGATGATAATTTCAAAATACGTAGATTAGGCTTGAAAACAACCCGTTTAAATGTTAAAACCCAAACCAGTCCCCTAACGGCCCCCTAAGAGGCATGAACACCTCATACGAGACCAATGTAAGTTGTACGAACTGACAGCGTAGTCACGGACCTCTCGGCTTATGAATATGATGATAATTTGAAAATATATCAACTAACCTTTAAAACAATCCCTTAAAGGGTGAAAACCCAAACCAGCCCCCAAATGGCCTCGTAAGAGGCACGCACACCTCGCACGGGACCCATGTAACTTGTATGAACTGATCGCATAGTCACAGGTCTCCCAGTTTGAGAGTATGATGATAATTTCAAAATACATAGATTAGGCTTGAAAACCACCCCTTTGAGGGCGAAAACCCAAACCAGGCCCCTAACAGCCCCGTAAGAGGCACGAACACCTCACACGTGACCAATGTAAATTATACGAACGGATAGCGTAGTCACGGACTCTCGGTTTGAGAATATGACAATAATTTGAAAATATATTGATTAAGCTTAAAAATAAACCCTTAAAGGGTGAAAACCCAAATTAGCCCCCAAATGGCCCTGTAAGAGGCACAAATACCTCGCACAGGATCAATATAACTTGTACGAACTGACCGAGTCGTCGCGGGTCTCTCGGTTTGAGAATATGATGATAATTTTAAAATACGTAGATTAAGCTTAAAAACAAGCCGTTTAAGGGTGAAAACCCAAACTATCCCCCCAACGGCCCCGTAAGAGGCACGAACACCTCGCACGGGACCAATGTAAGTTGTACGAAATGACAGTGTAGTCACGGGGCTCTTAGTTTGAGAATACGATGATAATTTGAAAATATATCGATTAAGCTTAAAAATAAGCCATTAAAGAGTGAAACCCAAACCAACCCCCAAACGGCCCCGTAAGAGGCACGAACACCTCGTACGGGACCAATGTAACTTGTAAGAACTGACTACGTAGTCACAGGTTTATCGGTTTGAAAATATGACGATAATTTCAAAATAGGTAGATTACGCTTAAAAATAAGTCGTTTGAAGGTGAAAACTCAAACCAACCCCCAAATGACCCCGTATGAAGCATGAACACCTCGCACTGGACAAATGTAAGTTGTACGAACTGACAGTGTAGTCACGGGCCTCTCGGTTTCAGAATATGATGATAATTTGAAAATATATCGATTAACCTTAAAAACAAGCCCTTAAAGAGTGAAAACCTAAACCAGCCACCAAACGACCCCGTAAGAGACATGAACACCTCGCACGGACCAATGTACCTTGTACGAACTGACCACGTAGTCACGGGACTCCCAATTTGAGAATATGATGGTAATTTAAAAATATGTAGATTAGGCTTGAAAATAACCCATTTGAGGGTGAAAACCCAAACCAACCCCCTAACGACCCCCTAAGAGGCACGAACACCTTGCACGGGACCAATATAAGTTGTACGAACTGACAGCGTAATCCCGACCCTCTCGATTTGAGAATATGATAATAATTTGAAAATATATCGATTAACCTTAAAAACAAGCCCTTAAAGGGTAAAAACCCAAACCAACCCCCAAACGGCCCCGTTAGAGGCACGGACACCTCACACGGGACTAATGTAACTTGTACAAACTGACCTCATTGTCACGGGTCTCTCGATTTTGAGAATATGACGATAATTTCAAAATATGTAGATTAGGCTTGAAAACAATTCGTTTGGGCATAAAACCCAAACCAGCCCCTAACGGCCCCGTAAGAAGCAAGAAAACCTCACACAGGACCAGTGTAAGTTGTACAAACGGACAACGTAGTCACAGGCCTCTCGATTTGAGAATATGATGATAATTTGAAAATATATCGATTAAGCTTAGAAACAAGTCTTTAAAGGGTGAGAACCCAAACCAGCCCCGAAATAGCCCCGTAAAAGGCATGAACACATCGCACGGGACCAATGTAATTTGTACAAACTGATCGAGTAATTGCGGGTCTCTCAGTTTGAGAATATGACGATAATTTTAAAATATGTAGATTAGGCTTAAAAATAAGTCTCTTAAGGGTGAAAACAGAAATCAGGCCCCAAAGGGCCCCTGTAAGAGGCACGAACACCTTGCACGGGACTAATGTAAGTTGTACGAACTGGCAGCGTAGTCATGGACCTCTCGGCTTTAGAATACAATGATAATTTAAAAATATATCGATTAACCTTAAAAACAAGCCCTTAAAGAGTGAAAACCTAAACCAGCCCCCAAATGGCCCCGTAAATGGCACGAACACCTCGCACGGGACCAATGTAACTTGTACGAATTGACAGCGTAGTCACGGGCCTCTCCGTTTCGGATTATGATGATAATTTGAAAATATATCCATTAATCTTAAAAATAAGCCCTTAAAGGGTGCAAACCGAAACTAGCCCCCAAACGGCCCCGTAAGAGGCACGAACACCTCGCACGGGACCAATGTAAGTTGTACGAATGGACAACGTAGTCACGGCCTCTCAGTTTGAGAATATGACAATAATTTGAAGATATATTGATTAAGCTTAAAAATAAACCCTTAAAGGGTGAAAACCCAAATTAGCACCCAAATGGCCCTGTACGAGTCACAAATACCTCGCACAGGATCAATATAACTTGTATGAACTGACGGAGTAGTCGTGGGTCTCTCGGTTTGAGAATATGATGATAATTTCAAAATACGTAGATTAGGCTTAAAAATAAGCCGTTTAAGGGTGAAAATCCAAACTATCCCCCAAACGGCCCCGTAAGAGGCACGAACACCTCGCACGGGACCAATGTAAGTTGTACGAAATGACAGTGTAGTCACGGGGCTCTTAGTTTGAGAATACGATGATAATTTGAAAATATATCGATTAAGCTTAAAAATAAGCCATTAAAGAGTGAAACCCAAACCAGCCCCCAAACGGCTCCGTAAGAGGCACGAACACCTCGTACGGGACCAATGTAACTTGTAAGAACTGACTACGTAGTCACAGGTTAATCGGTTTGAAAATATGACGATAATTTCAAAATAGGTAGATTACGCTTAAAAATAAGTCGTTTGAAGGTGAAAACCCAAACCAACCCCCAAATGACCCCGTATGAAGCATGAACACCTCGCACTAGACAAATGTAAGTTGTACGAACTGACAGTGTAGTCACGGGCCTCTCGGTTTGAGAATATGATGATAATTTGAAAATATATCGATTAACCTTAAAAACAAGCCCTTAAAGAGTGAAAACCTAAACCAGCCCCCAAACGACCCCGTAAGAGACATGAACACCTCGCACGGACCAATGTACCTTGTACGAACTGACCGCGTAGTCACGGGACTCCCAATTTGAGAATATGATGGTAATTTCAAAATACGTAGATTAGGCTTGAAAACAACCCATTTGAGGGTGAAAACCCAAACCAGCCCCCTAACGACCCCCTAAGAGGCACGAACACCTTGCACGGGACCAATATAAGTTGTACGAACTGACAGCGTAGTCCCGACCCTCTCGATTTGAGAATATGATAATAATTTGAAAATATATCGATTAACCTTAAAAACAAGCCCTTAAAGGGTAAAAACCCAAACCAACCCCCAAACGGCCCCGTCAGAGGCACGGACACCTCACACGGGACCAATGTAACTTGTACAAACTGACCTCATTGTCACGGGTCTCTCGATTTGAGAATATGACGATAATTTCAAAATATGTAGATTAGGTTTGAAAATAATTCGTTTGGGGCTAAAACCCAAACCAGCCCCTAACGGCCCCGTAAGAAGCAAGAAAACCTCACACGGGACCAATGTAAGTTGTACAAACGGACAACGTAGTCACGGGCCTCTCGATCTGAGAATATGATGATAATTTGAAAATATATCGATTAAGCTTAGAAATAAGTCTTTAAAGGGTGAGAACCCAAACCAGCCCCGAAATAGCCCCGTAAAAGGCATGAACACATCGCACGGGACCAATGTAATTTGTACAAACTGATCGAGTAATTGCGGGTCTCTCAGTTTGAGAATATGACGATAATTTTAAAATATGTAGATTAGGCTTAAAAATAAGTCTCTTAAGGGTGAAAACAGAAATCAGGCCCCAAAGGGCCCCCGTAAGAGGCACGAACACCTTGCACGGGACTAATGAAAGTTGTACGAACTGACAGCGTAGTCATGGACCTCTCGGCTTTAGAATACAATGATAATTTAAAAATATATCGATTAAGCTTAAAAACAAGCCCTTAAAGAGTGAAAACCTAAACCAGCCCCCAAATGGCCCCGTAAATGGCACGAACACCTCGCACGGGACCAATGTAACTTGTACGAATTGACAGCGTAGTCACGGGCCTCTCAGTTTCGGATTATGATGATAATTTGAAAATATATCCATTAATCTTAAAAACAAGCCCTTAAAGGGTGCAAACCGAAACTAGCCCCCAAACGGCCCCGTAAGAGGCACGAACACCTCGCACGGGACCAATGTAAGTTGTACGAACGGACAACGTAGTCACGGCCTCTCGGTTTGAGAATATGACAATAATTTGAAGATATATTGATTAAGCATAAAAATAAACCCTTAAAGGGTGAAAACCCAAATTAGCACCCAAATGGCCCTGTACGAGTCACAAATACCTCGCACAGGATCAATATAACTTGTATGAACTGACGGAGTAGTCGTGGGTCTCTCGGTTTGAGAATATGATGATAATTTCAAAATACGTAGATTAGGCTTAAAAACAAGCCGTTTAAGGGTGAAAATCCAAACTATCCCCCAAACGGCTCCGTAAGAGGCACGGACACCTCGCACGGGACCAATGTAAGTTGTACGAAATGATAGTGTAGTCCGGGGCTCTTAGTTTGAGAATACGATGATAATTTGAAAATATATCGATTAAGCTTAAAAATAAGCCATTAAAGAGTGAAACCCAAACCAGCCCCCAAACGGCTCCGTAAGAGGCACGAACACCTCGTACGGGACCAATGTAACTTGTAAGAACTGACTACGTAGTCACAGGTTAATCGGTTTGAAAATATGACGATAATTTCAAAATAGGTAGATTACGCTTAAAAATAAGTCGTTTGAAGGTGAAAACCCAAACCAACCCCCAAATGACCCCGTATGAAGCATGAACACCTCGCACTAGACAAATGTAAGTTGTACGAACTGACAGTGTAGTCACGGGCCTCTCGGTTTGAGAATATGATGATAATTTGAAAATATATCGATTAACCTTAAAAACAAGCCCTTAAAGAGTGAAAACCTAAACCAGCCCCCAAACGACCCCGTAAGAGACATGAACACCTCGCACGGACCAATGTACCTTGTACGAACTGACCGCGTAGTCACGGGACTCCCAATTTGAGAATATGATGGTAATTTCAAAATACGTAGATTAGGCTTGAAAACAACCCATTTGAGGGTGAAAACCCAAACCAGCCCCCTAACGACCCCCTAAGAGGCACGAACACCTTGCACGGGACCAATATAAGTTGTACGAACTGACAGCGTAGTCCCGACCCTCTCGATTTGAGAATATGATAATAATTTGAAAATATATCGATTAACCTTAAAAACAAGCCCTTAAAGGGTAAAAACCCAAACCAACCCCCAAACGGCCCCGTCAGAGGCACGTACACCTCACACGGGACAAATGTAACTTGTACAAACTGACCTCATTGTCACGGGTCTCTCGATTTGAGAATATGACGATAATTTCAAAATATGTAGATTAGGCTTGAAAATAATTCGTTTGGGGCTAAAACCCAAACCAGCCCCTAACGGTCCCGTAAGAAGCAAGAAAACCTCACACGGGACCAATGTAAGTTGTACAAACGGACAACGTAGTCACAGGCCTCTCGATTTGAGAATATGATGATAATTTGAAAATATATCGATTAAGCTTAGAAACAAGTCTTTAAAGGGTGAGAACCCAAACCAGCCCCGAAATAGCCCCGTAAAAGGCATGAACACATCGTACGGGACCAATGTAATTTGTACAAACTGACCGAGTAATTGCGGGTCTCTCAGTTTGAGAATATGACGATAATTTTAAAATATGTAGATTATGCTTAAAAATAAGTCTCTTAAGGGTGAAAACAGAAATCAGGCCCCAAAGGGCCCCCGTAAGAGGCACGAACACCTTGCACGGGACTAATGTAAGTTGTACGAACTGACAGCGTAGTCATGGACCTCTCGGCTTTAGAATACAATGATAATTTAAAAATATATCGATTAAGCTTAAAAACAAGCCCTTAAAGAGTGAAAACCTAAACCAGCCCCCAAATGGCCCCGTAAATGGCACGAACACCTCGCACGGGACCAATGTAACTTGTACGAATTGACAGCGTAGTCACGGGCCTCTCAGTTTCGGATTATGATGATAATTTGAAAATATATCCATTAATCTTAAAAACAAGCCCTTAAAGGGTGCAAACCGAAACTAGCCCCCAAACGGCCCCGTAAGAGGCACGAACACCTCGCACGGGACCAATGTAAGTTGTACGAACGGACAACGTAGTCACGGCCTCTCAGTTTGAGAATATGACAATAATTTGAAGATATATTGATTAAGCTTAAAAATAAACCCTTAAAGGGTGAAAACCCAAATTAGCACCCAAATGGCCCTGTACGAGTCACAAATACCTCGCACAGGATCAATATAACTTGTATGAACTGACGGAGTAGTCGTGGGTCTCTCGGTTTGAGAATATGATGATAATTTCAAAATACGTAGATTAGGCTTAAAAACAAGCCGTTTAAGGGTGAAAATCCAAACTATCCCCCAAACGGCCCCGTAAGAGGCACGAACACCTCGCACGGGACCAATGTAAGTTGTACGAAATGACAGTGTAGTCACGGGGCTCTTAGTTTGAGAATACGATGATAATTTGAAAATATATCGATTAAGCTTAAAAATAAGCCATTAAAGAGTGAAACCCAAACCAGCCCCCAAACGGCTTCGTAAGAGGCACGAACACCTCGTACGGGACCAATGTAACTTGTAAGAACTGACTACATAGTCACAGGTTAATCGGTTTGAAAATATGACGATAATTTCAAAATAGGTAGATTACGCTTAAAAATAAGTCGTTTGAAGGTGAAAACCCAAACCAACCCCCAAATGACCCCGTATGAAGCATGAACACCTCGCACTAGACAAATGTAAGTTGTACGAACTGACAGTGTAGTCACGGGCCTCTCGGTTTGAGAATATGATGATAATTTGAAAATATATCGATTAACCTTAAAAACAAGCCCTTAAAGAGTGAAAACCTAAACCAGCCCCCAAACGACCCCGTAAGAGACATGAACACCTCGCACGGACCAATGTACCTTGTACGAACTGACCGCGTAGTCACGGGACTCCCAATTTGAGAATATGATGGTAATTTCAAAATACGTAGATTAGGCTTGAAAACAACCCATTTGAGGGTGAAAACCCAAACCAGCCCCCTAACGACCCCCTAAGAGGCACGAACACCTTGCACGGGACCAATATAAGTTGTACGAACTGACAGCGTAGTCCCGACCCTCTCGATTTGAGAATATGATAATAATTTGAAAATATATCGATTAACCTTAAAAACAAGCCCTTAAAGGGTAAAAACCCAAACCAACCCCCAAACGGCCCCGTCAGAGGCACGTACACCTCACACGGGACAAATGTAACTTGTACAAACTGACCTCATTGTCACGGGTCTCTCGATTTGAGAATATGACGATAATTTCAAAATATGTAGATTAGGCTTGAAAATAATTCGTTTGGGGCTAAAACCCAAACCAGCCCCTAACGGTCCCGTAAGAAGCAAGAAAACCTCACACGGGACCAATGTAAGTTGTACAAACGGACAACGTAGTCACAGGCCTCTCGATTTGAGAATATGATGATAATTTGAAAATATATCGATTAAGCTTAGAAACAAGTCTTTAAAGGGTGAGAACCCAAACCAGCCCCGAAATAGCCCCGTAAAAGGCATGAACACATCGCACGGGACCAATGTAATTTGTACAAACTGACCGAGTAATTGCGGGTCTCTCAGTTTGAGAATATGACGATAATTTTAAAATATGTAGATTATGCTTAAAAATAAGTCTCTTAAGGGTGAAAACAGAAATCAGGCCCCAAAGGGCCCCCGTAAGAGGCACGAACACCTTGCACGGGACTAATGTAAGTTGTACGAACTGACAGCGTAGTCATGGACCTCTCGGCTTTAGAATACAATGATAATTTAAAAATATATCGATTAAGCTTAAAAACAAGCCCTTAAAGAGTGAAAACCTAAACCAGCCCCCAAATGGCCCCGTAAATGGCACGAACACCTCGCACGGGACCAATGTAACTTGTACGAATTGACAGCGTAGTCACGGGCCTCTCAGTTTCGGATTATGATGATAATTTGAAAATATATCCATTAATCTTAAAAACAAGCCCTTAAAGGGTGCAAACCGAAACTAGCCCCCAAACGGCCCCGTAAGAGGCACGAACACCTCGCACGGGACCAATGTAAGTTGTACGAACGGACAACGTAGTCACGGCCTCTCAGTTTGAGAATATGACAATAATTTGAAGATATATTGATTAAGCTTAAAAATAAACCCTTAAAGGGTGAAAACCCAAATTAGCACCCAAATGGCCCTGTACGAGTCACAAATACCTCGCACAGGATCAATATAACTTGTATGAACTGACGGAGTAGTCGTGGGTCTCTCGGTTTGAGAATATGATGATAATTTCAAAATACGTAGATTAGGCTTAAAAACAAGCCGTTTAAGGGTGAAAATCCAAACTATCCCCCAAACGGCCCCGTAAGAGGCACGAACACCTCGCACGGGACCAATGTAAGTTGTACGAAATGACAGTGTAGTCACGGGGCTCTTAGTTTGAGAATACGATGATAATTTGAAAATATATCGATTAAGCTTAAAAATAAGCCATTAAAGAGTGAAACCCAAACCAGCCCCCAAACGGCTCCGTAAGAGGCACGAACACCTCGTACGGGACCAATGTAACTTGTAAGAACTGACTACATAGTCACAGGTTAATCGGTTTGAAAATATGACGATAATTTCAAAATAGGTAGATTACGCTTAAAAATAAGTCGTTTGAAGGTGAAAACCCAAACCAACCCCCAAATGACCCCGTATGAAGCATGAACACCTCGCACTAGACAAATGTAAGTTGTACGAACTGACAGTGTAGTCACGGGCCTCTCGGTTTGAGAATATGATGATAATTTGAAAATATATCGATTAACCTTAAAAACAAGCCCTTAAAGAGTGAAAACCTAAACCAGCCCCCAAACGACCCCGTAAGAGACATGAACACCTCGCACGGACCAATGTACCTTGTACGAACTGACCGCGTAGTCACGGGACTCCCAATTTGAGAATATGATGGTAATTTCAAAATACGTAGATTAGGCTTGAAAACAACCCATTTGAGGGTGAAAACCCAAACCAGCCCCCAAACGACCCCCTAAGAGGCACGAACACCTTGCACGGGACCAATATAAGTTGTACGAACTGACAGCGTAGTCCCGACCCTCTCGATTTGAGAATATGATAATAATTTGAAAATATATCGATTAACCTTAAAAACAAGCCCTTAAAGGGTAAAAACCCAAACCAACCCCCAAACGGCCCCGTCAGAGGCACGTACACCTCACACGGGACAAATGTAACTTGTACAAACTGACCTCATTGTCACGGGTCTCTCGATTTGAGAATATGACGATAATTTCAAAATATGTAGATTAGGCTTGAAAATAATTCGTTTGGGGCTAAAACCCAAACCAGCCCCTAACGGTCCCGTAAGAAGCAAGAAAACCTCACACGGGACCAATGTAAGTTGTACAAACGGACAACGTAGTCACAGGCCTCTCGATTTGAGAATATGATGATAATTTGAAAATATATCGATTAAGCTTAGAAACAAGTCTTTAAAGGGTGAGAACCCAAACCAGCCCCGAAATAGCCCCGTAAAAGGCATGAACACATCGCACGGGACCAATGTAATTTGTACAAACTGACCGAGTAATTGCGGGTCTCTCAGTTTGAGAATATGACGATAATTTTAAAATATGTAGATTATGCTTAAAAATAAGTCTCTTAAGGGTGAAAACAGAAATCAGGCCCCAAAGGGCCCCCGTAAGAGGCACGAACACCTTGCACGGGACTAATGTAAGTTGTACGAACTGACAGCGTAGTCATGGACCTCTCGGCTTTAGAATACAATGATAATTTAAAACTATATCGGTTAAGCTTAAAAACAAGCCCTTAAAGAGTGAAAACCTAAACCAGCCCCCAAATGGCCCCGTAAATGGCACGAACACCTCGCACGGGACCAATGTAACTTGTACGAATTGACAGCGTAGTCACGGGCCTCTCAGTTTCGGATTATGATGATAATTTGAAAATATATCCATTAATCTTAAAAACAAGCCATTAAAGGGTGCAAACCGAAACTAGCCCCCAAACGGCCCCGTAAGAGGCACGAACACCTCGCACGGAACCAATGTAAGTTGTACGAACGGACAACGTAGTCACAGCCTCTCAGTTTGAGAACATGACAATAATTTGAAGATATATTGATTAAGCTTAAAAATAAACCCTTAAAGGGTGAAAACCCAAATTAGCACCCAAATGGCCCTGTACGAGTCACAAATACCTCGCACATGATCAATATAACTTGTATGAACTGACGGAGTAGTCGCGGGTCTCTCGATTTGAGAATATGATGATAATTTCAAAATACGTAGATTAGGCTTAAAAACAAGCCGTTTAAGGGTGAAAATCCAAACTATCCCCCAAACGGCCCCGTAAGAGGCACGAACACATCGCACGGGACCAATGTAAGTTGTACGAAATGACAGTGTAGTCACGGGCCTCTTGGTTTTAGAATACGATGATAATTTGAAAATATATCGATTAAGCTTAAAAATAAGCCATTAAAGAGTGAAACCCAAACCAGCCTCCAAATCGCCCCATAAGAGGCACGAACACCTCGTACGGGACCAATGTAACTAGTACGAACTGATTGCATAGTCACAGGGTTATCGGTTGGAAAATATGACGATAATTTCAAAATAGGTAGATTAGGCTTAAAAACAAGTCGTTTGAAGGTGAACCCCAAACAAACCCTCAAATGACCCCGTATGAAGCATGAACACCTCGCACTGGACAAATGTAAGTTATACGAACTGACAGTGTAGTCACGGGCCTCTCGGTTTGAGAATATGATGATAATTTGAAAATATATCGATTAACCTTAAAAACAATCCCTTAAAGGGTGAAAACCTAAACCAACCACCAAACGACCCCGTAAGAGACATGGACACCTCGCACGGACCAATGTACCTTGTACGAACTGACCGCGTTGTCACGGGACTCCCAATTTGAGAATATGATGATAATTTCAAAATACGTAGATTAGGCTTGAAAACAACCCGTTTGAGGGTAAAAACCCAAACTAGCCACCTAACGACCCCCTAAGAGGCACGAACACCTCGTTCGGGACCAATCTAAGTTGTACGAACTGACAGTGTAGTCCCGGGCCTCTCGATTTGAGAATATGATAATAATTTGAAAATATATCTATTAAGCTTAAAAACAAGCCCTTAAAGGGTAAAAACCCAAACCAACCCCCAAACGGACCCGTCAGAGGCACGGACACCTCACACGGGACGAATGTAACTTGTACAAACTGACCTCATTATCACGGGTCTCCCAATTTGAGAATATGACGATAATTTCAAAATATGTAAATTAGGCTTGAAAATAATTCGTTTGGGGCTAAAACCGAAACCAGCCCCCTAACGGCCCTGCAAGAAGCAAGAAAACCTCACACGGGACCAATGTAAGTTGTACGAATGGACAACATTGTCACAGGATTCTCGGTTTGAGAATATGATGATAATTTGAAAATATATCGATTAATCTTAGAAAAAAGCCTTTAAAGGGTGAGAACCCAAACCAGCCCCGAAATAGCCCCGTAAAGGCATGAACACATCGCACGGGACCAATGTAATTTGTACAAACTGACCGAGTAGTTGCGGGTCTCTCAGTTTGAGAATATGACGATAATTTTAAAATATGTATATTAGGCTTAAAAATAAGTCCCTTAAGGGTGAAAACCCAAATCAGGCCCCAAATGACCCCCGTAAGAGGCACGAACACCTCGCACGGGACTAATGTAAGTTGTACGAACTAACAGCGTAATCATGGACCTCTCGGCTTTAGAATACGATGATAATTTAAAAATATATCGATTAAGCTTAAAAACAAGCCCTTAAAGAGTGAAAACATAAACCAGCCCCCAAATGGCACCGTAAATGGCACGAACACCTCGCACTGGACCAATGTAACTTGTATGAACTGATTGCGTAGTCGCGGGTCTCTCAGTTTGAGAATATAATGATAATTTCAAAATAGGTACATTAGTCTTAAAAATAAACCGTTTGAAGGTGAAAACCCAAACCAGCCCCTAAATGATCCCGTTAGAGGCACGAACACCTCGCACGGGAAAAATGTAAGTTGTACGAACTGATAGCATCGTCAACGGGCCTCCCGATATGAGAATATGATGATAATTTGAAAATATATCGATTAAGCTTAAAAATAAGCCCTTAAAGGGTGAAAACCCAAACCAGGGCCAAATGGCCCCGTAAGAGGCACCAACACCTCGCACGGGACCAATGTACCTTGTACGAACTGATCGCGTAGTCACAGGTCTCCCAATTGAGAATATGATGATAATTTCAAAATATGTAGATTAGGCTTGAAAACAACCCATTGGAGGGTGAAAACCCAAACTAGCCCCCTAACGGCACCCTAAGAGGCAAGAACATCTCGCACGGGACCAATGTAAGTTATACGAATTTACAACGTAGTCATGGTCCTCTCGGTTTGAGAATATGACGATAATTTTAAAATATATCGATTAAGATTAAAAATAAACCCTTAAAGGGTTAAAACCCAAACAAGACCCAAACGGCCCTGTAAGAGGCACGAACACCTTGCATGGGACCAAAGTAACTTGCACAAACTGACCGTGTAGTCACGGGTCTCCCAGTTTGATAATATGATAATAATTTCAAAATACGTAGATTAGGCTTAAAATAAGTCATTTGAAGGTGAAAACCCAAACCAGTCCCCAAACGACCCCGTAAGAGGCACGAACACCTCGCACAGGACCAATGTAACCTCTATGGACGGATTGTGTGGTCACGGGTCTCTCAATTTGAGAATATGATGATAATTTCAAAATACGTATATTATGCTTGAAAACATTCCATTTGAGGGTGAAAACTCAAACCAGCCCCCTAACGGCCCTGTAGGAGGCATAAACACCTCGCACGGGACCAATGTAACTTGTACGAACTAACCGCGTTGTCACGGCTCTCTCGGTTTGAGAATATGATGATAATTTCAAAATACGTAGATTAGGCTTAAAAACAAGTCGTTTGAGGGTGAAAACCCAAACCATCCCCCAAACGACCCCGTAAGAGGTACGAACACCTTGCACGGGACCAATGTAACTTGTACGAATTGACAGCGTAGTCACGGGCCTCTCAGTTTCGGATTATGATGATAATTTGAAAATATATCCATTAATCTTAAAAATAAGCCCTTAAAGGGTGCAAACCGAAACTAGCCCCCAAACGGCCCCGTAAGAGGCACGAACACCTCGCACGGGACCAATGTAACTTGTGCAAACTGACAACGTAGTCACGGGTCTCCCGATTTGAGAATATGATGATAATTTCAAAATACATATATTATGCTTGAAAACATTCCATTTGAGGGTGAAAACCCAAACCAGCCCCCAAACGACCCCGTAAGAGGCACGAACACCTCGCACGGGACCAATGTAACTTGTACAAATGGATCGCACTATCACGGGTCTCTCGATTTGAGAATATGACAATAATGTCAAATACGTATATTTTGCTTGAAAACAACGCATTTGAGGGTGAAAACCCAAACCAACCCCCTAACGACCCCGTAGGAGGCATGAACACCTCGTACGGGACCAATGTAACTTGTATGAACTGATCGATTAGTCACGGGTGTCTCGGTTTGAGAATATGATGATAATTTCAAAATACGTAGATTATTCTTAAAAATAAGCCGTTTGAGGGTGAAAACCCAAACCATCCCCCAAACGACCCTGTAAGAGGCATGAACACCTCGCACGGGACCAATGTAACTTGTACGAATTGACAGCGTAGTCATGGGCCTCTCGATTTCAGATTATGATGATAATTTGAAAATATATCCATTAAGCTTAAAAACAAGCCCTTAAAGGGGTGAAATCCCACACCAGCCCCCAAACGGCCCCGTAAGAGGCATGAACACCTCGCACAGGACCAATTAATTTATACAAACGGACCACGTAGTCTCGGGTCTCTCAGTTTGAGAATATGATGATAATTTTGAAATACATATATTAGGCTTGAAAATAACTCGTTTGAGGGTGAAAACCCAAACCATCCCCCAAATGGCCTCGTTAGAGGCACGAACACCTCACACGGGACTAATGTAACTTGTACGAACTGATCGCGTAGAAGCGGGTCTCCCAATTTGGGAATATGACGATAATTTCAAAATTTGAAGATTAGGCTTGAAAATAAGTCATTTGAGGGTGAAAACTCAAATCAGCCCCCAAACGGTCTCGTAAGAGACACGAACACCTCGCATGGGACTAATGTAACTTGTACGAACTGACAACGTAGTCATAGGCCTCTCAGGTAGTCATAACTTGCATAAGATTTTCAATTTTAGAATATAATAATAATTCCCAGTCCTATATATAATTTTTTAGCTTGAGTAAGCTTTTTTTTAAAATTACTTGGTTACTGATATCGTATCTTTTTTGTATCCTATTTTTTTGCAGGATAACAATTTATCGTTAGCATTTATTCACGGGGAACACACGGAGAACTCAATGGTTTACAACAAGGGGTTTAATAATGATTTTATTTTTTTGTGTTATGGCCGTGCGGGCTTTTGTAGTTTTATTGTAAACTTCTATAGCCCTGCGGCCTTTTGTAAGTTTATTTTTTATATTTTGTGGCCATGTGGGCTTTATGTTATCAAGGTTTTATATTAGCAGGGTTTAGAATGTCCAAAACATAGAGGAAACTTTGCCCAATTTCTTTTGGTGTGGTAACTACTAAAGACATGTAATATTTTGAAGTTTGTATGTACATTAGTTTATCAACAATGTGCAAGATTTGCAATTTGTGAATTTTCTTGTTTTCAAATAATTAATTTTTTTCTTTTATCCAAAAATTTGGCACAGTTCAAAACCGTGCCAAAAGTGTATCAAAGTTTTGCATGGTTTTGAACTGTGCCAAAATTTTATCAAAATGTGCTCAATTTGGAACAATTCAAATCTGTGCCAAAAGTGTGCCAGAAATATTAAATTCTGGCATGGTTTAAAAGTGTGCTAGAAGTGTTCATGTTTGGTCAAATCTGGCACACTTTTAAACCGTGCAAAAAAAAATGGCCATTTTGGAACACCTGATTCTAGCACATTTCAAAATCGTGCCATATTTGATGTGACACAGTTTTAAACCGTGCCAGGTTCTTATTTTTGGTGTAGTGACAAGTCGCGACCCAAAGCTGTGACCATGTTATGTATACAGTAATTTTGGTCACGGTACAAAGCCGTGACTAATTTGATTTCTACAGAAAATATATTCACGGCCTAAAGCCGTGACGAAGATTAATCATAAGATTAATAGCGACAACTTAAAGTCGTTATCAGGTTTGATTGTACAGAAAACATGGTCACAGCTGTGGGCCGTGACTAGATAGTTTTCAATCAGGTGATGGTCATGGGTTTGGGTCATGACCCAGCTTGTAAATAGGGTCAGGGCTATGGGCCTTGACCACATCCGTGACTATAAGAAGTCCATGACCAGGCAGTGGGTCAGAGATTTGGGCCATAACCACTGAAATTGGTCACGTCCGATTTGGTCACGGACCAAATCTACGACCCATACTACCTGGTCAAGGTTAAAGTCCGTGACTAATCGAGCAGTTTGGTGTAGTGTAAATTTTGAAAAGTGTATACATTAAATGGAGGAGTATCACACAATCACGAATTATTTATTCCACTATAGGAGCCAAATATGTTGCAAAATTATATGAACAAAAGAGGTTATATGGATACGGAACTTCATAAAGGACATTAGAGTGGTTCTTCTTTTGAAAGGGCCTAAGACCGTAGATGAGTAAGACACATAAGAGTTTAAAGGTCACATCTTGAAAAATATTGTACAAAAATGTGATGACTTACATAATCTTTATACATTAAAGGACTTTGACCAACATGAAAATGGATCGGGTGTTAAGTGCTTTGGCATATGGCAAAAACTAAGTGGGAGATATTTGGGATTTTTAGTCCTAAAACCATGTTTATGATATTTATGTAATCTTCTGTCATAACAATTCATCATAACCCTTTTGAAATAGAAAATCACGATTGTAGAAATGCTTTATATATGTTTGAAAATATATCGTAATGTTAGTCAATTGTACATAGTAGGAATTTTAGTGTGGGCATATATTATCAGAGTTTCGGTTCTATCATGATTGGAAAATTCACAACCTAGATAGGATGGTAAACATACTATTAATAAGGTTGGGTCTGGCCATCCCCGATCCCCGCCGTGGAGGGAAAGGATCCTTAGGGTCCCGCGCGTCCCTCTCGGGAGAGCGCTTCGGTCGGCGTCGTTTGAGATGTGGTGTAAAAATGTAGAGAGATTTAGAGTCGATAGTCTATTTTACTCAAAACAGACAAAAGAAAAAGGGGAAGCCAACCCGAAGGATGGAATCCAAAGGCATACTGGTGCGTGTGAAACCCAAATGATTCGAGAAGGGTTCGGAGGCTTGGTTACGAAATGGGAAGGTGTTAGGCACCCATTCCTCCCTTTCGGTCTCTCATGGATATTTTTTATTTTCCTTTATATTTTGCCCGTGATATGTGTGCATGTGTATATATAGAATGGAGGTTGGAATCTTCGACTTGTATCATGGAAGAGATAAAGCGAGTCATCCGTAAGAAGGTATAAGAATAATATTAGAAAGTAAGATTTACGCGATTACCCCTACGTTGATCGTTATAAGGGAACGATAACGCATATGCAGTACTACGTCACTAAGAACAAGTATATAGATTATGAGGAAATTGGATTTAGAGAAATGGAAAGTAAGAGAAAAAGTGAGAAAAGGACTCGAGTCTCGGGTTTTATCCCGAGACGCCTACGTAGCCTATAAAGGAATCAAAGTCCACGTAGTTCGCATACAAAATGAGGGGTGGGGTTTATCCCATAAATCCAAATGGGGAATATCTTATTTGTGAGTGTGTGAGTGCATAGAAAAAGTGTTTTAGTTGTGAGAAAAGTGTGGAAAAAGGGTGAGAATCCCTATTTGGAATTTATGAGCAAACCCTCTTTTTCTTATTTTTTGGGTTTTTTTATTTATATGAAAATATGAGATGTGCAATAATACAAAATAAAAAGTATATTAGGATGTGTGCGATGAGATAATAAAAGTGCTAAGTAAGAAAAGAAGTTATTGGGAATTTATGAGAATTTAAGAGAGAGTTTGAGAAAGTTGGACCTTCTTGAAGATCTTGAACTTGATCTTGAATGTTGGAGAGCAGATCTTGCACTTGGATGATGATGGAGAGCGGTTAATTCACCAAGTTTGATGAAAATGATGATGAAAAGTGGAAGTAAAAAAAGGATTTGGAAGTTGAAATCACGCTGCCTTCGAGAGAGGTTTTTGGGATTCGCTGAGAGAGATTTTTATCAGATCTGCCCCCCCTGAAAATGAGGTGAAGGCTTCCTTTTTATAAGCTCGGGTCAGTGCCAATCGTTATAGACATCTTCCTGCCACATGCCGATAGGCAGGGTCTGGAACCTGCCATTTGGCAGTGCACTTCAGGATTTTTCGGAAAATAGACCGCTGAGGGCAAAACGATTGTTAGAATAATGGAAGGGGCATACCGTTGGAATGGTAATTCAGAGACCTTCGAAAGTCCTTTGGACTTATCCCGGGTTTGAGAGTTGACTTTTCATCAAATATGGCTCGGAAGCATTTGTCGGTCCATTGGATGGGGAATCGTTCGGACGCAAATGGATCGTTCGTCCGTATGGTAAGTTCGAATCATGCAAGGGGAAGACCGTTGGAAAGGCTAGGAGATGTAATTCAACATTCCAAAGAGTTCGGCCCGGTTTGGAGAGTTGACTTTGGTCAACCGAGCCCGAGAAGCATTCGGTGACCTCTCGGAATCAAATAGATCGTTCGTCCGCATGGTAAGTCAGAATCGCGCACGGGAGAGACTGTTGGAAAGGGTATTTAGTTCCCTTCGAAGATGCATTTAGCCTCGATTGAGATGAAGAGTTAAAATAGATCAAACAGATCCCAAGAGCGCCCGGTGGCCTCTAGGTCAGGTTTCGGATGCAAACGGATCGTTCGTCCACATGGTAAGTCGGAATCGCGCACGGGGCAAACCATTGGAAGGGTATTCAGTTCCCTTCAAAGATTTATTAAGTCTCGATCAACATGAAGAGTTTGACTTTTTTGTCAAACTGAGCCGGGGAGTGCCTAGTGGCTTATAGGTCAGTACTCGGGACATGACCTAGGTTTTTAGTGATGAAGGGAGGTACTAGGGACCTAAGGAGAGTAAGGGGGTAACAGAATAGGGTGTCTACAGAGCCCCTAGACGGGTTGGTTTTGAACAAATGGTGACCGTATAATAGACACCTCATGATTCTTTTGAGTGAGTGTAACCGATTCAGAGGGTCGAGGCTGATTCTAAGGACCTAATGAGTGTGCTGGGGATGATCAATCTACAGATAAAGGCAAATCTATGGGCTTAGGGTACAGGTTCGATGACCGAGGTCAATTCTGACCTAAAATTAATGATGATCGAGGATAGGGATCAATTTTAACCCAACTCAGGAAATAATCGAAGACCGAGGTCAATTCTGACTTAAAGAATGGTAATGATATAGGACCGAGGTCAATTCTGACCTAACTCAGGTGACGATCCAAGACCGGGGTCAGTTCTGACCCAAAAGTGGTGACGATCGAGGATCGAGGTCAATTCTGACCTAAATCAGGTGACGATCCAAGACTGGGGCCATTTTTGACCCAAGAGTGGTGACGACCGAGGACCGAGGTCAATTTTGACCTAACTTAGGTGACGACCCAAGATCGAGGCCAATTATGACCCAAGAGTGGTGACTACCGAACACCGAGGTCAATTCTGACCTAACTCAGGTTACAGTCCAAGACCGGGGCCGATTCTGACCCAAGAGTGGTGATGACCGAGGATCGAGGTCAATTCTGACCTAACTAAGGTGATGATCCAAGACCGGAGCCAATTCTGACCTAGAGTGGTGACAACCGAGGACCAAGGTCAATTCTGACCTAACTCAGGTGACGATCCAATATCGGGGCCAATTCTGAGCCAAGAGTGGTGATGACCGAGGATCGAGGTCATTTATGACCTAACTCAGGTGACGATCCAAGACCGGGGCCAATTCTGACCCAAGAGTGGTGACGACCGAGGACTGAGATCAATTCTGGCCTAACTCAGGTGACGATCCAAGACCGGGGCCAATTCTAACCCAAGAGTGGATAAAGATGGGATTTTGATTCTGCTAGAGAAAGAGCTTTATGATTTTGATTTGAGCTGGGGAGGTGATAGCTGAGTAAACTTTTTAGGACACCTCGCAGGGGGAACAACCTAATTTGGTGCTGTAAGAGAAGTCCGTTGGGGGAAGTGATCAGGTGATCCTTAGGGATCCTCTGGAGGTTTGCCGGGAGGAGTTTCACTTGATTTTTGAGGATTCCGCTGGGGAAAGAGGGGTTCTGCTCAAGGGAAAGCAAAATTTTCTCGATGAACATGTTCAAAATCCATCCGGGGAGTTTTAGGAGTTTTCTGAGGATTTTTCGAAGCTTTCTGGTATTTTTTGGGAAATTTTGTATGACATTTGAGGTGGGCTTCCGTTCGGCATGGTATGAGGGGTGCCATTCGGCAGTGTCACGGACTTTTGGGCTACCTCGGGAAGGGGAGGAGGCAATGCATGATGCACTTGGTGATGTAAGGAGGATAGTTTCTGGAGATTCTATCCGACTGTCCCTGTTGAAGGACGTTCTGTTGAGCAAGGTGATTGATGTGAAGGACGGGCTGCAAGTGAGGCAGATGGCCCATTTATTTATTCTGCTGCTGTTGGGAGGTTTCATGGTGGCGTCGAGAGGCGACGTCGTCCATTTGCGATTTATGTCGTACTTGAGGTTGTTTTTTAATATCCCTTTCTATGATTGGGGGAGTCTGACCTTGGCGACCCTTTACTCTTCTTTGGATGCATTCAACCGGTGCTGTCGGCAGACCTTTACTGGGGCCACGTACCTTCTTGAGGTATTCTTAAATTTGTGCATTTTCTTTTCATGCATTTCGCATTTTCCTTTCATGCATTCGCATTTTCCTTATGCGTCTCTTTTTGTTTGCGAATTCAAACGTGGTTCTATGAGGTGATTGGGTGAAACACCCCACTGATCACTTTGAAGGATGACACTGTTGGGGACTTCTGCCGATTGTATCGATGGCGTAAGGCCAACCGACAGTCAAAGGGATCTCTCACCTTGGAGGCGGTGTGTCAGGTCTTGAATGACCTAACCAGTGGTAGGGTAAGACTCTTTCCATTTCAGTCTTGTTTTTTTTCACCTTTTGATCTTGTATTGATTTATGCTTTCTTGGAGATTTTCAGGTGACCTTTTATCCTAGGGTGACAGCCATTCAAGATGTGGGGGTGACCGGGGTGAATGCGCGGATGAGGCGTTTGCTGGTGCATGAGTTCGGCCATTCCTTGTACCTCAGGGAGAGCGTAATTCGCCAGATTGCTGAGGAGGAGGTGGTGGTGCCACCCACGCATCCTCCTACGTCTATGAGGCGGGAGCGACTATTGTCAAAGGATAAGAGGATCATGATGATGATTGGCGAGTCCTACCTTCTATACGCCGATACGGCTGGGTCGTATGACTATATAGATTTCGTGATAAGCTAGTTGATGGCGCCGTGCATATATGATGCCCTGCCCTTCCTTCCGATGGGTTCGAGTCGAGCTGTGGGATCTTCCCATAGCGGTGGTGGTTTGTCGGCATCTGTGACGGTGACGATCTCGGAGGTCCCTTTTGTGAGGTTGCATACCCCTTCGTACAACATCCGGCGAGCTGATGGAGGGATGGTGCCTATGGTGCGATAGTTCTGGAGGAGTTGGGTTTGATAGAGGAGGTCCTCCGACCTGCGGTATACCTTTCTGTTCCTTTCTCTTTTTCTTTTCTGTTTTGGTCATCCTTGCTTTGATACTGATTTTTCCTTTTCTTGCAGCAAGTCCGGATGTCGACCACTTGGCTCAGGGACATCAGAGACTGGATATCTTCGGCGACTGCCCTTATTCAGGATGCGATTCCTGTTCCTTCTTTCTTGGTGCCGTATGCCTCGTCCGGAGAGGATTCATGATCGGCTAGTGGTGGTGCGTCATCTCACCATAGGGGTAAGAGAGCATGTCGTAGGGGTGGAAGCTCTTAGTGAGAGAGACAGAGAGAGAGAGAGAGAGAGAGGATGTGGGTTGGGGCTGAGTCCCGTTGTTTTTTGCTTTTTCTTTTTTATTTCCTACAAAATTGATGTAACACAGAATACAAATATTAGCAATGCAATGGAGTTTTTTATTATCTTTTATTTATGATGAATGAATGCATGTACATGCACTTTTTACTTTGTTGCTGAGACCGTAAAAAGGAATATTTTTGAAATTTTTTTTAAGGAAAGTTTTTAAAAAAGAGAGAATATAAGGAGAAAAGGGGATTCTTGAAATTTTGTTGAGAATATCAATTTATTTTTATTGAATTTTCTGATTTGACAAAAGAGGAAAAAGGAAATTTCTAAAAATGGGGGGTTGGCGATCGGCAAGCACCCTGGACTGACTACCGACAGTTCAGTCCAGTCCTATCAATTGAAAGCTTTGAATGATACCCTCTTCAGCCTTTGGTACCTTTTGGGGTAGGATTCCCTCCTATTTCTGTAGGGATGATGTCCCTTGTAAGGGTTTTCAAGTATAAAAAGGGGTGAGGGTGGGGTGTTTTCATCACACCTTTGCATTCTTACCCACTTGTCCATTATCTTTTGGCCCTGCAAGATGGCTCTCCCTGGTAGCACCGAGTTTGCCAACTACCTCGAAGCCTTGGAAGCAATGTGCTCTTATAATTTCAACTATGATGCTTTCAACATGCGTCAAGTCTACCTGTAGCACAATTGGCCTTTTGAGTGGAACATGCTGATGACGGCGGTACAATTCTGGTACCCCGAAGACCATGTATTACACTTTGGGTTGGAAGAAGTTTGTCCTACCTACAAGGAACTTTCTTCCATGTTGGGTGTAAATCCTAGTGATGTTGCGGCTTTGCCCGAATTTTCCCGATCTCCCAGGGATTTATTGGCCGGGCTTCTTCATATTTTGCCTTCGTCCACCAGATCATTGGTTGCTGGAGGAATAATCTCCCTCCTGGGGGTACTGCGGTCCATGAATTTGCAGGAAGTAGGTGATGTTGGCTATGCTGGAGTCGTTGTTCTGGGCCTGGTTTCAAAATTGTTGTTGGTGACTGGGGTGGTGCAAGTGGACCCACAACTTGCAGCCATTACCTCGTGGATGTCATATCGTCTCAATCCTGCGGCGGTGATACTGGCGAAGACCCTGAATGGCCTGGATGCCTGGAGAGAAGGTTGTTCTGACTTTTTGAGGGGTATCCTTGTGATGCTGTTCATTTGGTTGTCTGAAAGATTTCGCTTGGCGACTCCTCCAGAGTATCCCTTGCCAGCTGTTCCCAACTTCTTTTCACGCTACTTCATCAGCGTTGGCTTATATGTTAAGAACTGGGAGAATCGGCTTTTGGTCCCATGGGTTGTATTGGTCAGTGCCTTGGTGGGGACAGTTGCAACCTGTTCTGGAGCTAGGAGAGTATTCATATGTGCGGATGGTTGGTCTCAGACAGACCTCTTTTTATTTCTTTTTCTTTTTTTTTTAAAACAAACCACAAATTTATTAACTAAGGTAGAATAGCCCTACGAAGTCTTATACAAGCTAGAGAAAGGGAATTAAAAAAACATATAAGAACTGAATTATTTGAAAATTTTGATGGATTAAACACCTTGCAGATCCATTTTGTAGTGGCCTCTAGCTGAGAAAGGAAGATCTCTGGCTTGACTGAAAGAAGAGTAACCTTTAGAATCTACTCCATGATTTGCTAGACTGTCTGCAACCTTCTTATTCTCCCTCCAAGTATGCTGAAATTTGACTTGAATCTTGTCTTGTAAGAGCTTGATTTCATAAAATACTTCAATAATGGACCAGAGAATCGACTTCGTAATACCATTAAGCATGTCAATCACCAATTTAGAATCAGATTCTACGATGATATTGTGCAGATTTAATGATATACAAAGTTTTAATCCCCTAAAAATGGCCAAAATCTCAGCTTTGTTATTGGTAATAAAACCTTCAAAAGAGGAGAAAGCCTTGATAAGCCAACCCCTGTGATCTCTGATTATACCACCTGATCCGGAAAGACCTGGATTCCCTTTGGAAGCTCCATCACAATTCATTTTAGAAAAACCATCAGGGGGTTTGATCCAATGGAAAATGAGAAAGTAATTTGGGACATATGAGGCAACATTTATCTTAAAAGATTGGATGATGAAATCAAAGTTTCTGGTAGAGGACTTGAAGGTTTTATGATAAGCACAAGATTGGATAAGATCATAAACTTGATGAATAATATTCTTGGCTATCATTTTAACACCATTAAAAACACATAAATTTCTGCAAATCCATATTTCCCAAATTATAGCAGCAGGAACAATGCTAAAGATGAATTTGAGATAATCTTGAGTGGGACACCTTAACCACCAGGACATAAGAGTCATGTGAAGAGACGAGTAAGAAATATGAACACCAAGCAGTTGAGCAAAGTGTTTCCATACTGATTTCGCAATAAGGCCATTTAGAAACAAATGGTGCATAGCTTCAGAAGAATTATAGCAACAACGACATCTGGACGCTAGTCTGATTCCCATTCCTTGAATAGTCGCATCTAAAGGGACAATATTGTGCAGACATTTCCAAAGAAATATAGATATTTGTTTTGGGATATCTGGATTCCAAATGAATTTAAACACGGTAGAGACAGGTTTAGCAGATCTGATAATCTGCCAAGAAGATTTAGATGAGAAAAAACCATCTTGACTGGGAGTCCAATATGTGGTTCCATTGATGATAGTTGAATATTGATCAGAGATGGTTTTAAAATTTTGAATTCTACGATGAGAAGCTGAGCCGATTTGAGTATCACCTCCCTTGTATTTTGCCCTGTATAGAACAGACCAAAGGCTAGGATTGGTTTTCAGGTTCCAATTGAGCTTCAAACTGGCTGAATTGCAAACATCTTCCATATTTCTGAACCCCAAACCACCTTCTTCAATAGGAAAACAGAGGTCAGACCATTTCTTCCAGTGAAATTTAGCACCAAAATCCTTAGTATGCCCCCACAAAAAATTACTGAGAAGATTATGGATAATTGAAATGGTCTTTTTCTAGGGTTTACAGCTGCTATAGTATGTACTGGGATAGATGATAGGACAGAAGATATGAGAGTTCTTCTTCCCGGGAGAGAAAGAAATTTAGAATGCCAAGAGTCGAGTCTAGCTCTGATTTTAAGGATTAGGTCTTCGAAATAGGAATGCTTACTTCTCCCATAAAAAATGGGACAACCAAGGTATCTAATGGGAGGTTTTTTTAATGACAGTTTAGAAATTTTGGCAATGGATTTAATTCTATTGGAAGAGATGGAGTGATGAACAGTGAAACTGCTTTTAGAAAAATTGATTAATTTCCCAGAAGCAATTTCAAATTTTTTTAGGAACTTGATCAAGTTCTTGATGCTATGAGGACCCCCATTGCAGAAAAGAATAGTGTCATCAGCAAAACTTAAATTACTTATGAGGGGACTATTTCTAGGGAGAGAATAAGGTTTAATATGGCCATTGGAAACTAGCTTATGCAAGCCTTTATTAAAGGTTTCAGCTACCAAAACAAATAGACCAGGAGAGAGGGGATACCCCTGCTTGAGACCTCTAAAAGACTTGAAAAAACCAGCGCTTTGACCATTGATAATAGTTGAAAACCAGTTATTTGAAATAATCCTCCAAATTCTATCAATCCAGATTTCAGAGAACCCAAATTTTCTAAGGGTTTTGATGAGGAATAACCATGAAACTCTATCATACGCTTTTGATAGGTCTAATTTGATGATAACATTAGAACCAAAGGTCTTCTTACCAATGTTCTGCATAATCTCTTGAGCAAGGAGAATATTATCAGTCACTTTTCTACCTTTGATGAAGCCAGTTTGAGATAGGCCAATAATGGAAGGTAGAACTTGAGAAAGTCTTAAAGCAAGGATTTTTGTAATTATCTTGAAACATAAATTATAAAGGCTAATAGGCCTAAAATCTGTGCAAACTGAGGGATTAGTGGTCTTTGGAATGAAGATAATGTTGGTGCTAGTCCAGCTTTTAGGGAGTTCACCACCTGAAAAGAAATAACAAACAGCATTTATAAGGTCAGATTTGATGATTTGCCAAAATGTTTTATAAAATATTCCATGGTATCCATCTGGGCCAGGGCAACCATCTTCATTAAGGTCTTGGATGGTACTCCAAATCTCCTCTTCATTTGGTATAGCATCTAGCATGAAGATTTTCTCACTGGATAAAGAAAGATCAATATCTTGAATGATTTCATCTTCCCCATCAATGATATTAGCTTTAAAAATGTCTTCAAAGTAATCTACAAAAGTTTTTTTTCACCCCTTCAAGATTTTCAATCCAAATCCCATCTTTATTTTTAACTTTGTGGATCATTTGCTTCAATCTCTTGGCCTTGACAGAGGTATGGAAAAGTTTGGAGTTAGTGGCTCCTTCCAAAAGCCATTTACCTCTCATTTTTTGCCTCCTAAAGATTTCTTCCTTGCTAAGAGCTTGGAGTAGATTTGCTTTAGAAAGAGCTAGCTGGTCCCTATTAGCAGGAGTTGGGGAGGTTTCAAATATAATTTCCTTTGACAGCACCTCATCTTCAAATCTGGAAATTTCTTCAAAAACATTCTTGTATGAACGTTTATTCCAAGACACTAGAGAAGATTTAAGCCTTTGAAGCTTGGTGTAGAATATTCTGAGAGGGTTCCCAAAAGCCTCCACATTCCAAGAATTTTCAATAACAGATTTAATGTATCTATGCTGGCACCAAAGATTTAAGAATTTGAAAGGTTTTTTTATTAAATCAGATTGGGAAAGAACAGAGAAAAGAAGAGGGAAATGATCATAAGATGTCTTGCTTAAATGTGATAAAGAAAAATTAGGGAATGTATCACCCCACTCAATTGATGCTAGGCCTCTATCAAGCCTAGACCAAATTCTATCACTCTCTTTATTATTGTGCCATGCGAACTTAGAACCAGAGAATTTAACTTCCAAAAGAGCAGCTGTAGAGATGAAATTATTGAAATCTTCTACATCTCTAAAGTCAATCTCCTGACCACCCAACTTTTCATCACTCTTAGTAGTAATATTGAAATCTACAGTAATCAACCAAGGTTGATTATTAGAGATATTTTTGTGCTGCAACAAGCTAGCCCACAAATCAGTTCTTTCATGCCTGGTGCATTTTGCATAAACAATGGAGATGAAAACATCACATTGGATATGAGGATGAGTGATTTTGACTAAAATGGACTGGTCATGATTCAATATTTCAACACAGGTAGTTCCAAACCTCCATAGAAATCAGATTTATTTCCCTTGGCGGGTTTTGCACCAATTCGACTGGGCGCAGGTCGTGCCCCCTCGGACCTCAAATTTCTTTCCAATAGAAGATTTGACTGAGCGCTTGCGTCTGTTGCTTGGGTCTCTGTGGGAAAATTGGCATCTGTCGACCCATCCCTCTCAGTCTGTCGGGGAGGTTTGGCATGTCCCCAAAGATTATATGAAGTGGTTGTGGAGGAAAGTAGCCAGTAAAATGTTGGAAGTGGAGACTGGATAAAGATGGTTTGGTTTATCTAACATCATGGAAGGGGGTGTTGTGGTCTTTTAGAAGATGGTTAAGGATCATCGATCCATGAAATGTTTACGGCACTCTATTAAGGCAGGAGAAATTTGGGGACCTCAGGATGAGGGTGCAAGCTCCTCTGGTGGCTGTGGGTAGGACTCTTTGGGAGTTTATTTATGTAATAGGGAATGTATGTGGGGATTTTATTTGGCTTTTTATGGTAGTAGGCAACGGGAGTTATCCATTTCTTTTTCTTATGTAATCTGTGCTGAATTTTCTTATTAATGAAATAAACAAGTTTCTGATCATTCAGCTATGCCTTTCAATGAATTTTTCATTTTGAATTATCTATACTGATCGCTAAGGAATACATAATCCTTTTGTTCAAGTATTCTTATAATGAACCGTCGTTCTCGGAGGTAAGAAAAGAATAGTATTTTGTGAAAAATAAAGAGTGGCATTCATGTGAGGTGTATGAGCTTCCTACGTACCTCTGGGGTTTTTGAAAAGTTTTAAAATAGTTTTTGTAGAGGATCAAGAACACGTAGTTCTAGGTAGAGAGAAATGAAGAGTTTTTTTTAGAATAGAAAGGGGATGAGAAGAGTCGTAGCGCGCCAAGATTTCAGACTTAGGGGTAGAATTTCTTGAGACGGTCCAGATTGACTGGACGAGCCATCTCTTCCCCATCTAGGTCAGTGATCATGGTGGAACCATCGAATAATATTTTATTCATAATGTAGGGGCCGCTCCAATTGGGCTTGAATTTCCCTCTGGGGTCCCAGATGGGTTCTATTATCTCCTTGAGGGATAAATCTCCCTCTCGGACAGCGCGATCTTTGACTCTCTTGTTAAATGATCGCGTTATTCGGCGATGGTACCCTTGTATGTGGTGCAGTGCTTTTAACCTTCTTTCATCTAGGAGGTCCAGCTCATCGAGACGGCTTTGGCACCAGTCTTCTTCACTAACTTTGCTTTCGAGCATGATGCGTAGAGAGGGTATTTCCAACTCCGTAGGTAGGACTGCTTCCATGCCATAGACCAAGGAGTAAGGGGTAGCCCCAGTATAAGTTCGGATTGAGGTTCGATATCCCCAGAGGGTGTACGGGATTCGGTCGGACCAATGTCTATAACTTTCAGTCATCTTGTTGATGATGGCTTTGAGGTTTTTGTTGGCGGCTTCAACTGCACCATTGGTCTGAGGTCGGTAGGGAGAAGATTTGTGTCTCTGAATCCCATACTCATTGACTACTTCCGTGACCTCTACTTCGAAATGCGACCCGTTATATGATACCAGCTCGTACAGGACCCCATATCGATAGATGGTATTTTTCTTGAGGAATTTGTCCAATTTTTTGGCGTTCAATACTGCGTATGACTCAACTTCGACCCATTTGGTAAAGTAATCGATGGCGACATGAACTCATGTCTGTTTGAATCCATTGGTGTAACCTTTCCTATGATGTCGACACCCCAGGTAGAGAACGGATAGGGAGAGGTCATGTTCTGTAACTCTCACGGAGGCAAGTGTTGAAGGTTGGAAAATTATTGGCATTTGAGGCATCTCCGAATATAGGCGATGCAATCCTGGATCACGGTGGTCCAGTAGTAGCCCTGTCGGATGATCTTCTTGGCAAGCATATGACAATTCATGTGGGGTCCGCATTCCCCGCTGTGGACTTTCTGCATTATTTTCTCAATTCCGTCCCCTGCGATGCAGTGTAGATGAGTTCCATCTAAGTTCCTCTTGATTAGGGCTTTAAGACAAATAATGTACTGGGCGGCCAGTCTTCAGAGAGTTATTTGATCTTTCTTGTTGGAACCCTCAAGATACCTACCAGGTTTGAGGAGGCACCAGATATCATAGTACCAACAATCGTCTAGTTAGGGATCTTCGGTAAAGACAAGCTCAATATGGTAGCAATGGGTCGGTTTGTTTTGCTTTTGAACTAGGAAGGGGGTCATTGTTGTTCCCATAGGCATGTCGACCATGGAGGCCAAGGTAGCGAGAGCATTAGCTAGGTTATTATTTACTCGGGGTAGGTAATGGAAGGTGATATCTCAGAATCGGGAGGCTACCGCTTCTAATTGGGCATGAAAGGGTTGGAGTTTTACGTCCTCGACTTTCTACTTTCTGAGCACTTGACCGATGATAAGGGAAGAATCCCCGTAGATGTCAAGGTATTGAATATCTTTCTTGAGAGCAAATTTTAGGCCCACGGTGCATGCCTCGTATTTCGTCATGTTGTTGGTTCAAGGGAAATCCAATTTGATGGCGATGGGAGTATGGGAGTCATCTGGGGCGATCAAAATTATCCTAATGCCATATCCCTTTTTGTTGGCAGCACCATCAAAGAATATTTTTCATCGAAGGCAGTCTTGAGTGGTGCAGAGGATATTTTCATCTGGGAATTCGGAGATCCGAACCTCCGCTTCTTCTACAGGGTAATCGGTGAGGTAGTCAGAGATGGATCTTCCCTTAATAGCTTTTTGTGTGACGTACACGATATCGAACTCAGTTAAGAGTATCAACCATCGAGCCATTCGAATGGATAAGGCGAGTTTCTCAAGAAGGTATTTGATGGGATCCATTCGGGATACATGTTTGATGGGGAAGGCGGAGCATGTACTGTCATAATTTTCGGTGACCTAGATAAGGGAGACACACGCCTTTTCTAAAGCAGTGTAGTTGACTTCGTACCCGACTAATTTTCGACTGGCGTAATATATGGCCCTTTCTTTGCGGGAGTCTTCAAGGTATTGGGCTAGCAAAGCCTCAGAGGCAGTGTTGATTATGGTTAGGTATAGGAGCAATGGGATGCCAGATTATGGTGGCATGAGCACTGGAAGTTGGGTCAGGTATTGTTTGATACGGTCAAAATCTTCTTGGCAGGACTCGTTCCAAACCTTTGTTGAATCCTTTCGGAGGAGCTTGAAGATTGGTTCACAGATGGAGGTTAGCTGGCTGATGAACCGGCTGATATATTATAATTTACCAAGCAAACCTCAGACTTCTTTCTCTGTTCGGGTGGTGGCATCTCAAGTATGGCCTTCAGTTTTACAGGATTTACTTCTATCCCCTTTTCGCTGACAACGAATCCTACGTGTTTTCCTTTTATAATGCTGAAGACACACTTTTGTGTATTAATTCGCATCTGATACCGTCGCATTCGTTCGAAGAACTTCCCGAGAGCGGGAACATGACCTTCTCTAGTTTTGGACTTGATAATCATATCATCCACATAAACCTCGACCTCTTTTTGAATCAGATCATTAAGGATGGTTGTGGCAACCCTTTAGTAGGTAGGCCCAGCATTCTTGAGACTGAACTTCATAACAGTGTAGCAAAAGGTACCCCATGGGGTGATGGATGTGGTTTTTTCTTGGTGGTCAGGGTGCATCTTGATTTGGTTGTATCCGGCAAACCTGTCGATGAATGACTTGAGAGCGTGACTTGTTGTGTTGTCCACGATCATGTCGATATTGGGTAGCGAATAATCATCCTTTGGAGAAGCTTTTTTAAATCTCGATAGTCCACACACATTAAGATCTTCCCTCCTAATTTTGGTACATGTACAACGTTGGCTAGCCATGTGGGATATTCGATCACTCGAATAAAACCCACGTTCAACTGTTTGACCACCTCTTCTTTGACCTTGAGCGACCATTCGGTGCGAAGTTTTCTTAATTTTTGTTTAACCGGCTTGTAATTTGGGAGAGTGGGGATCTCGTACTGAGCTATTTCAGGATCAATGCCAGGCATATCATCATAGGACCATGCGAAGACATCCACGAACTCCTTCAGTAATTCTTTGAGTTGTGCACGCTCATGCTCGTCAAGTGTGGCCCCTATCCTAATCTCGCACAGTTGGCTACTAGAATCAAGATTAATAACAACAGTACCTTCTTCATTAACTTGAACGCGGTTATGTTGTTTATTATTAACCTTATTTAGATCAATTAAGAATTTTTCATTTGCAAAATCATCATCATCAAAAGTTTGATTAGAATTCAAGTAGTTAATGTAAGGCACAGTAAGATACTCAAAATCTTCGTTTATTTCATTGATATGAAAAACAACATTGAGAACCTCATCAAAAGAGGTCTCGATTACATTTGAGCAAGTATAGACAACATAAGAAGAATAGGGTAAACATTGGGGTTAGGGGAGATTTCAAGAAGTAGAACTGGCGCAGTATGCTAGTTGAGGAAGGGTGTATCAGCAGCTTTAATCAGATGGGATGAATCCATTGATGTAGTGCCTGAATGAACCATGCAGTGTGCCAGCCCAAGTATCTGCAAGTTGACGAAATATTCGGAATCACTTTCCTTAGTCTCTTCGGTATCTTTGATGAGAGGTTTCACCTCGTGTGGGAAACTTTCGGCCGTTGGGTAGCTATCTTGAAAAAAGATCTCCATTTTCGGCCTCATCTTCTTGTTTGTGTGGTCATACCATGGTTCTGGAAAACCACAAAAGGGGAAATCCTCGCCTTCTTTGATGAATCGTCCATTTAAGGAGTCTCATCAAATAGTTCGGATGCAGTCTAATCTTCTCTTTGGTCGAGACTGGTGGATCATTCTGAGCTCTCGTCCTGATGGTTGATACCCCAAGCCGCAAGGAGGGAAAGCTTTATTCAATTTGATGGGCTCAAGTATCCCTTGCTACCTTTGCCCTAGCCCTAGTCCGGGCATGAAGTGCATGTTTCTAAACATCTGAATCATATTAACATTGTCATGAGGGTCATATTCTGGACAAACCCTTTCTTTGAAACCGTCCCCCGCCGAGAGTAGGAGTGGCTCAATGCAAAATCCTGATAGGAGCATATCATTTGAACCGTGATGTATCTCAAGAATTGGACTGCTGGTGCTTGCACCCTCGGTATTTTCATCATCGCCTAAAATGGTGATGACTCGCCCGTCGGCAAATAACTTCAATTTCTAATGGAGCGAGAAAGACACACCATTGATGTTGTGGATCCAGGGGCGTCCGAGCAACAGCTTGAAACAAGCTGGGATGTCGATGCCTTGGAATTCAACGATAGGGTTTATAGGGCCAACCCCTATTGCAAGTTTTATGGATCCCATCACCTCATGATGGGTATTATCATAGGCATGCATGGCGGCGGAGGTTGAAGTGAGGTCGCTTTATTTCAGGACTAAACACTTAAAGGTTCTCAATGGGCATACATTCAAGGTGGATCCGTTATCGACAAGAAAGAGTGTAACAAGCTTCCCCATAACTTCGACGGAGATGTTGGGTGCATGATTGTGATTCGGCCCAATTCTGGGGATTTCTTCTTCAGAAAATAATAGCATTTGGGTCGAGGTTAAGGATCCGACCAGATTAACCTCTTCTTCTGGTGTGGTAGATGGAGGAACTATGGGTCCAGTGAGTAACTTGATTAAAGCATTTATGTGCAGCTGGGAAGACATTAAAAGCCCCATAGAGTGATGTTAGCTTGGGTTTTCTTCAGTTGATCGAGGATCTTGCTTTCCTAGACGGTAATCTCTAGCATAGGAAGGTTTTCAATGCCTTTCCCTCTGTCGTTTGCTAGTAGTGTGCTTGGAACCTGGTAATGTCTCCCTGATCTGGTCATGTGATTTACTGAAGAAGAAAAGAACGTGAAGCTCATTTCCTCATCAATCTCAGGTTATTCTGCCACCCTATTTATTTCTCCGAGGAGTTATTCAAATGTGATCATCCCACATATGTCGGCTATTGGGCCAGCTCTTCCTAAAGCTTGTTCTTCACTCGAATCTTTGAATTCTTCCCCCCATCCGGTGGTAACAATTATCTCTTTCCCTCTAAAGTTGATGCATTCCACAACTTCAACTTCTTCATTATACAGGTCCTCCCATTCTGTAGGGATATGTGTGATTGAAGGTACCAAACGCCCTTGTAGCTTCAAAGTGTCAAGTAACCCGGTGATACTGCAAATGCTGTTGGTTTTCCCGAATAATTCTGCCATAGTCTGGACAACATCATCTAAGTTGACTTTGTCGGTTGGTACCACCCATTTGTCTGAATCTTGGGCCCATTTATGTGCTTCCAAGAACAGTGTACTGAATCTTTGGCAATCGATGACCATTTGTGAGGGAAATTTCATTTCGAACTCTAGGAGTTGGTTTAACACCTCTAATAATTCCATACTTCCATTTTCAGAACAGATACGAACAGCGATGCATGCTCTGGTAAGGAGTGACAGTGCTTGATCAGTGAGGCTAGTGGGGTGTAGGAGGAAATATGGGCAAATTTGTAGAGGTTTAGGAGAGTATATGGGTGTGATTTGAGTTGAGGGATCGAAGTATGGATTTTCTTCCAAGAATATGGCATTGCTGTGATTTGGGAGTGGATTGTGAGTAGTGTTTGGCTTAGGATTGGCTGGTGGGGCGATGGTACCCCGGTCAATGAGATCTTGGATTATGTTCCGAAGGTGACAGCATTGGTTAGTGGTATGGCCATCAGTTTGGTGAAAGGCGCAATGAGCATCGGTCTTGAAGTTTCTTGGGAGTGGATTTGGTAATGGACGTGGGTCCAAGGGTTTCATGAGGTTTCGGCTTAATAGGGATTGGTAAAATTTGGAGAGGGGAGCATGGAGCTCAGTGTATTCCGTTCGGATGGGGGCAGGGCGACTTTCTGGTTCCCATGATGTGGTTGGTTGAGAGATGTTGTTGATGGTTGAGACGGTGGCACTGGCAGGCTTGTCATATTTTCTAGGGGTGAAATGTTCGGACAACTTCTTCTGTTCAACCTCTGTTTTAACGAGGATTTACTCTATTTATACTCCAGCCTCTCTAAGAGCTCGAAAGTGAGGATAGTATTATCCTCCCATCGTCGCTCGGACATGGGGCAAGAATTTCTTCTTCACTATATTGACATGTTCTTCTTCAGATGGACGATTGGTCATGGTAGCCGCTTGCTCCCTCCACCAGGTTATGAAGTTACTGACTGATTCTCCAGGATCTTATTTGAGAAGCTCTAAATCACGATGGGTAACCTCAAACTCTTCGTTGTATTTATACTGCGACATGAATTCTGGGTCTACATCCTCCCAACTACGGATTCTGGATTCCTCAAGAGATAAAAACCATCGGAGGGCACTATCCTTTAAAGTTTGCTGAAATAATTGGTCCATCACCTCTTCAGAAGCCCCTAGTATAGTCATGGAATGAAGGTAACTGCGAAGATAAACAATTGAGGGGCCACTCCCTCCGAACTTCTTGATATTTGGCATCTTGAACTTCTTAGGTAACCTCGCTTTAGGATAAGGAAACATGTGGGTGTAGTCCATGTAATTCCCAGAGATCTTGACTTGGTAGAACTTCTTGGTGAGCATATTAAGATCCTCTTTGAATTTATTCAACTCTTTCTCCATTGGATCAGCGACCACAGGCAAGTTGGCCATAGGCTGGGAAATGTTTGGCATTGAAAGCTGGGCAGGCGGCGGCCCATTGGCAGGAGGGGCACGTGGAGCGTGCTGATATTCTTCCAAAACCCAGATAGTCTCGGGTGGACCCATATCATGAGGGAATAGGGCCTCGAGCTCTTGAGGAATAGGAACTTGGTTTTGTTGCATCTCTCATACCTCGGTTTGGAGGTTGTCAATCTTGGACACGAGCTGAGCTAGGACTGTCGTCAGATCCGGCTGCATGACTGGTACTTGATCTGTATTCTTCATAGAAAATGGATGGATTTCTAACTCAGAAGAAGTAGTAGAGGAACGGATGAAACTCTGGGGTGATTTGACTGAAGACCAAAGCCAATAAGGAGCCAGGCCAAGGGCTTGCGATCGACCTAAGAAGGCATAGGATGAGATTTATTTTTGAGAAAAAAGGAGGAAACTATTTTTGGATTTTTGATAAAAAAAAAAAGGGAGAAATGTTTTTGAATTTTTGATAAAGAAGGGAAAAATGTTTTTGGATTTTTAATAAAGAAGGGAGAAATGTTTTTGGAGACGGAACTCAGCATGATTATTATGATTATTGTATTCTCACTTGTATTTAATTCTCCTAAATGCAATGTTGGACAGGACCCGAGCCTCGAAAAGTGGGGTTTTTAATATATGAAAAGCTACGGTTGGACTTGTAACCAGGCTCACGGATAGGGTCCCATTTTAAAAATGAGTGAAAATTGGGCAGCAGATCGACCCAAAATTTTGGCAGAGTTTCGGGTTGAAACCGGCAATCTAAAGTGCGTGTCCTAGGTCTGACACCTATATGCGGGTATGAAGTTGGTGGGGTGAATCGGCATGGGTTCCACCCTTTAGCGTGACTTCCACGATATATGTTTTGCTCTTACGGGCAATAGGTACGTGTGGACAAGCCATTTGATATACCTGAGTGTACATGAATTGCTTCACCATATACCTCGTGGGGATGGTATGTGTGAGAGCGAATTCGATATACTCGACGTACGTGAACGAATTTTCTGCGATATACCTCCCATCATGACTTCGGTCAAGAGGTACGATGCGGGGGAACCGTTCGATATACGTCGAAGGTACTTGGCCAATGGAAGGTGATAGTCATATCGCTTAGGCTAACTGCGACCTGCCGGACTAGTGCCCATCACGAAGTGACCCTCCAGTTACTGGGTAAAATTCGGTCAATATCAATGCTGTTTGGTGATGTTGTGTGAATCATGCATGATTCTTTTATGAGTATCTTATGATGAGAATGCCTTTCTTGATTATGCCAAACTGGGAGGGAAGTATAAGTATCCCAAAAGGTGCACCAAGTATGGATGGGTGATGAGTGAAACATGGGGATATATGTGATCCTCGGTGCACGTGGTGTGAAGTGTACATGGAAAAATTTCTACAAGTGTGTGAATATAAGCATAAGCATGGGATACACATGAGAAAGGGGAACATGCAGATATGGGGGGAAATATAAGCAAATATAACATTCATGTAAATAGAGTCAAGCCCACAAATAAACACATGTCCCCAGTAGAGTTTCCACTGTGGCCATCCCCAATCCCCGTCGCGGAAGGAAAGGATCCTTCGAATCCTGCGCGTCCCTCTCAGGAGAGCACTTCGGTCGGTGTTGTTTGAGAAGTGGTGTAAAAATGTAGAGAGATTTATAATCGCCAGTCTATTTTACTCAAAGAAGACAAAAGAAAAAGGGGAAGCCACCCCAAAGGATGGCATCCAAAGACATACTGGTGTGTGTGAAACTAAAATAATTTGAGACTGGTTCAGAGGCTTGGTTACGAAATGGGAAGGTGTTAGGCACCGATTCCGCCCTTTCGGTCTCTCATGGATATTTTCTATTTTCCTTTATATTTGCCCCCGTGTTATGTGTGCATGTGTATATATAGAATGGAGGTCGGAATCTTCGACTTGTATCATGGAAGAGATAAAGTGAGTCATCCATAGGAAGGTATAAGAATAATATTAGAAAGTAAGATTTACGCGATTACCCCTACGTTGATCGTTATATGGGAACGATAACACATATGGAGTAATACGTCACTAAGAACAAGTATATAGAATATGAGGAAATTGGATTTAGAGAAAATGGAAAATAAGAGAAAAAGTGAGAAAAGGACTTGAGTCTCGGGTTTTACCCCGAGACGCCTACGTAGCCTATAAATGCATCAAAATCCATGTAGTTCGCATACAAAATGAGGGGTGGGGTTTATCCCATAAATCCAAATGGGGAATCTCTTATTTGTGACTGTGAGTGTGTGTGTGTAGAAAAAGTGTTTTAGTTGTGAGAAAAGTGTGGAAAATGTGTGAGAATCCCTATTTGGAATTTATGAGCAAACCCTCTTTTTCTTTTTTTTTGGTTTTCTTAATTTATATGAAAATATGAGATGTGCAATAATACTAAATAAAAAGTATATTAGGATGTGTGAGATGAGATAATAAAAGTGTTAAGTAAGAAAACAATTTATTAGGAATTTAAGAGAATTTAAGAGAGAGTTTGAGAAAGTTGGACCCTCTTGAAGATCTTGAACTTGATCTTGAATGTTGGAGAGCAGCCCTTGCACTTAGATGATGATGGAGAGTGGTTAATTCACCAACTTTGATGAAAAGGATGATGAAAAGGGGAAGTAAAAATAGGATTTGGAAGTTGAAATCACGTTGCTTTCGAGAGAGGTTTTTGGGATTCGCTGAGAGAGATTTTTATCAGATCTGGGCTCCCCCTGCAAATGAGGTGAAGGCTTATTTTTTATAGGATCAGGTCAGTGCCGATCGGCATAGAACTGTTCCTGCCTATTGGCAGGTGCCGATAGGCAGGGTCTAGAACCTGTCATTTGGCAGTGCGCTTCAGGCTTTTTCAAAAAATTGGTCATCGAGGGAAAACCATTGGTCAGAATTGCACATGGGGTATACCATTGGAAAGTTAATTCAGAGACTTTCAAAAGTCCTTTGGACCACTCCCGGGTTTGGGAGTTAACTTCGGGTCAAATATGGCTCGAAAGCATTTGTCGGTCCATTAAACGGGGAATCGTTCGGACGCAAATGGATCGTTCGTCCGCATGGTAAGTCCGAATCGCGCACGGGGTGGACCGTTGGAAAGGTTAGGAGATGTAATTTGACATTCCAAAGAGTTTGGCCCGATATGGAGAGTTTACTTTGGTCAATAGGGCCTGAGAAGAATTCGGTGACCTCTCGAAGTCAAATGGATCATTCGTCCGCATGGTAATTCGGAATCGCGCACGGGATGGACCGTTGGAAAGGGTATGCAGTGCCCTTTAAACATACATTCAGCCTCGGTCGAGATGAGGTGTTGACATAGTTCAAACAGAGTCCGGGAGAGCCCGATGGCCTCTAGGTCAGGTTTCGGACGCAAACGGATCGTTTGTCCACATGGTAAGTCAGAATCGCGCACGGGGAAGACCGTTGGAAAGGGTATTCAGTGACCTTCGAAGATTCATTGAGTCTCAATCGAGATGAAGAGTTTGACATTTTGGTCAAACTGAGCCGGGGAGTGTTCGATAATTTCTAGGTCAGTACTCGGGACATGACCTAGGTTTGTAGTGATGAAGGGGGGTACTAGGGACCTAAGGAGAGTTAGGGGGTAACAGAATGGGGTGTCTACACTTGGAGTACATTCTTAGTAGTTTATCTTGACTATAAAAACTTGTTTGATGGTTCGAGAACTTATTTGATAGTTCAAGGAAGATTGTATGCTTTATGTGGAGTGAAATCAGAATCAATTAGTGGAATTAATTACAATTAAATGGAAAGAATAAAAAAATTACATGGGAGTAATTTGGAATTTCATTTTTATGTTTGGAAGACAATTTTACTTATTAGCCTTAGGTCCCAAATATAGTCCTTATTTATATGTCATCTATTTTTTATCGGTTTCCTCTTACACCTTAGTTGTTCTAAAGTCCTTTAAGTAAGAAGCTTAAGGAGGACTCTTATAAGTCTTATTACTTAGTCTACCACTAAATTAAGATTGACGGTCGATAAAATTGGGATAAGAGTGGTTAGAGGAGAAAATAATTGTAATGGAGAGAGAGGAAAATAAAAAAATTATCAAGATATTCTGAAAGATCTTCGAAGGATAAGAAGACCAATATTCTTCTCACATCAAAGGATCATATATTGGAAGACAAAGGAATGTTTAATATCAACATCTATATCAACTTGGCTCCACTTCATGGATAGATGATAAGATCCTCATAGGTATGAACTCACAAACCCTAGCTTTCATGTCTAAATGTTTTAATGCATTTAGTTTCTTCCAATTCACTCAAGATTGATCAAGCTACTTATAAAAAGATTTTAAAAGTCTCATCCCATCAATTGGTATCACAGAACTTGGTTTTGGGATCAATATTGATTGAATTGAAATGACTTTGTCCATATGAATGCAAAATACTAGTCTATATAAAATAACATATATGTATGAATTTTTGTACACACTTTATATTGTAGGATTTTTTTTGATATACTACCCATTATCTATGATGCATTTATCCCATTATTAATCTTAGTTACTCATATTATATTCGTTTGGGTTTTATACTTAAGCTTTTTGCTTTTTTGCACTGATCGATAAATGTATGTGAGTATTGACAAGGTGTATGTATTTTTTGTGGTCATTTTTCTATTTATTTCGTCAATTATCATCAATCGTTTCAAGTTCAAGAAGGTACAGATCCAGAAAGTCAGAGATCAAAAGGAAGTTTTTTTTTATCCTGAATTCGTTCAAACGGTTGTTTTAGCCACTCTCACGGTGTTTGTCATTGTAGAATGAATTTTTCACAATAGGATGGATTTCACACATCTCCGTTCTCATGCCCGTTCAACTTCCCTTTATTACTCCTTTTAATGAAGGAAAATGCTATGTGTCCCAAACAACTCCCCCAAATCATCCCCCAAATAGATTTAAGTGTTATACCTTATGGTATGGGTCCCGCCAGGGCACAACTCATCAATGCTATTTGGGGGAGATTTGGTGGAGTTATTTGGTACCCATAGCACCACTCTATAATTAAACCATTCGCATGTCCCATTTTCCAACTGTTCGAACACTCCCAACATAATTTTATCTGAAAACACGAGGGGATCTTTTTGGGTGATGATCTCGAGATGTCCAAATTCACGGGACACCTTAATTAGCTGGACATGCGGATTATGATCAGATAAGGATGGGAAGAGGTGTCCAATTGGACTCTACATCTTCCAGTTTAGGCATTGATAGAGAGGGGATTTATTTCCTTGTTTTATATTGCACATTATTTTATGATTGCTTTATAATTATACCATATAATTAATTATGCTAATAATTTCATGTGATAATTAATCTCATTAATTAGGGTCCCATATTAATTATGGACAACATGGTAATTAAGTGTGTGACCTGGCTTAGATCACGATTTTATGAAAAATCAAAATTTTTTATTCCTTTTCAAATTGAATTAAATCATGTAATTAATTTATCGTGTAATTACTTATAGTCTCGAATTTTATTTCAAATAAGTGATGTGATTTCTCCTTTGTTAGCTTTGGCTTCCCTATATAAGGGAGGTATGTTATCATGGGATCATAAGGTTTTCGAAATAATGAGACCAGACTCTGATTTATTTTTAATGGTGATGTGATTTATTCCTCGTATTAGCATAGACTTTCCTCCTCAACGAAGGGAATTTATCATAGTAACATAAGATTTTGAAATTAATATAGTGAGACCATATATTTTAATTCGGACAGTAATTTAGGATATTATGAATAATTTATTTCAACAAATTTTAATTGAACAATTATTTTGTAATACCCTCTAGTTTTAAATATTAAGTAGCATAAGGGTTTGCAAACAAACCTTGCGGTCTCCATCGATTTTTTATAAATGTAATGCCATTACTGTTAATGTTAGCATTACTTGATTTTCTCCCTAATAGAGGGAGTTTATCGCTACATCACAGAGATTTTAAAATTCATAAGTCATATTTCTCTAAAATTAATATTGAGTATGTACGATCCTCCTAACGAGGAAGTTCTGTACGAATGTAAATTTAAATAGGATTGACCGATGGTTTTCACTTAAATGAAAGTGATAATATCCTTCCCCCACGGAGTCATTATCATTAATACTCAGACCAAAAATTGTTGACTATTTAATTAAATGGGACATAAGAGTTCCTGAAATGTTGGAATAATAAGGTCCACCTAATTTAATAAGGTGAAGTTATTTAACCTCGCAACGACGAATATTATTTTCATAAAAAAATAGGATGTTGGTAGGATTATTCTAAATAGCCGTAGATGGAAATTGATTTAAATGTAATCAAAAGTTTAATTGCAACATATCTAATTGAATTTCCCTTTTCTATGATTATTATTATATGTTTATATGGGTAAACTACTCAGCCACATGTTTTAGTCTTACTGGCCTTAATCAAATGGAAAAAATTTCTAGGACTAAAAATATAATTGGACTTTTTTCTAACTTGAGGGGATAATGAATTTATATTCTCATCAATGTTATAAAATTGTGACGAGATTTATTCCATGTGTCAGCTTGATCCCCCCCCCCCCCCCCCATCGGATGGTTTTCATTGTGAAATCATGAAATTTTAAAATACATGGAAATTCTTTGTCACATGCGTTTGGCCCCCCGTCGGGGAAGTTCCACATCGACGTTTTAATAAACCAATTAGAATTTGTTGACACTTTTGGTGTTATTTATTTGACAAGAGAATTTAATTATGTCATGAAAGGGAGGTTGGAGGGTGCGTCTAATTCTTAAGTACGACTGTTTGGGTTAATAAAAATTTGTATTCCTCATTCGTAAAATGTCAAAAGACAAGTATTCGCACTAAAAGTAGTTAGAAATTTAATAATAGCATGGTACACTTTTCCTTGCTCTATATGGAAAATGGGACAGGGTAATGGATTTATCTATTTAATGTAAAAGTGTGATTTATGGTCTAGTTTATAGTAACCTGGTATCTGTATTGGGGAACCATAAATAAGGATTGTAACTTGTTGTAAAGGTTTCAGGTAACCGGGCGAATGCTTAAAAAGTGACATTTCTAATAATGGGTAATTTCAATAAGGCAACAAATTTAAGCATTAAGCTATCTATTTTGGATATTTGATGGAGACGAAAAATTAATATCAAAAAATAATTTAATGTACTTGTTTTGGAAGAAAAGATATTTTTGGATTTTAGGTTTGTTCGCAATACATATTCAAATAAGTTTTTAAATTATTTTATCTAAATTTTAATATCTCTTTCTCTACTTCTAGTGTGTTAAAAAAATATTTTGCATATTATAAATTTGTCTCACCATTACTCCTAAATGCTGACATGAATAATTTTAATGGATAATCATTAAAAGGTAAAGTTTTCTTCTACACTCAACCAAACACAATTTTGGCACTTATGCTTAAGGCATTTTATTCTAATAAGAGTTCAATGACTGGTTTAGAATGGACATTTATGTTCATTGGAAGTGAGGGAAAATTCAGTCTGCGAAATGTATTAAATTTCAGGAAGTGTAGCAATTGGATAGAGGATTAACATCTAATAATATATTGTTGATTCCACAATGAGAGCTAAATGTGTTGCATAATTATATGTAGAAAGGAGGTTGTTGTGACAACCTGCCTCCTTTAATACCAGGAGGACAATCCTCTACTAAAATAAAACAAATATTTAGTATGGTTTCATTCTCAACATCATTATAGCAACAAGTAATATAGGTATAAATGAAATAAACCATACAACTAAATGAACATAATGAATCAAAATGCATAAATAAATAAATGTGAACCAGTCACTAATAGTACTCATCCAACCTGAAATAATAATAAATAATATGATATCATCTTTGGAATTAAATAAATTCCTAACCAAACTACGGGTAATACGCCTAAGATGAAAATTGGAATAACAAGAGTCCTTTGATGTTAGAAATGGCTGAGGTGGCTAAGCCAAATCCTGTAGTGTCCAGAGTTATTGCACACCTAAGGTTCTTAAATGAAAATAAGAAATCAAAATTGTCGCGGGACAAAGCCCAAAAAGTTTGAAAATATTTTGCAATGAAATGTTTTAAATCGATAAAACACGTAGTGTATTACTTTCATAATGAATCAACCAATCTCACTCACATGAGATAAAACCTCACCCCTCCTCTATAGTGCGCAACTAACGCATACATTTTATTATCATATATACCCTACCCAGTCCAATTATGACAATAACTGCTATCCAAACTCAATCCCGCTAATATTCACCATTAGCTAAGTCTATATTACCCTCATTAGGTATTTGTTCATGAATAATATCATACCGAAACATGTGCTATAATTAAGGGTTCCCATGATATAATATCATAGCAATACTCGTTCTATAAATAGACACACACACACACACACACACACGTATATATATATATATATATATATATATATATATATATATATATATATATATATATATATATATATATATATATATATATATATATATATAACTGTATCTCCAGAGAATGGACCTTGTGAATACATCCCTCGTGTACTATCAGGATCTAGGTATAATTCTTCATATTGAGCCACTGGGTTAGAATCTCATCACCAAACCCAAGCCTAAACACTAATGAGGATTTTTTCCTTTAATCCATAAAGTTTTAACCTTTAATCTTAGATTTTCTCCTATTAACTATGAATGTAACTAACTACATAATTATGCAATCTAAAGCAAGTAACTACTTTCCTTTGAAGATTTAAATCCAAAGTCAAGAATGTTGGGATGGATCAATCCTGGAGATGGCTTCTTCTCTTCTCTTCTCTTCTCTTCTCTTCTCCCAATCCTACTCTCCTTTTCTTCCTCTTTATCTTCTCTTAATCTCTCTCTAACTCATAATTCTATTTGGATTGAAAAGTGGGGCGATCACTAAACCCTCTAATCATTATATACCTCCTATTTCCACACTGATCCCGTTTCCCCTAAAATCATTTGTTTAAAAAGACCATTGTACCCTTATACGAGTCTTGCTATGTCTAAAAATCCCCCAGAACCCAATCATAACCCCTGAGTACTTATTCTTGACTATTTCGACCCATTTCATATCACTAATGAACTCAAAAACATCATTCGAGTCACACAAGTACAAATACGACCATATCTCATTAATCGGGCTTGACACCTGCATATAGTACGCATCGCTTATAAAATATACAAATTCGTCGATGTAACTCTCTATCGAGATAATATAATAAACAATCGCTTTTCACTCATACGCGACATGCAATGAATACAATTTCTATTTACTTATCACATGTAAGTAAATAATACTAATAAATATTAATCCTTATCTCGCTAATTAATTTATGCCAAAGCCCAATTTAATTTTCCCCATTTAAATTAATAATTAAAAGCACATGGAATTTAAACAATTCTAAAAGTATGAGGTAATTATCATTCTCCCCCTAATAATGGAATTTCATCTCCGAAATTCGAATGTACCTGCTACAAAGAGATCTGGATACTTTTCCTGCATGTTACCCTCACGCTCCTACGTCAACTCATTAACATTATGGCGTCCCCACTGTACACGAACTAATGGTACCACCTTTAACTGAAGCTTTTGCTTGCTAAAACCCAAAATAGCAAAAGGTTTCCCCTCATAAGAACTATTTGGTTGTAGGTCAATCTCCTCCAATGCTATATGCCGATAGGTCATGTCATCCATGAGATAACTCCTCAATAATGACACATTAAACACGTCATGAATCCTCTATAAATGTTCAAGTAAGGCGAGCCTATAGATAATCAACTATAACTTCTTAATGATGGAAAAAGGCCCCGCATACCTAAGCGCCAATTTCCCCCTTTTCTCGAATTTTATCACTCCATTCAAGGGAGATACCAACATAATACCTGATCGCTGGCATCTCCTGAATCAGGTCTGGTCTGAGAATTTTTGTTGTCCCCCACCTTTAACTAATAAGAAGGTGAACGACAAGGTCTCCCGTACAAAGCTTCAAATGGTTCCATGCCAATAATGAGCTGATATATGTTATTATACGCAAACTCTACTAGCAGAAAAAAGTGTTCCCAGCTGCCGAAGTCTAGAATACACATCCTGAGCATATCCTCTAGCATCTGATTCACCCTGTCCAATTGCCCATATGATTACGGGTGATATTCCATGATCAAATGAAACTCCATCCTCATCACCTCCTGAAAAATCTATCAGATGTGGGACACATATCTTATCCATATCTAAAATAATATTGAGCAACACCCCCATGCAATCTCACTATCTCTACTATGAAAAACTTTGCATACTTTCAAGTCGTATAATTCACTCGAATTAGAAAGATATAAGCTACCATGGTCAACTGATTCATAATAACCCAGATGGAATCATGACCCCTTTGTGACGTCAGTAACCTCGTGATGAAGCCCATCAAAATACTCTCCCATTTCCATACTGAAATCTCTAATTGTTGCAAAACCCTGACTCGTCTCTAATGATCAACCTCACTATCTGATAAGCAGTTCACCCAGAGAAAACACTGCTATGTCACGCTTCATACTGGCCTAATAATATTGCCTCCTTTTATCCTTGTACATCTTATTCCCTTCGGGATGCATCGAAAATTGTAACTTATGAACCTCCTCTATAACTATGCACTGTAGGTCCTCATTAATTGGAATAATTAACCTCCCATTGAAGTCTAATCCACCCCCAGAACTAACTAAGTAAGACTCCATTTCAACCTCTAATAACTTCTGAATCATGTCCTAACACTAAGGATCCCCTGCTTCTTCCTTCACAACCCTCAAAATGATGTCAATTTTGATAGTCATCACTAATATATATGCTCAAAATACCTCATCCTCCACACAAAGCTCCCACCCCTTCTCCTTCCACACTACGCCAATTGTCCTGCTAGCATACGACTTAATGCATTTTCCACTACGTTAGACTTCCCTAGATGATACTGTATGTCAAACTAATAATCCTTCATGAACTGAAGCCACTTATGCTACCTCATGTTCAACTCCTTCTGCATCAAAAGATATTGAAGTGTCTTATGGTCCTTGAACAACTAAAGCTTCTCCCCTAGTAGACAGTGTCTCCAAATCCCTAAGGAAAAAACAAATGCCACTAACTCCAAATCATGCGTGGGATTGTTCTTCTCATGGGAATTAATCTTACAAGTTGCATAAGTTATAGCCCGCTCCTCCGATCGTAAAACTCCCCCAAGTCCCTGTAAGGAAATATCGGTAAAGACGAATGTAACAACTCAGGAGGTGCTACTGAAAAATACTGATAAATTATAGATTTTTTTAAATGCCAGTTAGAATGGGAATAAATTTATAGAAGCATAATTAATAAGTCAACTAAATAAAATTTCTGAATTTTATTATTAGATCTCAAATGTCATTTTACAATACAATTTACAATAAATAGTCAGGTAGATTAAAATTATGAAAATAAATATACAAAGCCTCAAATGACGCTCCTAATGCCAACAATGCCATAAATATCATCTCACACCAAACCTGAAACACAACAAACTATGGGGGGGGGGGGGTGATCGAGAAAATCAGTAGTTCGTATAAATGCTTCAAGTGTAACTACATATACACATGTGTGTGTGCATCATATACAAGTGTGTATGAAATATGAACACTCAAACTAAAAACCTAATAATATAATCATCACCTATGATCTCACCACGCCGCTACACAACCCAAAACCCAATATTAAAATTCCCGCCGCACTTCCCATGGTACGATATGGACTACCGTCCACTATCCTATTAATTATCCTCAAAACAATCCAATGGCCCCAAAAATAAATAACATAACTGAGGCACATGACCCATCATTACATGGCATCACCGTCATAGTAAAAGTTTGCATACTCATTAACCGGGGTCCATGGCCTAGTCTTTGGATAATAAATAAAATTGTAGCCGACGGCACACCCTTCTAGCGTGTGGTTTGGCTAAGGAATGCCTATGGATTCTCCAATAATAATCATCATAATATCATTCTCCCAATTAAAATAAATTTAAGGTTCGATTCCCATAAATCATGTTTACATATTTTCTACCCATTTCTATAACCCAACATGCTTGTAAAATCAACTAGATTCATTACCCAAACTACACGAAATGAAAATAACACATACAAAATCGGTGCAAGAACTAATATAGTATAAGAGCATACAATACATATAAATAAAACACATATCATGGATATAAATATACAATCAAGATTGAATAATTTTTTCACACTAAATTAACCATAGGAGAACGAAACTACCTCAAACAAATTAAAATCCACCATTATAGGCCTATTTTGAAAACTCAGAAAAATCAGATCCAAATATTATCCAAATTACTAATCTAGCTTCATATTTGGATTCTAAATGAAAATTTTAGTTAGGTATGTATTTTGGGTTTTTCTCAAATCTCATCCAAAGCACTGAAAAAGAAGATCTAAACACTCCAAATTGGCTCTTTTCACTCCACTCGCTTTTTACTCTTTTGTTTTCGTTTGTGCCCTTTGTTTTTTTTATCTTTCGTACCTTATAATCAACCATAAAATTCATTATATAGCTCCTCTCTCAAATCGTAGCTTGGAGCCAAAGCTAACGCATATTACTATATTGCCCTTTAATTCAAAATTACCACTTTACATATTTAAACCATTACAAAATTTCTAAAAGCCAATTAAATTTGAATTTATATATTCGATTCATTACAAATAAAAATAAAACTAAAAATAATATCAATATACCAATCAATAAAATAATAATATTATCAAAATCTTATTCAATATTAATAAATAAAGCTCTCAAATTTAGGGGGTATTACATACTTCCCCCTTGAAAAAGAATTTCGTCCTCAAAATTTACCTCAAAATTTTCTTCCATTAAATTCAAAGAGATTTCGACATCATCCAAATAAGAGACACATAAATAAAATCTCTCTCAACGGACAACGTAAAAAACTAATAACCCGAAGTTCGAGAATACGAAAAACCTGGCTTTGATACCACTTTGTAACACCCCAGGAGGTTCTACTGAAAAATACTGATAAATTATAGATTTTTTTAAATACCAATTAGATTGGGAATAAACGTACAAAAGCATAAATAATAAATCGACTGAATAAAATTTCTCAATTTTAACATTAAATCTCAAATGTCCTTTTATAAAACAATTTACAATGAATAGTGTGGTACATTTAAATTTTGAAAACAAATATACAGAGCCTCTAATGACGCTCCCATTCCCAACGATGCCATAAATATCATCTTGCACCAAATCTGAAACACAACAACCTATGGGGGTGATCAGCACAAAACTCAGTAGTTCGTATAAATGCTCCAAGTGTAACTACACATATTCGTGTGTGTCTGCATCATGTACAAGAGTGTATGCAATATGAACACTCAAAATAAAAATCCAATAATATAATCATCACCTACACAACCCAAGACCTAATAGAAAAATTCCTTTCCCACTTCCCACAGTATGGTACTGACTACAGAGCACTATCCTGTTAATTATTCTTCAAACAATCCAATGGCCCCAAAAATAAATATCATAACTTGATACCGTGGCCCATCATAACATGGCATCACCACCATAAAATCTTGGCACCACTTCCATAGTAAAACTTGGCATACTCATCAACCAGGGTCTATGGCCTAGTCTTTGGATAATAAAAAAAATTATAGCCGATAAAAAAACTCATCCAGAAGGTGGTTTGGCTAAGTAATGCCTATGCATTATCCAATAATACTAATTATAATATCATTCTCCCAATTAAACAAATTTCAAGTTTGATTCCCATAAATCAAGTTTACGTGTTTTCTACCCATTTCTATAACCCAGCGTGCTAATAAAATCAACTAGTTTCATCACCTAAACTACATGGCATGAAAATAGCACATACAAAATGGGTGCAAGAAAGGATATAATATACGTGCATAAAATACATATAAATGAAACACATAGCATGGATATAAATATACAATCAATATTGAATCAATATTGCACACTAAATTAATCCTCGGAGAACGAAACTACCTCAATCGAGTTAAAATCCACCATTGTAGGCCTATTTTGGAAACTTAGAAAAATCAGATCCAAGCATTATCCAAATTACCAATCCGAATTCATATTTGGATTCTACATAAAAAAAATTAAACCAGGTATAGGCTTTGGGTTTTTCTCAGATCTCATCAAAAAGCACTGAAAAAGAAGATCCAAACACTCCAAATTGGCTCTTCTCATTCCACTCATTTTTTACTCTTTTGATTTCGTTTTTTCCCTTTGTTTTTCATCTTCCTTTCCTTATAATCAACCATAATTTTCTTTATATATCCCCTCTCTCAAACCCTAGCTTGGAGCCTAAGCTAATAGGTATTATATTATTTCCCTTTAATTCAAAATTTTCACTTTACATATTTAAACCATTACACAATGTCCAAAAGTTAATTAAATTTGAATTTAAATATTCAATTTATTTCAAATAAAAATAAATATAATATCAATGTATTGATCAATAAAATAATAAAATTATCAAAATATTATACGATATTCATAAATAAATCCCTCAAAATTATGGGGTATTACAACAAAGCACTTCACTCCTCCCCTAGGCAATGTGAGCACTAGTGCTGAAGTTGATTTGTACTTTAGCTCATCGAAATCTAACTAATAGTGGTCATCCAAAACAAAAGGTACTCCCTTATGACTGAGAGTCATCAAGGGACTCGCAATCTTAAAAAATCCTCTAATAAACTCGCAGTAGTACCCTAATAACCCCTGAAAACTACGTATCTATGTTGGTGTTATTGGATGGACCCACTTCCTCATCGCTGAGACCTTTTAGGATCAGAGAAATTCCTCTCTCAGAGATTATATAACACAAGAACTTTTAGCATTTTGTGGCATACAACTAATGGTCCTATAAAGTCTGAATAACCATATGTAAGCTCTCTACGTGCTCGCCCTCTATCTAAGAATAAACCAAGATATCATAACACAGTGACCAACTAATCCAAGATATCCCTGAACACCCTATTCATGAGATCTATGAAATATTTTGGTATATTAGTTATCCCGAATGGCATAACCCTGAACTTATAAGACCCATATCTAGTTGATATTAGGGACATCGTTCTCCCTTATAGGTAACTAATGATACCCTGATCTCAAATCAATCTTAGAGAAGTAGAATACTCCTCTTAGCTAATAAAACACGTGATCGATATACGATAATGAATACTTGTTCTAAATCGTGACCTTATTCGACTCTCAGTAGTCAATACATAACCTCAACTACCCATCCTTCTTTTTCACAAAAAGAAGTGGGGTAACCTAAGGTAATGTAATCCGAAAGATAAAACTTTACCCTAAAAGCTGTTGAATCTTCCCCCCTTAACTCCCGAATCTCTAAAGGAGCCAACGTTACCACGCTCTCCTTATTAGCTTACTTCTAAGTGCAGTCGATCATAAACAAAATTTCCTTACTCGACAATAACTCGAGTGTCTCCCAAAACACATCAACATAATCCCTAAATAGAGGTATCAAATCTAATGAGATTATTATACCCACCGAAGTCTCTTCTTTGATATAGTAGAAATGCATGCCCGACCCTCCCTTCGGATGAGGTATCGCCAAAAGAAACATGTTCTACCTTCAAATATTGAACAATATAGTCCTACTTTAATAGTCCAACATCGTTATATACGTCGCTAACCAGTCCATACCCAGAATAATGTCATACTCATACTTCTCTAACATGAGCATATATACTAATAAGCATAACCTCCTAATGTTCACACCCACCCATTTGAACATGGAATAAATAAAAGCCCCGCTACCCAATGATGAATCTACAGCAATAATAATTCCTAACACTAAATCCATTAAGCCCATCGAACAGGTGGATATAGTGGCAAAAAAAGAATGTGACATTTTCGCATCAGATAATATGTGTCCTAATGTCTATGGATAGAAAATATAGGAATGGCGGTGATGGAAGCAAAATTGGCCCACGTACATTATAGACACATCTAATCTGCATTTGCTTCAACGAAGGCAACAATATTGGAATTTTAGGTAGGGTTGGAGGCTTTTGTAATTATTCCCCCGACTGGGCATCTTATTACTAAGACCTAACACTACTTGGGCATGCACACCGCATATGGACCTTCTCCCACCTACGAAACACCTCTATGTAAAACATATCATCCTCTGGCTCTAGTAAGGTTATCCCTGTCTCTGGCCCTGTTAGCCCTAATAACCCTGGACCTGCTGGCCTCTAGCCAGGTTCCCTTGGCCTTGAGGGGTATGTTGTTGACCCTGATAGAAATTGTCATTATCCGACCTGAATCTCTTAGCAAAATTCCCACTGTTGGGAAACCCATACTGTAGTGGTACCCCGCTGGAATTATTACCCTAGTCTTGCACTGCTGGCTCGACCCTTCTGTCCTCTTCAATCCTTTTAGATGGAAGAAATTGTCATGGTAGTGGAGAAGTGTGGCATTAGCGACATTAGTATAAGTCCAAAATGTTGAGTTCCCCAATAAATGCTGGTGAATCCTCCAAGTAATCCCATCTTAAAACTTGAGGACCCTCTTATCCTCAGTGTTCATGTCATCTAGCACAAAGTTTGCTAAGCTCTTGAACATCTTCTCGTACTCAATAACAATCCAAATCCACTGCGAGATATCTAGAAATATCATTCTCATCTCCGTTTGAACTACTAAAAGAAAGAACTTGGGATCAAACCTCACCTAAAACTCCTCTATAGTCACCGTATATCTCTCCTCTGACATGGTAACCGACTCCCACCACTGAAGAGCTACCTTGAATAGCTTGAACATTGATAGCATATGCTTTTGAGTGTCATTTCACTCAACCATATACAAATTCCTCTGAATATCCTTCTTCCATTGCTCAGTTTCTAAAACATCTACAATCCCCTAGAACTCAGGCGAATGGCCCTTCTGGAAAGTCTCCCTGACTTGCTCTCATGCTGGCACACTGTGTGAGTCTGAACTGTTGATTCCATTAATGGTTGTAGTTTTACCAGGGAAAAGTGTTTTTTCAAGGTGATCATAGTGCAATGAACCTCTTTTTCTACAATAGTTGCGACCTCTTCTACGATCAGAGTCCTCTGAGCGGCTTGCGGATCTAGCTAAGCCTCCTCCTCTATGACCCTCCTCGTTGCACGTGGTGGTCTACCTCTCCTAGTGTTTGGCATCTGAAATAAAATAAAAATTGATTGATATTTACTTCAAATGTATATAATAGGAAATGAACATAAATGCGTGAAATAAATCAACAATACTAAGTATAGGACTCTATATCAAAGAAACTCAACGTTGACAACATAGCAAGTTCACATAGATCCTAAGGATACTAAAACCTAATGCTCTGATACCAATCATGACAACATGCCTATTTTGATACCGAGTGTCCAATCCTCTACTAAAATAAAATAAAATTCTAGTACGGTTTCATTCTCAGCATCACTGTCACAACAAGTAATATAAGTATAAACAAAATAAACCATACAACTAATGAAAAAAATGAATCAGCATGCATACATAAATAAATGTGTACCGAATAATACGTCAGCCACTAATAGTACTCATCCAACTTTAACAAAACTAAATAATAGAATAACATCTTTAGCATCAAATAAAGTCCTAACCAAACGACGTGCAGCAGACCCAAGATAAAAACTAGAATAACAAGAGTTCTATCTACATAGAAAGAGCTCAGGAAGCTAAATAAAATCTTGTAGCGTCCATAGATAATACAACGGTAAGAAAGATCTATCTCTATTGTCATGGCTGTTGCCCCTGCACCCCTGAGGTTTTTAGAAGAAAACAAGAAAATAAAATTGCCCATGAGTCCAAGACGAAAAAGTTTGATAATATTTTTCAAGTAATTAAATGTTTTAAATCAATAAAACAAATAGTGTATTACTTTCATAATTAATTAACCGATCTCACTCGCATGAGATAAAACGTCACCCTTCCTCTATAGTGAACATCTAACGCATTCATTTTATTATAATAATTACCCTACCGAGTATAACTAGGGCAATAAACGCTATCCAAACCTAATATCGCTAATAATCACCATTAGCTCAGCCTACATTACCCTAACTACGAATTTGTTCATGAATAATACCGTAGCGATAGACGTGTTATAATTAACTATTCCCATAATATAATATCATAGATATACTTCTACTCTCTCTCTCTCTCTCTCTCTCTCTCTCTCTCTCTGTCTATATATATATATATATATTGTGCAAGGCTCCTATACATCATGCTTCCTACATCACCCATACATCACACCTAGTTCTAGGGCGTAAAAAACTTTTTTTCATTTTTTGTACTTTACCGATGGGGTTAATCTTTCAACCAACACATGTTCAAATAATTAGGTTAAAATACAAGTTCTAACTATTTTTTAGAAAACCAACAAAAAACTGCAATAAATACCTTATTTCTAAGGGTCTGCACCAACTGAATTTATGACATTTTTTGAAAAATAGCTAAAAAAATGTATTTTAACTCGATTTTTTGAAAATATGTTTATTTAAAGTTTAATTTAAATAGAGTAATATATAATTTAGAAAAAAAATAATTCTTAGGGCCTAAAACTAGGTGTGATGTATAGAGCATGATGTAGGAGAGCCTTCGTCTCTCTCTCTCTCTCTCTCTCTCTCTCTCTCTCTCTCTCTCTCTCTCTCTCTCTCCCTCTCCCTCTCCGTATATACATATCTCTCACTATATACGTATAACCATTTCCCCACAGCATACACCAATTGGATACATCCCTAGTGTGGTATAAGGATCTAGTCATCACGCATCACACTGAATCCAAATGCAAATACATTCCACGGAGGTGGTCATAACCATACGTTCGTGTGCCATGACCGTACCACATCGCTCCCACCCGATCTCCAAACCAACATGTATCCTCACACTTGGACAGTGGCCATGTAATAGTACTATAACATATAGAACAATCTGAAAAATGTTACTAAAGCCGTTTATTAAAAATAAACTATTTAAGTAACTCCGATCTGTTTTTTAAGAAACTCTTTTCGTAAAAACCAAACTATTTGAACACAAGATGTGTTTAATAAATCAGTATGTACGAGATCTATTCAAGAATTGAATAACTTGTTTATAAAGTAGTTTAAAAATCTTAAACTCAGCACAACCAAGAGTGAGATGAGGAGATGTAGAAAGATTATGTTGACGATATTTTTTACGTGGTAAAACCTCACCAATTGAGGAAACATCCACGACTCCCTCTACGAAGTAAAATGAAAAAAATACACTAAAACAAATATATGAGTTACAAACTATATAACTAACATGAAAACAACTCAGTCCTATATAAGTTTAGGAATGTACCCTCTAGTGTCCTTAAACTTCTCTAAAGTTCTGATTGTAGATGTAGTTCTCCCAGTTTGTTAACTTCTGATTTGTTCCAGCACTTTACGTCGACTCTTTGTTCTCAAGATCTTATTACCAACACTTTTCGTGTTGTAGGGTGAAAGTGTTTGTGAAGGTGCTTTCTAACACATGCATGCACACACACACACACTTATTAAGTACAAACAGTCCTAACAAATTACAATAACACTATATGCGGTGATCTTTTCTTTTTCTTTCTTCTTACAAAACTTTTCACCTTATTTGACCTTTAAATCATTCCCAGAATCCACAGATACCTTGCTAGGAAGACATACAAGGTCTTAATCAATCTCAGAATTTAGAGAAACTTTTCGAGATTGAAAACCTCCAAGTGAGATTCCAAACTAGGTCAAAGGTTTAGTTTTACAAGAACTAGAAACAGAAAACATTTATTGTTGATTTCAAAGTAAGCAAACATTTTAAAGAAAATAATCAACAATATATATCTCAAGATGAGAAATAAAATGAAACTAAGTGTAATGTAACATTAATAACTTAGATCTGAAATTTCTATGAAATGAGAAACTAGATCCGAGTAAAACGTTTAAGTTGAAAACAAGATCAAGTGAACCCGAGGTTACAGTAACAAAAACAAACTCAACTCAAACTCTCAATAACACTCAGAGAAATGTTTTGGATATGGAGGTATTTGAATAAGTGTTTGAGTTTGGATAGAAGAGGTTTGACGAATAGGGTTAGGGTTTCTAACTCTCTCTCTCTTCTCTCTTTGTTTTCTCTCTTCTCTCTCTTCTCTCTCTACTCTCTCAATTTCTCAAAGGAAATGAAAATGGAAAAAGTCTTCGAAATCCGAGAGAAGGGTCCCTTTTATAAGGTGAGGAGAAGGTTCGAGAGGCAGGATCAAAACCAAGGTCCAGGATTAAGTCAAGCCAAATTGACTTAGATCGTAGGGTTCAACAAGGCGGTGATAAAACAAATCTTGATTGGTCTAAAGAGTTGTACTGGGATTCACGAAGATAACATGCAGATCGTTGATAGCAAATGATCCAAGGGCTAGAAACACACGGCTTTTTAACTCAGTAAAGAAACACAACTTCAGCCAATCAGACGAGGACATGTGTTGGTCAATAACAGGATAACAAATGCGCGTCCAAAGTTAATTAAAACTACACCCTCAAGTTTACTCCGCTTTCGGATTCTACCCAAGGTAACATTAAGCCAATATAATCAACAAGTTATATTTACAAATTAACCCCAAAAACTTTTAAACTAAGTTTTAATTAAGAAAACCTAATTTAAAAAATGTTTAAAAAATCCCAAAAAATTATTAAAATTCCAATTTAGGGATTTAAACACACTCAACATATGTACACACGTTATTATGCAATATGATATGCAATAAATGAATTCTACTGTGTGTGAGTGTTGGCAATAGGTTCTTGATCACTACAAGATAGAGAGATGAAGTAGCAAACCAACTTTTGAGGTTCTTTGGATTCTAGGGAGGACACAATTTTGTCACAATTTCCAAACTAGATGAGCACTTATACAATATATACTCAAGTGAGTCAAAAGTATAAGGGCTTTAACCTCCCCCTTTGGAAATATGAGACAAAATCTCCTTTGAGTCATCTTGAACTCGTAGGGCAACAAGAAAATAAGAAAAACTTATTCCTATTAAAATTCTATCTACCCAATTCCTAGAAATCAAAAAGTACATAACTCAACTAAGTACATTTGAATACCCTATTACAACTGTTGAGAGTAACTGTACAATAAGAACCTGCAATAAATCACTAAGATCAAGTTGTTTAGCATATGTAAGAATTGAATAGACTCAAATTTCTCCCCCATTTTGTCTCAAATGGACAAAGGGAAAAACTTGGGTAAACAACAAAAAGATTAGTCAGCATAAACCATACCAATTGATTTTCGTAATGAAATGAATCTATTATAATCTAGAGGTTTGGTAAACATATCTGCGAGTTGTAGATCAGTAGGAAGATAATTGATTTCTAATTCCTTAGATTCAACCAATTCGCGTATAAAATGATGTCTTATTTTAATATGCTTTATTCGCGAGTGTTGAACAGGGTTCTTAGAAATATTAATCGCACTTTGATTACCACAATAGAGATGCAATTGGTTTTATTGAATACCATAATCACTTAGCATTTGTTTAAGCCACATTAATTGAGCACAACAGCTACCAGCGGCTATGTATTCAGATTCAGCTGTTGAGAGAGATGTGTAGTTTTGTTTTTTACTACTCCATCCTACCAAGTTATTACCTATATAATAACATGCTCCTGATGTGCTTTTACTATCATCAGTACACCCAGCCCAGTCAGCATCAGTGTACCCAATTATAGTGCTTGGTGTTTCATTAGTGTACCAAAGTCCTAGATTTAGAGTGCCCTTTACATATTCAATGATACGTTTAACAGCATTCAAGTGACTCTCTTTAGGGTTACTTTGATATCGAGCACATACACACACAGCATACATAATATCAGGACGCGAGGCAGTAAGGTATAGTAAAGTGCCTATCATACTACGATACAGAGTAGGATCTACAAATGTTCCATTTTCATCGTTAAAAAGTTTTAGCGTAGTACTCATGGGCGTTTTAGCATTTTTAGCACTCTCAAGGCCAAATTTCTTTACTATCTCTAAAGCGTACTTGGATTGCGATACTAATAATCCATCTGTATTTTGTTTGACTTGAAGTCCTAAGAAGAATTGTAACTCCCCCATAAGGGACATTTGAAATTCCTTATGCATAGTTTCAGAGAAGGATTTGACTTCTGAGGAAGAAGTTGATCCAAATATAATATCGTCCACATAAACTTGAGCAATAGTGATGTGTTTGTCAAAATGTTTGACAAAGAGAGTTTAGTCATTTTCTCCTCTTTTAAAATCTTTATCTAAAAGAAAACTGGAAAGACACTCATACCAAGCTCTAGGAGCTTGTTTAAGGCCATACAAAGCCTTTTTCAGACGAAATACATGATTTGGATGTTTAGGGTCAATGAACCCTTTAGGTTGTTCTACATAGGTTTCTTCAGCCAGTATTCCATTAAGGAACGCAGATTTGACATCCATTTGGTACAGTGTAAAGTGCATGTGGCAAGCTATAGCAAAAAGCAGACGAACAGATTCTAAATGAATAACAGGAGCAAAGCTCTCGCTAAAATCTATTCCTTTTATTTGAGAGTATCCTTGAGCAACTAAAATAGCTTTATTTCTAATTATTATCCCATTTTCATCAGTCTTATTTTTAAAAATCCAACGTGTGCCAACAACCTTTTTGTGATCAGGACGTGGAACAAGATACCAAACATCATGAATGACAAATTGTAAAAGTTCTTCCTGCATAGCAGAAATCCAGTGAGAGTCATTCAATGCCTCATTTACACTCTTTGGTTCCACAAGGGAAACAAAACATGCATAATGTGCATAATTTCTGAGTTGGGATCTTGTACGCACTGGCTCACTAGGGTTACCAACTACATTATTTATGGGATGATCTTTAGAAACCCAGTTAGGTACCTCAGGGGTCTCAATAGGTAATGAATTATCCATTGTAGAGGAGTCATTTTCTAAAATATTTGTAGACTCTTCCTCAATAGTAAATTCACCAATCTTGCTTTCTACAGTAGTGTCACTAACAATTACATTTATGGATTCCATCAACGTTTTAGTTTGAAGATTTTACACTCGATAAGCTCTACTGTTAGGCGAATATCCTAAAAATATGGCTTTATCTCCCCGGCTCTCAAATTTGGACAAGTGTTCCCTATCTTTGCATACATAACAAGTACTGCCAAAGGTTCTAAGGTATTTGAGATTAGGCTTTTTATTGTACCAAAGTTCATAAGGGGTTTGTTTGGAATTCTTTCTAAGATAGACCCTATTTATAATATGACAAGCAGTACGAATGGACTCTACCCAAAAATATTTAGGTAAATTTTTGGCAAGTAACATAACACGTGCCATCTCCTGAAGGGTACGATTCTTTCTCTCCGCAATACCATTCTGTTGAGGGGTCTTAGGAGCACTGAACTCGTGTTTATAACCATTATAGTCACAGTATTCTACAATACCAGTGTCTTTGAATTCACCACCTCTATCACTACGAATTTTATTCGCTTGAGTATCCTTCTCATTTTCAATCCTAAGAAGAATTTTTAGGCAGGTTTGAAATGTTTCAGACTTGTGTTTTAACAAGGCTGCCCAGGTAAATCTAGTGAAGTCATCAACCATAACTAGGATATAACTGTGTCCACAAAGACTAATAGTTTGGGAGGGACCCATTAGGTCCATATGGATGAGTTCTAAGGGATTAGAGGTAAGAATATCTTTGACTTTATTATGAGGTGCCCTAAAAATTTTACCTTCTTGATAGGAACACAGATAAGATTGGGTATAAGTTTGATTTTAGGAACTCCTCTAACTATTTCCTGAGAGGTCAAGCTACTAAGATTATCGTAATTTATATGAACCATTTTGTTATGCCATATCTCATTGTCATCCATTCTGACAATATTACAGATTTCAGAATTGTTCATGACAGTGTAGCAATTGTCAGGAGTTCTGAATCCAGTAATTATGCGTTCACCATTTTCATTTAAAGTTTTGCAATTTTTCTTTAAAAAGGGAACAGTATGATCTGAGTCACAAAATTGCGATATGCTAAGTAGATTTGCCTTAAGACCTTTGACTAGAAGAACATCTTGAATAATAGGAAGCCCATCTTCTTGGAGAGTTCCTTTGCCTATGATTTGAGATGAAACTCCATCACCAAAAATGACTTTACCACCAGCAAAGCTGGTTTTGTTAAAAAGTTTAGTTTCATCACCAGTCATAAGCTTTGAACATCCAGAGTCTAAACACCAACCAGATGATGTGTGTCCAATTTTTAAAGCAGTAACAACAACATTACACTTCATCTGAGGTAATAGATCATCTTTTCTAACCCAAATTGCCTTAGTTTTCATCTTGCGCTTATCAGCTCTTAATTGATAAAATTTGCGAGCTTTGGATTTTTTCTTAAAAACATTTTGCACATGATTTTGAAATTTGTGAAAGACTTGGGCATTTGGTTTAGGAAAGTGCTTAGGATTCCTTCTAGTAAATGTTCTTTTAGGTTTGGTCTTTCTTTTTCTATAATTAGAATTTCTATCTAGCTGTCTAGGAAGTACATAATTGTTACGGCTCCTCCTAGAATAGTTAAAGTTTTGATAGATATACGGATTAAAGGTAGGTTTAACGAGTCTCCTAGCATAACAATCATCAAAAGAGTGACCATATATGTCGCAGTAGGAGCAATAAAGATTGCTCAGAATTGGGGTCTCCTTAGTAAAGTATCTAAACAAAGGTTTTATAGAGTTTTGAGGCTGAACTCTATTCCTAGGTGTGATAGTCTTGAATGCAGACTCACTCTTCCTAATAGAAGGACAGACGTATTTAGCCTTAATTGAACTTTCATGTTTAGAGCAACATGATTCCCCATTGTTAAAACATTGATTTTTTGAATCAAACTCGGTTTTTAGAGAATGAAAGTATGGGCATGTTTCAATAGGTATTTTGCCTCCTGACACAAACTTGATAGTTTCAAAATATTTAGTTTGTGTTTTCAAATTGGGGAAAAACCCTATTCTAGTTCGATCATTAGAATTGGTTTTTTATTCAGCAACAAATTCATCAAAACATTTTGAATTATTTTCAAATTTTGTAAATTTTTTGAAAACAGTTGCTGTCTTTTCATTAGTTTGCTCCAATTCTAACAATGTCCCTTTGTATTTTTTCTCCAGAGTTTCATTTGTTTCTTTTAAATTTCTGAGTTTTTCATCAAACATTTTGATTTTGCTTTTATGAGTCAAATATTGGGTAGTATACTCTTCAGCATTTAGTTTTACCATTAGGCTTAGATATTCTAACTTCTTAGTGAGATCTTTCACAATCTTTTCTAGTCTAGTGCTTTTCTTGAGAGTTTTAGCATAAATTGTGTAAATGTCAGGGAGGGCTTCGTTGTCCGAGTCACTAAGTGTGGTGTGTGGAGTGACCCCTAAAGATTCATTTGTTAAAATCACACACCCATTGACATCGTCATTATCGCTATCCCTTTGACTCACACACCCCGAGGTAGAACATGCAACATTCTCAGTAATCAAAGCATCTAAACCAGTATAAACATGATTCTCAACAGCAGGAGTAGAGTTACTAGAATCATTCTCATACCCAGGCATAAGCACATCATCATTATATATGATCTTAGCAAAGAAGGACATGCAAGGATCAAAGACATCAGATGACTCAGGTTCCTCCTCTTCAGAGTCACTTGAATCATCCCATGTTTTGCAAATGTTGGTTCTAGTGTTTTTGTTTTGAGTGTTCAAGTTAACTCTACAGTCTTGTGCAATGTGCCCCAGTTTACCACATCTATAGCATTCAGTCTTCTTAAGGTCTCTATTAGGTCTAGTGTGAGAGTCCTTATGATTTTTGTCATGGTTTTTCTCATGAGGCATGTGATTAGAGGAAGTTGGATAATTTGAATTGCCTTGTTTATTTGCCACATTGTTTCTAAACTTAATAATTTTCTTAAACTGTTTAGTAATTAAGGCAATTTGATTGTCCAAACTCTCTATATTGCATTCCTCATCAGAATCATAAGTGGGGAATATAAGTTCAGTCTTAGTTATCTTAGAATAGAAGCTAAGATTGGAATTAGTCTGTTTCCTATTGGTTTGAGTCAATTGTTTCTTAAATTCTAGTTCCATTTCTACAGTTCTTAGTTTACTACTGAGTAATTCAGGAGTGAGATTTTGATCACACATTTCCTCAATAGCATATATTTTGTTATCAAATTTCTGTGGTAATGATCTTAGAATTTTAGATACAATTTCATGTCTGTCATAAGTCACCCCATTAGCATGCAGTTTGGTCACAATATCAGTCAAGTTCATATAGAAGTCATCAAATGACTCAGTCTCAGACATAATTAAGGAGTTATATTGCTGAATAAGCATTTGGGTTTTAGTAGCCTTAACTCTAGTGTCTCCTTCATGAGCAGTGACTAAGGTGTCCCAAGCTTCCTTAGAAGTGGTACAGGATGAGATTCTTTTGAACTCATGTTCATTTATAGACATAAATATGGCATTCTTTCCTTTATTATTATTTCGATAAACTTGTTTATCTTCTTGAGTGAACTCACTTAAAGCTTTCTTAACCCTCTCATTACTTCCTTCGTTGGCTAGTTTAGTAGGAAAAATATAACCATTTTCAACAATGTCCAAGACATCATCTCACAAAATTCCTTGAATGAAAGCAATCATCCTTACTTTCCAGTAAGCAAAATTGGTTCCATCAAAGATTGGAGGTCTGGTCAAGTTACCAAATCTTTCATTTTTCTCGTCCATATTTGATTTTCAGAAAACAATTTTAGAAACACAGGATCTCTTTTGAAAGCAGTTTACAAAGCTCTGATACTAATTAAAAAATGTTACTAAAGTCGTTTATTAAAAATAAACTATCTAAGTAACTCCGATCTATTTTTTAAGAAACTCTTTTCGTAAAAAACAAACTATTTGAACACAAGATGTGTTTAATAAATCAGTATGTACGAGATCTATTCAAGAATTGAATAACAGGTTTATAAAGTAGTTTAAAAATCTTAAACTCAGCACAACCAAGAGTGAGATGAGTAGATGTAGAAAGATTATGTTCACGATGTTTTTTATGTGGTAAAACCTCACCAATTGAGGAAACATCCACGACTCCCTCCACGGAGTAAAATGAAAAAAATCCACTAAAACAAATATATGAGTTACAAACTATATAACTAACATGAAAACAACTCAGTCCTATATAAGTTTAGGAATGTACCATCTGGTGTCGTTAAACTTCTCTGCAGTTCTGATTGTGGATGTGGTTCTCCCACTTTGTTAACTTCTGATTTGTTCCAACACTTTACGTTGACTCTTTGTTCTCAAGATCTTATTACCAACACTTTTCGTGTTGTAGGGTGAAAGTTTTTGTGAAGGTGCTTTCTAACACATGCATGCACACACACACACACTTATTAAGTACAAACAGTCCTCACAAATTACAATAACACTATATGCTGTGATCTTTTCTTTTTCTTTCTTCTTACAAAACTTTTCACGTTATTTGACCTTTAAATCATTCCCGGAATCCACGGATACCTTGCTAGGAAGACAGACAAGGTCTTAATCAATCTCAGAGTTTAGAGAAACTTTTCGAGATTGAAAACCTCCAAGTGAGATTCCAAACTAGGTCAAAGGTTTTGTTTTACAAGAACTAGAAACAGAAAACATTTATTGTTGATTTCAAAGTAAGCAAACGTTTTAAAGAAAATAATCAACAATATATATCTCAAGATGAGAAATAAAATGAAACTAAGTGTAATGTAACATTAATAACTCAGATCTGAAATTTTTATGAAATCAGAAAGTAGATCTGAGTAAAACGTTTAAGTTGAAAACAAGATCAAGTGAACACAAGGTTACAGCAACAAAAACAAACTCAACTCAAACTCTCAAACTCTCAAGAACACTCAGAGAAGTGTTTTGGATATGGAGGTATTTGAATAAGTGTTTGAGTTTGGATGGAAGAGGTTTGACGAATAGGGTTAGGGTTTCTAACTCTCTCTATTCTCTCTCTGTTTTCTCTCTTCTCTCTCTTCTCTCTCAATTTCTCAGAGGAAATGAAAATGGCAAAAGTCTTCGAAGTCTGAGAGAAGGGTCCCTTTTATAGGGTGAGGAGAAGGTTCGAGAGGCAGGCTCAAAACCAAGGGTCAGGATTAAGTCAAGCCAAATTGACTTAGATCGTAGGGTTCTAATAAGGCGGTGATAAAACAAATCCTGATTGGTCTAAAGAGTTGTACTAGGATTCACCAAGATAACATGCAGATCGTTGATAGTAAATGATCCAAGGGCTAGGAACACACGCTGTTTTAACTCAATAAAGAAACACAACTTCAGCCAATCAGACGAGGACATGTGTTGGTCAATAACAGGATAACAAACGCGCGTCCAAAGTTAATTAAAACCACACCCTCAAGTTTACTCCGCTTTCGGATTCTACCCAAGGTAACATTAAGCCAATATAATCAACAAGTTATATTTACAAATTAACCCCATAAACTTTTAAACTAAGTTTTAATTAAGAAAACCTAATTTAAAAAATGTTTAAAAAATCCTTAAAAATTATTAAAATTCCAATTTAGGGATTTAAACACACTCAACATATCTACACACATTATTATGCAATATGATATGCAATAAATGAATTCTACTATGTGTGAGTGTTGGCAATAGATTCTTGATCACTACAAGATAGATAGATGAAGTAGCAAACCAACTTCTGAGGTTCTTTGGATTCTAGGGAGGACACAATTTCCAAACTAGATGAGCACTTATACAACATAGACACAAGTGAGTCAAAAGTATAATTGCTTCACAATCCAACACCTAATGGTCAATGCTAGGGTGGATTACCCATTCTTCCCAACCTCCTAACGATAGCAATACCGAGTAGGTATGTTCAATATAAACACATAGAAATCACACACCCACACCCACCCCACACATATATATATATATATATACAAGTTCCCCAATACGTATACATTGAATATTGATCGCATACGCAATCCCATAACATACTAGTCTTCCAAATCCAAAATTCCGAACCGACTTTTCGAATGTATATCTAAGTGGCCAGTTCTCCTCACCCAAACCCATCTATCTATTGGCATATCACACCTACCAAGCCCTGTAAAGCATTCCCCGACAGTCCCGCCCTAACTTGAAAGCTCATATGGTCATTTTTTAAGCACTAATGGGACAAAACAACACACAAACAAAATTTGGATAGGCTAGCAAAGCGAACCGCTTCACTTGGTAGACCGAACCTGTTTGGTCAACCGAACTGATTCGTTCCTCCAGTGAATCAGTTCGAACTGCTGAGCTACTAACCATCTTCTTCCTTGGGTTTTTCCTCTAAAACCCTCCAATGGAGGTCCCAAGCCTCCTTAAACAAAAAATTAACACCTTATGTCATTATAATAACTTCCTAGAAGTATTCTAACATAGAATTAGTCCAATACCCATCATCGAAACCCTAAGTTTCCTAATCAAACATAAGTTCTATCAAACCCATAATTGACCCCATTTGATTTTTCATTATTTTAACCATCCTAGCAATTTCTACATGCTCATCATTATAAACCCTTACTTAATTTCAAAATTGCTACATAATCATCATGAATTAATTATGAATCTCAATCATATATTAATCATAACTTAAGTCGTTTACTTTAATTTACAAAGTTTTGACCTTTAATCTTGGATTTTATCCAATTAACTATGAATGTAATTAACTACATATTTATGCAATCTAAAGCTAGTAGCTACTTGTCTTTGAGGATCTAAATTTTAAGTATCGATTGCTAGGATGGATCGAATGCAGAGATGGTTTCTTCTCTTCTCTTCTCAACTCCTTCTTCCATTTTCCTCCTCTTTCTCTTCTCTTAAACTCTCTCTAACTCACAATTATGTAGAGATTGAAAAGTGAGGATCTCATCCAACTTCCGAATACTTATATACCTCTTGTTTACACACTAATCCCATTTTTCCATTGAACTCGAGGTGTAAAAAGACCACCATACATTTGTACAGGTCCTGTTATGTCTAAAAAGCCCACAGAACCCAATCATAACATACGAGTACTTATTTTTGACCATTTTGATCGATTATTTTTATCATCAATGTAGTCGAAAAGTTAATCCGATTCACCCAAGTTGAAATATGCCTATATCTCATTAATCGGGCCCAACATATGCGTATAGTACGTGTCACCCATAAAATGTACGAATCGACCGATGTAAATCTATATTGACATAATATAATAAAATGTCTATTTTCACTCGTACGCGACATCTAATGGATCACATATATTATTTATCACACACAAGTAAATAATAATAATAAATATCAAGCCTTATCCCGCTCATTAATATATCAAAACCCAATTTAAATTTCCCAATTAAATTAATAATTAAATGCATACAAAATTAACTAATAAAAAAGAACGGAGTATTCTAGTTGTATGACTAAGGATCTTGATAAAGGACATCAAAGTGGCTTTTCTTTTCCAAGGTCATAAGACCATAAAGGAGAAAGACACATAAGAGTGTAGGGTTCACCTGTTACGAAAGATAGTATGAGAATATGATGACATGTATAATTTTTATACATTAAGGACTTCGTCCAACATATACATGGATTAAGTGTTAAGTGTTTAAGAACATGTATTTAAGACTAAGTGGGAGATTGTTGGTGTTTTTATTCATCAAACAATGTTTATTATGTTTATAATCTTCAGTCATAAAGTTTCATCAAAACCCATTTGAAATAGAAAATAATGATTGTATAAATTCTTTATACTTGTTTATAAATATGTTGTAATGTCAACCAATTATGCTCAATAGAAATTCTGGAATGGGCGCAAAAGATTAAAATTTAGGTTATAGAATGATTGACCAATTGTCAACCTAGACAGGAGTGTTGACATCCTATCGGTAAGGTTTCGAGTACAATCTCAATAATTTATCTTGACTATAGAAACAAATTTTATGGTTCAGGAACTTGTGCGATAGTTTAAGGAAGATTATACTGGTACCTCAAGAAACTATTAAACATAAAGAATGATGAATTCGAGTCTTGGTAACCTCATTATTTTCACATGGTGCATAGATTCTTAATCTCGAGGGATATGAAGATCAGAGCATTCACAACATCATTCCTTTGATTTGCTGATAGGTGAGATTTAGTTTTATACTGGCCCAATAAACCTTGTAACTTAACAAGTGATCATGTTAGTGTATTCGAGATCATGTTTTTAAAATAATTATCATCTATTAATAATACTCGAAGGCGATACCCCTTAGTAAACCTACATGTTTTGACTTTGCCAGTAAACCCAATCGGTGGATTTTTAATCCTAGAGAGATGTCTAATAAGTTAAATTTGAGATCAAGGAATGTTTATAAGATTTGATGATTATCAATTAGTGGAAAATTGGTTTCACCAAGGGAGTAATGTACGCTTTATATGGGGAATCATATTATGCTCTATTGAATTGTGCAAACACTAGGCATGTCTATTATGGTGATTTTGAGTAATTAAAATTATAGTACAATGGTAATCATTTAGTGGAATTAATTATGATAAAATGGAAAAATAAATCAGTTATTAGAGAGTAATTTGGAATTTCATTTTTCTACTTTTAAGTCAATTTTAGTTATTAGCCTAGGGTTCAAAATATAGTCCTTACTTATTTGTAAGCTTTGTTTTGTTAATTTCCTCTTTATACTCTTAGCTATACTTAAGACCCTTTAAGTGGGAAGCTTAAGGAGGACTCTTAAAAGTCTTATGATTTATTCTACCATGACATTAAGGTGGGAGGTTGAGAAAAGTGGTCTAAGAATGGGTTAGAGAAGAGAAAATGAGTGTAGTGGAGAGAGAGAAAATATAAGAAATTATCTAGAGATTCTTTAAGCTCTTCCATAGAGAAAGAAGACGAATATTGTTCTCATGTCAAAGGATTTTATACCAGAAGAAAAAGGGCTATTTAGTATCAAAATCTACATTAACTCGACTCCACTTCATGGATCGATAACAAGATCCGCAAAGTTATGGACTAATAAATCCTAGTTTTCATGTATCAAATTTCTCCCCCTCTTAAGCCAAGTCATACACTTACCCACACATCATGTTGGAACACGTGAAAATCGAACTACATAGGATTTGATATTTAGGCTACACGAGTCATGGTGTAATACCGAGTCCTTCTCATGAGCACAAGCCTTGACAATATATTTCTTGATATATTGTCTCCATATAGATGCAATCATCTATCTACTTTCTTATATATTCTCTCATTCATACTATATATTAGGTATTAAACAATCTCAAAGTTATAATATCTTTGTATGGACAAATTTTTGAATCGAGTCAATTTGTATGATTTAGGTTAATTGCATTGGACAAAACCTCTGAGTCATAGATTAGGATTTGAGTTGGTATATCCTTCATAATCCTGTGACATGTTTGATTGAGAACTGCAGTGGCCAAGGTAGAGCATCAACATCAGCGTGCTATGTTTTGTATTTCATCTTCAACATTCAGTAATCTCACGAGGTAGGAATGCATGTATATTTTCATCATTGGATTGTATATTGGATGTTACTCTTATATATAAGTTTGAGAATATTTCCATATAATGTTTTTTAAAAGAAAAATGTTTTTGAATAAAGTTGCTCGAATGATTTTATTTCTATTCAAATAAAATTATTGAGTTCATTTGAATGATATTTTATGGTTATTGAAATGAGAAAGTGAAAATCATTCAAACGTCCTTCTAATGGGTATCAAATGAGAAAGTTTTGTCAATAGGAATAAACTCGTTTGAAGACCCTTTAAAGAATGTTCAAACAAAATTCATGGAATCATTCGAATGAGCCTCAATGTTTTTCAATGAGATTAGTGACTTCTTTCTAATGAAAATATCATTTTGATTCGAACGAAATTTCGTTGCTAAAATTTTATGTTTTCTATAAATAAGTGAGCCTACAACAATTTTAAGAGAGATTTTTGGCAAAAATCAATTTCCTATCTATAATAAAAAGTATACAAATGCTAAATTTTACCCAATTAGTTGAGATCCAAGTTTCAATATTTTATGATAGATTGATATATGAGTATTTGCGCCAAGTTTATGCTTTCTCATCTTCTTAATTAGGAAGATTTTTTGCGGTTGATTCCATACTCATTTGCAGTTTCAATATAATGGACTCTACAATTACTGAACCTGGATCAGTGGATACGAAGGCTTGTGTGGATTCATGCATTGTGGGGGTGCATATATGGACTCTTACGCATTATTGTGATGAAGATTTAAGGGAAGGAGATCGTCAAGCCTTTTGAACGAGTCGATTCAGGGTGCAAGTCTATTGTCATTTCATTTTGTAATTCCTGACAAATTTAATTTCTTTGTCTAGGTTATTTGAGGTTTTTTTCCATTTGGGGTTTCCTTGTACATCAGGAGTTATTTGATTGATAATTTTATCTTGATATACGAAACTACATGATTTCTTTGGGTTAAGCTACAACTAGATTAAATGTTTAACACAACTATTGTTTAATCGGTGCTAAGTCTAATTTAAGTTTATTGTTTAATTAAACTTAATTTTTAAAAGTTTTAAAATTTGGCATTTGTTTACTGTCCATATAAAACCTTGCGATTTTTGAATTGGCATCAAACCTTGCGATCTTCCTAAAGATGGACAAAGATAAGGCCATTGCATTGAAATACCAAAAAGATAAAACACTAATTTCGAATGATGAACCTGACATCGATTCTGACAATATGTCCATGTTTGCAGAGAAGTTTAAAATTTCACAAGTTTAGAAAACTATTGAAAGATGAAAATAAGTTTGGGAAAAAGAAGTTTAAGAAGGTTGTAAAATTCCCCAACAATCGTACTGATAATTTTAAGAGGGATGATTCAGATAGATGCTTTAGGTTTCAGGGTTATGGACACAGAGAACCTAAGTTTCCAACTAAGATAAGGAAGGAAGTAAAAAAGCCTAAGGCAGACAAATGCTATCCTTAGCGACAGTGAATCAAAAGACAATTATAATTCCCAAATTAAATGTAACTACACCACATTCACTATGAGTCATGTGAGCCTTAATGAATAGTTATACGATAAGGAAAATTTTTCACATGGTGATTCTGAAACCAAAGTTTGTCAATACCAATTGAGTGGTGGAGAGGGTTGTGATGAAGAAGAGGTGGGTGAGAGTGAACATTAGGTTGCCTATAGAAATCTATGCATCAAGTCTTTGAAGTTAAAAAAAAAAGTTGAACATGAAGTTAAAAGCTAAATCGAAAGAACATGCCATAAATAATGGTGATAGTAAATTAGTTGAGGATCTTAGGGAATTAGATAAGACTCTTTGGGAGAAGCTGAGGTTTGTTGAGGGGGGTCGAGATAACATTCATGATTTAATGGAGATCTTAAAGAAGGGATCCTTAATTTTTATGAGTCTCATCATTTAATAGAGTATAGGATTGTGGAGTTAGAAGAGAGATTGAGAGGATTAAATAATGTCAAATTTTATTTTGAGTCTAGGTCGAAAAAGTTAGATATAATGTCAGACACCATCGGGATCAAAGAAGATAATTTTGGGATTTCCTTCAATGCTCCATATGCTTATGTTAGTAAAGCTAATATTGTACTTTTAAGAGAGTCCACCATAGCCAAGGATGTTAGAAAAGGTCAACCCTTAGGTAACATTCCTCGTTGTGTCTTCACGTGCACACATTGTAGTAGGAAAGGTCACCTTAGGCATTTTTACTTTGATATTAGAAAAGGTCCTAACAAGTATAAGACTAGAGTAATCGAGGTTCTTGAAACCCAAGAGAGTCACATCACACCTATGTTGGTTAGGAAATCAGGTTTAAAGGCTTTAAACATTAGATTTATTGATTCTCGAATGCTTGCACATGATACTTCTCATGCTAAATCTAACGATTTATTGTGTTTGCATGTTTTCAAAATAAAATTCATGCTGTCGTTCCAACAAGCCTCAATTTCATTCAAATGAGATTACTCATTTCGTTGAGTAAACATAATGGTTTCATTTAAATGAGATTCTTCCGCCTTAAAATTTATGTTTTCTACAATTAGGTGCTCCTGTAATTTTTTAAGTAAAATTTTGGCAAAAATCAATTCCTTATCTATAACCAAAATCCTCCCAACCCAAGTTTTCACCCGATTAGTCTGAGACTCAAAATGTAATCTTCTATGCTAGCTTAAGATCGCAGTTTGTGCACCAAGTTTGTGTTATATCATCATCTTGACTGAGAATATTTCATGTTGTGGATTCCATGATTATTTGTGGTTTTGATACGTCAGAGTCTGTATTATGTGACAGTTGTTGAGCTTGGTAGGTGGATACCCAGGCGTGTGTGAACTCATGAATTGTGGTAGTACATAGGTGGAATCCTATGTGTCACTCTATAAAAGGTCTAAGTAGTGAAGAGAGTCAATACTTGCAAGGGAGTCGAGTCATTGTGTAAGTCTACAGTCATGTATTTTTGTAAATCCTAAGATAGTGAATTATGTTGGCTGGGTCGTCTAGGTTTTTTCCCATTTGTTCTTTCCACGTACATCTGTCAATGCATTTTTTATTATTTTATCTTTCTACACTCATCTTCATGCGTGCTTTAGGTTAGGATAAAATTGGATTCACCGTTTAACATAACTTTTGTTTAATTGGTGCTATATTTGAATTGGGTTAATTTGCTTTAGTTTAACTTAATTTAAAATTTAAAAAATTTGGGGTATTTGTTTTTTACCATCCATATTGGATCCAAATAGGGCTTTCACTCTCACGGAACCCAAAATAAACATATAAACATGAATACATACTATACATAATCGAATTATGTTTGATTTGATCCTAAGTCTTCTTGGGTATATAGGCACGATACCGAGTCCTTCATGTGAGAATGTGCCTTGACAATATATCTCCTAATATGTTGTTGAAAAGCATGCGGCATGGTTCGGTTATATGGTCAAATATAAAATTCATAAATTAGTTCACAAGCAAGAAAAACATCAATTTAATCCAATTTAGTCTTCATTAATTAGGTGCAACTAAATATGCAAGATATTGAATCTAAATCGAATCTAACAAAAAAAAACACAAGATATGAGGAAAAAAACTTTCAAGAAAAACCCTTGTCAACAGTTTTTACAACTAAGGTATTACAGAATGACACTGACCTACTTATAGACAGACTCGACTAAGTATCGTAGTTATTTGTCCTTCCTTATTGATAACAGAAAGCAGTGCAGATCCATTAATACTCAACAATAAGCTCCATTTTCTCCGACAATGAAGAATTAACTCCACATGGATTCGAACATGTGATGTGTTCTTCAAGGTTTGATAAAGTGATCATAAAACATCCAAGGGGGTTAGATTTAGAAAACCAAAGTGTTTGATCATAAAATAGGTTTAAAAATATTTCAAAGAAGTTCAAGTTCGTATATTTTAAACGGGGAGAAAAATATCCAAGAGATAAACTTGAAAATTTTGCGTTTGAAACCAAGTAAAAAATAATTTTTCGCAGGCTTGTTCGAACGATTTGTACCTTGTTTGAATGACCTATGAAAAATCATTTGTTCGAAATCAAACGAAAGATCGAATGACATTCCAGCATGAGGCGAAAAAAAACTCATTTGAATTTTTTTTCAAACATATGATATCTAACGAGTTGAAGAGACTGATTTGAACGACCTTCCATAACTCCTTCAAACGAGATGCCTTAAAAATGATTTTTTGATTAAAAACTTTTTAAAAATGAAAGTGCATGTGATATAATGGAAACATTTGTATAATTAATTGCAACATAACAAAATAATTTTTAACAAATTTTATCTTCAATTAATTATATTGTGCATACAAGATGATTCAAATTTCCAATAATGAATCCAAGAATGCAATAAACACACCTGATGAGGAGAAATACCTAAAATGGGAAAAACATTTCATACCAGCACTATTAATATTTTTGAACAATAATTGGCATACCAAACTTAGATATACTAAATAATATGCATAGCGTCTTTAAAACGTCAATAAATACAACTCGACTCTAAAGTTGTCCACCGGTAGCGAACTACCCTCGGTATCCACCGATCAGCCTCATCTTCTTCTTTTACAGTGAAATTTGATTTCACAATCAACAGTAGATAAGTATCAATATACAAGGGTATATATATAAGAAACCTCCTTTTGACGTGGTAAGGTGATCGCTAATAATTCCTAGGGATTTGAAATTTTTAAAGAGGTATTGAAAAATTTTCCGGCAAAATGACACCACGTTCGAATGAGATTTGCTGTCATTCAAACGACATGGACTAATCATTAACATGATATAATTTAAACTTCAAACGAATAATTTTTGGTTGTTCTTTGGAATATCTTTCGAAGATATCATTCGACGACATTATAACGAGATCCATGGTGTCGTTCGAACAAGGTACAGTTTGTTCGAATGGACGGGTGAAAATTTATTTTTTAAATGATATATATCCCAAATATTTTGTCTTTATCCCTTTTATCCAGCCTTATTATAAAAAGAGAATGGGATGAGATCTCTTAAGAACTCTTTTCACCAACTAAAACACCTTGCTTTAGGTCTCTTTTATGATCAAACACTTCCATATACATTCCAAAACCTTGGGAATTATTCGAGATCACTTTACCATGTCACAAAAAGGTTTGTTGTCTACACACCTTTCTAGAGCGATATTTGTCTACTGTTGATTGTGAAACTGGGTTTCATTACTGAAGAAGAAAACGAGGTTGATTGGTGGATACCGAGGGTCGATTGCTACCTACAGATGACTCTAAAGTTGAGTCATATCTATTAATGATTTAATGAATCTGCGTATCTCACTTAGTATATCTAAGTTTTGTAAGAGGATTACTCTTCAAAACTGTTAATAGTATTGATATAAAAAAAAATTCCCTTTTTGGGGATTTTTCCTCATCGTGTTTGTTCATTACATGCTTGGGTTAATTATTAGAAATTGAAATCATCATGTAGGCACACCATAATTAATTGAAGACAAAATTTGTTAAAAATTGAATTATGTGTGTGGCAGTTATTTATACAATTATGTCCATTAGATCACGTGCACTCTCAAATTGTAATCACAGTAGGTTGCAATAATTTGCTATGTGATCCTTTCTGCAAAAAAATTATTGATTTCAATTTTTTTTTAAATTATTTATCTTTAAAAAATTGAGATTTAATTTATAATCTATATTATTGAATGCCCATTTTTCTGGTTCAAACTATGGGTATTGGAAATATAGGATGAGTTCAACCTTACGATCTATTGATGAATGAGTCTGGTTTGTAAAGAGAGTGGACACAACCTACTGAGACTGTCGATAATGTCATTGCCCCTAAACCTATCTCGTTGTGGATAGAGGATGACTTTAAGTGGAGTAATTTTAACTCATGCGATCTGAGTTCCATCTCGGGATTCGTCAACCCTGACAAGTTCTTCCACATTATGACAGGCACCACGTCTAAAGAAGCTTGGAATATCCTCCAACTCACCCACGAGGGTACCAGTGCTCTAAAAGCTCCCAAGACGCAAAATTTCACTACACAGTTTGAAACTATCATAATTCTTGAATCTAAATCTTTTAACGAATTTTATACCCGATTGTCAAATATAGTAGCCCCGAGTTTCAATTTAGATGAGAAAATACCAGAGATGCACGTCATTAAGAAAATTTTGAGATAACTTCCTTCCCTTTTATTACTAAGGTTATTGTTCTAAATTAGTGAGGAATACTATATAATATTAAGTTACAAGAGTTCTTAGGGGACCTTCAAATGTATAAGATATATATGTTTCCTAAAACTGTTAAACCTAAGGAAAAGCTAATTGCACTAAAATCTCAGTCTAAAAAGAAAAAGGAAGTTTCGTCGGATTCCGAGCATGAATTTGACCTGGATAATTTATAATTTTTTGTTAAAAGTTTCTTAAACTTATAATCAAGATGATTCAAAAGAAAAGAAATTTTTGAGAAAACTAAAAATTATAAATCGGGCAATAAAAAAATTTAAAAAGAAAGAAGAGGAGATGACACCGGAATGACTATAATCATTGTGGAGGTGTTCATTTTTAGTAGCTTCCTCATCAGCGTGAGGTGCACTAGGTGTACTAACATGACTAGCTATGAAAGTGGTAAAGTTACAACCATGTGACGATTCATCCCCGAAACTCACCGACTAGACCTCGTTATTGCTAATATGGCGTCTAAGGAAGCTTTGCCTTTACCTTGTCTCTTTAAACTAGTCGAACACTCATGAGCTTTGTAACCCTTTCCCTTACACTCGTAGCATCCTACCCATTAACAGGACTAAATCAACCTATTCAGTTTATCAAGAACACACAATAACTTCAAAAAATAAATGAACTATTCAAATTTCAATCACCAGACTCATGTCCAAGCATAAAATTCTAAAATACCACAATTTCAAATCATCGTCCCACTTGACCAAACAAAGTCTAAAAAAAATCAACCCACACATCCCGAAAAAATTAAATTTTATATTATGGGTAAAAAGTTACTGAATATAGTCTTAAACGAACTAAATCAACACAATTATAAATTCATTTATCTCATCAATTGTGTACGTCTCTCTATTACTCAACATCCCTATCTCATAAATTTAAATAACCAAATAATAAGAACTTTAAAGACTTCAAAGATCAATATGATCAAAATTATATATACTATAGATATGGAAGGATCCTCATCAAATCTTTTATGATCATTATCAAAAAATACCCACACGCGAGACTCTTTTTTCTTACATTGGACACTTTATTGAGACATGTATGGTAAAGGTACTTAGTAGTTATTTTAAAACAATTCCAAATTAGTTGGTACCTCTTCCCATCAATGGATAATACGTTTATCCCACTTAAAACAATATATTATGATTAATTAAAAACACACTTTGTAATGATAATATATGTAAAAGAAATTAATTATCATAAGTTACTCATGTGGTGACATACAACTTACCCTGTTTATTGAGTTTAGTATTTTTTTAGTATAACCAATAAACAATCATGATAGAGAGATCATCAACCACTAAAATTCAATAAATAAGTTTAACATGAACACATTAATAATAAAAAACAAAACCATATATTTATACTTTTAGGAGCCCATTTTTTTATATTTCCATGAGAGTTGCCCACCAAGTCCTAATTAAATAAGAACTTGGCCCAACCCAAATCATGACTTATTTCACACATAAGTATTTTAGTAGAATAATAATGCTTACGGATATGGTGAAATCTGGTACCAAAAATATCAGATGGAATATTCAAGTACCTCATGTAACATTCGCAGTCTACTTGGAGTTCCTTAAAGAACTCAAAATTTGTAACAACATATCTATAAATTGTACACCCTGAACCGGGGCAAAGTGATTGAAACTTGAGACTTTAGGAGACACTTAAGAAGAATAAGTAACCTCTCCGTGGACATAGGCAAGTTGTTGAACCACGCACATCATTGTTATGTGTGTGATTCCATTTACTTTCTACCAGTTTTTATTATTTTTGTATAATCTTTTATTGTGATATATTCTGCACTTAGAATTGGTGTCGTCTGTGGGAAACGAATTATATTCCTATGAAATAATTCATTACCAAAAAACATGCAATGTCTCACCACAATAACAAAATTTCCCAAGCCGACGATGTTCAACAAGACCCAACTCCTCCTAGGGCCAGGTTTGAAATTTGCCAACATACAAACCCAAGTTTTCTCCAAGAAATGCAACCTTATGAAGAAAACCATAGGTCAACTAGGTCCACCCAGATTTCTAGGTTGCTTAATGTGTATGAAACTAGACTTTGAGAATAAGAAGAGGCGACGCGTCTCCAAGAAGAAGAGAATGCTTGCCTTAAGAGGGGACTTAAAATAATGGAGAAGGATCTCCACAGGAACACAAGGCGGCATCGAGACATGAATCTTAGCCCTAAGGGGGTAACTCCCCTAACCAAGGAAGGAGAACTAGGCGTGACTAGGAAAAACCTGAACGTAACATCTCAAAGCATAGTCAATCAGAGTGTGACAATCTAGGATGATGCCACAGGAGCCATGATAGGTAAGGTGATAAAATTAAGAATATAGCCCGCAATGAGATGAATAACCATCCCACTCATCGGGGAGCATGATCAACCAGAGAGCTAGATAGAATATCTCTCAACACTCAGATGAAGTCCCCCTTTTGAAGGGCAATCGAACATGAGGATCCCCTAAAGAAATTCATTATCCCCAGGTTCGAGGTTCATTACCCTAAGACCATATCTGGAAATATCGATAGGAAATGACTTTATGGAGACAAAAGGACGCACTTATGTGAATAATTTTCCCTTCTAGCCTACATGATGTAGCATAAAAGTGGTTTGAGAGGCTTCCCCATAGGTCGATCAGGAATTTTCCAACACTGTCAGAGGCTTTCACGGAGCGATTCATAACAAGAAGCTCCCATACCAAGAAATAGATGCACTGCTCACTATGAAGAAAAAGCCATAGGAGAATCTATGTGACTAATACAAACAATAGCGGGAAGTTTTTAATAAGATTGAGGATGGATCGAAGCAAGTTGTCATGGCCTCCTTTGAAATTGTCTTGCCGACCACCTATTTGCTACACCAATTCCTCACCGAAAAGGAAGCCATCACCATTAATGATCATACGGCTTGCATCGAGAAGTACATCAAGGTGTAATATTTGGTTCATCATATCGGGGGAGACAATGATCTAGCAAAGGTGAAAAGGTAATGGAGAAGAATGATACCCAGAAGGAGGGGAGCAAGAATGGGGGCAAGAATGGCTCTAAGAGTGGAAATAAGGCTGACCCCATAAAAGCATTCTAAGTTGTTAGCACAGTCTTCAAGGAACCCATTTAAAAAATTCTTAGCAAGATTAAGGATGAGCCTTTTATCAAATGGTCCAAGAAGATGGGAGACGACCCAGTAAAAAGGAACAATGCATTAAGATGCCCTTTTCATAAGGAAGGTAGTCACTGAACCAAAAATTACAAATCTTTGAAGTCACATTTCGAAGAGTTAGTTCAGGCAGGACACCTCAGCAAGTATGTTAAAAAGAAAACAAATAAAATAATAGACAAAGGAAATCAAAAGTCAGACAATGTCCTCGATCATAATACAGGACATGAGTTTATCGTAATCCATGGGGCGTCAAACCTCAAAAAGTTCTAGGGCAACGCTGTTGGAATGGAACTCAAGAAGGCGACTGCCATGATGGAAACTTTTCAGATTGATCTTGCCAAATCCCAGGCAGGAAAGCGTTGGCGACCACAAGGCGTTGATTACACCAAGTACATATTGTTCACTGAAGAAGAATTGGTTGGGGTAAGTAACCCACATCATGACACATTGGTGATCACACTCAAAATTACTAATTGGGATATTGACAGGCTCCTTATGGACCAAGGGAGTTCATGCAAAGTGATGTACCTATAACTATTCCATAAACTGAAGTTGAATGTCGTCGGCCTCAAAGAAACACTCTTTCACTGGTCGGCTTCGCATGAAGGATCACCATGCCATTAGGAAAGATAATCTTACCGGTCAGGGCCAAAAACATATCGAAGCTAATTTAGTTTCTAGTGGTGGATATTTAGTCCCCATACCATGTTATTTTTGGAAGAGGTTAGCTCTATGCTATGAAGGTCTTTCCATCCACCTATCATCAAAAGTTGAAGTGCATGACAGATCGAGGAGTGGTTGGGATCCATGGTGACTAGGCGATAGCCAGAAGGTGCTTTATTATAGTTATTCACCCAAAAAAAAGAAGAACAATGAGCCTGAGAATGGCCAGGAAGGGGCTATTCTCTCTAAATAGCAACCACGATATGGTCGAATAAGGGTGGAAGAGACTAGGGTTCACCCCGTCGATACGTTCATAAAAAGTCTAGAGGAAGTTATAGCCGACGACAACTTGACGGAGAAGAATTTTTTTTTTGGAGAATTGATTAAGAGAAAAGGGAATTAGTTTCACTTCTCCAAGGCAACATAGATGTTTTCTCCTGGGAGCCTTACGAGTTACCAGGGATTGACCCCAGCATGGACTTCCATCTCCTACATGTCGATCCCACCTTCAAGCCCATCATTCAAAAGGCTCTCCATATATCCCTAGAGAAGGCTAAGGCACTGCAGAATGAAGTAGGGATTTTACTACATGCAGGATCCTTTAGAGAAATAAAATTCCCTGCATAGTTATCCAATCCATTAGTGGTACCTAAGAACAATGGAAGTTGTAGGGTTTACATTAATTTTACCATCCTCAACAGGGCATGACCAAAATATATCTTCCCTATCTCAAAAATAGATAAGTTGGTTGACGCCACAGCGATACATGAGAGGATGAGCTTCCTAGACGCTAACGTAAGCTAGCATCAAATCCCCCAATATGGACCTAACCAAGATAAGACCTCGTTTATAACCTCATTAGGGTTGTACTGTTATACAGTCAAGTCGTTTGGCCTTAAGAACCCAGAGATAATTTACCAAAGATTGGTGACCAAGATGTTCAACAAACAGATTGGAGAAATGATGGAAGCATACATCGATGACATGCTTGTTAAAAGCAAGGATAAGGCCGATCACCTCTCATATTTAGAAAAAAACTTTTAAGATCCTCCGGAAATATCGAATGAAGCTTAATGCAAGTAAGTATTCATTTGGTTTCTAGTTAGAAAAATTCTTAGGTTGCCTAGTAAGTAAGAGAGGAATCGAGGCCAACCCAGACCAATAGATGAAATCACCAGAATTAGCCTCCTCAGACATTAAGAGATGTTCAAAAGCTTACTGGGATGCTCGCGATGCTCAATCTCTTAATCCCCAAGTCTTAGGAATGCTGCTGACCATTCTTTTGGCTCTTAAAGAAGGGAAAATGGCTCATGTGGTATGATGATTATTCGCGAGCTCTGGGAGCAATCAAGTCCTACCTCAGTAAGAAGCAACTACTGGTAATTGCAAATGACTGAGACCAATTTTATCTTTATCTAGCAGTAAAAGGCCATTGTGTGAGCTCTGACTTATTCTGTGAAAAGGAGGGGGGGAGAAAATATGATTTAATATGTCATTAAGACATTCCTAGATGCTGAACAATGGTACTTGCCCTTGGAATATCTCGCCTATGCACTGGTTGTTGCCTCCAGGAAGTTAAAGCATTACGTCGAAAACCACTCCATAACCATAATCACCTCTTACCCACTCAAGTTCGTTCTACGAAAGGTCATCCTCTCTGGACAACTTTCAAAGTGGTTGGTCAAACTTAGGATATTTAAAATCCACTTCCAGCCCACAACGGTAATCATGGGACAAATCCTAATAGATTTCGTTGCTGAGTTCACAGGAAATTAACCCGTAGACCAACTAAATAGTGAGCAGTCAATGGCACAAGAGTCATAGTCCAAAGCTTGAACCCTGTTTGTTGATGGAGCCTCAAATTCTAAGGGGGCAGGAGTAGGGATTGTTGTCATAACCCCTAAAGATACTGTGATTGAGCAGAGAATTAGGTTAGGATTTGAGGCCTCTAATAACAAAGATGAGTATGAAGAACTGATCGCCGGTTTACAAAAAGCCAAACTTCTAAGGGTAAAATGCCTCATGATATTCGAGGATTCCAACTTGGTCTCCATACAACTAAACAGGGATTTCAATGCTAAGGATGATCAAATAGAAGAATACCTCAATATATTAAGAGGATTTATGGAAGACTTTAAAGAGTTGGAGATTCAACAATTACCTTGAGGATGGAATAGTCAAGATGATGCTTTAGTAGCAATAAGCTCGGCTATCGACTCTGACCTAAGGAGAACATTTCAGATAGAATTCCTCGCGTAGGATAGTATCGACAAGGCAGTAGTAGCTGGGCAATTCCTCCTCACAGATAAGTCCCCAAGTTGAATGGATCCCATCTTTAATTATCTACGGAGTGACATACTTCCAGAAGACAAGAGGTCGGCCCATCAAATTAGCATCAAGGCTGCTCGGTTCTACCTCAACCCTAAAGGGAAATTTTATTAGAAATCATTTACAAGCCCTTACCTCTAGTGCATTCACCCACACGACGATGATCAAGTACTTAGTGAACTCCATGAGGGCATCTATGGGAGTCATGCAGGTGGAAGATCACTAGACTTTCGTGCGATTAAGGAAGGATATTGGTAGCCTTGTATGCAAAAAGTTATAGGTGCATACATTCGCAAATGTGAAAAGTGAAAAAATCACTCACCTATGGTTCACCAACCCGCCAGTGACATAAAGTCACTCACTAGCCCATGATTTTTCGCTCAATGGGGACTAGACATCGTGGGACCACTACCTATTGTACACGAAAATCGTAAGTATCTGTTGGTCGCTCAAGTATCTGTTATCATTCCTTTAGAATAGGCCTCCCCACTATAAGAACCACTCTGGTCAACTAAGACCTAAATGATGAAGCACGATGCATTGAGCTTGAATTATCGGATGAGTGAAGAAAACTGTCTTTCATCACGCCAACCTCCTATCAGTAGAGGGTCAATTTGAGGAAGTTCTTAATAGGGGACCATGTCCTGAGAAAAATCCTAGGCAGTGCTGGAAAACCATCAGATGGTAAACTGGGACCAAAATGGGAAGGACTCTTCAAAATAATCAGGAACGATCTTCAAGGAGCATATCACTTGGAAACGTTGGAGGGTAGGGAGATACCAAGAGTGTGGAACATAGACAATCTCAAGAATTCTACTTTTATATCTTCTTTTTTATCTTTTAGCTAAGTTATGCAAATATTTATTTTCCAAACATTATGCTACTCAGATAGTATTCAATGAATAAAGGCCGGATTGGACCCTTTGTTTTATATCTTTACATTAGCTACTTAAGTCTTATCAGTAACATCTCATTAACACGCACCCTTTCCAAGAGATGTCTTCATCGTGAATGACCAAACTCCTAAGATTACTGCAATTTGTTCAACTTATTTGTAAAATTAGGGAACTTAGTAGGTCGATTAGTGTTCGTAGCGATAACAGCGAGACATTATATTTGTTTCAATTATTACTTCCCTCAGGTTGTTATTACGAACACAGGGAACCTCATGGGTTGCCCCGACAAAAAGCCTATAGGGTATCCTTGGGCAATAAAAGCTAACATAGGTTAGTCGCCAATATTGTTGGTTACAAAAACCTGCTCAGGCAGATGGCCCATTAGCTAGGTGCATTCTCTCCATCATCTTACTTAATCCTAAGGGGGTGTGATGACACGACCTAAAAGGTAAAGTGGATGAAATGACATAGTTAAGTGTTGTTGGACTGGGTAATAGATAAACACAAACAACATGTAACCATCAATATCTCTCAATATTATTTAGTCAGATACGAAGCTCAAACTAATAAATTTAAAGGAAAAAAGATCCTTAGTTGGGTAATTATATAGCAAAGCAAATGTTTAGTCAGCATGAGCTCAAAATATAAGCATCGAGAAACAGTAAACAATAATTTTTCATTAGAATGAAAAGTTACATTTATAATCAAAACTTAAATATGTAAGGAATTTAAAATGACCCAAGATGGAGAGCAAGGTAATCTGCTACGCGTGCTCTTCGACCAACATTTGGGTTAGTCACAAGCTCTTCTACTACATCTTCTAAGTAATTTTACAGAAGCTGAGATGGAATAGCATCAATGGGGAACCATCGATCATCCTTAGAAAAGGGATTATGGCGATAGGCTAGGCAATCAATATGATATTTATACCACAAAGGAGAGTCCTTAGGCATCTTTATCTCTCTAAGGGCACTGAGCCACTCCTGGTCAAAGGCAAGGTCTTTTTCCTCCTTTATCTTCGTTGGGGCATCAATCTAGCCTTAGTTATCACCATCTGCCCAGAAATGTCTAGGACCCCTTTTGAACAATGTCCTTAACCTCGTCACATCCCTCTGAAGCCCAACAATAATTATATATTCTCATCGAACATCCCCTTTTATCTCATCAACCTCCCTTTGTAGAGTCTGGGTCTCAGCTTGAGCGACCCCTCTGGGTGATGATCCTCGCAGCACCAAGGAGGACCCCAATGGGGTGTTCTCCTTCAAATAAGAAATCTTCCTCTTCAAATCATCATTATCTTTCTAGATCAGCTCACTCACCTGGTTTAATTTCCTGGTATCCCAGAGTTTGGACTTAAGGTCGTTTACCTCCTCTTAGATTGAAGCCCCAACTTCTTCCATCTCTTGGAGATTATCCTTCATCTTCGCGACCAACTCAGATTAGTCCTTATACTTCTGGTTTCTTACTCACAGAGATTTGCAGATGTTTATAAAAGACTTGCAAAACTTCGGATCAACATTTGTCCCAAGCATTTGTCCCAATGGAGAGTTCGTTGGTATATATTCATTTGTATCAATGGGCTACAACCAATAAAACAAGCAATAGATTCAATAAACATCAGTATCAATACAAGATCAGAAGAGAGAATTCTTTTTTCATTCAAATACTAGTGGGGGGAATGCCAAGTACAAGTTTAAAAACAACAAAATACAACGGACAAAAAATAATGAAGTAGAACCCTAGACTAATAATAAAAGCCTAAACCTGCTTAGAAGAGGCTGTCCATTTATCCCTGTCATTAGCTAAGGCAGCCTGATGGCCAACAACCATGATCATACCAGGATCGCCTACAACTTGGTAGGCAGGAAGGTCATGAATAGTAGGTCCAGCAATTTCTACCCTAGCTTGGGTTAGAGATTGGTCGATTAAAGGCTCCCCAATTTCCATCAGGTTTGGACGTGGCTCGTGTTGAGAAAATAGAGGAGAGTTAATAGGAAGTTCAACAATGACCAAAGTTTTATCCCGGCCCTTCTTAAAGCCCAAGCGCCGAACACAGGAAATTTGACGCTTAGCATCATCGTACCTCACCTCCCAGCCTTTGTTATATGCACTATCCAGGGTAGAAATATCTTATCCCTCCAACTTGTCAACCTTAATGGATAGCTCCTTGTTCGCCTCTGTCACCTTTAACTTGTCAAAGACCACTTGGGCATAAGCATCCTGGAGCTTGGCCAGTTCTTTTATCGCTTGCTCCTTAAGAGCGTCGAAGGCCTTTTCTTTCTCCTAGAAAAAAGTAGCCTTAGAATCAGCCAGGGCCTCCTGGGATCTCTTCAGGGACTCCTCCATCTCAGCGTTCTTCTTGGACTGATCAGCCCGACCACAGAGCAAGGTGGTAAAATTAGAAAAAAAATACAAAAATAGAGGATATTCAAATTAGTTTATCGAGAATCAAGAAAAATAATTGAAGAACTACAAATAAAGGTGATGTACCAATGCAAGCCCTTGATTTGATTTCAGGGCCAAATGATCATCACCCATCTTCAGTGACCGCTCGCAATCGGCAGCGAGCACAACTCCCTCTAGAAGTGCAGGGGCCATATGGGGAGAATTAGCCACACTCCTCCCCTTAGAGACAATAATATAACGCACAATAGGTCCCTCAAGTCATGTGCCCTATTTTCCTCTTCCTTCTTTCACTCTTCATCTCTCATTTTCTCTCTCTCATTTTTCTTCTCTTCTCCTTCTCTCTTATTTTTCGCTGCTTCAATCTCCCTGGCTCCTGATTTGGAGCCACCAAAATTATGGAAGTATCCTTCCTTGGTCTTCACAGACTTCATGCGATCAGATAATAGATCTTCATCATCATCATAAGTAATTAAACACCTCTTTCTTGGGGGTGACATTATGTCTTCTTCTTTAGTAGTTCCCTCTTACCTATCATCTTCTTTACCCTCTCCATCTTCCTCATATTAACTCTCTTTTTCTCATTCTTTTTCTAACATAATGGGTTCAGAAGGTCCACCAACATCCTCCATTAGAACCTCAAAATCAGGAATAGAGTCTACTAGCATGGCAGTGAAATTAGAGGTAGTATTCTTATACTCGAGAAAATAAGTAGCCAATCGAGAATGCTCATCGTCAGTAAGAGTATCCCAAATCCACTAAGATTTTCGAAGTTCAGTGGCACTAAACTCACTGGGGTTAGGTTATTGGTTCTTTGACTTAGCTATAAAAATAACTAGAGGAGAAAAATACAAACATATTAGAAAAGTCACGAAGAGGAAGCATCGATCAAGAAACAGAGAAGAGAGATAGTGTTAGCAACCTATATATTCCTCCCCAAAGGTAGGGATTCTAGGTCCCCTGTACTATACGCCCTCTGATTGGGGAGTATATTATTAATTTCTAATAATGAATCCCTCATTCCAGTAATCCTTATGAGAATCAAACAAGTTTGGAACTAGAACTCGGTCAACACTCCTATCCTTTAAGTACTAGAGTCCACCTTTTGTATGCAAAAAGACATAGTAAAAAAAATTCTGCAAGCCCTAAGTTGGTTTCATACAACTCATTTATCCTATGTACCCCATTCATAATTTTCCAAATGTTTGGAGTACACTCTGCAGGAACAATGTCAAAATATTTGAACAAATGTAAAAACAAGTGATTTAGGGGAAATGTCAAACCCCCTAAAAGACCAACAAAGTATAAATAGAATGACCATCGTCTATGGTACGAATGTTATGAGAAATGGGGACACACTCGATTTCTACCTAGTCAGGTATATTGTAGCATTTTTTAAATTTAGAAAGATATTTATTATAAAGCATCCCCATTTTCAAATAAAACCCTAGTTGCAGAGGAGAAGAACTAGAGAAGAGTTAGAACTAAAACTTACTAGTGTTGATGAAGCCTTGTGAAATCACGGAACAAAGGAAGCCCTGATTTTGAAGTAGAAGACGAAGAGAAGAATCTTATAAACGAAGTATTAGAGAAAAATGACTGAAGACACTGAACTGTCGGTTAAGTTACACATGAACGATTTTCAAAGTATCTCAAATCATGAGTCATGCTTCCCTAAGAAGATCCCAACTCTTCAAACTTCTCCTTAAAGACAAGCGTGATCTCACCATCTCTCAAAAATAACAAAAATGCCATTTTTCTGTTTGAGGCCTTAGGTCTATTAGCTCAATTAAAATCTATTGGCCCAAAGCTCTTGGACCAAAGATTTTAGGGGAAATAATGGGAGAACATTTTCTATAAGTCCATGGGAGTATCCGACCAAGTCCTAATTAATTAAGAACTTGGGCTGGCCTAAATCATGACTTAATTCCCACACGAGTATTTAAGTAGAATTGTAATGCTTACAGATATGGTCAAATCAGGTACCAAAAATCTCGGATGGGATATTAAAGTAACTCATGTCAAATCCGCACACTACTTGGAGTTCTTTAAAGAACTCAAACTCTGTAACAACATATCTATAAATTGTATACCCTGACATGGGGCAACGGGATTGAAACTTGAGATTTTGAGAGACACTTAATAAGAACAAGTAACCTCTCTGTAGAAGTAGGCAAGTTGTCAAACCATGTACATCATTGTTGTGTGTGATTCCATTTACTTTCTTCCATTTGTGATTGTTTTTGTAGAATCTTTAATTGTGATATTTTCTGCACTCACAATACTCATCAAGAATAAGACATGCATTTAATTAATACACTTACGCATTTTAAAGGTTTAGAGGCATACAACACATGATTTATTTTCGCGTGTTGTACTATTTTTTCAATAAAATAAGTTCTTTTTATATTTGTTGCAACTGAGAAGAGGTGATATATTCGTTCAACAAGATTCTCCTCATATTCCTTCACAATCAATTATTTAGTGCTGCTAAACAAAATATGAGATCAAATTTATTAGAATTTTATGAGTTCAATGTTTGCAACAAAGCCTTAGATTAAACAAAGTTTCACACCTTAAATTGAACATTTAATAAACTGATATCTATAAAGGACATGGAAAAAAATAAGTTTTTTATGTTTCAAGTATGTAATATGTAAATATACAAATCTAAAGTGACCAAAACATAACATTGGATGTTGATTTGAAATTAAACTAAATACATTTGATAGCACACCCAAATTGATCCAGAACAAATTGACAAAAATTGGTACCGTTTTAGTTCACTCTTATTTGTAAACTAAATTTCCTTACCAAGTGCTTGCATTGATGTAATCAAAGATCAAGATAATCTACATGTGTTTATGGTGATTTTTAATCATAAAACCCAAAGTAAAACCGTATTTACTAGATTTTACCAACCATAAAGGCTTTGAGCATAAAAATAACTTATAAAACAATTATACTTCCAAATCAATGGAAATACACCATCCCCAACTAATTATCTAGCAACATAATATCGACAAAAATGGTAAATATCATAAATTGTAGTTGATGATATGAAAAGAAGAAGCACACGGTTGTGTACGGAATGGAAAAAGTCTATAAATAAATAACCCAAATTTTGAAACTAATTTATAGTATATAACTAAAGTTGACAGTGGCACTAGTTGACGACATTTTTCGCGTGTACAGGATGCCACATATACAATTGTAATTAATTGTTAATTAAGGTTATAGTATTTGAGAAATGTAGTTAAGTTTATAATATTTAAGAAACGAAATTAACAAAGTTTTAAAATAAGATGTATGTAATAGGTGAACTTCCCTTTATAAAAGAAAAAAGAAAAATCTAAGTTCCTCATAAAAGTGTAAAATGTTTCACATTCTATTTATTAAAATAAAAAAGGGGGAAATGGATATAAGAAGTATTTACCCACTAAACATACCCCCCCCCCCCCCCCCCCAAGAAAAAAAAACAATAAACTTCCATGTAAAAAAAGGAATAGAGGAAAATTCTAACTTCCCCATAAAAGTGAAAAACAAATCCCCTTTTTTTCATTAAAGTAATAAAGGAACAAAATAGTGACTATAAGTTGTATGTACCCAGTAAACTTATTGTAAAATAAAAATATATAAAATTTCTAACTTGTGAATCAATGCTTAAAACACTTAGACTTCTTTTATTAAAAAAAATGCTAGATTCCAGGTCATCGTATACAGGAAATCTGGATATACAACCAATACTAAGTTAAGATTCTTAATATAAGAACATTTCAAATTCTTTTCATTAAAAGAAAAGAAAGATAACTTTCACCTTCCAGCTCATTGTATGATGCCAATCCAGATATTTGTGTATGAAGACAATGTACTGTACCCGGTTTGGAGCGAAAAATTGAAGAATCCAACCCGATTGCAGATGGAAATGAATTATTACCTAAAGAAATTGATACCAAAAATGAAACCCATTAATATTCAAGGCAATCAGATATGCTTCTACAACAGAGTTCTTAGAAATTCATCTTATCATTAACAACTTGGAGTTGCCATCTCATTGCATCTTCATTGATGGTCAAATACACAAGGATACAACTCACTATGAGTGATTATACAAACATTATATATCCTACCTTCTACCAAACCAGTGGTCTCCAACAAGTATATATACCGATTGTTAGCATACCCAAATCCTCATCCAAAAGAAAATATATTTCTAGTAAACAATATTCATAATTTCTATTTTATATATACATATCTGTTCAAAAATTTGAGATTATGAAATAGAGAACCAATGTTATTCCTAATTTATTTACAGGACACTACAAAGTATTGGTGAGAGTCAATTCTACTGCTGATGTATGATAAAATGAAATAACTAATGAAAATGATTAGGGATGGTTTTTCACATATGGAAAATTTATATTTGTTGACAATTTTTTGTGGAAATGGTATGTTTTGTTACTCTGTCTCATACATATATATCAAAATGATTCTTGATGGTTTTTCACATTTAGAAAATGTAAACTTAATTATCAATATTAATGTAAATGATATTTGTTGTCAGCGTTTCTCTCTCTCTCTCTCTCTCTCTCTCTCACACACACACACACACACACACACACACACACACACACACACATATATATATATATATATATATATATATATATATATATATATATATATATATATATATATATAGTTGTAGGAAAATTAAATTTGTAGACATATATTTGATGAAAAAATGTAGATGTAAGTAATGGTAGATTTATATAATATATGTAAAGTTGGAGACATACAAATATTTATTATTCTTGATTGAGAAAACCTTTGAAATCGTATATTTTTCTAAATAATACAAACATAAAATTTGCAACTTGGGGGATAGTTGAGTAAAATAGTTTGAAAACACATTTGTTCCAATATGCAATGATGTTCATTTGTTGTTATGATGAATTGTTAAAAAATTATATATGTATAAATGCAAACATAATATAAATTAAATTATATTTTATAAATTATATATATAGTAATCGTTTAATATCAACTAGGTTTTTGTAGTGTAATCCGAAATAATAATATATTACATTGCATAAGAATTTTAGTTATACGTAATAAAACATCGACAGATATGATATTTACATAATTCATTGTGTAATGTGAACTAATTGGTTAACGGAATTTTTGTTAATCGTGCAACACTATTGGAATTGAAGTGCCCTTGACAGATTGCCTCGTTGCCTGTGCGTTATTATTAGAAAGGTTTAAAACAGGTCTGGAGATGTCTTTTCTTGTCGTCATTTCAAATTTCTTTGCACTCTCTAGATTTCTTTGACTTCTTACTGTTACGTTCTCACTCCCAGGTCTTTGTCTTTGAGTTTTTTCCTTATTTTCTCATCATCCTTGCTTGCGGCTTTGCATTGTCTCAAGCTGATTCTTACTTCGTAAGTTCTTCACACTCATTTTTTTCTATTTATGTTGGGATTTCTTCACATATGAAACTAGGGTTTCTCTTTTCTGATGACGAAGATAGTCAATAGGTCAATAATCGAATTTAGAAAATTCTATAATATTATAAACTGGGTAGATATCGAATGTGCCCCTATTCCTCACAGTGTCAGAGACATTGAGGGCAGTCACTGGATATATGTTCTTCTGTTATCCTAGGGGGGTCTCACCTTTCCCCCAAATCTCTTATTTTTGCACTTTTTTAGTTACTTTGATATAGTTCCGGCACAATGCTCGCAAAATGTTTGGAAAATTTTCAATGGTGTGCATAGAATTAATCAGCTCTATGGCACCAATCTAAGGCTTGCTAAAATATGGTTCTGCTATTCTTTCTCTCGAACAAGCTCTGGTCTTCTTTACCTCAAGGCCAGGATTCCTGATAAGGTATTGGTGGTGAACCTACCTGATTCCCACAAGGACTACTAGCATGAGGGGTTTATTTCAAGAAATTGGCAGTTCCCTTACCATACTGAAGGTCGAGGTTTGGGAGATTCGTGATTACTTTTTATGGGGAGGAATATATTGGTTGGCATAGATCTTGTTCTGCTCATTGATCCTCTATTAATGGATGGTTTTTCTCATAGCTTCCTCTTTTTCTCTTTTCAGCGAAGACAAAGAACTTAGAACTATATCTTTTTGAGATTCGGGCTGCCGAGCTGGTTATGTCCTGGAAAATTAGGGAGCTCTTAGCTGGCGGTGAGCATCCTCGATCAGAGACATTCCTTCTGGAATACAAGAACATTAGGTCCGGTTTTATTGCATGACCTTTAGATATCATTCCTGAGCTAGACATCAGAGAAGAGGTTGTTACCGACCCAATCCAATTAGACGAAGAGGAAAATAGCTCTGGTGAGGAGAGCGAGGGTGCTAACAGGGGCAGTGTTGAAGGTAATTCTAGTGAGGAGATCTCTGGTAGTGAAGAATATTCTAGCTCGAAAGAGGTTTCATAGGTTCAAGAGTCTTCAGGGGATTCAAGTAGCTCCAGAAAGGAAGCCATGGCTCCTCCCAGGAAGAATTTAATTCCAGATGATAATGAAGACAACGTGTTTCTTTTTCGCCAATCGAAGAAGCAGAAATTAGGGAGCGGGGATATTACGACCGGTTCCTAATCTGCTTCTCATGAGAGGGAGAGGAAGAAGAAGTAAGATGCACATGTGATACAAAGAAAGAGGAAGAAAGAGGAAGAAAGAAGAGGAGAGGAATAGGTGGAGGAGAGAAAGAGGGTTGAGAAGGTGAAGAAGGAGAGAGAAGAATAAAAGAGCAGGGAAGAGGTAAGGATGAATACAGGGAAGTCTCTGGTGCCCGTATCTACTCTTTTGGAAGGGTCTTCCATTGCCCTTTCCCTCAGCTGGCTCCGATAGTGCTCGAGAGAGAAATTTTTTCGGCTGATCGCCAGAGGCGATGGGGGCCGACCAGTTATCTTTGAAGGAAAGTCAACTAGCCTTGGTAATCTTACTTTTACTTCTCCATTATTACAATATTTTTTTAATACTTCCTTTGCTAATATTTCCCTTTTCTCTGCATTTTGTGACCGATTTCACTATCCTCTACCGCAGCCGTGATGAGCTGGCGAGGAGAAACACCGACCTGGACAGGAAGAATACTGAGTTGGAGGCTAGTCTAAAGGCTGCCAATGCTGCTCAAAAGTCTTCTAATCTCGCCCTGGTTGAAGTCAATCAAGCGAAGGAGGCGGAGACCAAGGATCTTCAGGAGCTGAGGCAGTCCTATGATTTAGTCTACTCGACCAAGTTGGCTATGGTGGAGGAGAATAAGGTGCTCGCAGAGAAGGTGAAGAAAGTGGAATCTGTGGCTGCCACCCTTAAGGATAGCTCGTACAATGCTGGATGGGTTACTGTATATGAGGATGTTGATGCTCATATTGGCTACATTATCCATCTTAACTTCAAGAAGGGTTGGAACGAGGCTCTTTTGGCGGTCGAGGTGGATATTAACTCTACACTCTTTGACGAGCAGGATCTTGGACCTAAGCCTATTGTTGATGAGGCGCCTGCTCCTGCTATCAATAAAGGTGTTCCTGCTTTCCAGACCGCTCCTGTTGGTACTCCCCCTGACCAGGGGATAGTGACCGCTCCGTCTGAGGGAGGCGTTCCTGCTTCCAGGGATAAGGAAAAGCAACCAGCGATCTTGGAGCAAACTGAGGTTTCCATCTAGCCTCCTTTAGGGAACCTTTTGTATTTTTCACTTTTGTTGTTCTTTCTTTTTTCCTATTGATGTACTTGGACTCTTTTGTTTAATGAAATGAAATTCTTTTTGCTTTCGCGTACTGATTTCTTTGTCCTTCAACGCTTATATGGTTTGTAGCTGATTGATGTTGATGAGTATATACCTGCTATTTCTCAACTAGGAAAGATTCTTGGTCCTAACGCGAGAAATCAATCAAATTCACCAAGCCTTTATAAGAATTTATAATTCTCTTAGGTCGAGGAATTAGAACTATAAGGACCAGTCGGAGCTTATTGCCAAACTGGAAGATAGGCTTCAGGAGATGGAAGAGGTTGGCGCTTTCGTTAAAGAGGAAGTGAATGCTCTGAGGGCTAAACTTATGGATGCCTCTGAGATTAATCAAGTTGTAAAAGTACTTCAATAAGAGAATGGCGCTCTGAGGAGAGAGGTTTCACGACTTAGAGAGCATGCGCCAGGCATTGCCCACTAAGTTTTGTGGGGCTCCTCCTCATTGACTAGGTCGCGAGCTGGTACCGACAGTAGTGGCTCGGCTAGGGTGATTGCCGAGCTCTGGGGTAATGTTCACAGGGCGTATGTGATAGATTCCGACCTCCAAAGATATGTTACCTTGTTGAGGCACCTCTTCAAGAAAGTTCTTCGGTAGGTGTGGGCTGATGGTTCTGATCAGGGATGAACCAATACACCTACGAAATTGAAGGAGGTCGAGGAGTTATTCTTCGATAGAGGATGGTTGAGTGCTCTTATGGAGTTGCATGTCCCTAGGAACTCGGTTCTCTGGTATCGCCATGAGATCTCCCCCTTAACTTTAATGCCTAAACCATTTAGGAGGGATGATCAGTGGGTCCCCATAGATGCTATCCCCAGGAAGCTACAAGAGCCAAATAAAAATGAAGTCGAGGAGTAATTAGGTCCTCACCTAGACGATGGCCGAAGAGCGCAAGTGGCTGACTATCTTACACGGCGACCTATTCCTCATTTGGATTTGTTCAATTTAATCAATGTAACTCTTTGTACATGTAGTGAAGTAATAAAATAATTATGTTTTGGGTGATTTTTCGACTAAACATGTGTTGTGTATTTTTCACTTCATTGATTTCTTGTTTAATTATCTTGGTCTCTTTTTATCCGACTAGATTGAATATAGGAAGAGTTGTTTTATTGAGTGAGTATCCCCCAAGTCCAGTATGCTTATAAGATACTATTATGCCTTACATTACCTTTTAGGTTGTTTCGTCACACTTCCTTAGGCCTAAGTGTGGAAATGGCAAGGATACACCTGGTCTTGGATGTTCTATCCGAGCAGGTTTTTAGGGCCAAACATTGCAACCAACCTGGGTTGGTCGAGCTCCCTAAGGGTCCCCTGTAGGGCTTCATATATTGACAGAGGCAAAGTTATGAGGTTATTCATATTTAATAACGAAAACTTGAGGAGGGTAATATCCTTCTTTTATATGTTGAGAGTGGAGCCTGTAACTTGGAAAAGGTGCATGAATTAAAAAGTATTTAAGTAAAAAATCAACATTTTTTATAATGCTACTACCAAACAATCTTTCATTAATCGGAAATGAATTACAAATTTCAACATTATAATAAATGATCAACACAGAAAACTAGAAGTAAAATCTCTTTAAATTGTCTATGTTTCAAGCTCGAGGTTTCTCACTGCCCTCCAGCGTTTCCATGTGATAGGATCCTTGTAGATTGTCCCTTATGACCTTGAATGGTCCCTCCCACTTTGGTCCTAGCTTTCCATCTGATGATTTTACTGCGCTGTCAAGAATTTCCCTAGGACGTAGTCCCCAACTTGGAATGCTCCTGGATTGACCTTCTTATCGTAGTGCTTTGCTAGCTGTTACTGATAGCCTACTAGTTTCACTAGATCCATCTCTCTTCGTTCCTCATTCATGTCAAGTTCAGTGAGAAATGCTGCTTCTTTCTGGCCTTGGTCGACCAGAGTGGACTTCATGGTGGGGAGGCCAAATTCTAAGGGAATGATTGCCTTCATACCATATGTTAGTGCGAATGGGGTTTCCTCGGTTGCTCACCGTGGGGTAGTGCGATAGGCCCATAGGTTGTGTGGTAGCTGGCTCACCCATGCCCTTTTGGCTCGCTCTAATCATTTCTTCAATCCATCAATCACTATTTTATTGGAAGCTTTATCTTATCCGTTTCTCTGAGGATATGCCACCGAGCTGAAATGGTGCCTGATCCCGTGAGCATTACAGAAACCCTAGAAGAGGCCACTTTCGAACTGGGTTCCTTTGTCAGTGATGATGGTCCTGGGAATCCTAAAGCGGGTGATAATGTTCTTCTATATGAACCTCATAATATCCGCGTCTCTGATGTTTGCTAATGGCTCTGCCTTTATCCATTTGGTGAAGTAGTCTGTCGCAACCAATAAATACTTATAATTACCGACAGTGGTAGGAAGAGGGCCTATGATGTCCATCCCCCATTGGGAGAAAGTCCATGGGCTAGTAAGAGAGTTTAGGTTGTTGGTCGGTTAGTGAACCATAAGAGCCTGGAGTTGACATTTTTCGCACTTGCGAGCATATATCCCCAAATCATTCTGCATGTATGGCCACCAGTAGCCTTCCTTCATTGCTCGAAAATCCAGGGACCTGCCCCCCAATATGACTCCCACAGATTCCCTCATGGTGCTCATGCATAACTTTCTCAATGTCCTTCGGGTGAATGCATTGGAGGTAAGAATCGATGAAAGATCTCTTATACAGTTTTCCGTCAAAAGATAAGTGAAAGAAAGCTCTTTGACTCTTATCTGATGAGCGGCCTTCTTATTATTTGGTAGAGCATCATCCTTCAGATAATCCCTTAGGGGGTCCATCCAGCTAGGGTTTGATTCAATATGGAGGATATGACATGTGTCTTGCAGTTAATCACTTTGGTTAATGCTTCGCTGGGCGAGGAAGTCGACCGCAATTACTCTCTTTAAGTCAGAATTGATCGCTGAGCTTAAGGACGCTAGGGCATCAGCATGTCTATTTTGTCCTCTGGGAAACTGTTGGACACTGACTTGTTCAAATTTAGAAATTAATTTCTTTATTGTGGCGAGGTAGGCCGCCATTCTCTCATCCCTCACATTAAAGTCTCTACTTATCTGGTTGGAGACCAGTTGTGATTCTCCGAACACTTGGAGTTATCTTGCCCCCAGTACATGTGCCTTCTGTAGTCTTACTGCCAATGCTTTATACTCTACTTCGTTATTTTAGGCTTCAAATCTAAGCCTGATTCCTTGCTCGATGATTTCACCCTCATGGGTAACTAGCACGATGACCACTCCTTCCCCTTGGAGTTGGAGGCTCCGTCAATAAATAATTGCTGAACGCCTTGCGCCGAGTGGTCTTCCTTTTGATCAACATATTGAGGTTGGTTGCAAGGATGTTCTCATGTAAATTCTGCAATGAATTCGGGGAAGACTTGTCCATTGATTGCATTCTTTGGCTGAAACTGGATGTCAAATCGCTCGAGCTCGATTGACCACTTTAATAATCTGCAAGACAGATCTGCTTTTTGCAGGACTTCTTAAAGGGGGTGAGAGGTGAGGACGATAATAGAGTGAGCTTCAAAGTAATGTTTTAATTTCCTCTAGGCTACCACTAGTGCAAAGGAGATCTTTTCTAATTGTTGGTATCGATGTTCGGCATCCAAGAGAGACTTACTCGTGTAATAGACTTAGTGATGGATTCCCATTCTTTTGCATACCTGTGCATAACTGACAGCATGGCTGGAAACTGCGAGGTACAGGTACAGGGGATCATTCTCTTATGGTATTACGAGCAAGGATGGTTTGCTGAGGTAAGATTTGAGTCCCTCCAATGGCTTCGAGAAATCCTTATTCCACTCCATATTTTTTATTTTCTTCAACAACTGGAAGAATGGCTGGCACCTTTCGGATGACTTCGAGATGAACCGATTTAGGGCGGTGAGCATCCATGTGAGCTTCTGCACTTCTCTTATCGTATGGGGGCTGCACCCTATTAATGGCATCAATCTAGTATGGGTTGGATTCAATGCCTCTCTTGCTAACCAAGTCCCCGAGAAATTTTCTCGAATGGACATCGAAGGAAAACTTACTTGCGTTGATCTTCATTCGGTATTTTCTGAATATTTCGAAGTTCCTTGATAGGTCTGAGAGGTGTTCTTCTTTATCCCAACTCTTGACGAGCATATCATCGATGTAGGCCTCCATGGTATCTCCGATTTGGTCCTTAAACATTTTAGTGACCAACCCCTTGTAGGTTACTCCTGCATTTTTAGCCCAAAGGGCATGACCTTGTAACAATACAACCCGATGGTGGTGAAGAATATTGCCTTGGCTTTATCTGGCTCGTGTATAGGGATTTGGTGGTACTCGGAGTATGCATCCAGGAAACTCATTCTTTCATGAGCTGCTGTGGTGTCCACCAACTGGTCGCTTTGGGAGGGGAAAATTGTCCATAGGGTAGGCCATGTTAAGGTCAGTGAAGTCAATACAAACTCTCCATTTTCCATTGCTTTTTAGGACCACCACTGGGTTGGACATCCACTTAGGGAATTGAACTTCCTGTATGGATCCTGCATCCAGCAGCTTCTCCACTTCCTTCTCCACAGCCTTGGCCTTATCGGGTGCAGTTCACCATACTTTTTGCGTAATCGAATTGAAAGCCGAATTGATTTTTAACCGATGACAAACCACACTGGGATCAATCCCAGGCAGATCATAGGGTTCCCACGCGAAAGGGTCCAAGTTTTTCCATAAAAGCAATGTTAGTTTCTTCTTCTCTCGATCTGTGAGAGAGGCTCCGATTAAGAACATCCTATCTTTATTGTTGCCACCGGCTGCGACCTCCTTTAGGTTATCAATGACCCATTCAGAGGGGAGGAGCCTGCTCTTGTCCACTCTAGGTATTCTATATTTTAGCTTCTATTTGGAAGGTATCAAACCTTCCTATTCTTCAATCTTCTCATTAGCCTTTTCGACCTTTTTCTCCGGCTTTGGGCGGGTGGCTTCTATAAAGAACTTTCTCGCCATCGCCTGATCTCCATGGATCTCCATCACTCCTTGCTCAGTCACATATTTGAGTTTCTGGTGGTAGGTAGAAGGGACGGCCTTTATCGCATGTATCCACCCTCTACCAAGGATGGCCTAGTAGGGCAAGTTAATGTTGACCACTAGAAACTCAATCATTTTGGAGACACTTCCTGCCCTTACTAGCAGTACAATCTTTCCCAAAGGGATGGTCACTTTACCAGCGAAGCCAACTAGAGGGACAGTGGCTTACTTCAAGTCGGCGATGCTTAACTTCAACTTTCTGAATAGGTCGAGATATAATACTTTGAATGAGCTACCCTGGTCGATGAGCAACTTATCGACGTCGTAGTTAGATATCCCGAGTGTAATGATCAAGGCATCATGATGTGGGGTCCTCACTCCCACTAGGTCTTCATTCGTGAACATAATTTACTTGCTGTAGTCGATTTCATCTATTCATTGATGCTTCCCTGCCTGTATTTTAGCTGGGTCAATTTGAAAATCTTACATCACAGTCGGAATCTTTTTCACTTCCCTTCGAGCTGAGTTTCCCTGAATCTAGTTCAGGTTCGATCCTCATGAATCACTGCAAACTCATGGCCAATATCCTCCTCGAGAACGTTATTGGGCCTCGGGTCTCCATTAGCAGCGACCTTCTCTGCCTTATTTTCTATAAACTCGTTCAAATGTCTAGTCTAGGCTAACTGCTCAAGTGATACATAAGAGATTTGCAGTGCTTGGTCTTCTGCCCACCCTCTTTGTGGAAAGCACATCTCAGTGTGTTGTTCCATTTTGAGGGGTCTCCTCCCATCTTTTTGGGCCACTTAACGAACGAATCGTCATTAATCTTTACTATAATCTTATAGATTGGTTCCTTAAAGACAGTCTTCACTACTTGAAATGCTTTCGAAGCATCGCTCTTATTCCCGCTCTTGGAGCCACTTTTCCCCCATTTTTGTTTCCTTTCTTTTGGTTCTCAACTTTGTCGCTGCTCTTGCCAGCGAACTTGGCACGACCATTCTCCCCTGCACTAAGGCAAGTCACATCCTCAACTTTGGTGTATTTTTTTATAGAAGCCATTAGGTCGTCGATGGTTGTGGCCTCCTTCTTAGTGAGGGATTGGTGCAAGAGGCAGGAGTGGGTAGGACAATCTTAAAGGATGCCACAGCGACGTGTTCAGACTACTCCTCGACTTCATTGAATAGCTCTCAATATCTTTTCGCATAATCCCTGAGGCTCTCCTGAGGTGTCTTCTTCATTGTCAACAAGGCATCCATCCTCTTTAGAAAGGAGTTGTTGGTAATGAAGCGACATGTGAAGAGATCTACTAGGGACTCAAAGCTCCTAATGGATCTATGAGGGAGTCTCTCGAACCACTTCTGGGCCACATCGTGCAAGCTTAAGGGAAAGATCCGTCACATTAATGCATCCTTATGATTCCAAAGGGTCATGGCTTACCTGTACTGTCTAACATGGTTAATAGGATCGATCTTTTGGTCATAAATCTTGAATGTGCGAATTGCAAACTTATTGGGGGCTTCTTATTATATCTCCCTTGATAAAAGGGATTTGATCTGGGTCCTGAGAGCTCGCCTGGCTAGCTCTCTGGTTGATCTGGAACCCCCATGTGCTGGGTGCTGGTCCATTTATCTTCGTACCAAATTTTGTATGTCATCATTTCCTCGAGTTGGGCTCCTATAACAGAGAGTTGGTTGCTGTTGCTCGAGTAAGTCATCATCGGACCTATGTTCCTCAAATTTTTGAGACTCGCATCTAGGGTTCCTTACTCGACTGCGAGACGTGCTCGCCTGAGGGCTGGGAGTGCGATATTGATGTTGCCTGGTGCTATAGTGGAGTTCTCTCTCAGTTTTCTCCAATATTTATTTAAGATGAGCATTCTCAGCTTCTTTCTTGCGAGTGGCCTTCTTTCTCTCTTGGAACCTGGCCTCATAGGCATCGATTAGCCTAGAGACCTATGTGGACCTGGTCCCCCTTGGCTTTCCTCTGAACCTTATTGTTTTGGGCGAGCCCTAAGGTTTGAACGTCGAACTTCAGATCTGATCCTGCGAGGAGTAGGTTGCTCTTGAATATCCCATGCTTGAGGGGCATTTTTGTTGTGAGCATACATTCCAAATTCTTTTTGGTGAAGGATTTCTTAAAGAAAAATAAATGCTTCCCACAGATGGTGCCAAATATGGTGACAATTAAACTCAATATAAAATAACAAACAAAAGCAATCACCAGAATAAATAAATAATTTGAAATAATGACAATCACACAACACAAGATATACGTGGTTTGGCAAGAAGGCATACGTTCATGGTGTTGATCTCAGTATTTTATTGCTCTTTACTGCGGGGAGTGTTTACAAATTTCATCCCCTTTGCCTCGGGCTAGGGGTTTGATATATACATGTTATTTCAGAGAGTGCAGGTGTGGGTCTCCTCCACGTTAGCTAATAATCCCTAAAGTATCTCTAAAGAGAGATTTTAGGAACTGACTGGGTCATAACAGAATTGGTTAAGGTGCGATGCCTCTAGACTTTGAGCCGTGTATAATTGGGATACTCGTCTAGGTCAAAGTGACAAATCGAGGTACCCACAACTAATATACACATGTTACATCAAATATATATTCATTTCTTTAACAGTAAATTGTGTACCTTAAAATACACTAATTATGCCCTTCTAGAATGACCATATATATGGCATTATTTGGAAGGAAGATATCGATAAACATGCCATCAATCTTGAGGAAGGAAAGTTTTATACAATCTCTAACTTTAAAGTCAATGAAAATAAAAGACAATACAAACCATTTATGCATCCGTGCGTCATAACTTTCATCCATGCAATAACTATTTTCGAAGTTCATAGAGACGTCTCAGACATTTGTATGCACAAGTTCGAATATGTTGATTCCAAAAACTTTTAGGAAGGTACTCTCATTCACCCATCTACATTCACTTTCAATAATATGTTATGGTATGAGATTTTATTAAATACATTTAATAACTACTCCTTTCCTAACATATGTTTATGGAATGCTTATTAGAATTAGCAATGTTAACATAATGACTCTCAATGGACTCGAAGTCATGAAATTTGACATAAACTTTTCGGACCATAGGTTTTAATTTCTGCATCTTATTATTGATTACTTATTTTTTTTATATTTACTATAAATCCTAATTTCACTATTTACATATCTCATTTTCTATTTTAGGAACTCAATGATCAACATCACTCTATGGGGACATTGCGCTACACAACTATACGATGCTATTGAGGATATTCATCACTTTTCAATTCTAATTTTGTTGACATCTCTTAAGGTCAAATTATTCAAAGGTGTGATCCTAATTATACTTATCAAAATTAAAAATGTTCACGGGATTTTATTTCACATAAACTAAATATGGGTTTACTATTCGTTTCACCTATCTTTCTACTTCCCTACTATATATATATATATATATATATATATATATATATATATATATATATATATATATATATTAAACAAGTGCGACAAAGACATACCCCAATATCATCATACCTGAAATTAAACCACTGATGAGCTGGTAACTAATTATTCGATGGAATTCAGTTATGATTTATTTATAAATAACTATTTAATTTTTACTTTCCCATTTCAAGACCACCCTTACAAAAGGGTTTCATATTGTTGACAATATTAAATCATCAATTAAATCAAACACAACCATTTCTCCTACTGAAATGGAAAGTATTTACACTATCAAGAAATTCAGAGCATTTTCTGAGGACGAGGTATTATGGTTTATTCAAACTTATTCATCACACTCTTACTAAAACATTAATTTGATATATTGCAATTTTATATATCACGTCTCATGCAAAATTTGCAATAAGGTATTAACAAAGCTCTTAGACTAATACATGCGCAAATCATGCAACACGAAAAAGGCTTCTCCTATCCCAAAGTAAGTATTTCTTTCACTGATTTAACTTTACTAAATAATTTCACTTTTTACTCTTAAGTTACTAATTATGATACATATCATGACTTTCAGATACAAATTACAGATCAATGTACAGGGGCCCACTAGAGATACTCCATTTGTCCTTTTCATAAGGTTGTTGAAAAATTAGTTGGATTTCCTCTCTCTCAAATTGATTCATATGGTAACAAGGTACACCTTTTTTCATATTCATTTTACATTATTCCCCGAATACATAATTTCTTCTCCATTTTAATGCAATTTTTTCAGGGCACTACCAAGGAGGGAAATATGTTGTTCAAGCACATAATTGGAAAGGAATACGTTTTCTCAATAAATTTAACTTGATGATAGGAAATTAATATTATACTATCACAAAATGCATGCCATCTTCTACATATATTTACTCATCAACTGGCGATAGCGAATCCTCACCAAAAGTATTATAAACATAATTTTTCTTTCTTCTTACTACAAATATAATAGTGACATCCTCTTATTCTCACAGAGTTATCAAGGAAGAGAAAATATATTAAGCCAATCGACGTCGATTCTTGAATGCGTGCGTCCTTGGGAATCTGGATGATTTTTTCACTACTTTTTCTTTGTCTAAGTATTTTATTTCTCTATGTCTAGGCTTAAAGAGGTTTGAATTATATTCTCTCTTGTTGGTTAGAATATGAAAATTTGCACTATTCGGGTTATAATGAAATTAATGTGGGTTAAAGTTGATATAATATACCCAAGATCGATAATTCATTACCCACTTATTTCTTATGGTCACTAGATTTCAGCTTTGTTTGGTAGTTGAGAAAACAAATGCAGTGAATCTTTGATATTATGTACCGAAATTCATCTTATAATGAATAAATATCGATATCTGGTAAAAATGCTCTATTATCTTTAATGTCTGATTTAAGTAGCAATTCATATTTCGAAAACTTAAGCGTCACAACAATCGAATATATGTACATCGTTAATAACCTAAGTTGTTGTAACTGGTGTGATTAATTGGGACATTAATATCATTGTATTTGAAGAAAACCATAACATAATTATTTTTTTAATAGTTTTTGGGATTTCCATAAAATTACAATTTATATTTAACATTTAGGGTTATGGTTGGCAAATTTCTACATGTAATAATTTTTTTTACTGCATCTTTTTTTATTTCGAAAAAACTTTTTTGTTATTTTATTTTATATTTTAACAATTTCGTTAAAAAAATCTCCGCATCACGGGGTTTGCATGCTAGTTTTTATTATATATAGAAAACAATAGAAGACGATCAAATTTTCATCAATAATCTATCTATATATACATTAATCCACATAAGGTTATTTGTAAAATTATTAAATGCACACACATACAATGCAAACCACATATACAATTGTAAATACAGATAAAACTATAGTATGGTGTAGGCACCACTTTTTCAATTTCAGTTACAAATGTAAACAGGTATTATAGTATATAACTAAAATTAACTGTGACACCAAGTGACGCATTTGTCTCTTCTCTAAAGCGCCATGTGGCCAGTTGTAATTAAATTTATAGAAGTAATCCAAAATACAATTATAAACCAGCTGAAGATTCATCTCCAAACTCTATCGAGTTCTCCCTGCTTTCGATGTCTTTGTCTTTTCTTCTTCTTATTATTCCCATTATGAGGTGTCTTTTCTTCTACCCACAACTCAGCAACATATGTTTAATCAACCTCTCTTTTGAACTCTCCACTTTTTTCCTTCCAAGTTAATTTTTGTGGGTTTTTGTTTTGTATTCTGCAATATTTTCTACTATATATCTGATTTATCTTTCAATTATGTCCCCAGATTTTAAGTTAAATAATTTCCTCCCACTGCCTAAATATAATCTTGTCATTTTCATGTTTATTTTTTTAATGTATGTACCCATAGAATACCACCTCCGACCAACCATCTTTTCCTCACCTCTCAGGCCATCTCTTAATCCGACTAACCCCATCGTCCACAACCCGAAAACCAGCACACCCAACCTTACCCATTCGATCAACAATCCAGTTTCATAAATCTTAGAGCCACGTCTCCTTCCAATACCCGCCTGCCATATTCCATGAAACCCATTCCCATCTCCAACATATTTATTACTTTCTATATTTTTCTTTAATAGTTAATACAATTGTGTGTTGGTTGACTATAAGATTTGATCCTGTTGTACTAAGGACCAAGTCTTTTTAGATTTTTGTTTAAATAAAAGAAACATATCTAAACTAAATTGATGATTTAATTAAGAAATTTTTTTAGCATGATAGATCGTAATTATAGGGGATTACACTTAGGTACTTCTTCTTTTGAAGTCCCGTTTCCAGTTTGTTATAATTGAAGTTTTGTACATGTTTACTGATTTTCATAGTTTTTAGAATGACTCCTTAATTTTGGGTTACTTGGTAGAATGATTATTATTGATCCTTTTTTGTTCACTTTGATTTTTCACCTTTTTTTTCTTTTATGTCTCAAAAACATATCTCGAAAGGTCGGTAGAACAAGAGTTTCTTGCATTTCAAGTTTATGAACCAAAACACGGATGTATAATATTTTTATATTTAAACGACAATATTAGTTTTGTTGGAAATTTAGCTAACAAAGTCAATTTTTTTATCCAGGTACTCAGTTCCGGCCATTGTCACTGAATATTCAGAAGCCACTTTTTCCATTGGCTGGACAACGAATTATTCATTCTCCAATCTCTGTTTATAAAATGGTATGTATTTCATTTTGATTCATCTGAAAAATTTTAAGAAAAAAATATATGTTTTATTCTTTGGGTTGTCAGTTTATTTTTGCACTTTGGGTTATCGTATGTATGCACGTGCACACACACACACACACACACACACACATATATATGTGTGTGTGAAAGTTGCGGGTTAATTGTTGATTATAGTTATCTGACAGTCATTTTTTTATGATTAGGGGTGGTGAATGGAAGGATAGGGAGCGGATACCATGCTATCCATATCCGTATCTGCTATCTGAATTCACTATCCGTACACATACCCGTATCCGTTCGGACAGTAAAAATAACTATTCATATCCATATCCTCCTGTATTCCCCGGATAAGGATAATATTTGTATCTGTTTATATTGCTTATCCATTGCAATGGACTTATTTTCTTAACATGTAATATCAATACTACAGTAAAAAAAAATGTCAAGCCCTAACTCTTTAGAATCAGCAAATTTATCTACCATTTCATAATCAACAACTTCGAAATTAAAATCAATAATTTTCCCCTAACAGTTGGTGTGTGTGTGTGTGTGTCCGTGTATGTGTTGTTGTGTGCATCTGTGTGTGTTGTTGTATGTGTCTGTGTGTCGGTGTGTTGTGTGCATGTTGTATGTGTGTGTGTGTGTGTGCTCACGCGCGCGTTGTTGTAGGTGCGTGTGTAGTAGGGGAGGGTGAGAGAGATCGTGGGGGGAGGAGCTTACCAAGTTACCTGTAGAGGGAAGAATTTGGAGATGAGGGTGTGCACTGAAAACGAGAGAGAAGAGGAAAACAGATCAAATGAAAGCGAAACTTTTTATGTCAAATGTTTGGTTCGAGTTTGTTTTGTCAACTTTTTTTTATTGTTTTCTTTTTTTTCTTTTCAAGACATTCATTATCTTTTGTTTTTTTAAAAAGTAGTATTCCTTTATTTTTTTAATTGAGTGAAAAGTGATGATTAATAGTTTTGTATTATATATTTATATTTTACATTATGTATTGTAAATACTATAAATAATAATTATGGGTACCGCTATCCCGGCTCCATATAAAGTTTGTGGCACTCTAAATCTTTCCCACAATAAATTAATGACATAACTATCCTTACCTACACTTGATGACACGGGTGTCTAACTTCTCTCTCTCATAGAGTGCATACTATTGTTAATATTTAGAGTTAAATATCAAAATCAAAATTATTATTATCTATCCCAAATGCCAACTTCACTCTGGCTCCATTATTATATTATTTTTCTAAAATAATTAAAATAAAAAATTATATTCTAATCTTTATTTTTTTTAACTCCCAATTGAATTTATTTTTAAAAATACAATAAAAAAATGTAAAACAGTAAAAAAATGTTAAAAGAGTTAAAACTGAAAAATTAAATATAAATATAAATATACAAATAATAATCCAATTAAAATGTGACACGACAACATACAACACAAAATCTCAATTTGTTTATGTAATGTGGGCATCACCCAAATAAAATAGACAAGACACGATATCTTTTTTACTTGACACGAATGCATCCTTACAAAAATTTTATATTTTTATCTAGCTAGAACAACACAAATAAAAGTGACACGCGATATTTTTTACCAAACACGCACGACCCAATTATACAAAGACACGATGCATAACGCAAAATATTTATTTTTTACTTACCATGAACATAACCCAAATAAAAGCAACACGACACCGGTCATTTAGTGGAAAAAAATGCACGAACGCAACCCAGTCTGGGCCGTGCGTGTTTGGTAAAAAAAATCGCGTGTCGCTTTTATTTGTGTCGTTGATAAAAATATAATTTTTTTGTAAGGATGTATGCGTGTTAATTAAAAACAAAAGATACCGTGTCGTGTCTCTTTTATTTTAGTGGTGTCCATGTTATATATATATATATATATATATATATATATATATATATATATATAAAGGATTGTATTGTATGGTGTCGTGTTACGTTTTAATTGGGTCATTATTTGTATATAATTTTTCCTAACACGAACATGAACTCTGCCTGTGTCCAGCTTAATTTTTTTTTATGCATTGCCGGTCCGAAGTTCAGATAAAGGAGAAGGGTTGTGTTAAGTGTACATCCATCATAAAACTTTGTCCAATTCTTATGAACATGAATTCTCGGTAAAAAAATATTTTTTATGTAGTGTTGCATTTTGATTGGATTGTGTTCCAGTTATGTAAGAAAAAAATTGTGCCATGTTAGGTAAAATAATATGATTTCATATCCTACCACATTTCATTTGGTCGTATTCATGCCGGGAAAAAAGATTTTGTGTCATCTCATATTTTTAATTGGATCATTCCGTGTCGCATTTTATTTTGACAATGTTCGTGTTAGATAAAAAAAGATTTCGATTTGTTTTTTAATTAGGCTAGTGCCACTGGCGCGTACCCACATCATCATCGCGATTGGTTAGTGCTGCTGGCGCGGACCCACGTTATAAAAAGTTAAAAACATTTTAAAAAAAAGTTTTAAAAAAAAATAGTTTGTATTGGAAAACAGTTTTTTTTAATTAAAGCTAAAATTTTGTATTTTCAATAAAAAATGTTTTTTTTTTTAAAATAGTTTTTAATAAAAGTATGAAAAATTATTTTTTAAACGTTGGTGCGGACCCACATTGTCGTGAATTATTTTTAAAAAAAACCATTCGTAGACTGCATATTAATAATTTCCAAAACAAAAATGTCAAAAAACACAAGTTTCCATAAAACAATAAGTGAAAGTATTATAACCAAGCAACAACGGTGAGCTCTTTAAAAAAAATGCATATATTAAACTTTCAAATTATAAGAGGCTTTGTCTTTAAGTGTGAGATGGATTGGCGTCAGAAGGGTAAATTCGTGTATTTTATTTTCTAAGAAAAAAAGTGGAGCGCCTGAGTGTTTGTTTGGAGCGCGAATAGCGCTATCTAATAATTATATATAATTAATATTAATGATAATTTATTATTAAATACAATACGGATATAGATATCCGAAAAAATAGATATCTGCAAATATGGATCTCCACCTCAGATACGGATTATCCGTGTTGGATTCACATAGTATCCCTTTTCGTATCCATATCCGGTTTTTCGAATATTTTACCACACTATCCATATTCTTTTTAGATAAATATTCGCAAAATTCGGATTCGAATAGTGGACGGATTCGAATATCCGTTCACACCCCTAATTACGATGTTTGTTGAAATGGATGAACGATGTATTTTCTTGATAACTTTGACTTTCTCCAAATTCTGTTTCAAATATAGCCTCAATTTTACTCTTTTGATTTTGGTTTAATATAGTCTCTTAACAACCTATTTTATATGCAAGACAAGTGTAAATATGATTTTGATCTATCGTATAATCTATAATTGAATATTTTTTTTATAATTTTAGAAACATTTTTCTTTATACATTTTTAGTATATATTTTAATAATTTTGTTAGCGGAGTTTACATTCTAGTACAACTGTTAAATTACGAAATAAGCAGATATACTCAAAAAGTATTACACGCTGACACAACAAACAAACTCCACATACACAAAACACTCGCCAACAGACACTCACCATTTTTCAACTTCCCAACGAAACTGAGAAACTCATTGGTAGAACTACATACACAGATACCAATTTATAAATTAACGAGTTTTGATAAATAATCAAATCATCAACAATTCATCAGATAAACATAGATTCCAATATCAAATTTATGTTATTTTTTGAATAACCTATACAAACACGTTCATTTACTTTAGAAATACACACAACTTAGATGGTGCTTAGTAAAACAAAATTTAAGATTGTTTTTATTGAAAATAATTGTGTACGATTATGTGTAGATGTAGAACTAGCCGTAAATTGAGTCAAGAAGTAAATAGGTGAGTGTTGCCCAGATCTTCACAACTTTTCTCTTACATTAATGAAAGGAAAAAATAACTAAAATTTGTGGTGTAATTCCACTCCTTGATTGTTCTCACAATTATTTACCTCACTTTATCTCTTATTTTAGTGTTAGACTTTATTTTTCATTTTATTCATTTTCTAGTTAGTTTTTATCATATCACATTTAGTTTAGTTTAGTCTTATTTCACCTCACCTCACCCGATTGTTTTAATATTGAAAAAGCTAAAAAAATTAGAAAAGTGAAAAAACACAAAAAGAAAATAAAAAGTGAATTACAATTGAATTTGTCTCTAGCTTACTCCCTAGGAAGTGGATTGATACCCTTACTTACCGCTACACTTTCGATTGTTATATTTTGTAGGTAATTCAAGGTTTTGACTAACTTGGCTTTCAACAACGACAAATATACGCAAAAAGTCATTTCTATCAACATGACTAATTCGACTAATAATTATAACATGTAATTATATATGATAATACAAAAAAATATGAGTAAAAATACGAATAAGGCGACAACATGTTACGACTAAGACGTGTCACGGTCTTCACATGAACATGACACAAAAAGACAATGTTTTAGTTTTATGTCAATTTCAAAAAAAATTATTGTATCATGCATATAATTGTAACCCTACTTTTAAGTCCCTTATTTTGTTCTCATTGCCCATAAAGTATTAAGCACAATATTATACATATGCTATCAATTATAAGTGCATATTTTATAATTTTTTAATCGAACGCTCGCGCATCTCGCACGTTACATGCTAGTGAATTTTAAATTTCATAGAAAAAAAATATGAACATAGGTGGTTGAGATTAAATTGCAAAACTCAAAACTAAGCATTTACATTACCAATTTCATACATCCTCCTCTTAACGGCAAACATAACCAAAATAACTTCTCCAACCACTGAGTAAAAAAAATTAGAAAGCACATTCTTTCTCCTCAATACACTTTCCACACACCATTCCTCTGTAATACCCCATGATTTTAATGACTTTTAAAATGGGTTATATTTTAAATTAATGGATTAATTGGATTTTATTATAAATTAATTCATTTGGGTTTTATCCAAATTGTGGATATTAAAATGTATGATTCTGAATATTACTTAAAGATATTTAGGTAATATATGAATGTGATGCTATTGATATGGCTGTGTGATATTAATTCAGTAATTTGAATTTTTAGTCGGACGCGGTATAGAACGTGTTGGGACTAATTTGTTAAATTAAAAAGAAAAATTATTTTCTATCGACCTTATAGTCATTTTGACTGCGTCGTTGCGTCCGGAAGGTTTGAAATAGTCAGAAAAGTCTATTTGGATGTTGGATTTGGGTCTCGGGTCATTTGGAAATGAAAAGACAACCCAAAAGGGCATTTTGGTCATTTTTACAAGGGGATGAATAGTGATTTTGGATTTTGTCTTATTATAAGTATTTGGAGATTAGTTGTACGTGGGTTATTCATCTCTTCTACACAAAACTTGAGAGATCACCTTGTGAGAGAGTGAAAGGTTGCTTGGAAGAAGAGAAGTTTGCTTGGGAAGGAGGAGAACCAAAGGTCAAAGGTCACCACCACCAACCACCACCGAAAGTTGGCCGAAGAAAGGGAGAACCACCTGTGATATACTACTCCAAAGTATCAGATCTTCATTAGAGGCAAGTGTTTGATAATGGAAATCTAAGTTTGTATATTGTCTATGTTAGAATAGTTATAAAAAGATGAGATTTTTCATGCTTGGAAGATAAAGATGAAGTTGTAAATCGATTTCTGGAAACTGAAAATATATAGGAATCAAACTCATGTTGTAGGAAGATAGTAATCCATTAAATAATCATAAATGGAGAAATTCTGAAAACCATTGATGTGTTCTTAAAGATATTATGTTGATAATTTTCTGGAAAAAGAGGATAAAAACATGCTTTTAATTCAATCTCTTGATGATTCTAGGATGTTTAGAGCATTAGAAATCATTTATATATGTTGATATATCATGTAGTAAGGTTTATAAGTCATTTGGGTTGTTAATATGAAGGTTTGATTGATCAAAAATGGTTAAACCCGTAGTAGAAGAAATGCAGAAAAACTAGGATGTTACCTGGGAAATCGATCGATCGACCCCCTGCCTTCGATCGATCGACCTCCCGAGAATTGTTAAAGTTATTTCTTTTTAATGTTGGTTCTTATCCCAAACCTTTTGTAGATATTTGGTGATTATTAATTGGATATTATGGGACTTAGAGAAGATCAGTAAGCCCTAGTTAAGAATCGAATTAATTTGATTGAGATTTAATTGATTTAGAATGATGTTAATTAAATTGAAAGAAATTTCGGTTGCTAGATTCATTTGTTGGATTCTAATTTGTATGCATGATAATTAAGGATAGGTCCAGTAGGGGAGATTTAATATAACACCTGGGTAGCCTTAGGGTTACAATTTGAACATCAAGGACTGAGTTTAAGCACATTATTGATTGCGCAAGGACTGAGTGTAGTGCCAGCGTTTAGTGAATGGCTACTGGATAGATATGGGAGTTCAGACCACATTTGGTTGAAAGAGGGGATGAGGTTATCCCGGTTGCGTATTTGAAGTTGACTTACCACCACGACCGATAAAGTTAAGTAGTAGTGTATTGGAGGGGTTCCTTGTTTGGATTTCGCTTTGCGAGACGCTCCGCGCATGAACCTTAACGACGTCGGGAGTGGAGAGATGTTATAGGATGCGAGGATGTTGGTTTTGTTGATAAGTCACATAGTGAGAATAAAAGACTATAGACTATGATCCATGTGATGATGGTATTTAATCCTAGTTGATAGAAGATGTGTTTATAAGAGATTATAAACAATTGGTTATAACCCTAATTAAGGGAGAGTTTAATTCATGGTAATTCGGGAGATAAGATGATATGGATCAGTAGGATATTAGTGATTTCTTACTGAATAAAATGTTGAGGAAAAACCTATTTGAACCTTGAGTAATGAGTGAGACTCGAGAGAAGTAAATTCGTAATATTTTAATACGTAGGATTTAAAGAGATATGATGCTACGTATGGAAGTTATCTTAGGGTAATGTGAGTACCTTGTTGATATTGTATTATAGGTAGATGATAGTGCCTATTTGATTTATTGATGATTTATGTGTGTGACATACCTAGCCTACTTGCTATCGGTGGGAGGTTTGCGCGTGAGGGCAGTCATATCCTGATAAATCCATGGGATCTTTGATTTGTCGCTCAAGACCTTATCGGGGAGTTGATAAGTCCGCTGACTATGGGAACATAGGTATGTGCGTGACCCGTGGGTATGAGAACTATGTTCACCTCCAATGTTTGTGTTGTTGTTTGTGATTCGAGAAATCCTAACCGAACCTTTTGTCCCCTATTCGGCGACCAGTGATATTGGGACATGATAGCAGAGTAATGCATTGCACTGCAGCTGTGACTCGGGGTGCCGTATTATATATGTATATATATATGATGAATTAAATTAATGTATATAGTGGTTAAATCATCTATTGTGTGATAATTTTAGATAACGGTGAATTGAGAAAAGAATTGAAATAAGTTAATGAATATTTATTGAAGAGCTTAATTCATATTAATGACAAACGATTCATATAAATGAAAAAACGTATATGAATGATTATATGACGTATGGTATGGGACATACGGGGTTATGATATGGTATGGAAATCATATTATGGAAATTTGTGAAGAGGAACCATTAACTAGAAGGTTAATAGGAAACGTTAAGTGTGAACTCTAGATGAGAGGTGAGAATAGCAAGTGAGAGTTGGATACTAACATGTACATAATAAATGATTTATTTCACTTGTTAAATACTTGTTGTTTTTAAAAATCATTTTTACAATCGGGCTCTGACCCGTTTCCTTGCATATTTTCTTTTATATTATACCTTCTATATTAGGTGTCTAGCAACAGAGACACCAACCTTAGCGGATTATGACGAGCTATGGAGATATGGAGTATTGCTTAGATGCCTACCTTCATTTGATTCACAGTACTCTTTTAGTTAGGGCATGTCACCCAAAGGAACTCAATTATCTATTTTCTATTTGAGTCATATACTCTTATATTTGTGTCGTTTTAATACATTTACTATTGTTGGGATTACTGTATTGGATTATTATTTGGGAATGTTTATTCCAATTGCATTTAAATTCTTTTGTGTCATCTGTTCAATTATTATTGTGGTAGAATAATATGGGTTGTGTTATTTGTAAACTAAAAATGGATTTTGTTGAATTAAAATTTGAAAGTTTTTAACACCAGCTTAATTGGGTATTGGGTTAGTTGTAAATGTTTTCGACAGTGATTCTAAGAATGAGCCAACTGTATATTCTGTTTTAATTTGGTATGGGACTGACCACCCGGTATTTAATTAGGCGGGGTGTTACATCCTCCTCTTCTTTCTTCTAATTTTCTCACACATGAAAGCCTTCTCCAACTTTTCAACCCTCCGAGTTAAATAACTCAACATCTTAGTTTGCATATAATTTCCCTCGCAAAGCTGACTCGTCAAACTCATCATTTTTTCATTATCGACCATAATTTTCTCCAAAAGCTCTATAGTCCTCTTCTTATCATTATTTTCCTCTTCAACCAAACTCTCACCATTTCTTTTCACGTTAACATCCTCAACAATTTCCTTCACAACACAAGCTTTTCCATATAAATTATCCTCCAAATCTAGGTTTTTATCACTCAACTAAACCGCCAACAAAATCATTAGCGTTGAGTGTATTATTACCTTCAGACTCAACTGTCAAATCTAAAAAAGACAGTGCATAGTGAACTTCCGAATTTAAATTATCAAGATTTTTTTTTATTGAAGAAAGAACATATTTTTTTAACTTCCATCTTCAACATAGATGGGAAAATGAAAAGTAAAGAAATCATAAACTAAAAACAGTGAAAAATACGGGCAAATGAAAAGTAAAGAAATCACAAGAACAAAATATTAACTACAAACAAGCAATGACAAGAATATAAACTATATTTAAATAAATGTAAAGAAATAACAGGAATATACCTTCATCATCACCACCAATGGGTTTTAATTATAATAAAATATTTTATAAATTCAAATTTGGGTTGTTTTGGATATATATCCAAAACAACCCAAATTTGAATCTATAAAATATATTTCATTCTAATTGGATTCCATTTGCTAAACTTGCTCTACGACTAAAAACAAATTATTTATTTTATTTATTTATGAATTTGGTTGGGGGGATCGACCCCCCATTGGGCCTCACATGGCCCCGTTCATGGCTACGAGTGACTCCATTTTTATACAGTAGTGTGTGTGTGTGTATATATATATGATAACTTATTAATGATTTTTTTACTTAACCCCCTGAGATAATAACATATTTAAACTCCCCCCCCCCCCGGGAGTTCAAAAACTAAACCTACTCCCCTAGAACCAAAGGCCCATCTTCCGCCGTCCCCCCCCCCCCCCCCCGGGGGGCGTAATTTGACTTTGCTCCCTCCTTTTTTATGGACTATTTTGTCCCTATAAGGACTTGGGTTTAAAAAATTAACCCCCCACCCACACACATACGTACAACCACACCCGGATTGAAACTCTATAATAACCCCAATACGTGTGGTATAAATAATAGTCGAGACTATTAAGAAAAATAAAATTTCATTATAAAAAGTAATAAATTGATAACAAATGTCGAGTTATTGAGATTTTAACTCATGCTCAACATTTCGATTGTTTCTCGAGCAATATTCTTAAACCTTTCACCTTTCACAATCCAACTAATGCGTATTTTTTTAATTATACTTTGTCGCTTAATGCTTAAAGTTGCACATGTTTTTAAGCTGAGCAAGAGACCTAAACATATAAAGATTTTATTGACCCAATCTACTTTTGACCCTCAAGTTATTTTGTATCTCACCTTGCTTCTTTTGAGACTTTTAATGTGTTTGTGTAATTAAGGATAAAATTTGGACACTTGGCAATTTTAGGGGGTTTGGATTACATAAGGCGTAACTAGAATCAGCATTAATATCTCATATTAACATTATCTTTTACTAAATTCATATGTACAACCTTTTTAAAAAATTGTTTCTTTCTTAATATTTTTCTACACTAGAAGACAGAAAAAGTGACGATTAAATAATCTAACATGAAAGCTATTTTATGGTTAAAAATTCACTCGCGTTCTCTTTTCTTTTGCAGTTAAAAATATAAAATTTCTCTTTCCTTTTGCAGTTAAAAATATATAAAAACGGTAATATGATTAGGAATGTCTTTTTAAGTGTTCCACATAATTTATTTTAGAAATCAAAACATTGTAGATGGTCTTACGATTTCCATTTGTATGTTCGTGAGAATGAATTTAAAATTTCATAGAAACAAAAAATATGTTCCTCTTCTTCTTTCTCCTCATTTTCTCAGACATGAAGGCCTTCTCCAACCTCTCAACTCTCTGTGTTAAACAACTCAACATCTGAGTTTGCATCTCATTTCTGTCACAAAGCTGACTTATCAAACTCATCATTTTCTCATTTTCCACCATCATTTTCTCCAAAATCTCTCTATTCCGTCTTCTTATCATCATTTTCCTCTTCAACCAAACTCTCACCATTTCCTTTGACATTAATATCTTCAACAATTTCCTTCACATCACAATCTTCTCCATCTAAATTATCCTCCAAGTCTAGCTTTTTATCACACTCAACTAAATAGCCAACAAAATCATTAGCTTTGAGTGTATTATTCCCATCGGACTCAACTGTCAAATCTAAAATAGCATTAAAAACATTCTCAGTTTGTAGATCTGATTTGTAATTGCAATAAAAAAGACACTCAATTGAAACGCTATTGAAATCATTTCCGTTTATTGAGTGTTCGTTTGATTCAACACAGAAATCTAGGTTTTCATCAACAGATTTCTCCGTTTCTAGAAATTGATCCGATTTATTGACCAAATCTAGATTTTTATCATCAGATTCATTACCTTTCAGCTCGTTACCTCGAGATTCACAATTTTTAGCTTCAAATTTCTCGAAATTAACCAAAAACTCAACAGAATTTCTCATCTCCACAATCTGATCAATTTTTTCTTGTAAGGCAACAGCTTTTTTAATAATGGATTTTCTACGATCTCTACAACAGAATTAACTCCGCCAATGGAATCCGACTTAAAAATCAGAGACATTAGCGTTTCGTTAATTCTAATCTTCTCTTTTGAATCCTTCTGTATTAACTCAATAGTTTCGTTTTTCAAAAGCTTCTTCTCAATCTCATCTACTTCTCTCTTAATACACAAAATCTTCTTCACGCCTTTTCTCACCAAATAAGCTCTGAAAACCTTCTGAATTTTCAAAGCTGATGAGGATTCAGATTCAGATTGAGATTTTTGTGAGCTGATAAAGTGTACCGAAATTGAAATGACCTTTGGTGATGAGTGGTGAGGGCGTGGGTTTTGGCTCCAGCTGTAATTATAAAATGGAGTTTCCATTTTTTGAGAATGAATGCGATAAAAATAGTCACTGAAATTGAAGAACGGATTTTTTTTATTGATATGTTTGGATTGATTTTTTGATGCGAATGAGAGATTGTGGTTGTGGTATTTGTAGTTGGAGGTTTCAAGATTGAATTGAGCTCCAGAAGTGTCCGTTGAGTTCCAGAAGTTTCGGTTTCAGATAGAATGTTCTACATTTCAGTTTCAATAGCACGTGCAAGGCATTCTATATTGAATTATTTGTATAATTATTAGTGAATTTTAAAATACCATCAAATTATACACAAAATAAAAATTCGATGATATATAAAATATATATTAATAATAATACAGCGGGCATGGCGGACTCACAAATATAAAAACACCAACAAATACTTGCATGACACATTACTATATTTGAATTTTGTATACAATTTTGAGGGTCTACCTAGAATTATTCTCATTATTATGTACATTTTTATTTTAAGATTTAAGCTTTTATATATTTGTACTTTAGGTCTTAGTTGGACTTATTTACCCCTTGGAATCAATCTTTATTTTTTCCACTGCTTTTAAAAATATTTTAATTATTATATTTTGTGGGTATAATAGTTATGTGTAATGCAATTTGGGCCCTAAAGTTATTACTATTGTAATATCCCGTAATTTTATTGATTTTAATTTAAGGGATTAATTGAATTAAATGAAAATTAATTGGGAATGAATCCAAATATAAATACTAGCGAGATGTGAGTTGGTATTTGATTTTGATGTTAAAAAATTGAATATTTCTGAGTATATATGGTAATATATGAGTATTAAAACATTTAAATTGTCACGAGACATAAATACGACAATTTGGGAAATTTAGTTGGAACGCGCGTGTCAGTCACGTCAGGAATGAATTTATTTAAATTAAAAAGTAAATTATATTTTTATCAACCGAATGATTTGAGTGCGCCAACGCGTCCGAAAGGGTCGAAATAGTCAGAAAACACTAGTCGGGGGTTTAGTTTGGGTTTCGGGGCATTTTTAGGCCAAACCGGCAACCTAGAGGGTATTTTGGTAATTTTAAAAATTTAGGAATTAAAACTCACGAATTTTAGAGGTTAATTATATATTATTTGGGATGCCACTAAGGCCATTACCAGCAAAAGATAAGAGAGTGGGCTACGGAGGTTTTGAGAGAAGTTAGAAAGAGGGTAAAGGAGTTTCCAAACCAAACCATCTCCCATAACCAGAAATTTGAGAGGATTTGTGACCGAAAAGAAGAGAGAGAGACAACCTTGATCATCAGCAACGAACCAGAACATCGAATTTAAGGCAAGTGATTTGATGTCATTAATTGCAATGAATACTTCCTCCATGTTTAGTGTAGAAACCTTATATGCTTTGAATATTTTGGTGAAAACCCAATGGAATTGTTGTAGAAACCCTTAATCTTGGTTAATTGCATGTAGAATGATTATGGACGAATTTGGTATCCAAAAACATAACTATGATGATTTAAAAATGGATTTATGATGAGTAATTAGGCACAATAAAATTCTGGGTTCATGTTCATAGGGTTTGGGGTAAAATTTGGGGATTAATGATAATGGCGTGTTGATTAGGAGGATTTGACCCCAAAAATGTGTTAAGAAGCGACATAAGAGGACTTAGAGTAGTTTAAGAACATTAAAACGTTATTGGTATGATCTTAGGATGAATTTAGAGAAGAGAAAAATGAAGAAAAACGAGTTGGAACATTACTGGACGTATTCTGCCATCTCATTAGAAGACATGCCTAGGTCGTTCGAACAACCTCGTTCGAACGAGCTTCTAACGAGATAACAATATCCCTTCTAACGAGTTCTTTCGAAGACTTTGTTCGAACGACACTCGCTCGAACGAGATTTCTAACAAGTTGACAGAATGGCCTTTTAGGCCTGATTTTTATTTCGAACTTCCAGTAGACTTATTTTAATCGAATGTTAACCTTCCCTTGTTGACCAGTGGGTATAGTTGTGAGAGTTAGGTATGTTGAGGAGTAAAACTTAGAATTTTGTAATAAAACGAATGACACTTATGGGTTAGGAAATAAGTATCTAAAATTACGACGTGAGAAGGGTTGACAACTTTTAATGTATATTATTCAGGGATTTGTAAACGTGCAACATCTAATGACGGTATAAGAATGTAAGACATACTTCCACTAATATTATGAGATATATTTAAGATGTGCGAATGCTTAGTATATGTGTTTATCTGTGTATAACATACCTACCATACTTGCTATCACGAGAGGTCGACGTTCGATCAGGGCCATCTAATCTTTGTGTGCCTACGGGGGGATTTAGTTTGGTACCTCTAGGATATAGGTCAGATAAGGACTTATTGAGAAGTTAATAAGTCTGCTGATCATAGGAGCGTAGGTATGTGCGTGACCCATGTGATGTGAACTATGTTCGCCTCCATTATGTGTGCTTGTTGCTTGTCGATACGATTCCTGAGAGATTCGGAATACGTGATCCTTATGTACGTGATGTACCGAGATTCGATAGCAGAGTATGTGTGCACCGCAGCTTAGTCTCGGGGTGCCAGTATTGTATATTTATGATGAAAAAAATATACTATTAATTGAAATGAACTGTCATGTGTAACTGTAAGTGTGAATAGTAGCAACATTTTTGTAGAGTTAAAAATGGAAAAATCCCTAATGATCAGTATTACTAATTTTGAGAACTAAGAAGAAAAGTACAACTCTCTGTTTAAATTAAGATGTCGGGATTTGAGTCAGAAATCATATAGTAATGTTAGATTGTGTATTGGACTAGTTAGATATGGGAATCACTAGAATGGTTACGGGTACGATAGGAGTGCACAATTGGTTGAAAGGTGAGGAACTCATGTGAGTGCACGCACTATCATGTATTTTATATTCACTGTTTAATGGTATTAAACACTTGCTGTATTTTAAACTGTTTTCACAATCGGGCTCTGACCCGTTTGCTTTCAAATCTATTTTCTTGAAAAAGCCCTTTTAGGTGCCCAGCCACAAGGACACCAAGCGTAGGAGTTCCATTCCGGTGACGTGCTGTAGCTGCTGTGGAAGTTACAGGACCTCGACAGTAAACGCCTCCATTTTCTATCTTGACTCTATTTTAGATTTACTCATCTGTAGGGCATGTCCCCCCATTTCTTTTAGAGACATCTTACTTACTCAGTTTTATTTCAGATTTTGGGATGTAATTAATTTATGATTCAGACTTTGTATTCAGTATCTCGGATTATTTCCGAGGAGTGTTCTTTCAGATTCATTTATTCCTTTATCGTTGTAATGTGACTGCAATGTAGTTGTGTTATCATTATTTCATAATTGATTACTTATTGTATGTTAATTGGATTTAATTAAAATTGACAACTCACTTTTTAAATATTAGGTGGCTAGTAATTGTTAAAATATTTTTCGACAGTGATGCTATGAATTGAACCAACTTGACATTTTGAATTAATTTGAATAAAGGAGTAGCTACCCGGTATTTAATTAGTCGGGGTGTCACATGTGGTATAAGAGCATCAGGTTCGAGTGTCCTTAGGATCTGTACGGCTTGTTATGTTTCCGCTGAGCTTTCTTTGATGTAGAGCCCTATATTTTAGGATTGTTGTACTCTTTTGTGTATGTTTTGCTCTTCAGCTATTTTGAGATAATAACTGCGAACTTATAAGACTTTACTCTCATTTCAGATTCCCCCACGACGTGAACAACGAGTTCCCTGGGATGCTCAGCCCGAGCCACAGCCTGCTCCAGTTCAGGGATCCTTGAATGCCGCAGAGGTTGCCGCTATTGTAGCCTAAGCGGTAAATGCCGCCCTAGCAGTTGTTTAGCAGACTCCGCCTCAGGCACCGTTAGTAGCGCCAGTTCAGGCTCATGCATTCTCGTCTGCTTGGGAACGTGTTCATGATGTTTTTCAGAAAGCACACCCTCTAGAGTTTGCAGGTAGCTCCGACGTAGTTGTGTCCAGTCAGTGGAAGAAGGAAATTCAAAGGCACTTGAGGATGTAAGAGTGCACGGATGTATAGAAACATATACTGGCTACTTTTAAGCTAGTAGGATCAGCGTTGCAGTGGTGGGAGTCCATTACCACCACAAAGGAGAGATATATCCTTTCTATTTAGGAATTCTGGGTGCGGTTCGACTGCAAATATTTTCCATCAGTTATTCACACTGAAATGAGGAGGAGGTTAATGAACCTCAAGCAGGAAGGGAAGACCGTGGCCGAGTATGAGGACGAATTCACTAATCTCTTGAACATCATTCCCGATAAAATTCCAATCGAGGAGAAAAAGATTCAGAAGTTCATGGATGGGTTGACTTGGAGGATCCGTCAGCACTTGTTGGGTAATCTATCGTTAGCCACTTATTCTGATGTGGTTAACGCAACACTGCTTCACTACCAGGACCATCAATTCCACATGTCAGAGAATAATCGATCAGGAGAGTCCAACCAGCAGGGTAGGACAGGGGGAAATAGTTCCAGCGGGGCACAATCAGCTCAGGGTCAGCATAGGCAGGGAGATTTTAAGAGGTTTAGATATGGAGGTTTTAGAAATGGTCAGGGAGGTTTTTGTCAAGGTCAGCAGGTCTAGCATAGCCAAAAGCAGCAGTTTCATCAGGGCCAGCACGGCCAGGGGAGGAATGGCAACGGCCACCAGGGTCGTGGGCAGCAGGGTCAGAGAGGGGGGAACTTTTCGGGGAAATTTTTCACTTGTGAAAAGATTGTCCACAAGCGCCAAGAGTGTCCTGATAGGGACAGGGCCCCACAGAAGCAGCAACAGGGTGCTCGACATGAGCCCTAGAGACCTATGTTTCCCGCCGCCCTCCCAGCACAACCACAGATGCCAGCTTTGCCACCCATCCCAACAGTCCCAGTCCAGCAGGTACAGCTTCAGTACGGGCGAGTTTATCAACTCCAGCATGTCGCATTCCCACGGGATCCACCTGCTATTGAGGGTATGTTCTCTATTCAGGGGACTATGGGGCATATTTTATTTGATACGGGGGCCACATATTGTTTCATTCCACGAGATTTGCATGCACTTTGGGGTTGTTAGACATGACAGAGAGCACGATTACTTGCGTAGATTCACCGTTGAGTAGGGGTTCCGTGAATTCTCTTATTTGTAGAGGTTTGGGTATAGAGATCGGGTGATTTACTTTACCTGCGGATATGTTAGTATTAGAGATGACTGAGTACGATGTGATTGTTGGTATGGATTGACTAGTTGCGTATCGAGCCATGATCGATTGTTTTAGTAGGAGTATCATTTTTTCCATACCCGGGCAGGAGATGTTTTTAATGGCGATGCCTCGCCCCGAGGGAGGATCGTCCACACACTTGTGTTATATAGAGAAAGAGACCTCTAAGGAAGTGGTAATACCAGTTGATTCGATTCCCGTTGTTACTGAGTTTTCTAATGTATTTCAGGATATACCTGGATTACCTCCTAGTAGAGAGATAGATTTTGTTATCGATTTAACCCCGAGCACTCGGCCAATTGCCCGCGCACCGTACCGTATGGCTCTAGTGGAGATGAGAGAGCTAAGGGATCAGATAGAGAAGTTGTTGGGTCAGGGGTTTATTCGAAGGAGTACTTCGTCGTGGGGTGCCCCTGTGTTGTTCGTGAAGAAAAGGGATGGATCGTTGAGGTTGTGTGTAGATTACCAGGGGTTGAATAAAGTCACGATACGGAATAAGTATCTGTTGCCCCGAATCGATGACTTATTCGACTAGTTGAGAGGAGCTTCCTTCTTCTCGAAGATTGACTTGCGATCGGGATACCATCAGTTGTGTATAAAGGAACAGGACGTCTTGAAGACTGCTTTCTTGACGAGATATGGTTCCTATGAGTTTCGGGTTATGCATTTTGGCCTAACCAACGCTCCATCCATGTTTGTGGACTTAATGAATAGGGTGTTCAGAGAGTTCCTAGACCAGTTCGTCATCGTCTTTAGCGATGACATCCTGGTTTACTCCCAGACAGAGGAGGAGCATGCCGAGCATTTGAGACAGGTTTTGCAGACGCTACGTCAGAACGAGCTATTTGTGAAGTACGAGAAGTGTGGCTTTTGGCTGAAGGAGGTACAATTTTTGGGGCATATCCTTTCAGACCGGGGGATATCTGCAGATCTGGGAAAGGTATCCGCGGTGAGGGAGTGGGGACAGCCCACGACACTGACTGAGATCCGTATTTCTTGGTCCTAGCATGATACTACAGGAGGTTTATTCGGGGTTTCTCAAAGATAGAGGGTCCTTTGACACATCTGACTCGCAAAGGTGTTCCATTCATCTAGAGCGATGCTTATAAGTTGGCATTTGATGAGTTGAAGGACAAGTTGACCTCAGCGCCTGTGTTAGCATTGCCCAGACCGAGAGTTGAGTATCTAGTCTACACCGATGCGTCCTTACAAGGACTTGGAGGTGTGCTGCAACAGGAGAGTCAGGCCATAGCTTATGCTTCCCGTAAGCTTAAGCCTCACGAGAAGAATTACCCCACCCACGACTTGGAGTTAGTGGCAGTCGTATTCGCTCTTCGAATTTGGAGACACTATCTCCTGGTGGAGAAATTTCGGTTATTTACAGACCATAAGTCTCTACAATACCTCTTCATGCAGAAGGAACTGAATATGTGCCAACGTCGGTGGCTTGAGTTTGTGAAGGATTATCAGTTTGATATCCAATATCACCCAGGGAAGGCTAACGTGGTAGCATACGAGTTGAGCCGTAGGCTAGTAAATGAGGTGGCCTAGGTGTGGAAAACTAAGTGGAAGGAGTTGGGACACCTGGATGCAGTGGCTCGATCATTCATGTCTGTGACGACTGGTACACCTCAAATTATTACGAGAGTGATAAAGGCCCAGGCAAATGACTCGTTCTATCAGGAGTAAATAGTTCGATTACTAGCAAAGGGAGCCAAGTCCTATACCGTTAGTTTCTACGGGAGATTACGCTTCAATGGGAGACTGGTCGTTCCGGAAGGGTAAGACTTGCGACACCAGGTAATGATAGAGTCGCACGGCTCACGATTCGTGATACACCCTGGTGGGGATAATATGTACCAAGACATGAGACGCTGGTGGAGCAGGATGAAGAGAGATATCGCCGTGTTCGTTTCTAAATGCGCCACTTGTCATCTAGTAAAGGTGGACCATCAGAAATCGGCAGGACTTCTACATCCATTAGATGTTTCAATGTGGATATGGGAGAGCATATCCATGGACTTTATCACGGGGTTACCTACGTCATAGAGGGGTCACGACTCCATATGGTTAATTATGGATAGATTGACTAAAGTTGCTCATTTTTTACCCGTGAGGACAGATTACACTATGAGACAGTATGCCCAGATTTTCATTGTGGAGATAGTGAGACTTCACGGGGTGCCTCTAAATATCGTGTGTGACCGAGACAAGATATTTGTTTCACAATTTTAGGAGAGTTTATAGGATTCCATGGGTACGGAGCTGCGGTTGAGTACGGCATATCACCCGCAGACTGATGGGCAAACAGAGCGGACAAATAAGATGTTGGAGGACATGTTGCGTATGTGCATTTTAGACTTTGGAGGTGGTTGGGAGCAGTACCTTCCACTGGTGGAGTTTTCTTATAATAACTCCTACCAGTTCACCATTGGCATGGCTCCATTCGAGGCGTTGTATGGTAGACCTTGTCATTCCCCAGCATGTTGGTTAGAGGTGGGGGATAAAAAAATCTTTGGGCCAAAAGTGATTCAGGACACTTCGACAAGAATAAATATGATACGGAGCCGTATTCGGGTAGCTCAGGACCGGCATAAGAGCTATACTGATGCCAAAAGGTTCTTCAGAGAATTCAAGGTGGGGGACTAGGCGTTACTTAGAGTATCCCCTATGAAGGGGATCATGCATTTTGGGAAGAAGGGGAAACTGGCACCAAGATACGTGGGGCCATTTCCTATCATCGAGAGGATTGGGCCAGTTGCGTATAGACTTGGGTTACCGGAGCACTTGCATAGGATTCATGATGTGTTCCATATTTCCTCGCTAAGGAAATATCTTAGGAACGATTTGGCCCATACTCACATTGCTTTAGAGGACATCGATATTCAGCCCGATAGTTCTTACGAGGAGGGGTCGATTTCTATTTTAGACCACAGCGAGAGGAAACTAAGGTCGAAGATAGTACCATTAGTACGTGTGCAGTGGTGGCATCATAATGCCGAGCAGTCCACATGGGAGCGAGATGATGAGATGCGCGAACGTTACCCAGAGCTATTTTTACCAGGTATTCATTAGTTCCAAATTTTCGAATGAAATTCTGTTATTAGGGGGGAAGTATGTAATACCCCGTAATTTTATTGATTTTTATTTATGGGATTAATTAAATTAAATTAAAATTAATTGGGAATTAAATCGGATATAAATAATAGCGAGATGTGAGTTGGTATTTGATTTTGATGTTAAAAATTGAATATTTCTGAGTATATATGGTAATATATGAGTATTGAAAATATTAAAATTGTCACGAGGCAGAAATACGACAATTTGGGAAATTTAGTTGGAACGCGCGTGTTAGTCACGTCAGGAATGAATTTATTTAAATTAAAAAGTAAATTATATTTTTATCAACCGAATGATCATTTTGAGTGCGCCAACGCGTTCGGATGGGTCGAAATAGTCAGAAAACACTAGCCGGGGATTTAGTTTGGGTTCCGGGGCATTTTTAGGCCAAACCGGCAACCTAGAAGGGTATTTTGGAAATTTTAAAAATTTAGGAATTAAAACCCACGAATTTTAGAGGTTAATTATATATTATTTGGGAGTCCACTAAGGCCATTACCAACAAAAGATAAGAGAGTGGGTTACGGAGGTTTTGAGAAAAGTTAGAAAAAGGGTAAAGGAGTTTCCAAACCAAACCATCTTCCATCACCAGAAATTTGAGAGGATTTGTGACCGGAAAGAAGAGAGAGAGCCAACCTTGATCATCAACAACGAACCAGAACATCGAATTTAAGGCAAGTGATTTGATGTCATTAATTGCAATGAATACTTCCTCCATGTTTAGTGTAGAAACCTTATATGCTTTGAATATTTTGGTGAAAACCCAATGGGATTGTTGTAGAAACCCTTAATCGTGGTTAGGAATTGCATGTAGAATGATTATGGACGAATTTGGTATCCAAAAACATAACTATGATGATTTAAAAACGGATTTATGATGAGTAATTAGGCACAATAAAATTCTGGGTTCATGTTCATAGGGTTTGGGGTAAAATTTGGGGATTAATGATAATTGCATGTTGATTAGGAGGATTTTACCCCAAAAATGTGTTAAGAAGCGACCTAAGAGGACTTAGAGTAGTTTAAGAACATTAAAACGTTATTGGGATGATCTTAGGATGAATTTAGAGAAGAGAAAAATGAAGGAAAGCGAGTTGGAAAATTACTGGACGTATTCTGCCATCTCGTTAGAAGACCGGCCCAGGTCGTTCGAACAACCTCGTTCGAACGAGCTTCTAACGAGATAACAATATCCCTTCTAACGAGTTCGTTCGAAGACTTCGTTCGAACGACACTTGCTCGAACAACCTTGATCGAACGAGATTTGTAACAAGTTGACAGAATGGCCTTTTAGGCCTGATTTTTATTTCGAACTTCCAGTAGACTTATTTTAATCGAGTGTTAACCTTCCCTTGTTGACCAGTGGGTATAGTTGTGAGATTTAGGTACATTGAGGAGTAAAACTTAGAATTTTGTAATAAACCGAATGACACTTATGGGTTAGGAAATAAGTATCTATAATTTCGACGTGAGAAGGGTTGACAACTTTTAATGTATATTATTCGGGGATTTGTAAACGTGCAACATCTAATGACGGTATAAGAATGTAAGACATAATTCCACTAATATTATGAGATATATTTAAGATGTGCGAATGCTTAGTATATGTTTTTATCTGTGTATAACATACCTACCATACTTGCTATCACGGGAGGTCGGCGTTCGATCAGGGCCATCTAATCTTTGTGTGCCTACGGGGAGATTTAGTTTAGTACGTCTAGGACATAGGTTAGAGAAGGACTTATTGAGAAGTTAATAAGTCTGCTGATCATGGGAGCGTAGGTATGTGCGTGACCCATGTGATGTGAACTATGTTCGCCTCCATTATGTGTGCTTGTTGCTTGTCGAAACGATTCCTGAGAGATTCGGAACACGTGATCCTTATGTACGTGATGTACCGAGATTCGATAGCAGAGTATATGTGCACCCAGCTTAGTCTTGGGGTGCCAGTATTGTATATTTATGATGAGAAAAATATACTATTAATTGAAATGAACTGTCATGTGTAAATGTAAGTGTGAATAGTAGCAACATTTTTGTAGAGTTAAAAATGGAAAAATCCCTAGTGATTAGTATTACTAATTTTGAGAACTAAGAAGAAAAGTAAAACTTTCTGTTTAAATTAAGATGTTGGGAATTGAATCAGAAATCATATAGTAATGTTAGATTGTGTATTGGACTAGTTAGAAATGGGAATCACTAGAATGGTTACGGGTACGATAGGAGTGCACAATTAGTTGAGAGGTGAGGAACTCGTGTGAGTGCACGCACTATCATGTATTTTATATTCACTGTTTAATGGCATTAAACACTTGTTGTATTTTAAACTGTTTTCATAATCGAGCTCTGACCCGTTTGCTTTCAAATCTATTTTCTTGAAAAAAACCTTTTAGGTGCCCAGCCACAAGGACACCAAGCGTAGGAGTTCCATTTCGGTGACGTGTTGTAGCTGCTTTGGAAGTTACAGGACCTCGACAGTAGACGCCTCCACTTTCTATCTTGACTCTATTTTAGATTTACTCATCTGTAGGGCATGTCACTCCATTTCTTTTAGATACATCTTAATTACTCAGTTTTATTTCAGATTTTGGGATGTAATTAATTTATGATTCAGACTTTGTATTCAGTATCTCAGATTTTTTTCGAGGAGTGTTCTTTCAGATTCATTTATTCCTTTATCGTTGTAATGTGACTATAATGTGGTTGTGTTATCATTATTTCCTAATTGATTACTTATTGTATGTTAATTTGATTTAATTAAAATTGACAACTCTTTTTTTAAATATTAGGTTGCCAGTAATTGTTAAAATATTTTTCGACAGTGATGCTATGAACTGAACCAACTTGACATTTTGAATTAATTTGATTAAAGGAGTAGTTACCCGGTATTTAATTAGTTGGGGTGTCACAACTATCTATTCTATGAAGTATTTGTTCACACTTTTGTGATTCTTAATTTAAAAATTCCATAAAAACAAGAAATCCAACTTACCTTTGGACGAAGATAACTAACCAATAAATTATTTCAAATGTCACACTTCAAAGTCTCAAGATAATTAAAATTTTGAGTTTTAGATTTAATTATGATTATTATTTCTAAACTAGTTAATTTCATTTACATTTTTTTAGCTAAATAACGGTTAAATTAGTCAATTGTAAGCTTTCGTTCGCCTTGAATTTCAATGAAAAAAATTAAAAATTAATGAAATCTAGTACACAAATACAAATAATTAATGTACTCCAAACAAGTTTTTCTTTGGGTGTTGATGGTGTTGGGGGAGTTTCTTTGAAATTTTATTTCACATGTCAAGCACAAGTGCTCTACTTTAAGGAAATAAGGAAAAATCAATAAAATTTAGTGAATGGTCTTCAAATCTAATAATCAAAATTAGTAAGGTGGTATTATTTATAAATATCGAAGCTCAATTTTAAAAAAGGCGTATGAGTTTGTACAATAACTTTTTATCGAGTATATTTTGCCTATAGCATGATTGTTATTTGAAATACGATATCATATTAGGGGCTCTTGCACCTATTTTTGTCCTTTCTATATAGGAATAGTTGTATAAGGGGTTTGTTACGGTCGCCCAATAATTTACTCCATAATACCATCAAGCTAAACTAACTTCCTACCGCCACAGTAATCCATTTCTTTATAATGCCATCAAAGCGCACCTAGGTATTTAAAATTCAAATTTATCATTTGACAACATTTTCCTACTCTTTTCATTTATTTCTCCCTCTAAAAATTCCAACATTTTTTTAACATCAAATAACATACCATCACAATTACCATCTCCACCACATACCATCACACTCTCCATCATCGCACCACCACCAACGCAACAATTTGTGTGTATGTGCGCACTAGCGCGGGCACACGCGCGCGCGCACACACACACACACAAATATATATATAATCCTCACATTTTTACAAAATAGAGGTTTGATATCCTCCAGGGCCACCCCCTGGTCTTTTGTGTCCCCATCGCAAAAAACCTCGGCCTCCTACTCACCCTCATAATCCACTTGATCCCCATCTTCCTCCCTTGGTTCACCCTATGGAGCTACTGAATCTCCATCCACCGCCTCGGGCCCTTCCTTCGCTAGAACCACCTCGACACACGTCAGCAGAACCTATTAAAGAATGTGGAGAGGAATCATTACCACCTACAACCTAGAAAACCCTGATAATCAAAATCGTCCCAAAGTATACCAATGAAAGGCAGCCCATCCAAAAACATTTGTCGATCTGCCTCAGTCAACCCCTCAGTGTGCCTTATACGGTGGGGGGAGGAAATGTTACCCTGACAGGAGCATCCCACATTGTTGGCGAGTCACCCTCTCGTTCAGATAAATTAGTTCCCCATTAGGGTCCTCCAGAATCACCCTCCGCCCCAATAGCTCCAATCCGTAACACTCGCCCCAACACATGGAGGGTCAACCACTAGGGTACCTAAAGGAAGAAAAACACTAAGAAGGAAAGGAGTTATCATAATCATATAAATACTAGAAGTGAAGAAAAATATAAACGTTCTATAAACTACTTACAGTCTGGAGATCATCCCTTTCAAAATCTCCCTAACTGTCTTTAATGACATGGATGATCCCGCCCTCAAATTCCCCTGTGCATATAGTCTAAAATGAGGAAAATCACCATTCACCTACACCTTGATCCAAGTCCTCTCATAATATATAGCTACCCAGGAAAAAAACCACATTTACACTACATAGAAATAACTTACAACATAAGTAATATGAGAGCAACATCTAACTAAAACAAACAAAAAGAACAAAATTATCACATACCTCCCACAAATACGCATATGTAAAAGAAATAAATGCGGTGTATGATATTGATTTAAAATTAATTCGCAAATTTCCAAGTAAACCTTATTTAATTGGAGTCTATTTAAACCAAAGTAATTCAGCCCCTAAACATGCACCTACGTGTGTGCGTGTGTCAACCCGTAAATAAATAAATCATGCGACATAGATTTAAGGAAAAATTCCCTAAGGGAAAAACCTTTTATTTCTAGAACTTTGAAGAATTTACAAGACCATTGACTTACATACAACCCGATAACCATCCACAAGTGTAACGCACGATGTCTTCGTCAAACCTTTAAAGCAACGGCTAGAAATGTCAGCGGCTGGAATCTCCCTTAAGAACTCCAGATGGTCGGCAATGAAGAAGAAAATGGCTTCCCCATAAGTTTGAACTTTATAAGGACTCCCTCCACAATAGCACGTAGATATACGATTGTAGAGGTCTCCCCACAAAGAATAAACAAAAGCAAAAGTATGTTCTTCAACACTAAAACAATTCACTAAAGCATATGGAATTTTTGTGAATTGTAAACAGAAAGGGATTAAACCCTAAAAGAAGAAGTCAAAAGGAATTTTCTATTTCGCAGCTTTCCGTCTTTCAAAACGCTGAGACTTCTTAATGAAGACTAAACCATTAAATGAGTATTTATACAAAAACGCGCCGCCTCGATATTAGAGCTCGTTCGAATGAGAAACAGGTGTCACTCGAATGAAGGATGCGTGTCATTTAAATGACATCGCGCGATATACCAATCTCGTTCGAACGAGATGCTGATCTCGCTTGAACAACCTGGTCGTCAAAAAATATTATTTTAATCTCCGCTCCAACAAAAAAAATACTCGTTCTCAAATTTTGTCAAAAAAGTCCGCTCCAACACTTAGAAAATATTTTGTAAAAATATCCCAAAAGCTCTAAGTGGAAAGTTAAGGTATTAAAAACATAACCTTACCAAATTAAACTTCGCGGAGTATTTTTTATGAAGAACTTGATTAGTTCGAATCTTTCTTTGATGCTTGAATGTTCTTGAATGCTCTTCGACGGTGTAGCGACATATGACATAATAAATTGATAACGGACATATAAAAATATGTCCTTAAAATCTCCCCCTATGTCTATATCGGTACATACATAAAAAATCCGAATTATCAAAAACCAAAGTGCCTATACAAATCTACCCTCCCATGAATAAATTTGCAAGATCTCAAACTGTTCTTCAAACATCTTTGTCAAATCTCAAAGCTTTTCTCATCAGGGTGTGCAACATAATGATCTTCATTCTTTGTACATATACACATGAGATAAAAGCAAAAACCTTCGTGACGCATCGAGTTTGAAATGATAAAAGAATAAATCATTAATAAATCAAATCTCCCCCATAACATGATAATTCTTTCTCCCATTTTTTATGATGTCCCCAAATAGATAGATAAGAAAAAAAAAATCAAAACACGGAGTGTCACGATAAAATGAATAGCAAACATGGATAAAACTACGCGCATACAAAGGTATCTCCCAAAAATTTCACAAACTATTTTTGATTTTTCAAATTTTTATGCAAAAATAAGATACCAAAAATCACACCGTGGATTTAAACTAAAATAACCAAGTCATCGAAACAGAAAGTATGGGTGTGAACACATTCGATAGGTAAATAAACTCAATCAATCATATGTGAACGATGAATATGTGTACCCCTAACGAATGATCATCAAAAGTATCCTTAGGTGTAAAAATTGTTGAATTTAGATGACACCGTCTTATGCAAATCAACAAATCAAAGTCAAAGTGATTTTCACACTAATAACGTCCAAAACTATTTAACGCTTTTTTAAGATTTTCAAGGACATGCAAACCCATTTTAGTTCCCCATCCAAACTCCCTCATATATATTTTCCTTTTAGAGGTGTATAAACTAAATTCTCAAACTTTGGAGTATTGGTACAAAAACCTAATTGGCCCATAATTGTCATGAATTTCTTTGTATTGCCTTTAAATTTTTTCGGGCTCTTTTAAACCTCTTTGGACCCCGGATAATAAAATTCCTCAATTTTTTAGGTCCAATTTAAATGGCGGCTTAATCGCAAAGGATGAATGATAATCTTTCATAGCCCTTCACCATTTTCAAAAAAAGCACACAAACTCACAAACGGCTCTTACATGCACACTTTCTTATCAAGTTTTGTCGCGCTTGGTTCGTTTTAAGGACAAGATTGAAGTGAAAACACCCAACCAATATGTGATAAGACAAGCACAATAATCAAACAAATTCGTGCATGTGTGCAATAAAGGAAATCATAAGTCAAACATGTAGAAAGTAACACTCAATTACATCTTAATGACTCCAAACATTATAAAGCACATGGATGAATTGACCTATTGTCTCAAAACACTATCAAATAATTACATGGATAAATAGAATGAAATTGTGACTTGGTCATCCTACGTGTCCATCCATAAACGGTGCAAACAATATACAAAAATCTTTTTGGATTTTTCAAAAATTTTATCCAAAATAATTTTTTTTGTATTTTTCAAAAGAAAAAATTTATACAAATAGTACATGTCACAACGCTAGCAAACAAAATATCAAGAAACAAAAACTAGCGTATGACAAACATGCGAACACAATCATCTATAGGATATGTCAAGAGAAGAATCATGTGCAAGCAAACGAGAATCAACTTGTCTAAAATCTAGTGCCTTTCAAAGTGATTTCCTAACCCAAATAGATGTGAAACTTTGTGTGGGGGATTTAGGAACCAAGGGAACACTAGACATAAACTTCCTATGACGTTTTCCAAGATCAAAACAAAAACGCCTAAGGTGACCTTTCCTACCACAATATGAACATGTGTAAAGGGGTGAAATGTTACCTAAAGTGTGATCTTTTCTAACGTCCTTGGTATTAATTGCCCCTCTAAAACAAATAATGATTTTGACTTTAGCACTAGAAGAATGAGAACAAGATGATCCATTACCATCACTATCAAACCTACTTGAGTCCTTCAAATAATGATTTAACTTCAAAATTTTTTACTCAAGCAAAGAATTAGACTCTTCCAAATTAAGGGACACCGTTTTCAAATTTTCAACAATTCCTAAAAGCGTATCTCTCTCTCCCTCAATCAAAGAAAACTTTTCCCTAAGAGTCTCTTCACATGCCACAAACTCATTGATTCAAATATTTTTGTCATCTTTGGCACAAACACAAACCATCGAATTTTTAAGGTCCTATAATTCTTTTTCTAAAAATAGGACCCCATCATCACTCTCCTTCTTGGACAATTTTAAAGTAACAAAGTCATGGTCCAAGGAAAAAAAATATCCACGATAAAAATCTCTTGGATTTTGAACCGTTTTCAAAAGATCCATCACAGATTTAAAATGAGAATTTTCTTTTTCCAAAACTTTAATTCTTTTACAAAGTTTCAAATTCAAAAGTTTTAAATTTTCAGCACTGTCGTGAACTTTTTCGAAAATAGGCTCCTCATTAGATGGGCGTTCCATTGAAATATTGTGATTTTTCACAAAACTGATCTTTTAAAAAAAATCAATATTACACAATTTTGTGAAAAATAAGAATACGCGATAAATTAGCGCAACCCTCTCTGATACCAATTTGACGACGTGAGAAGTCAAATTGTATAAAAAAATCCAAGAAAAATCAGGATCACACGATAAGTTAGCGTAACCCGCTCTGAAACCAATTTGTAAACGAAATAAATGCGGTGTGTGATATCTATTTAAAATTAATTGCAAATTTTCAAGTAAACCTTATTTAATTGGATTATATTTAAACCAAAGTAATTCAGCCCCTAAACATGCACTTACGTGTGTGCGTGTGTCAACCTATAAATAAATAAATCATGCGACACAAATTTAAGGAAAAATCCCCGAAGGGCAAAACCTTTTATTTCTAGAACTTTGAAGAATTCACAAGACCATTGACTTAAATACAATCCGATAATTGCCCACAAGTGTAATGCACGGTGTCTTTGTCAAACCTTCAAAGCAACGAATAGAAATGTCGTCGGCTAGAATCTCCCGCAAGAACTCTAGATGGTCAGCAATGAAGAAGAAAACGGCTTCTCCACAAGTGTGAACTTTATAAGGACTCCCTCCACAATAGCACATAGCTCTCCGATTGTAGAGTTCTCCCCAGAAAGAATAAACAAAATCAAAGGTGTGTTCTTAAACACCAAAACAATTCACCAAAGCATATGGGATTTTAGTGAATTGTAAACAAAAATGGATTAGACCCTAAAAGAAGAAGTCAAAAGGATTCTGCTATTTCGTATCTTTCTATCTTTCAAAACTCTAGGACTTCTTAATAAAAACAAAATCATTTAATGAGTATTTATACAAAAACGTGTCGCCTCAGTATTAGAGCTCGTTCGAATGAGAAACGGGTGTCGCTCGAACGAAGGACACGTGTCGTTCAAATGACATCGCGCGACATACTAATCTCACTCGAACAAGATGCTGATCTCGCTTGAACGACCTGGTCGTAAAAAAATATTATTTTATCTCCACTGCAACACTTACAAAAAATACTCATTCTTAAATTTTGACGAAAAAGTCCGCTCCAACACTTAGAAAATATTTTCTAAAAATATCCCAAAAGCTCTAAGTGGAAATTTAAGGTATTAAAAACATAACCTTACCAAAGTAAACTTCGCGGAGTCTTTTTGATGAAGAACTTGATTAATTCGGATCCGTCTTTGATGCTTGAATTCTCTTCGACGGTGTAGCAGTATATGACATAATAAATTAATAACGGACATATAAAAATATGTCCTTACAACATAACATGTGAAATTATCAGTATAATATCTCGAAAGAAAGATATGGATCGATACATCTCTGCTATCCCCATCCTTCCCCATTTATATCTCAAAATTCTAGATTTGTTCATCAGAAATGACAACCTCCACAAATGGATCCTACATGCACCACCTGATAATAAAAGCACCCCAATAACAAACAACAACAAAGCTTTGGAACACCGTCTCGTCGCTTATACATCAAGTCATGGGTCCTCCACCTACTCTAGATAATTAGTCAAAGCACTAACCTCTAAGAACTCCCATTGTGCAGTACCTACCTGTGCCCCCAAAGCCGTGTGCAGTCCTTAGGTTGTAATAGTTAGAGTAAAATCCACCATCAGGGGGTATCCAGCAAATATGTATCCCATAAAGGCATAGAAGTCTTGGGGAGTCATGGTCATCTTTCCCACTTACAATTGGAAGGTACTCATAGATCCCACAATATTATCCCAAAGCAGTTGTAATCAAGCAACTTCTCGTAAAGTGAACCTCTGAGAGATATCCCGGTAATAGGTTGAACCCTATGACATACACAAAAGCAAGTATAAAGGGGGATTATTCGCCCGAACTCCCTCCAGTAGTGCTACAAAATCCTGCTAACAAGGAGGATTAACTAGTCGTAAGGTCACTAGAACCATCTAGAGCTTTCTCCTTCCTAGATTTTTGGTTACCGTGTATTCACACTTAATCTATCTACTCTCAGTTCCCACTATATAGGTTGGTTACCGATCGTGAGGTGACTAGAAACCCCCTCTATATTATTATCATGTGAGGGTACACACATGACACGCGTATCTAATCCGTCATTGTCCTACCCTCATTACAATTTATTTCCTCAATATAAGTTATATCCCCATTTTGCATTTATAAGGTGCTTATATTTATCTTTATGTTAGTTCTATTTTATCATTATTTTTACTTCACTATTATGTATTATCATTATTATTATTATTATTATTATTATTATTATTATTATTATTATTATTATTATTATTATTATTATTATTATTATTATTATTATTAATTATTATTATTATTATTATTATTATTAATTATTATTATTTATCTTATTATTATTATTATTATTATTATTATCACATTGTTTTATTTATATATTACAGGACTAGCTTGATTCTCTTTTGCTTATACCCTTTCTATTTTTCATTACTAGATTAATTCCTTAATTTCCATCATGTTATATAAATTTCCTACCATTCTTTGTTATACCTATTTCTTATTTTATTTTATTTTTTAGGAAAAAGATAAATATCCAGTTATCATGTTTTAGTCCCAGGTATATAAAAGTCTTGTCACAAAGAATCAATGCGTTATATAAATAAGATAAGTCTAATAAATTTTACAAAAAGAAAGCAATTTTAAAGGAAATGAATTAAAACATAAAACGTAGAAACTTATGTGTGGGGCATCCGGGGGACACTCCCCCAAGGCCCTGGGGAACTCGCACTCCCGTTGAACGCACTCCCTATTTTGATGGAAAATGAGGGGTCATAGGCCACCCGCGCCCTAGGCATCCACTGTCAGTCTACCCCCTCCCAATCGTCTGCGTGATGGACCATACCCCAGTGCCTCGCAGGCCCCAAGGCAAATACTGATGATGCTAAGAATTAGCACCACCGGGTGAGGTGTTTGCAAGCTCAATATATTAGTAACAATGGTGGCACAAATATATAAAGAGATAAGAGAAGGAGGTGAGGATATGAGGAATCAATACCGGAATATGAGTGGTTCAGCCAATCTGGCCTACGTCCACTGTGAGTGTGTGAGTAGTATCACTGAACAAAGGCACTAATGGACATGGGTACAATTCACTCAAGCTCTCTCTCTCTCTACTGTATATTTGGACAGGGCTTTAGTTAGGGTTTTAATAACTGGATCCCTTTCCTAGGTAGGGGATGATCCCTATATATAGTGTCTAGGGGGCGCAGTGTACCCCCCATGCATGCAATGAGCATGTGTGTGATATCCTCACCAATGTGGGAATGCCATCTGTCACTGTCACATGTAAGCAATGATGATGAAATATTCTCCCACATGTGGAGAATAATCTTGTTACAACTGATTTGTGCCCAGGTGTCCTTATCCAAATGTCAACACATGCTCGGCAGTGATGTTGGTGAATGACCTCGGCCTGGGAGAGGCCGAGCTGTAAAAGCTATGTCCGTTCAATCCGAATAATGTCATGAAGAACCTCGACCTGATCTCAGCCGAGACATTATGCTGGGTCGGCCCTAGCCGAGGTAGGGATAGTCCCATGCTGGTGATTATTAATACTTCTGGTCACCTCAGCCCAAGCCAAGGTGAGACTATTTGTCTTGAAGGTGATTAGGGCCCCTTGTCACATCGGTCTGCTATCGGTCGAGGTTGCTATTCCCAGGTGCTTGAGGATGCCTGCGATGCACGCAGTTCCCTCCCCCCCTTGGCTGTGTAGATGGTAGTGTCGGCCAGAGCCGAGGTATGTCTGGCCGAGGGATGATATCGTGGGCCCCTGCCCCTCAAGGTCGATCAATGTCTCGGACATCATCTTGGCCGAGGTAGGTATCTCTAGGCCGAGGTTATACTTGGGCATATCAATCACCCCCAACCCTTAGTCACATGCCAGAGCAAGTGGCTAGGGGATTGCTTCACCTGCGACGCCTGTTCGTCCCAAGGTTAACACTTGCGTGACACCTGTCCCAGGCTAAGGCTTGCCCACCTGTCTTGCGTGCGCTGTCAACTGTCCCTTGGGTTTCCCAAGGCAATGATGGGCCTTGGGAAGTGTGCCCAAGTATTTAAGGGGTTAACCCTTTCTTCTTCTTTCTTCTTTCTTTTTTCTTTCCCGCGCACGCTGCTTCTTGCAATTTCTCTCTCTAAAGCATTTTCAACCCAGTGCCCTTTCTGCAGAAGGTTTCTCGTAGGTTCCTTGTGGAATCTCTTCATTTCGTCCATCCACTCATCTTCAGGTACCTTTCCCCTTCCATTTCCTTTGTTTTTAGCATTTGGTTTGAATTTTTCGACGAGGGTTTTGGGTTTTCCGATGGTTCATTTGAGTTTTTCGGCGAGCTTCATCAATTCAGGTGACCTGTGTTTACTTCAAATTTCTTAGTTTGATCTTAAAACCCCTTTATTTTACAAACCCGTCGTGTTTTTAGCTTTAGGAGTTTTTCTTAAGTTTAGGGTCATCCCAAGTCTTGGATCGTCCTCTGATGCTCAGACCCCTGTACAAGATTTTTGAGGACTTCCCTTCTCTTAGAGAGAAGACCTTAGAGAAAATTAGGCAAATAGAGAGAGCTCAGGAAGAAGCTCGTAGGTCACAGGAATTTCCTGTCAGACCCCTCTTTCCCCCTCCTCTTAAGGTGGTATACCCTGATCCTCCTGAGAATTTTTATCAGACAGACGTCTCTGCTAACCGATTGCCGATGTCTGAGTCTGAGTCTTCTACCTCAGACCCCATGTCTGTGGACTCTTTCCAAGAAGACATGGACTTCACACCTCGGACTGGTCAGGACCATGACCAGGCCGAGGTCTCTAGTCGCGTCTCGTACCAAAATGGCACAAGTACCTCAAGTTCTTCTTTGGAGGTTGAACTTGTTGAGCCAAGTGTGGCTGTGCCTCCCATTCTAAATGCTATCCCTCTGTCGACCGTTACCAGGGCCGAGTTTGCTGAGAGGTTCCCTGGTCACACGTCCACGTCTGCTCCAGCCGACGTTGAGGTTGATGATGTTGATGATGATGGTAAGAGTGAAGTTGACACCTCTGAGGCGGACGAGTACGAGAGCACAGTCACTGAGGTGGATCTTTTGCACTTCAGATACTTATACTCCATCAGTCCCTCAATCAAATTGAGGAGACCTCTGAGGGAAGAGAGGGCCTACCACGGCCGAGATGGAGAGATCTTCTTGTATGGGAAGATGTTTAAGTTAGGGTTTCGTCTACCCATTCACCCTGTCATTAGGTCCATTCTTTCCTTCATCAACTTGGCCCCCTCACAGCTCTCTCCCAATGCTTGGAGAGTTATTATAGGGGCCATCGTCTTGTGGAGGGCAGTCCACCACTCTGACCTCCCGATTCAGGTCTTTGTTGGTTGTTACGTCCCTACCTCGGCCAAAAATCATCCAAGCTACTATCACTTCGTATCTCGGAGGCCTGAGAATAAGATGCTCCTGGTCACTCAGACCTCAAACCACAATTGGAAACCCCGGTATTTTTTTTGCTTTAGGGCCATGGGAATTTGGCTCATCTGTTCCCTCTTCCATCTTTGAGCCGAGGGTACCCTTCAGATGGGGTAAGGTCACCATGTCTGCCAGGATCGATCCTGGCCTAAGTCTTCAGAATGGAAAAAAGGTGAAGGCCCTGCAAGACCAAGGGGCACATGGTCTGTTCGTAAAGTTCGAACATCTGCTGACCCCTCACTATCTCTCGGGGATGAGCCTAGGTGGAAGCCCCCTTATTGACTTTGGTAAGGATTTTTCTTTTTGTTCCAAGTCTAACCTCTGATCATTCATGTTTGATTTATGACTCTTATCTTTTCACTTTTGCAGAGAGACCTCCAGGTGTCCCGGACGAGTTGTGGGAGATGGCAGCTCCGAGTTTAGCTAGACTTGCAAAGAGGACTGGTTTGAACGCTTCTCCTCCAGCTCCTTCAACATCTAAGTCCAAGAAGAGGGCCCCTTAGGTCCCCGCCTCTGAGGATCAAAGGCCGACCTCCAGGCAAAAGAAGACTTCAGATGCTGCGATCCCTATCACAGCCGACACCTTTTCGGCTCGTCTGGACCAGCTGAAACTTACCGATAGCGTGGTCGGCCACAGCCTACAGGCCATGGACGCCCTTACCAATATGATGACCGAGGCTGACAGGCATTTTTACAGGGCCATGGAAACTTCCATTATTGTTGAGTTCGGCCTCCACAGGGTCGCCCAGGTATGACTTATTCCTTTTGTCCATAATTTTTCAAGTTCAACGTCTGATACTACCCCCATCTAACCTCTTCATTATCTGCGCAGGGTGCCACTGCCATGTACCAGCTATCTAACTGGGCCATGAGGAAGCTGCCTCTCATTCAGAAGGGGCAGGAGGCTGAGAAGGTTGAGAGCACCCTGAAGGCCGAGGTTGACCGTCTGAGGTAAGAGTTACAGAATGCCGAGACCAAGGCCCAGAATTCTGAGAATAAGGCCCAGGGTCTGGAAAAAAATATCTCTGCACTCGTCCAAAGCCACGCCAAGGACCTACAAGATAAGGACAATGCCCTGCAGAGGAAGGTCAATGCTGCTGTGAAGGCCGCCCTTGCAGATGCTTCAGAGAAAATAATTGCTGATTACAAAGTCTCTGAGGAGTTCGTAGGTTTTGGTTTTGAATACCTCGAAAGAGGTATCAAAGCCACCACCAAATGGGCCGAGGTCACGGAGAAGGAGGTTGGCACTATAAAGGTCTCCGACTTTGAGGGCCTCGGCTTCGCCGACCCCCAGTTTGCCCAAGCCCTGCAAGAGATAGAAGACGAGGCTGCTGCCCCTGGTCAGACTGCTACTCTGGAAAGGACTGATCTGGGAGGAACTGACCCTGCTGATGATGTGGCTGAGGTGACCAATGCTGAACAGGTCAACCCAGCCGAGACTTCAAATGTTCCTCCCTCAGATGGTTAACTTGGCCTTGTATTTTATATATTTTGACTTGTAATTCTGAACTTGTAATTTATCATACATCTGAATGTTATGTAACCTCTTCTTTTATTGAATGCCAATTTCTTCCTTTATCTTGACCTCTGAATGTATTTGAATACCATATGATCTCTGAAGTCATTACATAATATGATGTTGTCATAACCATATCACGAAGTTAATTATGTTAAGGGTCTAAGGTTATCTAACCCAGGTGTCTGAGCTCAGACCTCGTCACCACCGAGTGATGTTATGAGTGTCTGAGGTCATCACCTAAGAGGTTAGCCTCATAATAAATATCACCAAATTAATGATGTTAGGGGTCTGAGGTCATCTAACCCAGGTGTCTGAGCTCATACCTCGTCACCGCCCAGTGATGTTATGAGTGTCTGAGGTCATCACCTAAGAGGTTAGCCTCATAATGAATATCACCAAATTAATGATGTTAAGGGTCTAAGGTCATCTAACCCGGGTGTCTGAGCTCAGACCTCGTCACCACCGAGTGATGTTATGAGGGTCTGAGGTCATCACCTAAGAGGTTAGTCTCATAATGAATATCACCAAATTAATGATGTTAAGGGTCTGAGGTGATCTAACCCAGGTGTCTGAGCTCAGACCTCGTCACCACCGAGTGATGTTATGAGGGTCTGAGGTCATCACCTAAGAGGTTAGCCTCGTAATAAATATCACCAAATTAATGATGTTAAGGGTCTGAGGTGATCTAAACCCAGGTGTCTGAGCTCAGACCTCGTCACCACCGAGCGATGTTATGAGGGTCTGAGGTCATCACCTAAGAGGTTAGCCTCATAATGAATATCACCAAATTAATGATGTTAAGGGTCTAAGGTGATCTAACACAGGTGTCTGAGCTCAGACCTCGTCACCACCGAGTGATGTTATGAAGGTCTGAGGTCATCACCTAAGAGGTTAACCTCATAATGAATATCACCAAATTAATGATGTTAAGGGTCTGAGGTGATCTAACCCAGGTGTCTGAACTCAGACCTCTTCACCACCGAGTGATGTTATGAGGGTCTGAGGTCATCACCTAAGAGGTTAGCCTCATAATGAATATCACCAAATTAATGATGTTAAGGGTCTGAGGTGATCTAACCCAGGTGTCTGAGCTCATACCTCGTCACCACCGATTGATGTTATGAGGGTCTGAGGTCATCACCTAAGAGGTTAGCCTCATAATAAATATCACCAAATTAATGATGTTAAGGGTCTGAGGTCATCTAACCCAGGTGTCTGAGCTCAGACCTCATCACCACCGAGTGATGTTATGAGGGTCTGAGGTCATCACCTAAGAGGTTAGCCTCATAATGAATATCACAAAATTAATAATGTTAAGGGTCTGAGGTGATATAACCCAGGTGTCTGAGCTCAGACCTCGTCACCACCGAGTGATGTTATGAGGGTTTGAGGTCATCACCTAAGAGGTTAGCCTCATAATGAATATCACCAAATTAATGATGTTAAGGGTCTGAGGTGATCTAACCCAGGTGTCTGAGCTCAGACCTCATCACCACCGAGTGATGTTATGAGGGTCTGAGGTCATCACCTAAGAGGTTAGCATCATAATAAATATCACCAAATTAATGATGTTAAGGGTCTGAAGTCATCTAACCCAGGTGTATGAGCTCAAACCTCGTCACCACCGAGTGATGTTATGAGGGTCTGAGGTCATCACCTAAGAGGTTAGCCTCATAATGAATATCTCTAATCTGAGAATGGAATAAAATCTTGTCATGGAAACTATTCTTTATTAATAACCTCTTCTCGATAAGATGGTACATTTACAAATTACAAATTCTATGCAACATCATATGAAATATCTCTTCAGGTGATCAGCATTCCACGGGTTGGTGAAAGGTTCTCCCTCTAGGTTCTCTAGTGTATACGTGCCAGGCACAACCTCTTCCGTTACTTTGTAGGGTCTATGCCAGTTCGGGTGTATCTTGTTTGCCTTCTGTAGGGTCTTTTTAAGCACTAGGTCTCCCACCGCAATGGGTCTTGACTTCACCCTTTGATTGTAGAATCTTACTGCCCTCTGCTGATAGGCTGCTTTCCTGACCTCTGCATCTTCTCTTCTTTCTTCAATGAGATCCAGGTCTAGCCTTCTCTTCTCCCCATTACTGTCAGGGTCGTAGGTCTGAATAAGGTGAGTTGGTAGTCCTACCTCCGTTGGTATGACTGCCTCGGAGCCATGTGCCAGCATGAATGGGGTTTCTCTTGTGGGTGTCCTTGCTGTAGTTCTGTAAGCCCACAGCACAGCGTAGACCTCTTCTATCCATCTCCCCTTCGCATCTTCTAACCTCTTCTTGATTTCATCCAAGATGGTTATGTTCGTGACCTCGGTCTGGCCATTTGCTTGAGGTCGACCAGGAGATGAGAAGAACTGTCTGATCCTCACACTTTGGCAATACTTCTCCAAGGAGGCATTCTTGAAATGGGTCCCATTGTTCGAGATGAGCGTGTTCGAGAGGCCATATCTACATATGATGTTCTTCCAGATGAACTGGAAGGTCTTCTGTTCTGTAATGGTTATCATCGGCTCTGCCTCTACCCATTCTCAAAAGTAGTCAATGGAAACTATCAAGAATCTATAGTTGTTGACTGCTCTTGGCAAAGGTCCTACCAAGTCAATTCCCCATACCAAAAATGGCCATGGAGACAAGATCGACGTCATAAGCTGATGGGGTTGGTGAGGGATAGTGGCGAACCTATGACATTTGTCACACCTCTTCACATAGTCGGCAGCGTCCCTAGACAAGGTGGGCCACCAGTATCCCTGAGTGATGATCCTCTTGGTTAAGGGTCTTCCTCCTATGTGGCTGGAGCAGGAGCCTTCATGAACCTCCTGTAAGATCCGAGGTACCTTCATAGGATGCACACATCTGAGGAGGGGTAAGAGAAACCCCTTTTTGTACAAGACGTCTCCTACCAATGAGAACTTTGCAGCCTTGTATCTCAACTTTTTTCTCTCCATCCTGGACTCAGGTAGCTCCTCCTCTTTTAGGTATCTGAAAAGCGGGTCAATCCACGAATCTCCCAGGTTTACATTGTGACAAGGGTTACATACCTCATCCTCCTCAATACTTGCCTTTCTGAATACTTCAATTGGGATGGTTCTTCCCAAGTCTGTTTTCATTGCCGAGGCCATTCTTGCCAACGCATCGGCGTGGTTGTTGCTCAGCCAAGGTACTCTCTTCATCTTTGCCTCTTCAAAATACTCTAGCAACCCTCTTACCTTCTTCAGGTATTTGACCATCCATTCATCTTTGGCCTCGTATGCCCCCAGCACTTGATTGACAACCAATCTTGAGTCGCTATGAAGCAGGAGTCACTTTACCCGAAGAGTGGTTGCCAATAAGAGACCTGCTATCATGGCCTCATACTCAGACTCGTTGTTGGAGGCCTTGAAGTTGAATCTTAAGGCGTACTCAATGTTGGCGCCATCTAGAGCCGAGAGTACTAGCCCCGCGCCACTTCCATTATCACAAGAAGAGCCATCAACGAACAGGTTCCATACGTCTGTATCTGATGAGAAGACCCCTTCTCTCATAACCCCCTTTTTGAAGGGGTACCAATCCTCTTTGTTTTCTTCTACTCTGTTCCGAGATTGGCTTGGGACAACCTCTTCTCGGCCTCGAAAGACATACGGGGCAGTCTCTTCCGAATCTCGAAAGACATTTCGGTTCATCTCTTCACCACCATCCAAGCCCTTCTCTGTCTCGGTCTCTTACCAAGTGAATTCTGCGACAAAGTCTACCAGGGCCTGCCCCATGATGGCTGTCCTGGGCTGGTAGGTAAGATCATACTCTCCTAGCTCGATGGCCCAGATCATCAACCTTCCGGACTTCTCAGGATTGTGCAGAACCTGTCGTAGTGGTGAGTCGGTGAGGACTACCATGGAGTGAGCTTGGAAGTAAGGCTTCATCTTCCTAGAGGCGTGTATCAGAGCATAAGCCAACTTCTCCATGCTGGGATAGTTTTGTTCAGACCCCTGAAGGGCCTCGCTATTGAAGTACACAGGTCTCTGAATCCCATCCTCTTCCCGTATGATGGCCGCGCTAATGGATGACTCAGAGACTGCCAGGTACACAAATAACCTCTCCCCTGTGATAGGTCGGGATAGCAGCAAGGGAGACCCCAAGTAGGACTTAAGTTGATCAAAGGCTTTTTCACACTATTCGTCCCACTGGAAGGCCTTTCTCAGAACTTTAAAGAACGGAAGACACTTGTCCGTGGCTCTGAAAACAAACCTGTTAAGGGCCGCCACCCTTCCAGTGAGTCTCTGAACATCCTTGATGCTCCTAGGAGTCTTCATGTCGAGTAATGCCTTGATTTTCTCCGGGTTTGCTTAATTCCCCCTCTGATTAATGATGAACCCCAGGAACTTCCCGGCTCCTACCCCGAAGACACATTTCGCTGGGTTGAGCTTCATTATATAGGAGTCCATGACGTCAAAGGTCTTCTCAAGGTCCGCTACATGAGTACATGCTTTCAGGATCTTCGTTAGCATATCGTCCACTATACCTCCATGGTCTTACCAATCTGCTCCTCGAACATCTTATTGACAAGACGTTGATAGGTCGCACCCACATTTTTCAAACCAAAGGGCATCACCTTGTAACAGTACGTCCCCTTGTCAGTGATGAAGGCTGTCTTCTCAGAGTCCTCGGCATCCATGAAGATTTGGTTATAGCCTGAGTAAGCATCCATGAAACTCATGAGCTCGTGCCCTGCAGTCGCGTCCACTATCTGGTCTATCCTAGGCAAGGGATAGCTATCTTTCGGGCAAGACCTGTTCAGGTCTGTGAAGTCTACACACATCCGCCACCTTCCATTGGCCTTAGGTACGATGACTGCATTTGAGAGCCACTCTGGATAAGTAACCTCTCTTATGAACTCGGCCTTTTCCAACTTCTTCACCTCTTCCCGGATGACCTCATACTTCTCTCTGGAGTAGATCCTTCACCTCTATTTAATAGGCCTAGCATCTCTGTCTACATTGATCTTGTGGGTCATGATCTCGGGGTCGATACCAGGCATGCATGACTCCACGCGAAGACGCTCCGCCTCCTCCTAAGGAAGTTTATCAGCTCCTCCTTGATCCCTTGCTCCAGGGCCTTGGCGACCTGGATGATTTTTTTTGGCTCGTCCTCATTGAGGACAATGGATTCTACCTCTTCCGCGGCCTCACCCTTCTTTAATTTTGTTTCGTCTCTGGGATCAAGAGTGTCAATGCTGTAAGTGGCGGTTTCTCTCCTATGGGCCTCTCGCTCTTCGGCCGAGTTGAAATAACACTCCCGCGCCGTGGTCTGGTCCCCTTGCACTTCCCCTACCCCATAAGGAGTCGGGAATTTTAGCATCTGGTGGACCGTTGACGGAACGGCTTCAAACTCTTTGAGGGCCACTCTTCCGATGATGAAGTTGTAGGCCGAGAAGACATTTTCGTCCATGACAAAAAAGTTTATCTTCTTCGTCAGCCTCTTAGGCCATTCATCTCCCATCTGTACATCCATTTCATACATGCCCAATGGGTGTACCTTCTCACCACTGAAGCATATCAATGGGTGATGGTAGGACACCAGCCTTGCCCTGCTAAGACCCAAGCTCTTGAAACAAGGCCAGAACATCACATCTGCCGAGCTTCCCCCATCTATGAGGATTCTCCCTACATCGCACCCATGCACCCTTGTTGTTATGACTAAAGGGTCATCATGGGGGGCTAAGATGCCCTTGAAGTCGAGTCTGGAGAACCCACTACGAGGGTGTCCATGTCCACCTTCTTCCTCTTCTCCACTGCGTCAGAAGACGTTAGATTTACAACCTCAAGTTTGACCACTGACTTGGCCTCCACTACATGAGCTTTCCTATCGGCTACCTTAGAGCCACCTCCTGCGAATCCCCCACATATGGTGCTAACACGAAAGGAGATCATCCCTACCCTCTTCACTGGGGTGTTGTCATCCTTAGGTGGGAGATCCGGGTCATCTCCATCATCACCCTCTGAATCATCATGCCTTCTAGCCGGGACATCGCCACAGCACCTGTCATCTCTTCGCTTCCTTGGGTCTTCTCTTCCACCCTTTGGGACCTTGCCATCCACATACTTTCTTAGCTTCCCGGATTTCATCATCTTCTCAATCTCATCCTTCAGAGCAAAGCATATATCTGTGACATGGCCGTGATCCTGATGGAACTCACACCAGAGGTTTTTATTCCTCTTTTGTGGTGGGGCCTTCAATTTCTCTGGCCACCTTAGAGCCCGGTCAGTCTTGATCTCATTAAGGATGTGATCACAGCTCACAGTCAGAGGAGTGTAATGAGCGAACTTGTCATCTGCTGACCTCTTCTTCCCCTCTTTCTTACCCTGGGACCTCCCAGTGCTACCACGGTTCTCCTCCTCATATTTGGCGGCCATTGCCTCTTCCGCATTCATCACTTTCCCCGCGGTGGACAACTGCTTTGCCATAGACTTGGGGGGGTCTTCCGCCAGCTTCCACAATAGCTTCCCCTTCTGGAGGCCTCCTATCAGGGCGGTCATGGCTATGCTCTCCTCGTAATCCTCTACCTCCAACTTCTCCTTTTTAAATCTTGCTATATAGTCTCTTAGGCTTTCTCCCTTAGTCTGTTTGACATATAGGAGGTGGGTAGTTTTCTTCTGTGGTCTTACCCCAAAGCAGAAGTTGTGGATGAACTGCTCTGCTAGGCCTTTGAAGTTCTCGATCGAGTTCTTCGGAAGAGAGGTGAACCAGCTATGCGCTGCCCCTGTCAAGGTTCCTGAGAAGGCCCTGCACTTCATCTCATCAGGGATCGAGTAAATATCTGCCGCCGATTAATACATCTCGATATGGTGCACTGGGTTAGTGGTGCCATCAAACTTAGGAGTTACGGTAGGAGGCTTGAATTTAGCTGGGGTTGGGAGCCCCACTATCCTAGCTACAAATGGGGAGCCCTCCGAGTAGACCCTTTGTAGTGGGTCCCTACTCTTTATGAGGTCCCCTATCTTCTCCTCGAGACGTTGGATTGAGTCATTCCAGGGTCTTCTCTCTTCAGCTAGGCCGAGGTTATCCCCTGTCACCTCCCTACGATGGACAGAGGGTTCCCCAGCCACAACACGCTGACTATTGACTTCTTCCTACTCCCTGGCTCTTCTCTTCACGGGTCGTGCTTCATCTGGCCAAGCCTGCCTATTCCCTCTTTGAGATCCTGCCACGCTCCTTGACCTCGATAGCCTCTGCCTCAGGTCATTGACTGGGCCTAGCCTCTCGAAGGCCGACCCTCTGCTCAACCTGTTAAAGGCCGACCCTCTCTGCTGGTACTCATCTCTTCCTCGGCCGACACATCCTTGACTCTGCCTATCAAAGGCCGACCCCCTTTGTTGAGCCTCGTCTCTTGTTCAGACGACACATCCTTGGCTCTGCCTAAGGGGTCGTACGGTGTTATCTGACACCTCATACGGCTCCCAGCAGTCTTCCGGGGCCTCTTCAGCTTCTAGGTCATCATACATGTCCTCTGGGCAAGGGTTTCCCTGCCTCCCCAGGCGCAAGAGCCTAGGGTCAGCAACGTCCCTCCTCCGCTGGGGTGCAGGTTGGTCCTTCATGGGCGCCTGGGGTGGTCCCCTGGCATCAGGATGGGGTTGAACTGCCGCCGGAGTTATCATGTCCGGGGAGACTCCAGGTGGACTCATCATCATGGTTTGGCTGAGCTGGGCAAATTTCTCCTTCATGGCTTGTTGTGTTGCAGCTAAAGATTTCAAAGCTGCTACCACCTCCGCCATTTCGGACTGGGGAGGAGCCTGACTGGAGCTAGCCCCTCCACCTCCGGGCGGTGGTAATTCTGGTGCCATGTGTTAATAATAAAGAGCTTGAACAGCAAGTGAGCTTAATACCTTAAAGGACCTCTTTCAATGGTGAAACAGCTTCACACAAGGGGTGGTTCCTGGTTCACCACCAGAGTCTCCGGTGAGGTAAAGCAGAAAAAGAGGAAGAGATAGCCTCTCAATTTCCCACAGACGGCGCCAAAATGATGATGCTAAGAATTAGCACCACCAGGTGAGGTGTTTGCAAGCTCAATATATTAGTAACAATGGTGGCACAACTATATAAAGAGATAAGAGAAGGAGGTGAGGATATGAGGAATCAATACCAGAATATGAGTGGTTCAGCCAATCTGGCCTACGTCCACTGTGAGTGTGTGAGTAGTATCACTGAACAAAGGCACTAATGGCCATGGGTACAATTCACTCAAGCTCTCTCTCTCTACTGTATATTTGGACACTGCTTTAGCTAGGGTTTTAATAACTGGATCCCTTTGCTAGGTAGGGGATGATCCCTATATATAGTGTCTAGGGGCGCAGTGTACCCCCCATGCATGAAATGAGCATGTGTGTGATATCCTCACCAATGTGCGAATGCCATCTGTCACTGTCACATGTAAGCAATGATGATGAAATATTCTCCCACATGTGGAGAATAATCCTATTACAACTGATTTGTGCGCAGGTGTCCTTATCCAAATGTCAACAGATGCTCGGCAGTGATGTTGGTGAATGACCTCGGCCTGGGAGAGGTCGAGCTGTAAAAGCTTGATGTCCATTCAATCCGAATAATGTCATGAAGAACCTCAGCCTGATCTCAGCCGAGACATTATGCTGGGTCGGCCCCAGCCGAGGTAGGGATAGTCCCATGCTAGTGATTATTAATACTTCTGGTCACCTCGGCCCAAGCCGAGGTGAGACTATTTGTCTTGAAGGTGATTAGGGCCCCTTGTCACATCGGTCTGCTATCGGCCGAGGTTGCTATTCCCAGGTGCTTGAGGATGCCTGCGATGCGCGCAGTTCCCCTCCCCCTCCTTGGCTGTGTAGATTGTAGTGTCGGCCAGAGCCGAGGAATGTCTGGCCGAGGGATGATATCGTGGGCCCCTGCCCTTCAAGTTCGATGAATGTCTCGGCCATCATCTTGGCCGAGGTAGGTATATCTGGGCCGAGGTTATACTTGGGCATATCAAATACCTCTGGCCAATGCTCCGCATCCACTAGCCCAACCTACACCTTTGGTCCCACATCATCACTCACACCCCCATCCTTGGCCTGATTCAAGTCTAGGGCCTGAATCTCGTCGTCAACCACTATAATTTGGTCTATAATGAAAGAAATGTCTAAAGAATTTGTGAAGAGAAACTCCTAAGTGAATGCGGCAATCTCAAACAAAGAGAGAGAAATGAGCAAGAAGAAGAGAGTAGTTGGAAGAATGGAGAAATTGACGTAGGCAACCCTAATTATGAGTTTCGTACTCTGAAACGTTTAATTGAACAGTTAAACGTTTAAGCGGTTTTAAACATTTGACTGAATGGTTAAACGATCCATTTTCCTTAAGAAAAAGGTTAACTGTCTAAACCTTCTCAGAAACCCTGATTCTCACGCTCAAATTTCCTACCTCTACACATGAGTCAACACCCATCATATAAATAGACAAACCTATTTTAAAACATGTAAATTTTGATAAAGAATATCCACACGAGCACACTCCTAGTCGACCGCCTCTGTAGACATCTCAATTTGCAATCGAGCACACACTTAGTTGACCGCCTCTATGGACATCTCGATTTGCAATAGAGGTGTGGGTCATTTTATCCCATTCATAAAATCCCTTTAACCCAAAACCCACTGTTGATACCAAATTTAGTTTGCTGACATGGCTCAATTGGGTGAAGACACGTGGCAATCAACATGACAATGACAAACACTTACGAACAACACCTCGACTCCGAGGAACCATATTGCAATGAGGAACTCTTCTTCCCCGATGAACTCAGATTTTTAGAGAAAACTTGTAATCGAGAATTCCCAAACAGTCAGCAATAACAAAAACAGTGGACGTAGGCCATTCTTATAAGGCTGAACCACTTTAAAAAAAATTGTCTCATTTATTTTATCTGTGATTAAATAATTAGATATCATCTAATTTTTTACATCAACAGATTGGCGCCGTCTGTGGGAAACGACTGGTAATATCGTTTTTCATCAAAAACAATTCATCACAAATGGCTGATATTCCAGAACCCAGCAATCGAAATGCTGGAAGCCCTCCAAATCCATCTGCTCCGCCCAATATTCCAGATCTGGCTGGAATAATGACAAATTTGGCCCAGGGCCAGACAGTCATGCTAGAAACTATGCGACAACTGATACGAACCCTCCATGGCGGTGCACCAACTCATTCAGAATCGCGAAGTATTTAAAGAAATACCCGTTTACCTTCTTCACGTACTAGGCGTACCGATTCCTATCGTACTGAGGAGTCTGAAGATTTTTCTTATCAACCTGGATGAACTTCGTCAGTACGAGCCACAAATACTGAACAACGTATCACTCTCTCTCCAGAAAGGACTAGTGCTCTAGAAAGATTAAGCAGAGTATCTCCTTTTGATCGATTAGGTCCTAGAAGGAGCAAAAGTCCTCCTAGAGACGCATAGAGGAGTTTTTGACGACCATCAGATTTAAGGGAAGGATCTGCCCAGTCGCGACCAGCAGCTCGTCAAGATAGATCCCAGGAGGCCACATCAACACGATCAGTTGCTCGAACCAACATAACCGAGGAAAGAAATGATGCATGGAAAGGCTCCATTCAGAGGCTGGAGGATAGATTAGGGGAAATGGCTAAGGCCAAAAACCTTCTACAATGAACTTTTGTTCAAGGAACACCTTTTGTCCAGGCCATTGTAGATTTTCCAACACCATCAAAGTTCAAAGCACCTATTGTGACCCACAAATATGATGGAAAGATCGACCCTGTCCTTCATATAGAACAATACCAAGCTGCAGCCGACATCTATGCTGTTCCAGATGAGATGAGATGCAGAGCATTCTCAGGATCTCTTACCGGATCTGTTCAAATATGGTATAATAATCTTCCTCGGGGTAAGATCTCAACTTTTTTTCAACTGGCCGAGTTATTCATTGGGAATTTCTATTTTGGGGAAAAGCTAGTTAAATGAGTAGCGCATTTGTTAAGTGTTAGACAAAAAGCTGGTGAAAGTACCAGAGATTATATCACTCGTTTTAATAACGAGAAACTCAAAGTCATTGATTATGAGGAAAAGACAACGATTACCGCTTTGATGAGTGGACTACTGCCCAACAAGTTATACTACACTTTGGCCAAAGATCCACCTAGAACCATGTCAGATCTGATGGGAAAGGCATCCAAGATTATGAATGCCGAGGAGGATATGGCTGCAAAGAAGAATATGGATGCCAAAGAAACCAAGGTGGAAGGTGATAAAGCTAAGAAGAAGGAGCATAAGAACAATGGTAGTGACAAACACTTAAGAATAAGGTCGTCATGGTAAGTATTGAAGAAATTTGATAATTATACTCCTTTGAAGAAAGATATCAACCATTTTCTATAAGAAATCAAGAACAACGAGGAATTAAATTGGCCAGAGAAAATGAAGGCAGACCCTGATAGGAAAAATGAGGCAAAATATTGTGAGTTTCACAAAGATCATGGCCATATGACTAAAAATTGCATAGCTCTTCAGAATGAGATTGAAACACTCATCAGACGAGGAAAACTGGTAAATTATGTTAATAGGAGGAATGATAGAAGAAACAACGATTGAGCAAGAGAGAGGTCTAGATCTCCTCGTCGAGCAGAGGAGAACAAGAAAAGAGACCATGAAGTTGATCCAGAAGATGACCCCGATCTTCCCAAGAGACCAAGGCAGCCAGAACGTGAGGTATTTTTAATACTCTTTGGGTCATTTGACTGTAATGTTATTACAGGTGGAGATGCAGGAGGAGGAGACCTTACTGCCGAGAGAAAACCTTACCTCTGTGAGGCTCAAGCTTTCTCATACATTCAACGAATAAATCTAGCTGAGGAGGATCCCCCGAGGAAGGTGAACAAAGAAAAATTGGTCATTAGTTTCTCAAAGAACGACCTCGCAGGTGTTCTATATTCTCATGATGACCCATTGGTGATTAAAATGAGAATGAAGGAGGTAATGATTTCAAGAGTACTAGTAGAAAATGGTAGCTCAGTAGACATCATGTTCTACTCTTGCTTTGACAGTTTAAATCTAAAGCTATCTCAACTGGAGCCTTATCATAGACCCCTCCTCGATTTTACTGGCGAGAAAGTATTTCCACTTAGGACGATCAAATTGGATATATTCATTGGTACGTGGCCTGCTTGTCGAACAGAAAGAATACGCTTCTTCGTGATGGATAAGAATGTTCAATCATCATACAATATCATCATGGGAAGAGTAGGATTGAAGAAGTTCGAGGCCGTACCATCTACGGTACATCAATGTCTGAAATTTCCAATAAATTTTGGAGTAGGTGTCATGAAAGGTGATCAGAAAGTAGCTCGAGAATGCTATTATTCATCCGCTGAGCAAGAGGAAATGAAGGAATCAAAGAAAAAAACCACCACCTATCAAGTGGATGAAGGTGCAAAAATTGAAACATTGGATCCTAGAGATGAGTCGTAACTCGTGAAGGGTCAAGTGGTGGAAGTTACTGAAAGCATCATTCTGGACGACGAGAACCCTGAACGAACTACTCAAGTAGGTTCGTCGTTGGAGGCCTCACTAAAACAGGAATTGATAACTTTCCTAAGAAGCAGAAAGCAAAATTTTGCGTGGAGTCATGAGGATATGCTTGGGACAGACCCAAATTTCTTATGTCACGAACTCATTGTGAATAAGGAGATCAAGCCTGTGAAGCAGAGAAGAAGAGTATTCAGTCCCGAGAAGAATCAAGCTATACAGGAGGAAGTCGACAAGCTCCAGAAAGCTTGTTTTATTGAAGATGTTAAATATCTAGACTGGTTAGCAAATGTGGTGATGGTGAAAAAGAAGAACAACAAATGGAGGATGTGCGTAGACTTCACTGACCTCAATAAAGCATGCCCAAAGGATCACTTTTCGCTGCCCCGAATTGATCAACTAGTGGATGCTACCTCGGGACACGAGCTGCTGATCTTCATGGATGCTTATTCTGGTTACAATCAGATTAAAATGAAACCTGAAGACAGGGAGAGTACTTATTTCATTACCCCTAGGGGAACTTATTATTATAATGTTATGCCTTTTGGTTTGAAAAATGCAGGTGCAACATATCAGCGACTGATGAACAAAGTGTTTGCAGAAAAAATCAGTTGCAATATGGAAGTCTATGTTGATGATATGCTGACAAAGAGCAAGAAAGCTGCTGATCTTCTAGTTGACTTAAGCCAGACTTTTGATCAATTAGATAAATATCAAATGAAGTTGAACTCGACGAAGTGCATATTTGGAGTACGAGAAGGCATGTTTCTCAGATACATTGTCAATCAGCGAGGCATTGAAGCTAACCCTGAAAAGATCAAAGCTCTGCTAGGTATGCAATCTCCAACGACGAAGAAAGAGGTACAAAGTCTTACAGGATGAGTAGCAGCGCTCAACAGATTTGTATCGCGAGAAACTGATCGATGTCTCCCATTCTTCAAAATGCTCCGAAAAACTTTTAAGTGGAATGATGAATGTGAGAAGGCTTTACAAGACTTGAAGAAATATTTGGGAGCACCTCCACTGTTATCCAGGCCAGTGATGGGAGAAAAATTATACTTGTATCTGGCAGTGTCCGAGAATGCAGTTAGTTCGGCATTGATAAGAATGGAGAATGGAGTACAAAAACCAATCTACTACACAAGTAAGTCCTTCCGAGGAGCAGAGATTAGATATCCAAGGCTGGAAAAATTGGCACTAGCATTGATCGAGGAAAGTAGAAGAATGAAGCCATACTTCCAGGCTCATGCCATAATAGTATATACTAATATGCCATTAAGGCAAGCCCTTCATAAACCAAAAAAGTCAGGAAGATTGATGTGCTGGGAAATAGAACTCGGTGAATATGATATAGTTTATGAACCCAGATCATCGCTAAAAGGGCAAGCGGTAGAAAATTTTATAGCAGAGTTCACCTATCCTGATACCCCCGAGGAACAAAAGTTGCTCGCTGATCAACCTGTGGATGTTACAGTATCATCAAATGCAAGCCCAGACCAACTTAGCTTGGTAAAAGGGAAAGTAGATGTTACAGGATCATCAAATTCAAGCCCAGACCAGCTTAGGTTGGTAAAAGGGCAAGAAAAGATGATCGACAAACAGCAATAAATATCAGAAGATGGTGAAAGGAAGCAGTAAATTTTCCACCGATGAACTCTGTCAGATCAGTAATTTGAAGAAGATTTGCCTATATGGAGTCTGTATGTCGATGGTTCATCCTGCACAACAAGATGTGGCGCATGGATAGTTTTGAACAGTCCGGATGAGGTCGACATGGAATACACCCTACGCGTACAATTCAAAGATTCTAATAATGAGGCTGAATATGAAGCCATGATTGCAGGTCTTAGTTTGGTGAAAACCATGGGGCAGAACAATTTTATTTTTAGTGACTCGCAATTGGTCATAAATCAAATGATGGGAGTATATGCAGCCAAAGGAGAATTAATGATCAGATATCATGCAAAGGCGAAGGAATTGGTGTCGGAATTTACTGCTATTCAGCTGGTCAGAATACCAAGAATGGAGAATGCAAGAGAAGACGCCTTAGCTCGATTAGTATTAGCTACTCGTACCGAGCTATGAAGAACAATCCCAATTGAAGTTTTAGCTGGTCGGAGTATAGATGAAGATCTGATGATAAACTTCAATACCCTCGATTTAGGGTCATCATGGATGGATCCCATCAGGGCATATATTGAGAAAGGGGAATTACCAACTGACAAACTTGCACCCAAAAAACTGAAGTTTAAAGTTGCTTGTTATGTACTGACTAATGGTATTCTATACAGACGAGGAATTATAGCAGGTTTGCAAAGATGTGTGCATTTCACCGAGGTGAAAGATTTGATTGAAGAGGTCCATGAAGGGTCCTGTGGAGCCCATGTAGCAGGTCGGACTCTTTTGCAAAGAATGATGACTCAAGGATGCTACTGGCCGATGATGAGGGCTGATTGCATAGCCTATACTAAGAAATGTGACAAGTGTCAGCGCTTCGCTTCCATTCGAAGGAATCCCCAAGCTTTATTGACACCCATTACTTCCCCTTGGCCATTTGCCATATAGGGAATAGATTTGGTTGGGCCACTAACGACGACCAGGGGAAGATTTAAGTATCTCGTGGTCGCTGTGGACTATTTTAATAAATGGGTTGAGGCTGAGCCTCTCATTGATATGACATACGATAAGGTGTACCAATTTATTTGGAAGAACATCATTTGTCGATATGGTCTTCCTTATGCTTTCATCACAGACCATGGAACACAATTTGATAACGAGGAGTTCGCTGCCTATTGTCATCAGTCAAATATCTTGAAGACCCACTCGGCTCCATGCCATCCTCAAAGAAATGGACAAACTAAAGTGACAAACAGAACGCTGCTGAATGGTTTGAAAAAAAGACTGAACGTTGCGAAAGCAAACTGGATCAATGAGCTACAATCAGTGTTATGGGCTTACCGAACTACTCCCCGAGCAGCAACAGGGGAATCTCCATATATGCTGGCATTTGGAAGTGAGGCTGTTATAACCACCGAATTGGGTATCCCAACACACAGAATACTAAATTTCAATTCCCCTGTCAGCGATTTAATGAGAAGGATAGACTTGGACATGCTCGAGGAGGTTAGGGAAGAAGCAGCCATTAGAAATGCTGTTTACCAGCAACGAACAGCTTTGTTCTACAACAAGAGAGTGAAAAAGTGCGGCTTGAAAGAAGGAGATTATGTGCTAAAGAAGGTAATTCAAAAGCACAACAAACTGGAAGCCAACTGCCATGGACCAACAGAGTTAAGGAAGTTGTTCGACCATGGACATACAAAATAGAAACTTTAGAGGGGGAGGAGTTTAAGAATGCATGGAATGCAGAGCACCTGCGCAAATATTATCAGCAATGTAAACTCTCATGTAATGCAGTTTCATCAGTATGAATAAAGTGACAATGTTTTGCCCAGTTCTTTCCCTTTATTGGAATTTTTTTGCGAAATACTAGTGCTACACACTACTCAGCAGATCTCGGACTACTCAAATCTATTCCTAAAAATGCCAACTTGGTTGGTTAGGAAATAAATATATTATCGAAAATGTCAACTAAGGTTGGTCGCGAAGTAAAACTATTCTTAAAAATGCCAACTTATGTTGGTTAGGAAGTAAATGTATTCCTCGGGAAGTAAAAGTATTCCTAAAAATGCCAACTTATGTTGGTTAGGAAGTAAAAGTATTCCTAAAAATGCCAACTTATGTTGGTTAGGAAGCAAATGTATTCCTAAAAATGCCAACTTATGTTGGTTAGGAAGTAAAAGTATTCCTAAAAATGCCAACTTATGTTGGTTAGGAAGTAAATGTATTCCTCGGGAAGTAAAAGTATTCCAAAAAATGCCAACTTATGTTGGTTAGGAAGAAAATGTATTCCTAAAAATGCCAACTTATGTTGGTTAGGAAGTAAATGTATTCCTCGAGAAGTAAAAGTATTCCTAAAAATGCCAACTTATGTTGGTTAGGAAGTAAATTTATTCCTCGGGAAGTAAAAGTATTCCTAAAAATGCCAACTTATGTTGGTTAGGAAGTAAAAGTATTCCTAAAAATGCCAACTTATGTTGGTTAGGAAGTAAATGTATTCCTAAAAATGCCAACTTATGTTGGTTAGGAAGTAAAAGTATTCCTAAAAATGCCAACTTATGTTGGTTAGGAAGTAAATGTATTCTTAAAAATGCCAACGTATGTTGGTTAGGATGTAAATGTATTCCTCGGGAAGTAAAAGTATTCCTAAAAATGCCAACTTATATTGGTTAGGAAGTAAATGTATTCCTAAAAATGCTAACTTATGTTGGTTAGGAAGTAAATGTATTCCTCAGGAAGTAAAAGTATTCCTAAAAATGCCAACTTATGTTGGTTAGGAAGTAAATGTATTCCTCGGGAAGTAAAAGTATTCCTAAAAATGCCAACTTATGTTGGTTAGGAAGTAAATGTATTCCTAAAAATGCCAACTTATGTTGGTTAGGAAGTAAATGTATTCCTCGGGAAGTAAAACTATTCCTAAAAATGCCAACTTGGTTGGTTAGGAAGTAAATATATTCTCGAAAACGCCAACTAAGGTTGGTCGGGAAGTAAAACTATTCCAATAAGTGCCAAAGTTGGTCATTAAGAAAAAATCCACTAACTATGGCTGGTCGGGAATAAAAACCCACTAACTGTAGTTGGTCGAAAAGGAAAATTTACCGACCTTGGTTGGTCGGAAACATTTTATGAGTATGAAGAAGTGATCGAGCAAAAATTTTTGATACTCGTGACTTTTTAAATTACTACCAAGTTGGTCGAGAAACAAAATATCATCAATTTTGGTTAGTCATCAAATGATTACCACAAATTCAAGATAGTCGACAATAAGTTTTAACAAACTTCAGTTGATCGATAAATAACACAATGTTGTTATCTTTTTAACAGATATACATGCACAAATTGTTTTATAATTACAAGACAATGGCAGTCAAGATTTGTAAATAAAATTATTTCATTAAATGTAGAACAAAATACATCAGGAATGAAATACAAATTTATTACATCAATATTCCTATTCTATTGGTTTCTTCCCCTCTTCTTTTGAAACAGGTTCCTTGCCAGCAGGTGGATCATTTAAAGCAAGAGGAGAATTTATAAAGATAAGATCTTTTAGCATCCTGATATTTATCACGGATGGTCGATCTAGTAGATGCTCGGGATGAGATATCTCAACATTGGAATGGAGATTGTAATCGCCGACGTATTTGGAAATCAAACATCGAGGGATGGGTCGAGCAGGGATCCAACTCATATCAAGTTTGAATGGTGGCGCTGGTAGGTCGAGCAGCCCAGGATTATGGTAATCCCATAGGTAATGACCCTGTTCGAGTTGCAGCACACCTAAGACATTCAACCATCCCTGTTTGTAGCCCTCATTATTTGCATTTTGGATACGATCGTCCAAGTGGTAGATAGACTCATTGTAGCCAGCCATCCAGAACTCCCTGGGTTGCTTGTGGAATTGATATGTCAATCTTTCCAACTGCTCGTGGAGATTTTTGATAAAAAGTTCTTTATTATCCAAGACAGACTTCTGCTCAGAAAGCTGCTCTTTCAGGTCCCTGATTTTCTTAGACATCTCAGCCAATGCCTGGTTCTTCGCCATCAACTGGAAGGCCTGGTTCTCTAGAGCAGATTGAGTCCTCTGTTCCTCGATAGGAATTCGAGCAGCTCTTGCTCGTCCCTGAGGAGCTCTTTCTCGTCCTCGAGTAGAAGTAGAAGGGCCAGACCTTTTCAAGGTTTCCAACTCATCCCTCAGGTTGGCGTTTTTGACCTCCAAGAACGAGAATCCCTCATCAATCAATGGGATCAAAGCATTTGAGGTGGAAGCTGCAGACTTCAACTGAGATAACTCTCTTTGCAAGTTATTATTTTCTTGCTCTAATAACTCAGCTATTTGTCTGTGCTCTTCGACCTCAGCCTTCAACGTTCTCTCCCGCACATCGTAGGTAGCAAACCATTTATCATATCCCTTATCGGCACATATTTGCTGATACTTCTTCTCGTACCCCTTATGCAAAAGGGCAGTGGATTCTTTATATTGTTGCTGAAGTTCTTCAAGAGTGCCTTGGAGATCTTCAAACATGTCTTAATATGCTACATTATTAGCCACTGCCCGATCGAGCAGACACTTCAAATACTGATAGGCTTCAACTGCCTGCTCTGAAGCACCATGACCGAGGATGTCAGTGATTTGAGCTGCAATCATGTCTGTGTGACCGGCTTTAAAATATTCTTTGCATTGCCATAACAGCTTTGTATCATGAGCAGACAATAATTCCATCCTGGACAAAAACTAGTAGAGGAAGAAAAAGCAATAATCAATAAGAGTACAAACAGAGCATGGAGAAGAGAATTAACAGTATGCATAATCAAAAGTTCAAATTTTATTACATCACAGAGGAGGAGTACAAAGTTCAGAGTTACATGTTCAGGGTTACATTTGACGAAGAAAAATAAAATAGAGAGACCCGAACAATTCTACACCTTTTCCTTATCTCCCAAAACTTTCTCGAGAGACTGGGACGAGGAGGTAGGTTATTCAGAGGGAACAAAGAGTTGCTCGGGGAGCGTTGGCAGTTGCTCGGATGAAGTAACGAGTTGTTGAAGTTCCTCATTAGTAGGCTGGATGGCTGGGGGATGAGAAACTTGATCTCCCATCACCATGGAAGACTCCTCCGAGGCACCTTCGTCCTCTTCTTCGTCTTCAGGAGTTGGAGGGGGGCCAGGGATGTGTCGCTGAAAGAGTTCAGAATTTTCATCAACCTTCATCTCTTGCAGAGTAGCGACCCACCCATCTCTAAAGTATTTCAAGCTTCCATATTCTACTTGCGACATCATGGCAGCCAAGCCTTTGTTCCACCCTTTATCCCAGTCGGCGCTGAAGGATTTCTTAACAGCCAATTTCCTTTTAGCCTTCTCTGAGGAAAGCTTCTCGGAAAGAAGGTCATCAGCAGCTTTCAATTTACTCTCAATTTCCTCCTTCTGATGACCTACTTCCCGAAGTTGACCCAACTCCTCTTCAGCAGCCTTGAGTTTATCTTTAAACTCCTCAGCATTTTTGAGCTTCCCTTCGAGCTCTTTATTCTTCCCCTCCAAATCATTTACTTTTTTCTCCAACCCCTTGGAGACCTCAATAAACTGATCCTTCTCCTGCTCATCCGAAGAAAGCTTTTTCTCCCAAATTGCCTTATCATCATCATATTTCTGACGAGAGTCTTTCAGAGACTGTGCCAGGCCTACCAAAGCTTCCTCTACACCAGACGAGGAGCTTGAAGCTTTAATAGCTTCATCTTTATTCAAAATTATATTAAAACAGCTCACCAACTATGCAAAGAAAATGAAAGCAAGTTAGTGCACAGATACAAAATGGAAAGAATAAAAATTTAATACTATAAGACTTACAGAAGCAATGTGACGAGCTGCTAATGTGGTAACAGTGTCCCGAGAAAGGTTTTCTTCAATACCTTGGATCTCGGGAATGATCCAAGTCTTCACCGAGCTCATAGCAGATCTCGGAGGAACAAAAGTGGGAACACCACTAGTTGGGGGATGAGAGATGGATTCAACCAAATTGACAGAGGAGCTTTTCTTCATCCTCCTCAGAGGAACATCAACTTTCTCGACTAACGTTGTAGTCTTAGTCAGAGAAGTGACAATCACCTCGCCTGGAGCAGCAGCCTTTCTCGAGGCCACTGGGGGCTTCTCGACCACCTTCACAGGAGCAGCCGAGGAAGATGCATCAATTTTCTTTGTCCCTTCTCCTGGGACATCAAGCTTACTTCTTTTTGCCTCTCCAGCACCAGAGGCGGGTTTATCAAAAAGGGTAGGAGGCCTTCTTTTCTTCATCCTTTCACTCAAAGGTATATGTGATTCAGGTGAAGAACTTGTAGAGCCTGGTATGGGTTCTACGTCGCTTATCACCGGACGAGCAGTAAAAGAGGATGTGTAACTCTTGTACTGAAGAAGATATGAAGCTGACCTAATATGCTCGTCGACAACAGTCTGGTGCAAACTCCAGATAAGTTTTAACTGCCTTATATTAACGTCTGCCTCTTTTGGACACTTTCTTTTGTTGTCAACTGCAAATAAATCAAAATTAAAATATCAGTGGCACATTTTATCAAACACAAAGGAAGCATAATTTTGAAAATAAAATAAAAACAACCTATCCCATTTCCATAGGGAGGACATCTGGGACCCTGGTAAACATCATCTCCAGTCAATGGAGGGTGTTGCCAATTTTTCATAACAACCCCATGCTCAAAGTAGTCCCTATTGGCATCTGGGAGATTGACCACTAAAGTTCTATTTAAAAACCTAGTTTTTAAATAAAAGTATTATCGCCCACAACCCATCTATAACAAAACACAATTTCAGTAATTCCTATATGGGTTCCATGAATTTGATTTAGTCTATAAACACCGTTAACTATTCTCTATGTGTTGGGGACTATTCGTGCAGGAACCACGTCAAAGTATTGACAGAATTCCAGACATAAAGGGTTTGGGGGAAAAGAAAATCCATACTCAGCAACAAAGAGACTGGGGAACCAATGTCCCTTAGCCAAACGAAAATAGTCTAAAGGCTCAGAAAGCTCTTCCAAAATAACCCATGAGGGAATGGAGAAATCAGAGCAAAACTTATCAATTGATTCTACAGGATAAACCACGATGAAAGAAGGAAATCAAAGAGAACGAAGAAAATCTTACAGGAAAGGGATGAGTCTGTTGACAACAAACGATGGAATAGATGAACGCACAGGAGAGAGAGAGACGATAGCAAACTCAAAGAGACAAATTTGAAAAAGTAGAAGACGATGGGATTTTCTGCAACGTTTAAATACTTTAACTTGGGAAAGGGTAAAATTAATGATTACAAAAAGAGACGGTTACGTTACCGGCGGCTAAACAAACAAAAGGGGCGCGGGAATTGTAGCGATTAGAAAAATTCAAAAAAGGCCGATTCTACGAATTTGGAAGGAGAAATAAATTCAAAAGAAAATACTCCTAAATTTCAGGATGACCATTTAAAACCGCCATATATCGAGAAAGAATATTCCACACTCCTAAAATTTCGAACTATGAAACATTGAGGGCTTCTGTTGATACCAAATTTAGTCTGTTGACATGGCTCAATTGGGTGAAGACACGTGACAATCTACATGGCAACGACAAACACTTACGAACAACACCTCGACTCCGAGGAACCATATTGCAACGAGGAACTCTGCTTCCCCGATCAACTCAGACGCTCCGACCTACAAGAATTCTCCGAGGAACTTTTGAGTACCGAGGATCTTAGGTTGTCCGAGCAGCTTAGGCGATCCGAGTTGCACCTCGGATAAAGCATTAATAGCCGGATAACCAACAGTTAGACTACGCATTAAATGCTTATTATCATATAGATGTATACGCTTAAGGGGAATTTAATATATTACCCTTTCACATTACAGCCTTAGGGCTATAAATACATTGTATTATCCTCATCGTAAGGGGATCGGAATTTCTTGAGAAAACTTGTAATCGAGAATTCCCAAATAGTCAGCAATAACAAAAACAGTGGACGTAGGCCATTCTTATAAGGGTGAACCACTTTAAAAATTCTTTGTCTCATTTATTTTATCTGTGATTAAATAATTAGATATCATCTATTTTTTTACATCAACACCCATGAAAAAATTATAAAGGCCAAAGTGACAAAACTTTAAGGGAACAAAAACCACAAGAGTGAAAATTTGGAGGACCAAAGTGCAAATAGAAGAAAATTACAAAAAAACCTCTTAGTGGGTCCTTTAATCGAACGGTTAAAGCCCCTCGTTCCTTGTTAAAGGAATTTAACTGAATGATTATCCCTACCAAGGTAATGATTACCAAATTGTCACATTTCTTTTCCTATCCATAAATGTGTCCCTCTATCCCTCATACACCCTACACATGAAATCTGATGACTAAACAGTCAAAGTCCATGGATGACTAAATGGTAAAAGGACCCGAATAGACCCCTATAAAAGGATATCCACGCCAATTTTGAAAAGCAACCCCAAAACCCAAAATTGATTCAATTTTCTAACTTTCTTCCACCACACCAAAACATTAATTCTATGACTACCTACTTGTAACTGTGGGGTGACAAATTTATCACAGTCAGGAGGAGTAACAAAATTATTAATAACTTTCATTAAGAGTGATAAAAATTTGGGGTAATGAAAAATTTGAGTGAATTGATTTGTCATTGCTAATACTAGTGGGTGACAAATCTTATCACATGATTAATTAATGACTACTATGAGCAGTCATAAATTTTGTCATCAAACTTAAATTGTGACTGCTCATAGCAGTCACAAATTTGTAACTGCTAGGAGCACGATCATAAATTTTAGCATTAATCTTCATTTATAACTGCTATTAGGGGTCACATATTTCTAAATGTAAATTCATATCCCTTTTCTCTCTCCTCTCTCCCCTTCCATCATTATTAGTTCTCATATATCCACTGCCCCCAAGCTCGTTCTCTCTCCTCTCTCTAAGGTACCCAACATCTCTCTCTTTTATATTTTCATCTCCCCAACATCTCCGGTGAAATCTACAATCCAGTAAACATCCATTTCCATCTCTCCTAAATGGTTCAATTCATTTATGTATGAATCTCTATCGATATTTTTTTGTGCTTATGTGTATATTAGTAGACAAATGTTGATATACCCGTTTGTATCCTCGGCTTGGCTGAAGATTACCTCCAAACAGACGACCCCTCAGGGGGCCGACCCTTAACCAGGCTCTGGACGACCCCTCAGGGGGCCGACCCTTCACTAGGCTCCAAATGACCCCTCAGGGGGCCGACCCTTCACCAGGCTCCGGACGACCCCTGAGGGGGCCGACCCTTCATCAGGCTCCGGACGACCCTCCGAGGGTACGACAGTACGAGGCCAGAATTGGGCCAGACTCACTACTAGAAGGAACTTTGCCCTCGGCCTCGGCTCATAGGCCGAGGGTGACATCATCACAGCGCGTGGTTTGGGAGACGCGTGGAACAGTGCGCGTGAGGCTCACATGGCACATGGGAGACCGTTATAACAAAATCACACCCTCACGTGAGGGAATATTATGCCATCATTTGGCATCTACAGGTGTCAACAGGGGATTGGCTAGATCATCATTCACATGCACCATGCATACTTGGGGGGTACACTACACCCCCCAAGACCTATATATACTTGTCACCTACAACCCTACAAAGGGGATCAGATTATTGAAACCCTATCTAAAACTCTGCTTGTACACACAGTAGAGAGAGAGAGAGAGAGAGAGAGAGAGGGAGCTTATGTGCATTGTATCCAAGGCCATTAGTGCCCATACTTAGTGGATCACACACTCACAGTGGATGTAGGCCAAATTGGCTAAACCACTATACTTCATTGTCTCTTTTCCTCTTATACTCATCCCCTTCTGCATACTTATACACTTATACACCTCTATGGCTACCATGGCTGCTACTGTTTGAGCACATTATCACTTATTCGGTGGTGCTAAATCTTAGCATCATCAAATGTTACTTGAGATTCACCCACTGTATGTTTGTATTTCTATGTATCTTTATATTGTGTGCATACTTGATTGGAAGCACAACTAAACCAAGCATCCCAAACAAAACCACCATGCTAAAGGAAGCTGAAAACGGGGTGGTCTTTGTCTCTCTCTTCCTCTTTTCCTTTGTGTTCAGCCTCATTAAAGTTAGGGATTTAAGTTTGTGCTTATTATTTTCAGATGTGTATTTTGGCTAAAAAATTAAAATTATTTTGTTTCATTCAAAAATCTTTTTAATGTGTAAAGATGGTTTAATATTATGACTGTTATGTAAAGATGATTCAAAAACATTTATTTTATTTGTTTGATGCTATCTGATCTTGTAAAACTCATCAATAATCTCTATATAAAAATCACCAAAAAAATACGGGATGTCACATGGCTTGGGTTTTTTAGGATTCCTTATTACACTATCCACAAAACACAGTAAAAACCATGATGATGCTATAACTACAAAATTTGAAATTTTAATATGTACTCGCATTGTTTATTGAGTGTTTCACGTAAGTATTACTAATATGAAGTGACCCATAATAACTAATGATAATCAATGTAAAAACATATTCTATTCCCTAATGATAATATGGCTTCCTCAGCTTGCTTCTAAGCCAACATTGTCTTAGATTTTCAATAAAAGTGATGTCTACATTGTGGCAAATCTGAAACACGAAAAAGACCCACAATGAGACAAAAAAAAAGAAACTAAAAATTCACAAACCCAAACACCCCCTTCCCCAGGAAACAACACCTGATAAAATCCCCCAAACCCAAAAAAATGTAACTAAAAGTAGAAAAAAAATGTTAACAAAACCATTGATGAGATTTTGTTTAAATTTTTTATATTAGTTTATAGTCTTGTTTCATTTATCCAATGTTATATCTTTATATTCGGGATTTCTAATTTTTCATTATTTTATTATCTAGATTCGAATTGAGTTAATATGACCCTCAAGTAAAGAAACGGGTATCTTGATATGGGTATTTTAGATGTATGGGTATTATGGAAGACTTGGGGCTAATTTCATATAACTCTCGAGTAAAGAAACGACCAATATTACATTATGTATTTTTTTTTTACAAAATGCTTTATTGTATTGGTAAAACCTATTTTAAAAAAAGACTCAATTGTATTGATATATTATATTACTTAGAATAAAAATACTAGGACACCCATATTTACAAACACACGTAATATATATATATATATATATATATATATATATATATATATATATATATATATATATATATATATATATATATATATATATATATATATATATATATATATATATATATAAATACTAAATATATCACTATTCATACATATGGAAATATATGTAATAAATAAAATAATTATACTACACATATATGTACGTATGCCATTTTTCATTATAAAGGGTATACTCATTTAGTTTTGTATTTTACTAAGTTTCTATTTGTTTATATTGTAGAATTAATGGGGTTTCCACAACATAAAGTGTAGATGGATAAAAGTTCTAGAGTGTGGCAAGTATACGTTAATGGATTTAAATACTTTGTGAATTATACAAGTAAGAATGTTAAAACTGATATTATCCTGTCCCCGTGCATTTGTTGTAGAAATGGTGAACATTTGAAAGGGGCAGATGTAAAATTACATTTGATTTAATATGGTATGCAAGCTGACTAAATGTTTTGGAAATTCCTGGGGAAAAGGAATTTTACGTGTATTCCAGAATAATAGAGCAAAGACATGAGAAGAAAAACATGATGAGAATATGGTTGTTCTCAAATCGTCCTTTACCATACTTTTATGTTCTTTTGAATCGAATGGACACGAACTTCTAAATCTAACCAACCAATTTTCACCACAACAATTTGAACTCAATTTTAATGATAAACCTGTCCCAAATCTAATTCCTTGCGATTACACTATTGTTCCACATCCAAGTCCTCGCGATTACACTCCTATCCCACATCCAAATTCTAATGATTACACTCCTATCCCACATCTAAGTTCTCACGACTACAAGCATATCCCTGTGCCAAACGAAATAACTTTAGATATTCAACTAAGCCAAAAATTTAAAAATTCAATTAATCCTCCACATGATCCATGTGTCGATATCTTATATTTTTCAAGTACAAGGAAAATTGCAAGTGGACTGATTGTTACTTCATCAACTACTGGAATGGTAGTGCAAGACCATTAACTGTTGCAATTTTAACGTAAGGTTTATATTAGTAGTGTAGAGTCGAAAGAAGAGAATCATATGTTGTATCAACAAAGTCATGGGGTCAGCACTATTAAGGACGTCAAGAAATTTTGGGTGGTGTAGACTGATGATGCAGGAATCTGCACCACCAGATGAGGTGTTTACAAGCTCAACAGAAGTATAACAATGGAAGCACAGCTATATAAAGAAGATAATAGAAGGTGGTGAGGATAAGAGGGTAGCACACCAGAATATAAGTGGTTCAGCCAATCTGGCCTACGTCCACTGTGAGTGTGTGTGAGTAATATCACTGGAAGAAGGCACTAATGACCATGGATACAACCTCTCAAGCTCTCTCTCTCTACTGTATATTTAGACAGAGTTTTAGCTAGGGTTTAATAGCTGGGATCCTTTTGCAAGGTAGGGGATGACCCCTATATATAGTGCATAGGGGGCGTAATGTACCCCCCATGCATGCAATGAGCATGTGTGTGATATCCTCACCAATGTGGGAATGTCATCTGCCACTGTCACATGTAAGTAATGATGATGAAATATTCTCCCACATGTGGAGAATAATCTTGTTACAACTGATTTGTGCCCAAGTGTCCTTATCCAAATATCAATAGATGCTCGACAGTCATGTTTGTGAATGACCTCGGCCTGGGAGAGGCCGAGTTGTAAAGGCTTGATGTCCGTTCAATCCGAGAAGTGTCATAAGGAGTCTCGGCCTGATCTCAGCCGAGACATATGCTGGGGTCGGCCCGAGCCAAGGTTGGACATATAGCATGCTGATGATTATTAATGCCTCTCGTCACCATAGCCCAAGCCGAGGTAGGACTAGTTCCATGTTGAAGGTGATCAGGGATCCTTGTCACCTCGGCCTACTATTGGCCGAGGTTGCTATACCCAGGTACATGAGGATGCTGCTGATGCCTGCGATGCGCATAGTGTCCATTGAAGTGTATATGGTACTGTCGTCCTGGGCCGAGGTAGGTCTGGCCGAAGGATGATATCGCGGGCCCCTAGCCTTCATAGGGTCGATCAATGTCTCAGCCAGCATCTCGGCCGAGGTAGGTGTCCCTGGGCCGAGGTTGTACTTGGGCATATCAATCACCCTCCAGCCCTTAGTCATATGCGAGAGCGAGTGGCTAGGGGGTTACTTTCCCTCCGAGGCATGTCCGTCCCAAGTTGACACATGTATGATATTTGTCCCAAGCTAGAGCGTACCAATTTGGATGGGGTGTGCTGTCAGTTGTCCCTTAGGTTTCCCAAGGCAATGATGGGCCTTGGGAAGTGTGCCCAATTACTTAAGGGTTTAAACCCTTCCTTTCTCTTTCTTCTTCTTCATTTCGTTTCCCGCGCACGCAAAAGCTCTTGCGATTTTCTCTCTCTAAGTTCCTCCACTCAACGACCTTCTGCAGAGGATTTCCCCTGGTTTTCTTGCGAGTTCTCTTCGTTTCATCCATCAATTCATCTTCAGGTACTTCTCCCTTCCCATTTCCTTTGTTTTTGGCATTTGGTTTGAATTTTTCGGCGAGATTTTGGGTTTTCGGTGGTTCTTTGAGTTTTTCGGCGAGCTCCATTAACTCAGGCGAACTAGGTTTTCTTGAAAACTTCTTAGTTTGATCTTTAGGCTTCTTTATTTTATAAGCCAAACGTGTTTGTAGCTTTAGAGATTTCCCAAGTTTAGGGTCGTCCCAAGTTTTGGGTCGTCCTCTGATGCTCAGACCCCTGTACCAGCTTCTTGAGGATTTCCCCTCTCTTAGAGAGAAGACCTTAGAAAAAATTAGACAAATAGAGAGAGCTCAGGAGGAAGCTCGTAGGTCATAGGAGTTTCCTATTAGACCTATATTTCCCCCACCACTCAAGGTGGTATACCCTGATCCTCCTGAGAACTTCTATCAGACAGACGTCTCTGCTAACCCATTGTCGATGTCTAAGTCTGAGTCCTCCACCTCAGACCCCATGTCTGTGGACTCTTTCCAAGAAGCCATGGACTTTACACCTCGGCCTGGTCAGGCCCCTGACCAGGCCGAGGTCTCCAGCCGAGCCTCGTTCCAGAATGGCTCAAGCACCTCAAATTCTTCTTCAGAGGTCGAACTTATTGAGACAAATGTAGCTGTGCCACCCATTTTTGATGCCATCCCTCTATCGGCCGTTACAGGGGCTGAGTTCGCTCAGAGATTCCCTCGTCACTCATCTACGTCTGCTCCGGCCGACGTTGAGTTTGACGATGATGAGGATGCTGAAAGTGATGTTGACATCTCTAAAGCGGCCGAGTTCTAGAGCACAGTCACTGAGGTAGACCTTCTGTGCTTTAGGTACTTATACTCCATTAGCCCTTCCATCAAGTTAAGGAGACCTCTGAGGTAAGAGAGGGCCTATCATGGCCGAGATGGAGAAATCTGCTTGTACGAGCAGATGTTCAAGTTAGGGTTTCGCCTACCCATTCACCCCGCCATCAGGTCCATTCTTTCCTTCATCAACTTGGCCCCCTCGCAGCTCTCTCCCAATGCTTGGAGAGTTATTATAGGGGCCATCATCTTGTGGAGGGCAGTCCACCACTCTGACCTCCCAGTTTAGGTCTTTGCTGGTTGTTACGTCCCTACCTAGGCCAAAAACCATCCGAGCTACTATCACTTAGTGGCTCGGAGGCCTGAGAAGAAGATGCTCCAGGTCACTCAGACCTCGAATCACAATTGAAAGCCCCGATATTTTTTCGCCTCAGGGCCATGGGAATTTTGCTCATCTGTTCCCTCTTCCACTTTTGAGCCGAGGATACCCCTCAGATGGGGTAAGGTCACCATGTATGCAAGGGCCGATCCTGACCTAAGTCTTCAAAATAGCAAAAAGGTGAAGGCCCTATAAGACCAAGGGGCACATGGCTTATTTGTTAAGTTCGAGCATTTACTGACCCCTCAGTTTCTCTTAGGGACGAGCTTGGGTGGGAGCCCCCTTGTTGACTTTGGTAAGGATTTTTCTTTTTCAAGTTTAACCTCTGAACTCATTTATATCTGATCTCTAACCCTTTTCTTTTAACTTTTGCAGAGAGACCACCAGGTATCCCAGACGAATAGTGGGAAATGGCAGCTCTAAGTTTGGCAAGGCTTGCGAAGAAGGTTGGTCTGAATGCTCCTCCTCCAGCTACCACTACATCCAAATCCCAAGCTTCCAAGAAGAGGGCCCCTGAGGTCCCAGACTCTGAGGATCAGAGGTCAACCTCGAGGCAAAAGAGGACCTCAGACGCTGCAATCCCCATCTCAGCCGACACCCTGTTGGCTCGTCTGGACCAGCTGAAGCTCACTGATAGCGTGGTCGACAACAGCAGACAGGCCATGGATGCACTCGCCAATGTGATGATCGAGGCAGACAAGCGTTTTTACAGAGCCATGGACACCTCCATGATGGTTGAGTTTGGCCTTCACAGAGCCGTCCAGGTATAACTTGTTTCTTTTGTCAATAATTATGTATCGTCTGATTTTACTCCCATCTAACCTCTTCATTAACTGTGCAGGGTGTGACTGCCATGTACCAACTATTTAACTGGGCCATGAGGAAATTGCCCCTCATTCAGAAGGGACAGGAGGCTGAGAAGGTCGGGAGCGCCCTGAATGCTGAGGTTGATCGCCTGAAGACAGAGTTGCAGAACTCTGAGAATAAGGCCAAGAATTCTAAAAATAAGGCCCAGGGTTTGGAAAAAGATATTTCAGTGCTCGTCCAAAACCACGCCAAGGCCCTGAAGGATAAAGATGATGCTCTGCAGTGGAAGGTCAACGCGGCTGGGAAGGCTGCCCTTGTAGAGGCCTCAGAGAAAATAATTTTAGACTACAAAGTCTCTAAGGAGTTCGTGGGTTTTGGCTTTAAATACCTCGAAAGAGGTATAAAGGCCACTACCAAATGGGCTGAGGTCAGAGAGAAGTAGGTCGGCACTCTGAAGGCCTCCGACTTTATGGGCCTCGGCTTTGTCGACCCTTAATTTGCTCAGGATCTGCAAGAGGTAGAAGACGAGGCCGCTACTCCAGCCGATACTGCCACTCTTGGAGTACCCGAGCTCGGAGGGGTAGATCCCGCTGATGATGTGGCTGAGGTGACTAATATTGATCAGGTCAACTCAGCCGAGACTACTAATGTTCCCACCTCAGAGCCTTAGTCCTTTTTAACTTGTAACTTCACTTGTAATTTGTAATTTGTAACATCAGTACTTTGTAATGAATATTTGTAATCGATGCCTCTGATTGTTATATTATCTTTCTTACTGAATGCCAATCTTTTCCTTTATTTTGACCTCTGAATGTCTCTGAATGGTATATGATCTCTGAAGCTATTACTTAATATGTTGTTCTCATAACCATCTTCACCAAATTAATGATGTTAAGGGTCTGAGGTCATCTAACCAAGGTGTCTGAGCTCAGACCTCGTCACCACCGAGTGATGTTATGAGGGTTTGAGGTCATCACCTAAGAGGTTAGCCTCATAATAAGTGTCACCAAATTAATGATGTTAAGGGTCTGAGGTCATCTAACCAAGGTGTCTGATCTCAGACCTCGTCACCACCGAGTGATGTTATGAGGGTCTGAGGTCATCACCTAAGAGGTTAGCCTCATAATAAGTGACCAAATTAATGATGTTAAGGGTCTGAGGTCATCTAACCAAGGTGTCTGAGCTCAGACCTCGTCACCACCGAGTGATGTTATGAGGGTCTGAGGTCATCACCTAAGAGGTTAGCCTCATAATAAGTGTCAACAAATTAATGATGTTAAGGGTCTGAGGTCATCTAACCAAGGTGTCTGAGCTCAGACCTCGTCACCACCGAGTGATGTTATGAGGGTCTGAGGTCATCAACTAAGAGGTTAGACTCATAATAAATGTCACCAAATTAATGATGTTAAGGGTCTGAGGTCATCTAACCAAGGTGTCTGAGCTCAGACCTCGTCACCACCGAGTGATGTTATAAGGGTCTGAGGTCATCACCTAAGAGGTTAGCCCCATAATAAACTTCTGGTCTAAAGAACAAAATAAGAAGTTGAAATGGAAACTGATCTTTTTTAATAACCTCTTCTCAGTAAGATAGTACATTTTCATAAAATTCTATACATCATATGTAATATCTCTTGAGATGGTCAGCATTCCATGGGTTAGTAAAGGGTTCTCCTTCTAGGTTTTCTAGCCTGTAAGTGCCAGGGACAATCTCTTCCGTTACTTTGTAGGGGCCATGCCAGTTTGGGTGTAGCTTGTTTGCCTTATGTAGAGTCTTCTTTAGCACTAGGTCTCCTACTGTAATGGGTCTTGACTTCACCCTCTGGTTGTAGAATTTCGCTGCCCTCTGCTGGTAGGTTGCCTTTCTGACCTCTGCATCTTCCCTTCTCTCTTCGATGAGATCCAGGTCTAGCATTCTCTTTTCCCCATTGCTGTCAGGGTCGTGAGTCTGAATCCGATGAGTCGGCAGTCCTACCTCCGTTGGTGTGACGACCTCTGAGCCTTGTGCCAGCATGAATGGGGTTTCTCCCGTTGGTGTCCTTGCCGTAGTTCTGTAGGCCCATAATACTGCGCATACCTCTTCTATCAATTTACCCTTCGCATCTTCTAACCTCTTCTTGATTTCGTCCAAGATGGTTCTGTTTGTGACCTCGGTCTGGCCATTAGCCTAAGGACGACTAGGAGATGAGAAGAACTGTTTAATCCCCACCCTTAGGCAATATTTTTCTAAGGAGGAGTTCCTGAACTGGGTCCCATTGTCTGAGATGAGAGTGTTCAGGAGGCCATATCTGCATATGATGTTCTTCCAAATGAACTGGAAGGTCTTCTGCTCTGTAATTGTTATCATCGGTTCTGCCTCCACCCACTTTGAAAAGTAGTAAATGGAAACTATCAAGAATCTATAGTTGTTGGCAGCTCTTGGCAAAGGTCCTACTAAGTCAATTACCCATACCGCAAATATCCATGGAGAAGAGATTGACGTCATAGGCTGATGTGGTTGATGAGGGATGGTGGAGAACCTTTGACATTTATCGCACCTCTTCACATAGTCTGCAGCGTCCTTAGACAAGGTAGGCCACCAGTATCCCTGAGTGATGATCCTCTTGGCTAAGAGTCTTCCCCCTATGTGGCTAGAGCAAGAACCCTCATGAACCTCCTGTAAGACCTGGGGTACTTCCATTGGATGCACATATCTGAGGAGAGGCAGTAGAAACCCCTTTTTGTATAAGACGTCTCCTACTAATGAGAACTTTGCAGCCCTGTATCTCAACTTTCTCCTTTCCATCTTGGACTCAGGTAGCTCTCCCTCTCTTAGGTACCTGACGAGCGGGTCGATCCATGAGTCTCCTAGGTTCACATTGTGACAAGGGCTACATACCTCGTACTCCTCGATGCTTGCTTTTCCTAAGACCTCGATTGGAATGGTCCTTCCCAATTCTTTCTTCATTGCCGAGGCCAGCCATGCCAATGCATCAGCGTGGTTGTTACTCAGCCGAGGTACTCTCTTCAGCTTTGCTTCTTCAAAATACTCTAGCAACCCTCTTACCTTCTTTAGGTATTTGGACATCCTTTCATCTTTGGCCTCATATGCCCCCAACACTTGATTGACAACCAACCTTGAGTCGCTATGGAGTAGGAGTCGCTTTACTCGAAGAGTTGTTGCCAATAAGAGACCTGCTATCATGGCCTCATACTCAGACTCGTTGTTGGAGGCCTAGAAGTTGAATCTCAAGGCGTATTCAATATTGGCACCATATGGGGTCGAGAGTATTAGCCCCGCGCCGCTCCCACTATCACAGGAAGAGCCATCAATGAAGAGGCTCCATACGTCTGCATCTGATGAGAAGACCCCTTCTCTCATAACCCCCTTTTTGAAGAGGTATCGATCCTCTTCATTTTCTTCTACTCTGCTTCGAATTTTGCCTGGGACAACCTCTTCTCGACCTCGGAAGACGTACGGGGCAGTCTCTTCCGAATCTCTGAAGACACTTCGGTTAGCCTCTTCGCCGCCATCCAAGCGCCTCTCTGTCTCGGCCTCTTCCCAAGTGAACTCTGTAACAAAGTCTGTGAGGGACTGCACCTTGATGGCTGTCCTGGGATGGCAGGTAAGATCATACTCTCCTAGCTCGATGGCCCAGGTCATCAGTCTCCCGGACTTCTTAGGTTTGTGCAGAACCTGTCTTAGCGGGGAGTCTATAAGGACTACCATGGATTGAGCTTGAAAGTAAGGCTTCATTTTCCTTGAAGCATGTATAAGGGCATACGCCAACTTCTCCATTCGGGGATAGTTTTGTTCAGACCCTTGAAGGGCCTTACAGTTGAAGTACACAGGCCTCTGGATTCCATCCTCTTCCCATATGATGGCTGCGCTGATGGCTGATTCAGAGACTGCCAGATACACAAACAACCTCTCCCCTGTGATGGGCCGAGACAGCAATAAGGGAGACCCCAAGTAGGAATTGAGTTATTCAAAGGCTTTTTCACACTCTTCGTCCCACTGGAAGGCCTTTCTCAGAACTTTAATGAATGGAAGACACTTGTCCGTGGCTCTGGAAACAAACCTGTTAAGGGCCGCCACCCTTCCACTAAGTCTCCGAACATCCTTGATACTCCTAGGAGTCTTTATGTCGAGTAATGCCTTGATTTTCTAAGGGTTTGCTTCAATACCCCTCTGATTAACGATGAACCCCGGGAACTTCCCGGCTCCTACCCCGAAGACACACTTCACTAGGTTGAGCTTCATTCTGTATGAGTCCATGACATCAAAGGTCTTTTCAAGGTCCGCTACGTGAGTACATGCTTTCAGGCTCTTCGTTAGCATATCTTCCACATACACCTCCATGGTCTTACCTATCTGCTCCTTGAACATCTTATTGACAAGACATTGATACGTTGCCCCCGCATTTTTCAGACCAAAGGGCATCACCTTGTAACAGTACGTCCCCTTGTCAGTAATGAAGGCTGTCTTCTCAGAGTCTTCGACATCCATGAAGATTTGGTTATAACCTGAATAAGCATCCATGAAACTCATGAGCTCGTGCCCTGCCATTGCATCCACCATCTGGTCTATCCTAGGTAAGGGATAGCTATCTTTCGGGTAAGACCTGTTCAAGTCTGTGAAATCTACACACATCCGCCACTTTCCATTGGCCTTAGTCACGATGACTGCATTTGAGAGCCACTCTGGATAAGTAATATCTCTTATGAACTCGGCCTCTTCCAACTTTTTCACCTCTTCCCGGATGACCTCATACTTCTCTCTGGAGTAGACTCTTCGCCTCTGTTTAATAGGCCTAGCATCTCTGTCCACGTTGAGCTTGTGGGTCATGATCTCAGGGTCGATACCAGGCATGTCTGCGTGACTCCACGCGAAGACACTCTGCCTCCTCTTGAGGAAGTTTATCATCTCTTCCTTGATCCCTTGCTCCAGGGCCTTACCGACCTGGACGTTTTTTTCGGCTCGTCCTCATTGAGGACGATGGATTCTACCTCTTCCGCAGCCTCGCCCTTCTTCAATTTTGTTTCGTCTCTGGGATCAAGAGTGTCAATGCTGTAAGTGGCGGTTTCTCTCTTATGGGCCTCTCTCTCTTCGGCCGAGTTGAAATAACACTCCCGCGCCGTGGTCTGGTCCCCTTTCACTTCCCCTACACCATAGGGAGTCTAGAATTTTAGCATCTGGTGGACCGTCGACGGCACGGCTTCAAACTCTTTAAGGGCCACTCTTCCGATGATGAGGTTGTATGCCGAGAAGACATTTTCGTCCATAATAAAAAAGTTTATCTTCTTGGTCAGTCTCTTAGGACACTCATCTCCCATCCGTACATCCATTCCATACATGCCCAATGGGTGTACCTTCTCACCACTGAAGCCTATCAATGCGTGATGGTAGGGCACCAGCCTTGCCCTGCTAAGACCCAAGCTCTTGAAACAAGTCCAAAACATCACATCTGCTGAGCTTCCCCCATCTATGAGGATCCTCCCTACATCGCACCCATACACCCTTTTTGTTATGACTAAAGGGTCATCATGGGGGGCTAAGATTCCCTTGAAGTCAAGTCTGGAGAACCCCACCACGAGGTTGTCCATGTCTACCTTCTTTCTCTTCTGCACTGCATCAGAAGACGTCAGATTCACAACCTCAGGCTTGGCCACTGACTTGGCCTCTGCTACATGAGCCTTCCTGTCGGCTACCTCAGAGCCACCTCCTACGAATCCCCCACATATGGTGCTAACACCAAAGGAGATCATTCCGACCCTCTTCACCGGGGTGTTGTCATCCTTTGACGAGAGATCCGGGTCATCTCCATCATCTCCCTCTGAGTCATCGTCCCTTCTGGCCGGGACATCGCCATGGCATCGGTCATTTCTTCTCTTCTTAGGGCCTTCTCTTCCACCCTTTGGGGCCTTGCCATCCACATACCTTCTCAGCTTCCCAGATTTTAGCATCTTCTCAATCTCATCCTTTAAAGCGAAGCATCTATCTGTGACATGGCCGTGATCCTAATGGAACTCACACCAGAGGTTTTTATTCCTCTTATGTGGTGGGGCCTTCAATTTCTCTGGCCACCTCAGAGTCTGGTCATTCTTGATCTCATTAAGGATGTGCTCATAGCTCACAGTCAGAGGAGTGTAATGAGCGAACTTGTCATCTACTAACCTATTCTTCCCCTCTTTCTTGCCCTGGGACCTCCCAGTGCTACCACAGTTCTCCTCCTCATATTTGGCGGCCATTGCCTCTTCCGCATTCATCACTTTCCCCACGGTTGCCAGCAGCTCTGCCATAGACTTAGGAGGGTCTTCCGCCAGTTTCCACAGTAGCTTTCCCTTCTGGAGGCCTCCTATAAGGGCGGTCATGGCTATGCTCTCTTCGTAATCCTCCACCTCCAGCTTCTCCTTGTTGAATCTTTCTATGTAGTCTCTTAGGCTTTCACCCTTAGCCTGTTTGACATATAGGAGGTGAGTAGTCTTCTTTTGAGGTCTTACCCCAAAGCAGAAGTTGTGGATGAACTGCTCAACTGAACCTTTAAAGTTCTCGATCGAGTTCTTCGGAAGAGAGGTGAACCAGCTGTGCGCTGCCCCGTCAAGGTTCCTGAGAAGGCCCTGCACTTCATCTCATCGGGTATCGAGTAAATATCTGTCGCTGACTGATACATCTCGATATGGTGCACTGGTTTAGTGATGCCATCATACTTAGGAGTCACTGTAGGAGACTTGAACTTAGCTGGGGTTGGGAACCCGACTATCCTAGCTACAAACGGGGAGCCCTCCGAGTAGCCCCTCTGTAATGGGTCCCTGCTCTTTATGAGGTCCCCTATCTTCTCCTCGAGACGTTGGATTGAGTCATTCCAGGGTCTTCTCTCATCAACTTGGCCGAGGTTATCCCTTACCACCTCTCTGCGATGGACAGAGGGTTCCCCAGCCACGACCCGTTGACTGTTAACCTCTTCCTGCTCCCTGTCTCTTCTCTCCAAGGGTTGGCCTTGATCCGGCCGAGCCTGCCTATTCCCTCTTTGAGAGGCTGCCGCGCTCCTTGACCTCGATAGCCTCTGTCTCAGGTCATTGACTGGGCCCAGCCTCTCGAAGGCCGACCCTCTTCTCAATCTGTCGAAAGCCGACCCTCTTTGTTGGTCCTCTTCTTTTCTTTGGTCGACACATCCCTGACTCTGCCTAAGCGGTCGTATGGTGTTATCTGACACCTCATACGGCTCCCAGCAGTCTCCGGGGGCCTCTTCATCTCCTAGATCATCATACCTGTCCTCTGGGCAAGGGTTTTTTTGCCTCCCCAAGCGCAAGCGCCTAGGGTCAGCAACGTCCCTCCTCCGCTGAGGTGCAGGCTGGTCCTTCATCGGTGCCTGGGGTGGTCCCCTGGCGTCAGGTTGTGGATAAACCGCCACCGGAGTGATCATGTCCGGTGAGATTCCAGGTGGCCTCATCATCATGGTTTGGCTGAGCTGGACAAATTGCTCCTTCATGGCTTGTTGTGCTGCAGCCAAAGATTTCAAGGCTGCTGCCACTTCCGCCATTTCGAACTGGGGAGGAGCCTGACTGGAGCTAGCCCCTCCACCTCCGGGAGGCGGAAGAGGCGGTGGCAAGTCTGGTGCCATATGTTAACTGTATAGAGCTTGAGTAGCAGGTGAGATTAATACCTTAAAGGACCACTTTTAATGGTGAAACAGCTCCACACAAGGGGTGGTTCCTGGTTCACCACCAGAGTCTCCGGGGAGGTAAAGAAGAAAAAAAGGAAGAGATAGCTTCTCGTTCCCACAGACGGCGCCAAAATGATGATCCCGGAATCAGCACCACCAGATGAGGTTTTTACAAGCTCAACAGAAGTATAACAATGGCAGCACAGCTATATAAAGAAGATAATAAAAGGTGGTGAGGAGAAGAGGGTAGCACACCGGAATATAAGTGGTTCAGCCAATCTGGCCTACGTCCACTGTGAGTGTGTGTGAGTAATATCACTGGAAGAAGGCACTAATGGCCATGGATACAACCTCTCAAGCTCTCTCTCTCTACTGTATATTTAGACAGAGTTTCAGCTAGGGTTTAATAACTGGGATCCTTTTGCAAGGTAGGGGATGACCCCTATATATAGTTCCTAGGGGGCGTAATGTACCCCCCATGCATGCTATGAGCATGTGTGTGATATCCTCACCAATGTGGGAATGCCATCTTTCACTGTCATATGTAAGTAATGATGATGAAATATTCTCCCACATGTGGAGAATAATCTTGTTACAACTGATTTGTGCCCAGGTGTCCTTATCCAAATGTCAATAGATGCTCAGCAGTCACGTTGGTGAATGACCTCGGCCTGGGAAAGGCCGAGCTGTAAAGGCTTGATGTCCGTTCAATCCTAGAAGTGTCATAAGGAGTCTCGGCCTGATCTCAATCGAGACATATGCTGGGGTCGGCCCGAGCCGAGGTTGGACATATAGCATGCTGATGATTATTAATGCTTCTCGTCACCTCGGCCCAAGCCGAGGTAGGACTAGTTCCATGTTGAAGGTGATCAGGCCTCCTTGTCACCTCGGCCTTCATTGGGTCGATCAATGTCTCGGCCATCATCTCGGCCGAGGTAGGTGTCCCTGGGCCGAGGTTATACTTGGGCATATCATAGACCTTATTCTGTCTCGCCTTAAGTGATCTAGAGTAATATATTTTGAACAAATTGTTAAAGTGAACAATTAGTACCGTTTTAAACTATTTCAGTCTCTTGTACGATGTTGTTATTGTGGCCATCCTAGGATCTGCCCCCATGCAATAAAACATGTGCATATCTCTCGCACGTGTTTCCGCTCTTCCTCAAAGGAGGGAAAGGGAAAACGAGTAGAGTTTCGGCACTCGTGCATGCGAATATGGGGAGATAGCAGTCTCGCGCCCGTTCTTGGGGTGCTTCGGCCATCATCGATTTTGGGATAAATGTAAAGAGAGAGAGTCACCAACTTATTTTTCACAAAACATGCAAAGCACATGTTGTTGCCTCAAGACAAAGGCATCAAAGAAAAACTAATTCTTGAAAAACTAAATAGTTAAGAGGTTTGGGGACTAAGTTACGGAATGGGAAGGTCTTAGGCACCCATCCCACCCTTTCAGTCTCCCATGGGCTTATATTACTATTTTCCTTAATTTATCACATGAAGTGTGTTTGCATGTATATATAAGTGGAGATTAGAATCGTTCCACTAGTATCATGGAAGAGATGGTGTGAGGTCATCTATAGGAATGTTCCTAAAGATAATAATTAAAAATATGATATATGCGCTTATTGAGATATCAATCGTTAGGGAGAAACGATGACACATGTTGGATAAGACGCAAATATGAGTCCCTACTATAAAGTATAAACATAATGTAAGGATACAAATAGAAGGATAGGAAGATGGAAAAATAGGACTCGAGTCTCAGGTTTTATCCCGGGACGCCTATGTAACCTATAAAGGCATCAATGTCCACGAAGTTCGCATATGGTATGAGGGTGGGGTTTAGCCCAAAAATTCAAATGGGAAGTTATTATATGTGGTGTAGATGACGCAACCAATAATGTGCCTCTAAAGTGAATTCTCTCCAGGCTCAAGTGCAAGCCTGTCGCGTTAGTAATAAACTCGGTAAGTCGGGATCGTCTCCATAGGGAAATAGGACGAGAAATTGTGACAGCGGAAGGACCGATGGTCAACCTATATTCGACTCTAAAAAGAACGAAAAGATGATTGAGTTGCGAATAATCCTACTAAGTAAAAGGAAACTAGATTGAAATTATGAAACTAATGAATTAAGCAAGGATTCATAACTAAAAATTAAGTAATAGGTATGAAGAGAAAAACAGGCCGAGAATACAATCCCTCAACCCTAGTGTATTGCTAGTATAAAACAAATCGTAAATTTAAGTGACTAATCGGACCCAATATTTAGTACTCCCAAGCATTACATATATGAGGTTCAATCCCGTACCATACATAATCAGAGGACGAGTAAAGAGGTAATGCGATAGATACACTCGCATTGCATTCTAAAGCATCCCGGTTGCCCTGAAGCAAACGATATCCAAAGATCTACAATGATTGTGTTCGCTACGCAATACGGTCTAATAAATCCTTAATTTTAGAGGGTTAAATTTTATACACATGAAACGCTCACATCGGGTTGAGTTCATGCATCCTAACCCTAAAAAAATCTAGGCGGACATATTGAACCTAATGATGCTTAAATTAACTACGTTGCATGTGAAAGAATTCATGATGAAAATATACTGAAACATGCAAGGAATAAATGAGAGAATGAAAATTGAATTAAAACTTGCAATCAAACCCGAAAATAATCAATCTTGAAGCATCAAATCAAAACTATAATCCCAGGGTAATCTCCTCCTTTTCTCTCTATTGAAAACTATTCAGAACTGTGTTTTCTAAGTCTATAGAAAGATACAAATATGTTTTTGAAGAGTTTGCAACCTCATAGGACTCTTTAGACCAATCAGCATTTAAGGAGGATTTCTAGCATCAGGCACCTCAAACCGGTTCGTAGGTAACCCGAACCGGTTCACCTCATGGTTCAAGAAATCTTGATGTTTTGGCCCTTCTTTCCTTCCTTTCGAACACTTAGAAAATTTTCACGCTTTCTTCTTTTCTTTCTAGGATATTTCTTCAACTTCAAGAGATCATAACTCTTTCATCGTAGCTCAGATTTGGGTGCTATTTTTCCCATGTTATCGTTGTTACGAGATGTTCAACTTTCTAGTTGGCTCCTCCTCTGGGATCAGACTGCAGAATTACCAAATTGCCCTTGAACTTACCTTCCTAGCCTTTTTTTTCATTATTTTTATTTCTCTTTCGCACCGTATGCATAATTTACCTGTAAAACACATAAGAGAAACACAAAATATGAAATACTTGCCAACGAAGGTTAGTAGCCTAATTACAAGTTAAATCCATATCAATTGCACCACTTGGTTTCACAAAGCTACCGAAATTAAGGGGATAAATATACAATATTTATGCTCGATCAAACCTTTTAACTTAGACCTTTGCGCGTTCTGAGGAATGTAAAAGAAAAAGAATAACATCACAACTCTTCTAAACACTTTATTGGGATAGAATACCTTTTTTGCAGGCAAGCAATTGCATTTAGCGTATGCAACGAGCCGTTAAACCCCTTGGTTACCCTAGTAGGACAAGTGTTGTCTCGTGAGGGTTTGCAGTGAATATACCCACAAAATTTGACTTAGACTCAATGAAAAATCAAAATACTTAAAAATTGTACAATTTAAACCTTCCAAGAAAAATATTCACCATGAATTCATATTCAAAAGAGTCTCGAGTTATCGTGTGTGTGTAAAGCCAAAAATCGAACTGCTAATTTTCACCGATTGATCATTACGTTACTTTTCAAAAATTCGCTTTGATTTTAAAATCTCACCAAATACACTCACAAACGAATCACTCAAGAGTGTGGCTATTCTCTCGGTATGCGTGATTTATATGAGTAAATGTAATGGAACACAAGTTCACGCACACAATTATGAAAGACAAAATTATTTGGTGAAATGATCTCTTCATCGGATTACGGTAATTGGAAAACGGAAAACATCGCCTCAAATTCACACCATTTAATCTTTCATATTATCTTTTTGTATCTTAGCTCTCCACGCAGTAATCAATCTCGCAATTCGAACTCGGTAGGACTTTTCAGGTTAAAGGTATATTAGGTAACATGGCAATGGTTGGAAACTTCAGAATTGGAAATTTTTTCTTATGATGTCCCTTAGTGATTTTTCGGGCATTTGATCATTTTCTCTTCTTTATCTCTTTTTTTTTCTTGCCTCTTTTGAAGCACTTTTCGTACTTTATTTGATGACATTACCAATTTTCACAATTCCGGGCTACTTTTTTTTTTCAGGTTACCAAACGAAAAGGGAAAATTTTATTCGTCTCAATTGGATTATCAAAAGGATAATTTTTTTACATCTTTTTATGGCTAATTTTTTTGGGTAACAACCGATGGCCTAGTTCATTGTACAACTTACTTATTAATTTACCATATATGTTAATTTAATTTAGAGATTTGTAGTGCGTTTTTTTCAAGACAACATTCCATTTCTCATAACCTATCAAAACAAAGAATTGAGATCATCAACGACTTTTTTAAAACGCTGAATTAGAACTATGAGTTAACCATTAACTCAGATTGATTTAAAAAACTAAAAAGGATCGATAGGCTCGAAATATCATCAGGTTTGGTTAGTCTCCACACTTATTCGTCAAGTCATCAATTTTCGCACAATTTACATCTTTGGTCAATTTCGACTTAGTGCAATAAAGATTTAACAATTTGAGACTTCAAATAGAATAAAGGTGATATTTTTGAAAATTTTAAATTCTAATTTTTTATTTATTTTGAAGAAAAATATTTTTGGATTTTTCAAAATTTTATGAATTTTATTTGGAATGTTTTGGGCATTTTTGAAAATTTGTAAAGTTAAAGACTCACTTTTGACCCCCCTAACTTAGACTTTTTCACTGTCCTCAAGCAAAAAGGACTAAAATCTAACTCAAAGCGAATTAAAAGTGGGTGAAAATAAAACGAACAAATAAAACAGAAATGCAGGATAGTTTTATAGATACTGAGAGACTGTGTTACACGGATGATGGGAGAATTACACAATCAACATTTTTAAATAGCTAATCACGCTGCAACCAACAAAAACAAGCATCAACAACAGACAAGGGCTTCATTAGGGGGTGGATTGGAGGGGCCGAGCGCGTTGGGATCATATGGATCATAGAAGAAAGTTGGAGGGATTCACCGAAGTTGAGCTCCTATAAATAGGCCTCTTGTTCCCGTTGATAGGCTACTGGGTCTCGATTGTATTGGGCGAGGAAATCGTCAAAACGGGTTTCCACCGCCTAAAGGCACCTATCAAAATCTGCACCCGAGGGCTCAAAATTGGAGTCGTCATCCTCGTCTTCATTATACTCTTCTTCTTACCCCACATCCATCATTGGGGCGTCATGTCCTTCCTCCCCTGCACCCTCATCAAGAATAGGACGGTCAGGGTGGGCCACCCTCATTTGGCGTTCACTAAGGGTGGTGGAAGTGCCTCCAATTGGGTGGGGGAGTCAGAATTGTTGCCCCGGGTCTTCTACCCTGGCATCAATCAGAATTTCAGTGATAAGGCGAGCGTAGGGGAGGGCTGCTTTTCCCCACTCATCATAGGCTATATGGATGATATCCACATAGAAAAGTTGGGCTAGATTAATAGTAATCTCGGGGTCGAGGAAATGGTATAAAAAGTTGGCATGACGTTGTCGGAACACCGAATCGTTGGTGGTTTGGTGGATTGCTCCCCATGCATTAAGGTGCATGAATAGCATCGTGTTCGAAAAACTTCCTATCAGAAATGAATCGCGCAACCATTCCTCTCGGGGTGCCATTCGGGCGACACATTCGGCTTTGGTGCAGGTCATTGAGTATCGTTGTGTCGTTGTATTTTCGAGGACGTAAGTTTTCTTAGCGGGGGCGCGACATGGTGAGATATATATATATATAGGGGTTATATGGTGTAGAAGAGAGGAAGAGTGAAATGAAGTGTGATAAATGGATAGGGGTTGAGGGTGAATTTTGGTAGGAAATGGGAATAGGTATGGAGGGAGATGAAGGTGGGAATGAATTTGGAGTGGGAAGTGGTAGGGGAAGTTTTAGAGGGTAAAATTTCGTAGGGAAAATGAATGGAGGGAAGGGGGAAAAGAAAATGAATTTGGAAAAGAAAATAAGGGGAGGGGGGAAGAATCTTCCAGGACCCCCAAACCGATTCACACTGAACCCCAAACCGGTTCACCCTGTGGTTCGGGGGAAGCTACTATCTTGGAAGCTTGGTTTCTCTCATTTTTCAAAATATAAGTGCTCTCCCATGCCTCATTACTTGCGTATGGCCCCTTAAGATCTCCTAGACCCTCGGGTTCCCTGAAAAATCATCTACCAAGCCCTCAAAATACGTGCAAGCTTTCTCAAAAAGTGTGCTACCTCGATCCCTATCATGACCCATGCTTTCGGACTCATAAATATCCTACTCAAACACTACTACTGTACACAAGAATTCACCCCATACGCATCGGGGGTGCGACGACCTTTCATTTTCAGCTCAATCTACCCCGTAAACGGGGTCCGACAACCGAATGGCGTCGACTTATTCCACACACGCCTTTAGATATTGCTTTAGGCGCTGTCCATTGACTTTGAACCCGTCCCCCCTTTGGGATCTTCCAATTCTACTACTCCGTGGGGGAATACACTCTTTACAACGAATGGGCCAGTCCATCGAGACCGAAATTTACCCGAAAATAGATGAAGCCGGGAGTTATAGAGGAGCACTTTTTGTCCCGATTGAAACTCTTTGCATCGAATAATCTTATCACGTGCTAGTTTCATCCGATCTTTTGCAATCTTGGCATTCTCATACGCATCATTGCGTATCTCCTCTAACTCATTAAGTTGAATCTTGCGAGCTTCACCAGCTTTGTCCATCTCGTAATTTAATCTCTTAATGGCCCAATAGGCCTTGTTCTCTAACTCGACGGGAAGATGACAAGGTTTGCCATACAAAAAGAGGAATGGGGACATGTCGAGTGGATTTTTATATGCGGTACGATAGGCCCATAGTGAATCATTCAATCGAAGTGACCAATCTTTTCGGTTAGGATTGATAGTCTTCTCGAGGATGCTTGATTTCTCGATTCGCTAATTCGTCCTGCCCATTCGTTTGTGGGTGATAAGTCATTCCAACCTTGTGAACGATGCCATACTTTCCCATGATCTTCTCTAATGGCTTGTTGCAAAAGTGTGTGCTATTATCACTAATTATCGCTTTCGGAGCACCGAAGCGGGAAAGTATGTGTTCCTGTAGGAACCTAATCACCACTTTGTTGTCATTTGTCTTAGTAGCTATGGCTTCCACCCATTTAGAAGCATATTCTATCGCGACAAGGATGTATAGGAAACCAAAATATTGGGGAAAAGGGCCCATGAAGACAATACCCCAGCAGCCAAAGATCTCAATAATGAGTATCAGTGTTAATGGAATCATGTCTCGTTGGGTAATCGCTCCTATACTTTAACACCTATCACAAGATTTGCAAGCATTGCTCACATCATGGAATATTGCGGGCCAATAGAAGCCTCTTTGAAGAATCTTAGTGGCCATCTTTTTCATTGAAAAGTGACCTCCACAAGCTTCCGAATGACAGAATTGGATGACTTTCGGTATCTCGTCATCCGATATGCACCGTCGGATGATTTGGTCAGTGCAATATTTAAAAAGTAAAGTATTGTCATAGAAAAACATGGATGACCAATTAATGAACCTCTTCTTATCTTGTGGTGTCCATTCAGGAGGGACGGCTCCCGTGATAAGATAATTCACTATATTTGCAAATCATGGCAAAAAAGAGGTAGCAAAGAGTTTCTCATCCGAAAAATATTTGTCTATGGGTATTGAATCGCTAGGTACATCAGATAAAAGCCGAGATAGATGATCGGCGATGACGTTGGCTTCTCCTTTTTTTATCTGTAATGGAGAGATTAAATTCTTGTAGGAGTAGGATCCACCTAATGAGGCGCGGCTTTGCGTCTTTCTTTACAAAGAGGTATTTTAAAGCCGTGTGGTCAGTGAAACAAGTGATGGGTGAACCGATAAGATATGATCGAAATTTGTTAAGAGAGAATACTACAACTAGCAATTCCTTCTCCGTAGTGGAGTAATTGAGTTATGGTTCGGTAAGAGTCCATTTAGCGTAGTAGATGACACGAGACTTTTTATCCTTCCGTTGGCCCAAAATAGCCCCTATTGCAAAATCACTTGCATCACACATGAGCTCGAATGGTAAGGACCAATCCGACGCTTGCATGATGGGAGCTAAAACAAGCATGCTTTTTAATTTTTCAAACGCACTTTGGCATGCTTCATTCCAGTAAATGGATTATCCTTTATAAGGAGGTTGCTTAAGGGCCTAGCGATGGCGCTAAAGTCCTTAATGAACCTTCGATAAAACCCCACGTGGCCCAAGAAGGAGCGCACGTCTTTGAGCAATTTTGGTGTGGGTAGATCGACTATGATATCTATCTTAGCTCTATCAACTTCAATCCCTTTGGATGAAACTATGTGGCCAAGAACTGTTCCTTCAGTGACCATAAAATGGCATTTCTCCCAATTTAGCACTAAGTTCTTATCCACACACCGGGTAAGAACTTTTTACAGATTCACCAGACAACGATCGAAAGAGGTGCCAAAAATGCTAAAGTCGTCCATGAACACTTCGAGTCCTCTCTCAATCATGTCGCTAAATAGACTCAACATGCGCTTTTGAAAGGTTGCGGGTTCATTACACAAGCCGAACGGCATACGTTTGTAGGCAAACGTACCAAAGGATTAAGTGAAGGTCTTTTTCTCCTGGTCAAGTATATCTACCTCAATTTGGTTATATTCGAAGTAGCCATCAAGGAAGCAGTAGTAAGGGTGGCCTGTTACTCTCTCAAGCATCTGATCAATAAATGGTAAGGGGAAATGGTCATTCCTAGTTTCTGCATTGAGTTTTCGATAATCAATGCAAACGCGCCCCCTGGTGGTGGTACGTTGGGGAACTAGCTCTCCCTTAGCATTTTCAATCATTGGCATGCCCAACTTCTTCGGGATAACTTCAATAGGCTTACCCACTTGCTATTCAAGATTGGGTAGATAATCCCGACATCCAATAACTTAATGATTTCGATCCTCACCACTTCTTTCATATTGGGGTTTAACCTTCTTTGCATTTCTCCCGAGGTCTTTATATCCTCCTCGAGGTGGATCTTGTGGGTGCAAATCAAAGGACTTATCCCCTTCAAATCAGCAATACACTGACCAAAAGCACTTTAATGCTTCTTCAGAATCTCTAATAGCTTACCCTCCTGCTCTTCGTCTACGCTAGAGGAGATAACAACAGAAAATGTCTCATCCTTTCCTAGATAGGCATATTTAACATAGGAGGGTAGTTTCTTCAATTTGAGGGTTGGAAATTTATCGCTAGAGGGTACCATGCATGCCTCTCTTGGCGGTAACTCCTCAAATCGAGAAACCCAACTTACGTCTCTCGCGTCCTCGTCCGACGCTCTCTCATCCGGTAATTCTCTTAACTCCTTAACTTTTATTTCAAATTCAGTATACGTCCCCTCACTCTCGTGACTCGACACTAGGGATGTCCCTAGGGAATCTCCACAATATTTTTCCTCAAAATACTCCTATGTGATCTCGTCGATTAAGGTCAACGCGTGAACATCATCTTCTTCCCATGTATGTTGGGCTATATGGAAGATGTTAGTCTCTAAGGTTATAATCCTAAAGGTGAGTTTCATCTGCTCATATAGAGTATTGATTATTGCATTAGCCGTAGCTAAGAATGGGCGCCCAAGAATGATGGGAACATGATTATTCGAGGCGACGGAGGGCTCCGTTTCCCAAATGACAAAGTCTATCGGAAAGTAGAAAGTGTCAACTTGGACGATCATGTCCTCAACTATACCTCTTGGAATCTTCACAGTTCGATCCGCCAATTGGAGAGTGATCTTTATGGGCTTAAGGTTGCCTATAGATGGAGTAAGGGAGGATATTGACACTTGCTCCCAAGTCAAGTAAGGATTTTTCAATTTTATTTTCTCCAATGATGCAGGAAATGGTGGGTGTACCGGGATCATTGAATTTTGGCGAGAGATCATTTAGTAGAATGGAGCTCACGTTCTGTGATAGAAATACATTTTTCTTTACCTTCATCTTCCTCTTTGTTGTTAACAAGTCCTTGATGACTCTTGCATAAGCTGGAATTTGCTTAATGGCATTGAGGAAAGGTAAATTTAACTTTACTTTCTTTAGTACATCTAGTACTTCATCACGTGGATTTCCTTTGTGGGAAGGAACTAGCCTTTGAGGAAACGGTGCCACGGAGGGTGGTTTCACTACTACCTCGGGCTCACTAGTGTCTTATTTATCACTCTCTTGCAAGGCAACATCTTCGGCCTCTTTCATTTCGGGCAAAATTTCCTTATCTTTGGTTGCGTCGTGTGGAGGAGGTGATAAATCAACAACTCTCCCACTACAAAGAGTGGTCACAGCTTGACATTGCTCCTGATGTTCTATAGAGGTGGAGCTAACACTAGTTTGACCTTGGGGAGGTCTTTGGCCCTGGGAAGGAAACTTTCCCTTCTCCTAGATACTCAACGATGATTGCATCTTTGAAATAGTGGCATTTATATTGTTGACCATGCGCTCATGTCTAGTAGTGGTTGCATTCTGGTTAGTGATAAATTGATTTATTGTATCCTCGAGATTTCTCCGCGGTGGAGTGATATATGTCCCTGGAGGTGGTGGTGCTTGCACATGTCCCTACATGTGAGGTGCTTGTTGAAAGTGTGATGGTGGGGGAGGGATAACATGTGAATTAGGATTCATCGCAAAATTTTGTTGACCATAACTAAAACCAGGATGGTTTTTCCACGAAGGGTTGTAAGAATTCTCGTGCGGTGCACCGAAATTACCCTTAAATCCTCCTACACCACTCACTTACTCTTGAAGCATAACTTTGTAGGCGGGTATCATCAGGCATTTCTCTGTTGAATGTTCCGCCTCACAAATAGCACACACCTTCTAAATGGTATTCGGGATGGAGCCAGTTGGTCCTCTTGCACATATCTCAAGTACTTCTTGTATTCCTTTCTTAAGTATATCGAGTCGACTGGCCGTCATAGTATCCTTTTTACGTGAAATAGGCCGGCCACCGATGGAGTGGTGGTCGTTTGGCGCATTCGATTATGAGCACTAGGGTTAGATGCATCCCATTCTTGGGTAGTCTCAGCGGCATAACTCATGTGAAGTTCAACATCGTTAGCGTCTAGGTCGACAAAGGGACCATCACACATGGTTTCAACGAGCTGTTTGGAATTTATATTCAACCCATTATGGAAGAAGGAAATGATTTGTAATTTATCAAATCCATGATGAGGGAACGAAGTGATTAACTCGTTAAAACGCTCATAACATCGATCAAACGACTCATTTTCTGATTATCGGAAGGTTTGAATTTGAGCCTTGAGGGAGTTCATTCGATATGGAGGAAATAATTTCTTAAGGAATTTAAATTGCAAGTAGTTCCATGATGCAATCGAGTTTGGAGGTAAAGACCATAGACAGGTCTTAGCCTTGTCCTTTAGCAAAAATGGGAAGAGTTTTAGGCGTATCATATATTTTGTGCAAGCTTGATCACTGAGGGTCTCGCACGCCTCCTCAAATTCCCGGATGTGGAGATATGGCTTTTCTGATTCCATTCCATGGTAGTTGGGAAGTATCTGGATCATCCCATTCCTAAAGCGAAAGTTCCCTGCATTATACGAGAGTAAAATGCATCCCGGAGTGATAGTTCGCTCGGGATATAAGATTTTTCTCAAAGGGCAGTACGGGATCACTTCCTCACCTCCGGCTACAGTACCGTGTTGTGATATGTATCTCTCACTTAATGACTATGTATCCTCACTTGTTATGCTCGGAGTGTGCTCTATGGTGTGTCCTAAGAGGTACGTCTGAGTGTTACTTAAAATTGAGTGTGAGGGCGTGGGAGGTGGAACCCAGAATTATGGAACATTTGGAGTGTGAGGGCTATCGGGGTCATACTTAACTATCGGGTTTTCGTGAATGTTAGTTGGAGTATTTTGGGGAGTTATAGTGAGTTCAGGATTTTGCATTAACAGGCTTTTGAGAGATGAAGTATCTTTTTTTTTGTCGAAGTTTTAGATTAATGGAATCCCCGACAACGGCGCCAAAAACTTAACGCGACTAAGAATGTGTCCCTAAAGTGCGTTCTCTCTAGGCTCAGGTGCAAGCCTGTCGCGTTAGTAATAAACCCAGTAAGTTAGGATCGTCTCCACAGGGAAATAGGACGAGAAAATCATGACGACGAAAGGACAGATGGTCAACCTATATTCGACTCTAAAAAGAACGAAAAGATGATTGAGTTGTGAATAACCCTACTAATTAAAAAGAAACTAGATCAAAATTATGAAACTAACAAATTAAGAAAGGATTAATAACTAAAAATGAAGGGATAAGTATAAAGAGAAAAATAGGCCAGGAATACAATCCCTCAACCCCAGTGTACTGCTAGTATAAAACTATTCATAAATTTAAATGATTAATCAGACCCATTCTTTAGTACTCCCAAGCATTACGTATATGAGGTTCAAGCCCGCACCATGCGTAATCAGATGACGCATAAAGCTATAATGCTATAACTACACTCGCATTGCATTCTAAAGCATCCCAGTTGCCCTGAAGCAAACGAGATTCAAAGATCTACAATGATTGTGTTCGCTACGTAATACGATCTAATAAATCCTTAATTTTAGAGGATTAATTTTATACACATGCAATGCTCACATCGGATTGGGTTCATGCATCCTAACCCTAAAAAAATCTAGCAGGACAAATTGAACCTAACTATACTTAAATTAACTACGTTGCATGTGAAAGAATTCATGATGAAAATATACTGAAACATGCAAGGAATAAATGAGAGAATGAAAATTGAATTAAAACTTGCAATCAAACCCGAAAATAATCAATATTGAAGCATAAAATCAAAACTATATTCCTAGGGTAATCTCCTCCTTTTCTCTCTATTGAAAACTATTCAGAACTGTGTTTTCTAAGTCTATAGAAAGGTACAAATACGTTTTTGAAGAGTTTGCAACCTCATAGGACTCTTTAGACCAAGCAGCATTTAAGGAGGATTTCGAGCATCAGGCACCTCAAACCGGTTCGTAGGTAACCCGAACCGGTTCACCCCATGGTTCAAGAAATCTTATTGTTTCGGCCCTTCTTTCCTTCCTTTCGAACACTTAGAAAATTTTCTTGCTTTTTTCTTTTCTTTCTAGGATATTTCTTCAACTTCAAGGGATCATAACTCTTTCATCGTAGCACTAATTTGGGTGCTGTATTTTCCCTATTATCGTTGTTTCGAGCTCTTTAACTTTCCGATTGGCTCCTCCTTCGAGATCAGGCTGCAGAATTACCAAATTTCCCTTAAACTTGCCTTCCTAGACTTTTTTTCATTATTTTGATTTCTCTTTCGCACCGTTTGCATAATTTTCCTGTAAAACACATAAGAGAAACACAAAACACAAAATACTTGCCAACGAAGGTTAGTATCCTAATTACGAGTTAAATCCATATCAGTTGCACCACTCGGGTTCACAAAGGTACCGAAATTAAGGGGATAAATATACAATATTTATGCTCAATCCGTAGACAAGATTTTCTTTAGTTTTGAAAAAATGTGATGAAAAATCCCATTGTATTTTATAGGTGTAACCCTCTTTTTATTTGTTTTGGGTTTTTTATATAAAAAAATTGGCTGCAATACTAATAATAAAAGGATGGGATGTTAATGTGTATGACTTAATAAAAGTAAAAAACTAGATTAAGAATTTATATAACTAATGCGAGAATAAAGGAATTTAAAGAGAGAGAAAAAAGTTTGGACCTTCCTTTGGAGACTTGAAGCTTGGATTTAATTCATGATGAGATTCCTTGCAAGTTGAGAAGGGTTTAACATGATGGACATGGATATTTTTGCTAAATTGGGTATGAAAGTGATAGGTATGAAAGGTGGAAAAAGATTTCACACAATGAAATTTCGCTGATTTAAAGAGACTGTAACAGAGCTCACTGAGGTTGATGGTTCTGATTTGTGTTCTCAAGGTGAGATCATGCTCTCCTTTTGCTAATTTGCAGGTCTCTAGACCTACGATTAGTAGTTCCGTGCAGATGCAATCCTTAATTCCAAATTGTGCATATGGAAAGCCGTTAAAAAGGTAATTTAAATACCTTTAAAAATACTTTGGGCAGCTCCTGGGTCTAGGACTTGACTTTAGGTCAAACGGGACTCAGAAGCGTCCGTCGATCCTTTGGGTAGGAGATCATCGAACGATAATGGATCGTTCGTCTGAATCGCAAGTTTGAATCGTGCACGGGGCAGGACGTTAAAAATTTTGTACGATGTACTTTGAGTTTTCAAAGAGCTTCGATCGGTTCGGTGAGTTGACTTTGATTAAACGAAGCTTAGAAGTTCCCGGGGACATTTCAAAGTAAAAAGAATCTTTCGTCCATACCGTAAGGCTAATTTACGCACGGGGTGAACCGTTGGAAAGGGTATTGAGTTCCCTTAGAAGATTTATTCACTCTCATTCGAGATGAAGAGTTAAATTTTGTCAAACAGAGTTTGGGAGCTCTCGGTGGCCTCCAAATCAATTTTTAATAGAAAACGGATTATTTATCTAAACCGTTATGCCGTTTTATGCACTGGGTGGACCATTGGAGATGGTTTTCAATTCCCTCTGAGTATTCATTGAGATTTCTCTCTAACAATGAAGTTGATTGGGGTCAAATCAGGGCTCGAAGTAAGACCTAGGGTTTGTGTCGAATGGGGAGGTTCTAAGGACCTAAGGAAAGACTTAGGGGCTCCTAGAATATGTTGTATACAATTCCCCTCGATAGGTGAGCTTAGCCGTCGAATAGACACCATATGATGTTTCGAGAAAAGAGGTCGATTTCACAGACCTAAGCGGCAGGGATAGGTGTTTCTGAGGACTTAAGATAATATTGGGGTAGCCGATTTTGAGGGCCGAGGTTGATTCTGAGGACCTAAGATGGGAGCAAAAAATTTAAGGTCGAGGTCAATTCTGAGGACCTTAAGTGGGAACGACCAATTCTAAGGGTCGAGGTGAATTTTGAGGACCTTAAGTGGGAGCGGCCAATTCTGAGGGTCGAGGTCAATTCTGAGGACCTTAAGTTGGACCCGCCAATTCTGAGGGTCGAGGTTAATTCTGAGGACCTTAACTTAGAGCGACCAATTTGGAGGGTCAAGGTTAATTATGAGATCCTAAAGTAGAGATGACTAATTCTCAGGGTCGATGTCAATTCTGAGGACCTTAAGTTGGATCAACCAATTCGGTGGGTCGAGGTCAATTATGAGGACCTTAAGTTGGAGATACAAATTCTAGGGTTGAGGTCAATTATGAGGACCTTAAGTGGGAGAAACTAAGTTTGAGGGTCGAGGTCAATTCTGAGGACCTTAAGTTGGAGCGACCAATTCTGAAGGTAGAGGTCAATTCTGAGGACCTTGAGTTAGAGCGGCCATATCTGAGGGTCGAGGTCAAATCTGAGGACCTAAAGTTGTATTATGGGGAAAGGCTCTCCTAGGGAATTTTAAAATTATCTTGGAGGCGTAAGTTTAGTTATGATTTTGATGGGGATTGTGTTTCGTAGAGATGCTAATGGGGAGATCTTTCTAGTTCTGAACTTATGGCTGGGGGAAACTTAGAATTGGGAGAAAATTTTGTTTAGGAACTCTGTTGGGGAAATGGGTAGGACATTACACGATCCCGCTATGGAAAGTTTTGATTTTTGATTTTCGCTGGGGATAACATGAAGTGTTTGGTTTCTGTTGAGGAACTGTAGTGGTCTCCGAGATGTGGACATGATCATTTCTGGGGATAAAGTGTGATACTAATCTGGCTAGGGATTTGGTGTTTTTTGAAAAATAGTGTTCTTGATAGAGGAATGTTCCAATATTCATTTGGGATTCTTAGGAATTTTTGGGAAATTTTGAGAATTTTCTGGTAATTTTCTTGGGATTATTTTATTCAAAATTTTAGGGGTACTACCGATTGGTTGGTGGTATAGGTTATTGTCCGATAGTGGCACGGTCTTATGACCTGCCTTAGGAAGGGGAAACGGTATGTACCGATCAGTGGATGGCGGGGACTGCCGATCAGCATGCCCCTTAGCGTCCTATAAAAAGGGGGTCGAATTCTTTTCATTTTTCACAACTTCTAACTTTCCTATCTTTTTTTTTCTCTCTTATGCGATCCGGTGCCGCATTCTTTCCTCGTTTGAGACTAGAAAATGGATTTTTTTGTCTTCCAGGGCCCATATTGTGTGGCTAAAAGTTGATGATTGAGCGAACTTGGAGTGGCGGGCTAGGATTCCCTTGGCTTTGGGAAACAAGAATGCCTTTGATTCGTTGAGCCCATTGGTCAGGACTGCTTCCTGATGTGAGAGCCCTCACACCACCAATCATCTAGGGTGCGAAACCCTAGTGGCTACGTAAGTGTCCATGACTTTTGGCTTTCTTTTCTTTCTTTTTGTTTTTGTATTTCTTAAATTTTAATGAAAGTTTATTTTTAACAGACTGAAATCTCTACTTCGTACATTCATTCCTGGGGGACGATGGGTTTTAAGGATGTGTGGAGAACCTTTCGGCGATGGTTCGTTGGATGGTTTCTTCTGCGGGCTCTAGCCGCATAGCGTTTGATCTCTATGAGATGCCTTTATCGATGGCTGTGCTTTGTGTACTGAGAGAGAGGTTTTGGGACACTACCCACACCATTCATTTGGGGTTTGGGGAGATGACAGTGACTCCCATCGATGTTCAGCAGTTGCTAGGGATGGACTGGGATGGGACGCAAATAGAGGTGGACCACTCTTTAAGGGTGACACTTGTGGCGATTGCTGGTTCTTTGAGTAATGTGGGTAGGATAGTCTCGGGGGACTCTATTCAGATTTCTCTTCTTCGGGAGATTTTACTGAGTCGATAGATCAATGAGACTGATGGGCTGATGGTGAGGCAAATGGCCCATTTATTTATTCTTTTATTATTAGGGGGGAATCTTGGTGGCGTCGAGTGGCGATGTCATCCACTTATGGTTTTTAACATATATGAGGGTATTTTTCATTGTCCCTATCTATAATTGGGGGAGCCTGACTTTGGCGACCTTTTATTCTTCCTTGGATGCTTTCAGCTGGTGTTGCTAGCAGACTTTTACAAGAGCCACGTATCTTCTGGAGGTAACTCTATATTTTTCTTTATGATTTTTTCTTGCATTTTTCTTTTTCTTTTCTAGTGTTGATTCCTGTCTTTCTGCTGATGTGGTTTTACGAGGTGATTAGGCTTAATGCATGCTTGATTGGATTGCCTGACGAGTTGGTGGGACCCTTATTTTTTTCAATGCATCGTTGGCAGAGGTCTAATTGGACCTCGAAAAAGTCCCTCTCCTTATCAGTAATGCGTTATACTCTGAACATCATGACGAGCGATCGAGTTATTTTCTCTCCACTCTTTAAATATATTTTTTGGCATTTTGTTTATGAAAATACTGATCTTTTATTTGGTGAAAGTAGGTGACCTTTTACCCATGTGGGGCGGCGATCTAGTATAAGGGGATGACTGGGATGAACGCACATATGCATTTACTGATGGCACACGAGGTCGGTTACTCGTGGTATTTAAGAGAGAGAGTAGGCTAACAGATTGAAGAGGATGACATGATGGTCTCACTGGCTATGCTCCCTAGGTATATGAGGCGGGTACGAGAGATGTTAAAGGTAGCCAGGGAAGTGACGATGATGGGTGAGCCTTATTCGCCCTACACTAATACGACGACGATCTATGACTATCTTGATTTTGTGATGAGTTGGTTGATGCCCCCGAGTATCTATGACGTGGTTATTATGCCTTCAGCATCTTCGGGTAGGGTTACGAGTCATCCGATGGGATCGGCACCTTAGTGTCGGTGGTGAGTCATCATCAGCTACGACGGAGGATGTTCCCTTTTTGGAGCTTGCTCCTCCTTCTTATAACTTCAAATGGCCTGGAAGGGGATCGTTCAGCATGAAGAACCACCCTAATGCGGTGAATCCATCGGTATTAGGGTTGATGGAGGACGTCCTTCAGCCGGTGGTATATAATTTTTCCTTTTCTTTGTCCTTTGTCCGACTTTCCATTTGCTTTAGACCGACTTTCCATTTTTCCTTTTCTTTGTCAACCATTTGTCTACGAGATATCTGGGGCTGGGTGGCTTTCGCGATGACACATATACGTGATGAGATTCCGGTTCCTTCTTGCTTGGTGACTTCTTGTTCTTTTAAGGAGGGATCAAGATCGGGTAGTTGAGGCTCCTCAGCTCTTCGATGGGTAAAGCATGTGCATTGTAGGTGTGGGGATTCTTAGAGAGTGAGGGAGAGAAAGTGTGGGGTTTCGAGCTAAGATCCTCCCGTATTTTTATTTTCTTCTTTTCCTGAAAATGATGTTTGTGACATATATATGAAATGAATGATAGTTTTTATTTATTTATTTCTTGCTTTATATGAATTATTTTGGGGTCCTGATAAACACACCAAAAAATTTACTCCAAAACACCATAAAAAAATTAAATACAAATTTTACTAACCGCACTTAATAATTTTGTACCTTTTTTTCCTTTCAAAATGTCTAATATACCCCCAAATAAACAAAACATTATACACATACTAACACCAAAACTCAACACCACATAATACAAAATCTCAAAACTCTTCAACTCCAAAATAACATAACTATTTCACCTTGTTCATTTGTCCCCAAAACTCCAAAAATACATTGCAAGAGTCCATAAAACACCTCTACAAAGTACATAATGTCAAAAATTATTTATAAAACAAAAATCAGATTAAAAAAAATTGGGTTTACTGGACTTATAACTCCCCGTTGCCGTAAGTGATGAGTAGTTTTAGTTGGAAGTGGCCGCGAGAATATTTGTTACAGTGGCAAGTGACCGTGGTAAGTGGATTACGGCGGAAAGTAACCTAACAAATAAAACCAGGGTGGGATGAAACCAAAATGAATACACATACGGTTTACTTGAAAAATGAAAATAAGATTAAAAAAATTGGGATTACTGTACTTACGGGCTCCTATCATCATAAGTGACAAGTAGTTTCAGTGGATTATAACGTAACCTATTTATTCACAGTTGGAACTAGCCGTCAAAATAGCTGTTACGGTGGAAGTGGAAGTCGTAAGTAGATTACAGTGATATGTAATCGAAATGAACCCAAATACGGTTAAGTTAGACCATGAAAATAGTTGTCACATTGGCAAGTTGCCGTGGGTTCCGGATTAAGAGATTTTTTTTAAAAACCCCTAGTTTGTCTAATTTGTTTTTTATGCAATATGTTACCAATGTTCATATTAGGGTTGTTAAATGGGTTTATGCAATATATTTCCATTCGAGAGAGAGGTTTAGGAGGGAAGTTACAAATAGAGAAAAGAAATAGAGAAAATGAGGTTTTCAATTTTTTGGGGTTTTTATATGGGACAAGGTACATGTGGTTTGTGTGTGTTTAGTGTTTTGTACAAATATTAGGTACTTATGTGGTGTTTTGGAGTAAAATTTTTGGTATAAATATCAAGACCCCTTATTGTACGTGTGTTTTTTACTTTTCTACTAATACCATAAAAGGGATGGGGCACTTTTTTATTTTATAGAGATATAATTTATTTTAATGATAGGTGAAAAGGCAAATTATGAAGTAATAACCCGAGGGTTTTTTAAAGTAAAGATTTATTTTTGAGTTATTTTACATTTTGATAAATAAGGAAAGATGAAATTTTCTAAAAATAGGCGGTTGTCGATCGACATCCCCCTTGTCCTGCCTATTGGCAGGCCAGTCTAGTCAAATTAACCCAAAGCTTAATTGTACTTTCTTACATATACTTCTACTTAATGGGGCAGTCTTCCTTTTCGTTTATTCAGGCTTCTTATTTTTTGCCAAACTTTTCAAGTATAAAAAGGGTAAGGAGTGGGGTTTCTTCACTCATTCACATCTTCTCTCCTTTCTTAATTCAATTCTCTTGCTTCTTTCTTCCCTAAGTTCAGAATGGCTCTTCCAGTCGGTGCAGAGTTTGCCTATTTTCTCGAGATCTTGGAATCCATGTGTGTATACAATGTGGATTATGATTCTTTCAACTTTCGTCGGCTGCAAAACAAATTAGTCTCTAGTTAAATTATAATAATTATCTCTCTCACGTAACCTCATAGGGTTGCATGGCGGCTATACCAACCTCCACCTTGTAATTAGAAGATCATCCTCCAGATCCTTGTCCTCCCAATCGTAATCATCATTCTTTCCCTAATCTTTCTTCCAATCCTAATCGTCTCAAATCTTTCGCTGAAGTTGTTGGGTCCTCAAAAACACCATCTCATGCTCTACACGAAGTTTCTTACTACAAGGGAGAGCCAACTCTTTTCCTTGATAATGATTATATAAACAAACTCTCAGCTCCTTTTAAGCACTCTCTTGTGGTAAAGTTTGCCCATGGTCGACCCCCCTGGATGAAATAAGCAAGATGTTAACATCTTTGAATTTAAAGGCAGCTTTCAATGTTGGCTTGATTGATCAAAAGCATGTTATGATCAGGCTTTTCCATGAAGAAGACTTCCATTATTTATGGCTAAGATCCACATGGTATGTTCTGAGATACCCCATGAGAGTCTTTAAATGGACTTATGATTTTCACCCAGAATGTGAAACTACTATAGTTTCTGTCTGGGTAAATTTGCCTTTGTTACCAATTCATCTCTATAATAAAGAGAGTCTTTTCTCCATTTGTAGTGCTGTTGGTATTCCAATGAAGATGGATAGTGCTACAACATCTCTTGGCACACCTAGTTTATCTAGGGTTTGCATTGAAGTTGATTTGAAAAGGCCTCTCCCTAGTTGAATTTGGATTTCAAATAAAGATACCAACGTGGGATTCTGGCAACAATTTTAATATGAGGACATTCCTCCTTACTGTTTCATTGTGCTAAGAGGGGTCATAAGATAGAAGATTGTCTATTTAGAGAAGAAAATCAGGTGAAAGAACACGGTAAAATATCCCAAAATGTTAAGAAGAATGAAGGTACTAAAGAATGGGTGATTAAAGCCTTCCATACTGATATATCCGAAAGAATCCCAATGGCTAATCAAGATAGATGTACTAAAGCGATTGTAAAGTCAAAAGAGGTGTAACAAAAGATCACAATTTTTTTTAAAAATACATCCCATCAGAGTTAGGTTCTTCTAAACACTAATGTTGACTCAGAAAAGGTCCCTAAGGTCTCTCAAATGGGTAGGAGAAATCAGGATCTTGCAAGTGAATAAATAGCAGTTTCAAGGGATGAAGAAGCGACAGCAGAAGATTTAATTCAAGAAAAAGCAGATGAAGAAGTGGCACAAGTAGAAGAAGAAAATGTAGAAGATGTAGCAGATGATGAGGTGGAATAGGAGGGTGAAATTCAAGAAAAGCTTTTATTAAAATTAACATTCAATACTCCTGAGAAAAGTCCCAATTATTCTCGATACCTGGCAACTTCAAATGATCAAGATAAGTTCAGTGCAAAGGCAAGGATAGATGGTAATAAAAACATAAACTCAAGATGTACAAAGAACGGTTATCCTATTTTTAATCGAGGATCTAAAGTTGAAAGAAGACTTTTTTCAAACAAGAGCATACCAAACATCAGGATTCTCAGATCTGGTGCAAAAGCTTCTCTCCACAAATCCTCCAAATGATTAGTTCGCTCATTTGGAACATTAGAGGGCTCTAAAAAAAGGGGGCTATAAAGAGATTGAAGAGACTATTAAGGATTCACAAAGTTGCTATTTTAGTTGTCCTAGAACCAAAGTTAGAGAAGAATAAACTTGAAAGTTTTCGAATAAGACTTGGCTTTGACATTTCTTTCTCTAATTCAAATAGTAAAATACGGTGTTTTGTTAGAGAAGGTTTGTAATGCAATTTCATTTCTGATATGGAGCAGTGCCTTAATCTGTCCTTTGTTATGGATGAGACTAAGTTTTTTGCTAGTTTCATCTATGCTAAGAACACTAAGGTTGAAAGGCGTGAGTTATGGGAATTTCTTGGTCAAAATTTTACATTAAATCCTTGGCTCATTGGTGGTGATTTTAACGTGGTTTCCAATAGTGTGGAAAAGGCTCAAGGTAATGATGTTGATGGTAGTGCTGCCATGGAGTTTTTAGAAGCTATGGAGGTAAATGAAATGATTGACTTGGGTTTCAAGGGTTCTAATTTTACCTGGTTTAATAAAAGAGAAGGTCTTGATAGAATTTGGTGCAGACTCGATAAGGTTTTTTGTAATCTTACTGCTCAAAACTTAGGGGCTTGGGAAGTTCAACATCTTTATAGGAACATGTCAGATCATTGTCCATTACTTCTTGCTTTTAGTAACCCTATTAATACTCGTAGTAAAGCCTTCGAGTTCCAAAAATTCTGGATGGAAAAATCAGAGATATATGAGGTAGTGGAGCAAGCCTGGAACTCAACTGATCATTCCAATCCATTTTTGTCTATAGGTAATAGATTTAAAGCTCTTCGGTCTGCTTTATCTAGATGGAGTAGACAAGTTTTTTGAGATATCTTCCAAGAATCTAGGAATACTGAAGATCAATTATTAGCTATGGAAATTGCTTTTGATAGATATCCCACTGAATTTAATAGAGAATAATTTCTCTAGCTCAGTCCAATAGCACTAAGAAACTGGAAATTAAAAATATTTTATGGACTCAAAAAGCTAGGGATAAGTGTTTGAAAGAAGGGGACAAGAACACTGCCTATTTTCATAGCTCAGTGAAAGTATCTCGTAGAAATTTACTGATTTCAAAAATTAATGATCTGAATGGGGTGCAGCAGTCAGAAATTCAAAGGGCTGCTAAAAAAAATTTTGATCTTCAATTCAGACAAGAAGATTTTCCTTCCATTGATTTGCAAGATCCTTTTTTGGATGTAATCCCCTCTTTAATAACTCCTGAGTTAAACAGTTTCTTATCCTCCATACCTGATAGCACTGAAATTTTAGAGGTGGTAAAAAAGTTAAATCCAAACAGTTGTCCAGGTCCGGATGGCTTTAATGGTTTCTTTTTTGTGAGATTTTGGGTTATAATTGAAAAGGAAGTGGTTGCTGCAGTCCAAAGTTTCTTTTTAGGTATGTCTATGCCTAGAAATATTACTTTATCTCTGCTTGCTTTGATTCCAAAATGCCAATCTCCAAAAAGTTTTTCAAACTTCGGACCTATAAGTCTTGTAAACTTCATTAGTAAAGTTATATCCAAGATTCTTTCTAATAGATTAAGTGTGGTTCTGCCTATGATCATCTCTCACAAACAAAGTGGTTTATTAAAGGAAGAGATATTATTGATAATGCTATGTTGGCTCAAGAATTGGTATCAATGATCAATTATAAAAACTTTGGTGGGAATGTGGTTTTGAAATTAGATCTAGCTAAAGCATATAACATAGTCTCTTAGTTGTTTATCATCCTTATCCTAAGGAAATTTGGATTCTCTGAGCATTGGATTGATATGATATGGAGATTAGTGTCTAATTATTGGTTTTCAGTGTTGATTAATGGTGATTCTTGTGGTTATTTAAAGTCTTCTAGAGGCCCGCGACAAGGAGATCCTCTTTCTCCAAGCTTGTTCATCATTATGGCAGAAGCTTTTTTTAGAAACCTCAACAAGTTAATTCCTCAATTACACGGCTTCAAAATGCGAATAGGAGACCCTAAATTTAATCATCTAGCTTATGCCGATGATGTTATCATTTTCTCATCTGGTGCAACCTCAGATTTAAAGAAGATTTTGGAGGTTATAAAAAAATTTGAAAGGGCTGCTGGTCAAAAAAATTAATTTTTCCAAATCTCAAATATTTTTATCCAAAAAGATAAATCCAGCAGGGGCTAAGAAAATTATTACAACAACTAGTTTTGCTAACAAAAAATTTCCTATTTTATACCTTGGTTGTCCTTTTTTTGCAAGTAGAAAGAAGATTTCCCATTTTGATCATCTCATTCAGAAAATTAGATATACTCTCACTGGATGGAAATCAAGGATGTTAACAATGGGTGGAAAGTTGGTCCTGCTTAAAGGTGTTCTATCTGCCATTTCTATTCATACCATTGCAGCTTTCAATCCTCCTAAAAAGGTGATTCAAATCGTAGAAGCCATTTTTGCTAGATTTTTTTGGGGCTCCTCAGAAGATAAAGTAAAACATCATTGGTGTAAAGGAAAGGATATAGCTAAGCCTATCAAAGAAGGTGGTCTCGATATCAGAAGTTTGAGCGACTTTAGAAAAGCTATGGTTATTAAGCTTTGGTGTAAATTCAGGTCCACTGAATCACTGTGGTCCAATTTCATCAAGGCAAAGTACTGTCGAAATAAACATCCTTTATCAGCGAATCCAAAATCATTTGCAAACACTTGGCGAAGGATGAGTTGCATTAGAGACACTGCTGAAGCGCATATGAAGTGGAATTTAAGTGTGGGAGACATTGATTTTACTTGGGACACTTGGTTGGACTCTGAGACGATTAGTGACTTCTTTAACATTCCCAGGAATACTAAAGTTAATGAGTTTTGGAAAGAAGATAGATCATGGGATTGTGACAAGTTACATCAATTTCTGCCGATTCAGTTAGTTAACCAAATTAAGGAGACTCCAATTTGGAATGATGACAAAGATGAGTTGGTATGGACTGCATCTCATTCAGGTTTTTTTCATTCTCTTCAGCTTGGGAATCAGTTAGAATGCCTAGTTATCAAATGTTATCTTCCAAATTTATTTGGGATTCTTGTATCCCCCCAAAAATTTTGGTGCTAGTATGGAAACTTCTCAAAGGTATTTTGCCTACAGATGAAAATTTTAAAAAGGTTGTAATTAGAGGCCCTTCTAAATTCTCTTGTTGCACGGAAGAATCAACTGAACACCTCTTTTCTTCGAGTCAAACAGCTATAAGGGTGTGGAATTTCTTTAACTCTAAATATGGGATAATTGGTCAGCAGGGTTATATAAGACAGAGATAGATTGCTTGGTGATTGTCTTCACACTCTTCTTCAAAGTAAATTTTTAAATTAATTCCAGTTTTGATTTGCTGGTTTATATGGATTCAGAGAAATAGAGCCAGATTTGATAATTCTTCTATGTTCATCAATACTATCATCCACAATATTCAGGTTACTTCTGAAATTTGTTTTAAATGTCCAAAAATTCCTAAAAATAAATTCATATTGGTGAACTGGAATCTTCCTCCTAAAGGAGTTTTGAAGTTGAATGTTGATGGTAGTTCTCTAGGCAATCCTGGCAAAAGTGGTGTGGGTAGTATTCTCCGTTATCACAGAGGTGAAGTTTTATGGCTTTTATATAAATATTTAGGCGTCTATTCAAGTTTAGAAGCTGAGTCTGCTGCCCTTATCCAAGGCCTTACCCTCTATTAAGATCTTAAAGATTATGAGCTCATTATTGAATCTGATTCAAAGGTTTTAGTAGAAGCTCTTCACAACAAGTCCTCATGTCCATGGAAAATAAAAATCTAAGTGATGAAAATTTTACATCTAGCCTCTAATATCCTGTGCAAATTCTTTCATATTCACAGAGAGGCAAATTTACAGCAGATTTTTTGTCCAAGATGGGAAGTTCTCAAAAAAAGTCATTTATGTCTTATAAGATAGATCTACTTCCTAAGTATTTTAAAGGTATCATAAGATTAGATAATATTCTTATTCCTTTCATTATATATGCTTCTTAAAGTGGTTCTAGTTTGTAAGCCATGGTGAGGGATATTCTCATCCCTATTTATAAATAAATCTCTATTCATAGAATGAAAAAAAAAAAAAAAAAACTTCCGTCGAGACTCTTTATGGCGCAATTGTCCCATAGACTAGAATATGCTAGCGACGGCGGCCTGGTATCATGAGGACCACATTTTTCTCTTTGGCTTGGACAAGGTCTGTCCGACTTATGAAGAGTTTTTTAGCATACTAGGGGTAAATCCTAGTGTAATGGTGTCCATTCCCGATCCTTCCCGTTCTCCTCGGGCGTTATTGGCAGAGTTGGTCCATATTTCTACCTCGACGTCTCAACCGTTGGTTATCGGAGGGATGATTTCTCTCCCTGCTGTCATGCACTCCGTGCGCTTGAGGGGTTTCAATGATGTTGGTTATGCTGGAGATGTCTCATTGGGCCTAACTTCGAGTCTCTTGCTGGTAACGGGGGACTTACTAGTGGACTTTCAATTCGATGCTATTATGGTGTGGATGTCCTATCATCATAATCTTGTGGTAGTGATATTAGTAAAGACCCTGAATGGTCCTGGCGCATGGCGAGAAGTCATTCTGGCTTTTTGAGAGGGAGACCTGTGATGCAGTTCATGTGAGTGGCAGAGAGATTTCATTTTACGGTTCCTCCTGAGTATCCCTTGGTAGTCGTCCTAAATTTATTCATTCGGTACCTTATCAATTTCAACCGATTCATGGTGAACTGGGCCGATTGGTTTGTGAAGCATGGAGTTGATTGTCTGCACTAGCTAGTGCCAGGTGGGGTGATTTGCAACTCTTTTATTTGGGAGAATACCGGTATTCTCGGTTAATTGGTCTTCGATAGACTTCCTTCTACTTTTCCTAGCGGCTTTTGCATTAATTTGGGTGGGTGCAAATTTTGCCTCCCCGCATCCTGGATTTCTTTCATGTGGAGGATTTGACTGAGGATTTGCGCATGTACTTAGGTTCCCTGTGGGAGAGTCGTTGGCTGGCAACCCGTTCATCTCAATCTGTCGGTAAGATTTGGCATATTTTGGCTATTAACTGAAGTGGTTGTAAAACAGGGTAGTGATGATGATGTTGGCGGAGGAGACTAGTCAAAGGTCGTTCATTATGTTTGACACCTTGGAAGGGAGAATAATGATCTCTTCTAAGATCATCTGGGTTTATCATTCTATAGAGAGGCTTCGGTATAATAATCAAGTCCTAGAAATTTGGTGGCCTCAAGTGTTTGATGATGATGGAGCAGGATCTTTCGACTGTTACGTATTAGGGACTAGGTTTGTTTATGAAGCTTTTGTATGGTCAGTATTTTTTTTGTATTTTTTGGGTTTTTTGTGGGTTGGGAATTTGGAATAATTTTTGGGTTTTTTGGTTTTATTTTGAAAATAGGTTAGCGGAGGGTTATTTATTTGAATCCCTTTGCTGATACTTCATGTAATAACACCGAAATCCCTTATTTGAAATAAAAAAAGATTTTGATCATCTAGTTGTGCCTCTTAATGAATTTTGCATTTAAATTATCTATACCAATCACTAAGGCATACATAATCCTCTTGTTCATGTAAAGCGTATGAGCTGCCTACGTATCTGTGGCCATGTAAGAAAAGGATAGAATTTTGAGAAAAAGAAGTGAACCGTACCCATGTAAAGCGTGTGAGCTGCCTATGTACCTGTTAGGGTTTTTGAAAATTTTTTGAGTTTTATTTTTAAAAGCAAAAAGGTTTTAAGAGGATCAGGCCCCACGTAGTTCTGAGTAGAGGGGAAATTATGTTTTTTATAATATAAGGGGGATGAGAAGAGTCGTAGCGCATCGAGATTTCAGACTAAGGGTAAAATTTCTTGAAGTGGTCCTGATTGACTGGATGAGCCATCCCTTTGCCGTTAAGGTCAGTAAGCATAGCGACGCTCTTCACAATGTGGGGGCTAGTCCAATTTGACTTGAATTTCCCTCTGGGGTCCTAGACGAGTTCTATGATTTCTTTGAGGGTTAAATACCCTTTTCGGACACCACAGTCCTTGAATCTGTTGTTAAATGATCGCGTAATCTGGTGATGGTAACCTTGTATGTGATACAACGCTTTAAGACTCCTTTCATCCAAGAGTGACAATTCGTTCAAACGGCTCTGATGCCAATCCTCCTCACTAGGGTATTTCTATTTCCATGGGTAGGACTGCTTTTATGCCATATACTAAAGAGTAAGGGGTAGTCCTAGTAGACGTTCGAGCTGAAGTGCGGTATCCCCATAGGGCATAGGGAATTCGATCGGCCCAATCTTGACAACTTTCGATCATCTTGCTGATGATTTCTTTAAGGTTTTTATTAGAGGCTTCAACTGCATCGCTGATTTGTGGTCGGTAAGGAGAAGATTTATGTCTCTGAATTCCATACTCGTCAACTAATTCTGTAACCTCTACCTTGAAGTGCAACCCGTTAACTGATACTAGCTCCTGCGTGATCGCATATCGGCAGATGATATTCTTTCGGATAAATTTGTCCACCTTCTTGGCATTCAAAACTGCGTATGACTCATCCTCAACCTATTTGGTGAAGTAATCTATGGTGACCAAGATGAACTTGTGCCCGTCGGAGGCTTTGGGTGTGACTTTCCCTATGATATTGATGCCCTATATGGATAACGACAAGGGATAAGTCATATTGTATAGTTCCCGAGCAGGTAAGTGCTAAAAATTAGCGAACTATTAGCACTTGAGGCCTCTTCGAATGTGGGCGGTGCAATCCAAAACCATAGTGGTCTAATAATAGCCTTATCGGATAATCTTCTTAGTAAGCATATTGATATTCATATGAGGTTCACATTCCCCACCGTGGATCTTCTCCATTATTTCCTCAGTGACAGCTCCTGCGATGCAGTGTAAGTGAGTTCCATTAAAGTTTTTTTTAATAGTGCTTTGTCGTAGACGATGTATTGGGCAACCAATTTGCGAAGGGTCGCTCGGTCTATCTTATTAGAGTCCTGAGGGTACCAATCGAGTTTGAGGAGGCACAAAATATTATAATACGATAAGTCAATCATATCCACATTTTCTTTTGTAATGAGCTTGATGTGGTAGCAATGGGTTTGCATAACTTGATTTCAGATAAGGAAAGGGGCCATCGTTATTCTTTCAGGCATGTCGATCATGAAAGTCAAAGTAGCGAGAGCATTGTCTAAACTATTCCTTGCTCAGGGTAAGAAATGGAAGATGATATCTCAAAATTGGGTGGCTAACTCTTCAAGGTGGGCGTGGAAGGGTAAGATCTTTTCTCCTTTGACTTTCTATTTTCTGAGGTCCTGGTCGATGATGAGGAAAGAATCCCCATAGACATCGAGGCATCAGATACCTTTATTGAGATTGACTTTGAGAACTACGATTCATACCTCGTGTTCGGTCATATTATTGGTGTAGGGGAAATCTAGATTGATGGCAATGGGAGTATAAGAGTCACCAGGGGAAATTAGGACTATCCCAATTTTGTATCCCCTTTTGTTGGCATCATCATCAAAGAACATTTTCCACAGAAGGTGTTCTTAAGAGTTACATAGAATGTCTTCGTTTGGGAACTCGGAGATCCAAACATCAACTTCTTCCATAAGATAATCGATGAGGCAATCGGAGATGGTTGTCCCTTTCATAGCTTTTTGTGTGACATACATGATATCAAACTTAGCTAGCATCATCAACCACTGGGCCATTTGGATAGACAGGACTGGCTTCTCAATCAAGTATTTAATAAGATCCATTGGGATATAAGTCATATGGGAAAAGCGAGCATGTAGTGCGATAATTGTTTAGTGACCCAAACGAGGGCAACACATGCTTTTACCAAGGCAGTGTAGTTGACTTCGTACCTGGCCAATTTATGACTGCATTAGTAGATGGACTAGAAAATCCCCAACAGTGGTATCTGGAACCGTTAAGTATAATAGTAGGGGAGATAAGGTTACGGTGGCATGAGTGTTTGAGGTCGGGTAAGGTATTGCTTGATTCTAGCGAAGGCTTCCTCACAGGCCTTATTCTAAACGTTATGGAGTCTTTTTAGAGGAGTTTGTAGATGGTTTCACAAATAGAAGTCAATTATCTGATGAATCGACTGATGTACTATAATTTTCCAAAGAATCCATGGACTTCTTTCTTCGTTTGGGGTGGTGGAATTTCGAGTATGGTTTTTAATTTTGCAGGGTATGCTTCAATTACCTTCTCGCTAATCATGAACCCTAAAAACATTCCTTTGGTAACTCCAAAAACTCATTTCTATGGGTTAAGTCGTATATGGTATTGCAACATTCGTTCAAAAAACTTTCGAAGAGCAGGAACATCACCTTCTTGAGTCTTAGACTTGATGATCATATCATCCACGTAGACCTCGAATTCCTTGTCTATCAGATCATGCAAGATGGTTGTGAGTAGACCCTACATTTTTTAGACCGAAAGCCATAACTGTGTAACAGAAGGTTACCCAAGGGGTGATGAATACGATTTTTTCTTGATGATTAGGGTGCATTTTGATCTGATTCTATCCAGCAAACCAATCGACAAAAGACTTGAGAGCGTGATTGTCTGTGTTATCCACAATCATGTCGATGTTGGGTAAGGGGTAATCTTCTTTCAGAGATGCCTTATTCAAATCTCGGTGGTTGACGAAGACCTTTCTTCCTAATTTTGGCAAAGGCACAATGTTGTCTAACCATGTGGGATATTCGATCACCCGGATGAATCCTATGCTCAACTATTTTATCACCTCTTCCTTACCCTTGAGTGACCCTCCGGTGCGAAGCTTTCAAAGTTTCTGCATGACCGGTTTGCATTCTGGGAGGGTTAGAATCTCGTGTTAAGTAATCTAGGGATCAATGTTATTCATGTCATCGTAGGACCATGCAAAGACGTCCACATACTTCTTTAATAATTCTTTGAGTTGGGCATTCTCATGCTCATCAAGGATGGACCCTATCCTAGTCTCGCGCAGTTAGTTATTAGAACCGAGATTGATAACAATAGTTTCATCTTCATTAATTTGAATGCGATTATGTTGTTTGTTATTAAACTTATTAAGATTAGTTTAAGAATTCTTCATTTGCAAAACCATCATCATCAAGAGTTCGATCATAATCAAGACAATTAATGTAAGTCACAACAAGATACTCAAAATCCTCATTTATTTCACTTTCAAGGAAAACAACATTTAGAACCTCCTCAAAGAAGGTATCGATTACTTTATTATTAGAGAGAGGAGGAATAATAGTAGAAGAAGAAATAGGGTAAACATTCGGGTTGCATTTCATTTCAGCAAGTGGGACTGGTATAGCATTCTAGTTGAGTAAGGGTGCATCAGCAGTCTTGATTAGAGAGGAGAGGTTCGACGATGTAGGGCCTGAGTGGATCATGTAGAATGTCAGCCCCAGTATTTTTAGATCAAATGAATCCTTGGAGTCACTTCCTTCAGAAACCTCGATAGCAATTACAGCTTCTTTAAAAAGTGGTTGCACATCATGTTGGGAACTCTTGGCCCAAGAGTAACTGTCTTAGAAGAAGATCTCCATCCCTGGCTTTATCTTCTTATCCACATGATCATACCATGGTTGGAAAATCCATAGAAGGGGAAATCTTCTCCTTCTCTGATGAATTTTTCATTCAAGGAATCCTCTAAAACAGTCTTGGTATTCTCTAAACTTCTTTTTTAATTGTGGTTAGCAGAGCAATTTGAGTTCTTCTGATGATGGTTGATAACCCAAGCTACGGGGAGGAAAGGCCTTCCTTAAAACTATGGGTTTTACTCCTCCATGCGATCTTCGTCCTAGCCCCACCTCAGGCATGAAGTGCATATTTTTGAACATCTAGATCACATTGACATTTTTGTGCGGGATATGTTTTGGACATACTCTATCTTTAAAATCATCCCCTACTAGGAGTGGAAGTGATTTGACCTGAAAACCAAACAAAAGCGTGTTATTCTCCCCATGTCATATCTTTAGCACCGGATTACTAGTACTTGCATTCTCAATATTATTATCATCCCCCATAATGGTGATGACCTAGCTTTTGGCAAATAATTTCAGTTTCTGATGGAGAGAGGAAGATACCTCCTTCATGCTGTGGAGCCATAGTTGATTGAGAAGCAGATTAAAATAGGACGGTATGTCAATGACTTGAAACTCGATAATGGAATTTATAGGGACAACCCCTATTATAAGCTTTATGGATCTCTTTACCTCCTGACGGGTGTTGTCATAGGCGCGCACCATTGTAGAAGTTGGAGTAAGGTCTCTTACTTTCAGACCCAAATAGTTGAAGGTTCTTAACGAGCAGATATTGACTGCTGAACCATTGTCTACTACTAAGAGTAATATGGTTTTCCCCATTACCTCGACATATATATATTAAGGGCATAGTTGTGATTGGGACCAGATTTTGGGATTTCTTCTTCAGAAAAGAAGAGTAGTCTTGTAAAAGTTAGAGATCTAACTAGGTTCATGGCCTCTTTGAGATATGTGATAAAAAGAACTGTGGGCTCGATGAGTAATTTGATTAATGCATTCTTGTATAGCTGAGAAGACATGAAAAGTCCCCACAAAGTGATGTTGAACTGAGTTTTCTTAAGCTGGTTAAGGATTTTACTCCCCTCGATGGTCATCTATAGCATGGGGAGTTCCTCTACAACTCCCTTCCCTTTATCTATTAAGATTGACTGAAGATTTGAACTCTAGTAGTGTCTCCCAGATCACGTTATGTGAATCACAGGGGAGGGGAAGAACATAAACCCGTTTCTTCATCTATCTCGAGTTGTACGACCACATTGTTGATTTCTCCCAATATATCTTCAAACGATATCACCCCACACATGTTGATTATGGGCTGAACCTCTCTTGACTTGGCTCTTCATCAAATTATCCCCCTATCTGGAGGCGACGATGTCATCTTGCCATGAGAATTCTATACATTCCAAAACTTTCGCGACTTCTTCATATAGGTCTTCCCACTCAACGAAGAGATGCATAAGTGAAGGGACCAACCTCCCTTGTAGTTTCAAAGCATTAATATCTCGAATATACCATAAATCTCATCGGTATATCGAAATAACTCTGCTATTATCTAAACTGCATCATCCATACTGCCTTCATCGATAGGTACCACCCAATTATCTAATTTTTGGACCACTTTTGGGCTTCCATGAATAGTGTGTTGATTTTTTGGCCGTCAATGGATATTTTTTAGGGAAGTTTTAACCCAAACTCTAGGAGTTGGTTATTTCTGCTAATAATTCCATGTCCTTCCCTTCGGAATAGGTACGGATGGCAATGCACGCTTCAGTGAGAAGCGACAGGGCTTAATCGACAAAGCAGGTAGGGTGTAGGAGAAATTATGGACAAACGTTTAGGGGTTTAGTTGAAAATATGGATGTGATTGGTGATTTACTGAGTATAATCTAGGTAGATGGGTCAAATTTTGGGTCTTTTTCTAGGAAGATGGCATTAATATGATTTGGAAGTGGATTGTGTGTAGTGTTGGTTTTAGGATTGGCTGGTAGGGCTATGACACCCCGATCAATTAGACCTTGAATTATATTTCGGATATGGAAACATTGATCAGAGGAGTGGCCAATATTTTTATGGAAATCACAGTGGGCATCGGGTTTGAAATTTTTGGGAAGTGGATTTGGTAGCGGATAGGGGTCCAGTGGCTTGATGAGATTTCGGCTGAGTAAGGCTTGGTAAAATTTGGAATGGGGAGCATGAAGCGCGATGGATTCTTTTTCTGGATGGATTGACATGATTTTTTGATGCCCAAGAGGTAGCAGACTGAGAGATGTTATTAATAGTTGAGCATACAACAGGCTTTTCATATTTCCTCAAAGTGAATTGTCCGGATGCTTTCTTCGTTTCAACCTTTGTCTTGACAATGCTTTCTTCAATCTCTACTCCTGCCTCCCGAAGGGCTTGAAAATGTGGGTAATACTGTCCTCCCATCGTTGCATGAACATGGGGTAGGAAGTTCTTCTTTACATTGCTAACTTGTTCCTCCTTAGACGGCCGGTTGATAATGGTGGTCGCTTTCTCTCTCCACATTTCTATGAAACTTCTAGCGAATTCCTCGGTGTTATGTTTGAAAATCTCTAGATCACGATGGGTAACCTCCAACTCCTCATTATATTTTTACTACGACATGAACTCGTGGGCCACAACCTCCCAGCTACGAATTCGGGACTCCTCTAGAGATAGAAACCAATGGAGAGTGCGGTCTTTCGGAGTTTATTGGAGTATTAGGGACATTATTTCCTTAGAGGCACCTAGGAGAGTCATGGCTTGGTGATAACTTCGAAGATGAATAATTGGGGGCCCACTGCCCCCAAACTTCTCAGTGTTGGGCATCTTTAATTTTTCAAAAGTCTTGCTTTAGGATAGGGAGACATGTAGGTAAAACCCATATAGTTCCAAGAGATTCGAACCTGGTCAAACTTCTTGGTCAATAGCTTAAGGACCTTCTTAACCTTATTCAACTCTTATTTTTTTGGATCAACAAATACTGGTGGGTTAGCCCCTTGTTGGACGAGATTTGGAATAGGGAGATGGGCTGGTGGTGGCCCATTGGCAGGAGGGGAATGTGGAGCATGCTGATACTCTACCAGGACCTAAATAGTCTCAGGTGTGAGTTGACCCATAGTAAGAGGGAAAAGAACCTCGGGCTCCTGGGGAATAGGGACCCAGTTTCGCTTCATCTCATGAACCTTGATTTGAAGGTTGTCAATCTTGACGGTAAGTTGGACTAGGACCGTCATCAAATTAAGCTGCACATTCGGTACTTGGTTTTCATTCTCCATGGAAAGTTGGTGAAGGTGGATTCCAAATTCGAAGGAAATAACGGGATAACTGATGGAGCTTTGGGTGGTTCGACAAAAGACTGAAGCCAACATGGAGCCAGTCTAAGGGTCGGGTACGAGATCTACCTGAGAGAAAAAATTATTGGAATTTATTTTTTTGAAGAAAAGAGGAAGGATTGCTTTTTATTGAAGAAGGGGGGAAATATTTTTTAACATTTTTGATAAAAGGAAGAAAGTATTTTTGGTGTTTTTGAATAAGAGTAGGAAAAAATATTTTGACTTTTATGAAAGAAGGGAGAGGAAAATTTTTGGTTTTTTTAAGAAGGAAAAAATGTTTTTTTACATTTAGGCCAAAGGGAAGAAAAATATTTTTGGTATTATTTTTTTTAATAAAAAAAATGGGGAAGGAAAGACAATACCGAGGGAAGAATCACAACATGATTATTATTTGTTATGTTCTCACTTGTATTAGGTTCAACTAAATGGAAAAATAAATGTCAAACGGGACCCAAGTTTGTACGTAAAAATTACACTCCTACGTGGACTAGTGATGAATGTACACCTATCATCTAACGTGGCCGATCAGCCTACTTAATCGGCTTCAGAGATAGTTAATCGACTGGAATGTCGACTAACTCTAGAAGGCCAACCAACAAGAATGCTAATAGTTAGTTGGATGGGAATCCAACCAACACTGAATTCTAAGACTTTCATTTATTGTACACAGATGTAGATACCTATTAATGTAAAGGCGATCCATCTGTAGGGTTTTCCACCCTTATAAATACAAATTATTCCCTTAGCTCATGAAAAAATATCGAATCACTCATATGCACACCATAGTGAGCTATTGTAAAACCTATTGAATAGCAATAACAGTGGACGTAGGCTATTTTACATCTGAACCACTTTAAGGGTCTGTTTGATAGCAAATAAATTCCAAGGCAAATTCAGTAAAGTTCGAAAATTCTGGTCTTTTTCAGCTTTTAGGCAGTTCGATATCCTTAATTTGCCTTGGAATTTATTTTCTATGTATAACACCCCTTAAGCACAATTTGCCACCCTAGGGTGGAATTCAATTCTGGGGGGGGGGGGGAGGGGAACAGGTTTTTGTTTGCCACCTTTGGGTGGCAAAATCACTCAAAACCATTTTTTTTAACCTTTATATATTTCATAAATATATAAATATATATTGTTAATAAATATGTAAATATATATTTCGTATATTTTAATATATATATATATATATATATATATATATATTCGTATATTTTAGCACATATATGTATATTGCGTCTATTTCGTATATTTATATATATTTCATATATTTATATATTTCGTACATTTATATAATTCATATATTTTATTATATATTTATATTTCGCATATTTTGTATATTTCATATATTTGATATATTCCTTATATTTATATATTTCGTACATTTAATATAGTTCATATAGTTTTTTAAGAATAATTAATTTATTTCATATATATAATATATATTATATATATATATATATATATATATATATATACTGATTATATATTATTTACAGTAAAAAATATATACTCTAAATAATATATATTTAATATATTCAATATATAGTATAATATAATATATATTCATATATTCCATAAATAATATATTATATTTTCAAAGATTTTGTACATTTAATAATATATATTATTAAATATACAAAATATATGAATATATCCGAATACATATATATTATTAAATATACAAAATATATATATATATATATATATATTATTAAATATACAAAATATATATATTCGGATATATTCATATATTTTGTATATTTAATATATATATATATATATACAAAATATATACTAAATATGTGAATATATATAAATATATCCGAATATATATATATATATATATATATATATATATATATATATATATATATATATATTAAATATACAAAATATATGAATATATCCGAATATATATATTTTGTATATTTAATATATATATATATATATATATATATATATCCGAGAACGAGAATAATATATATTATTCTCGGATATATATAAATTATTCTCGGATATATATATATATATATATATATATATATATATATATATATATTAAATATACAAATATATATATTCGGATATATTCATATATTTTGTATATTTAATATATATATATATATATATATATACAAAATATATACTAAATATGTGAATATATATAAATATATCCGAATATATATATATATATATATATATATATATATATATATATATATATATATATATATATATTAAATATACAAAATATATGAATATATCCGAATATATATATTTTGTATATTTAATAATATATATATATATATATATATATATATATATATTTTTCCACATTTATATCTATTTTTCAACTTTTGAGTTTGATAGAAAATGTGAAAAATTGATGATTTTCCAACTTGTATCAAAGAGACACAAGTTAGAAAATATTCATTTGCCTTGGATTGTTTGACCTGGAATCAAATGTCCTGGAATCATTTGCATTTGCCCAATTTTCTATCAAACGGACCCTAAAATCTTTTCCTCTTATGTGTGTGGTTTGAGTTATTTCTCTTATCTTTATGTGTGATTATAAAATTGGATTTATTCCTTTTTAGACATCAATAGATTGGCATCGTTTGTGGGAACGTTTGTCTGTCATCATTCTCTACCATCTATTTTGTTTCTTTATTTCTAAAGAAATGACTGATCCTGAGAATAGCGCTAGAAATGAAGGCAACACCATCATTACATCTGTTCCCCCTAGTGCGGCAAATTTATAAGAAATTCTACTCAACCTGGCTAGAGGTCAAGAAGCCATTCAGGAGACTATTAAGCAGTTGGCTTGCACCATACAATATAAATCCCCTAATTCCACAAGGTATATGCCACCACTACCACCACTAGCAGTTAGGAATGAAAGAAGTTATCATTCTCGTTCTTCTCACGATAGGTCATATCGTCCTGGCATAACTTCTTTATTCCGGTCAACTGATTACTATGATGGTGGATCTTTTTCTAAAGAAAGACTAAGTGACTTAAAGAGGCTCAACAAGGAATCTGCCTTTGATCAGCTAGGCCCCCGAGTGATCATAGGACATCATAGGGAACATGATCGTCGTCATAAATATCGAGAAGGTTCCACTAGATCCAGGGTCAATATGAGGGGTCTGTGTGTACTGAGAAGACCTCTCAGGAGCAGAGTTCAGCACATAGGCACAACAAGGCTGCTAAATCTACCTCGGTCAAGCCTAAACCAAAGGAGAATTCATGGAAGGGATCTATGCAACGGTTGGAAGATCTTCTAGGTGAAATGGTCGAAACAAATAATCTATTGCAAAGGAGTTTTATTAAAGGATCACCTTTCGTGCAAGAAATTGTGAAATACCTCACACCTTCCAAATCCAAGCCACAAGTGGTTTCTCCTATGTATGATGGGAAAACTTATCAAGTATTTCTTATAGAGCAATATCAAGTTGCTACTGATATTTACTCAGTGCCCGACAAGATGAGATGTAGAGCTTTCTCCAGTTCTCTCATAGGGCCAACTCAAATTTGGTATAACAATCTCCCAAGAGGTAAAAACTCTAGTTTTCACCAGTTAACTGAAATATTCATTGATAACTTTTTCTTTGGGGCTAAACTACTCAAGAGTGTCACTCATCTCTTGACCGTGCGATAAAATCCAGGGGAGATCACTAGAGAATATATTACTCGCTTTAATAATGAAAAGATAGAGGTGGTAGACTATGAGGAGAAAACAACAATCATAGCACTTATGAGTGGGTTACTCGCTAAAGATCTATACTATGCTTTATCAAAGAATCCACCCAAAACTATGACAGAGCTAATGGCTAAACCTGGAAAAATAATGAATGCCAAGGCAGATATGACAGCTAAGGAAGCTCTTGAAACCAAAGGTAAACGTTAGAAAAATATTTCCAATTTCTTCAAAAAGGATCAGAAAGATAAGAAGCTGGATCGTACCAAGAAATACGATGAATATACTCCGCTCAACAAGGGTGTTCACCATTAACTGGAGGAAATCAAAGGGAACAGAGATTTGAATTCGCCTGGAAACTGAAGACACCCCCCAACAAGAGTGACAAGTCCAAGTATTGTGACTTCCACGGGGAAAATGGTCATAATGCCAACAGTTGCCTTGCGTTAAAGAATGAGATTTAAAAACTTATTCGGCGTGGAAAGTTGAGCAAGTTTGTTGATCAAAATGGAAACATAAATGATCTTAAGAGGTCAGAATCTTCAACCCGAGCTAGGTATGATAAAAAAGAGCAAGGAGTGATAATTTTGAAGAATATCCAGACTTGCAAAAGAAGCCTGATGAACCAGAAGTTGAGGTCGGCATGATATCCTTTGGATATAATTTTATTTCAGGTGGTGATATTGGAGGAGGAGATGCCATAGCAGAAAGGAAATATTATCTGAATGAAGTCAAAGTCTGCCCAACTGTTAGACAAATTAATATGGCTGAATCCAATGATAGTCGATCGAGGAAAGTTAATAGAGACAGGCTAGTAATTAGGTTTTCCAAGAATAATCTGAGAGGGGTTATCTATCCTCATGACGATCCGTTACTTATCACATTCAAAGTTGATCATGGCAGAGTTGCAAGGATTTTGGTTGAAAATAGTAGCTTAGCCGATGTTGTGTTCTACAGCTTAGGGATAAAGATCAGCAAGCTAGAATAATATTAAATACCTCTCATCGAATTTGTAGGAGATAAGGTATCACCACTAGGGACTATTAAGCTAGAAGTCTTAGTTGGAACATGTCCGGCGAACAGGAGAGAAAGAATTCATTTCTTTGTATTTGATAAAATTATCCCATTATCATACAACATCATCCTAGGAAGAGTGGGAATCAAGCAGTTCGAGGTTGTGCCATCTATAATGCACCAATGCATGAAATTTGCAACAAATTATGGAGTCGGCATAGTAAATGGCAGTCAGAAAGATGATAGAGAATGTTATTATACATCGATCGACCAGCAAGATATGCAAATAAAGAGCATAATCACTTTCCACGTTGACACTCTAGATCCTAGAGAAGAAGAGCAGCTCGTAAAGGGACAAATTATGAAAGAAACAAAAGTTGTTGTATTAGATGACGAAAAGCTAGAAAGAATCACTCAAATAGGTTCCAAAGTATCTCCTTCTCTAAAATAAGAATTAATAAATTTCCTTAGATAAAGGAAAAATGTTTTTGCCTGGATCCATGAAGATATGCCAGGAATTGATCCGAATTTCGTATGCCATGAGCTCAATATATATCCAGGCTCTAAGCCGATCAAACAATGGTGAAGAGTATTTAGCCCGAAGAAGAATACATTAATCCAAGAAGAAGTAGAAAAGTTTCAACTAGCACAGTTCATTGAAGATGTCAAGTACCCTAGTTGGTTGGCTAATGTAGTGATGGTCAAGACAAAAAATAACAAATAGTGCATGTGTTTGGATTTCCTAGATCTCAACAAGGTATGTCCAAAATATCATTTTCGTTTGGCAAGGATTAATCAATTGGTCGATGCTACAGTAGGTCATGAACTACTCAACTTTATGGATTTTTATTCTGGCTACAACCAAATTAAGACGAAACTCGAAGACAAGGAAAACACTTCCTTCATTACTAGCCGAGGAACTTATTGTTATAATGTCATGACTTTTAGGTTGAAAAACATTAGAGCTACCTATCAATGACTCGTAAATAAGGTTTTTTAGTATCAGATCAAAAAAATATGGAGGTATATGTATATGTTATGCTCACCAAGAGCAAACATCCTGCCGAGAACATTAAAGACTTAACTCAAACCTTTGATCAATTAGAAAAGCACCAGATGAAGCTCAACCTGACCAAATGCATCTTCGAAGAACATAAAAGAATATTCTTAGGGCACATTGTTAATCAAAGGGGGATAAAAGACAACCCTGACAAGATCAAAGCCTTGCTTGAAATGCATTTCCCGACTAATAAAAAAGAAGTGCAAAAGCTGATGGGAAGAGTAGATGCGTTGAAACGCTTTATCTCCCAATCTAATAAGAAGTGTCTTCCATTATTCAAGGTGCTTAGAAATATATTTGAGTGGAATGACGAATGTGATAAGGCCTTCTTAGAAATAAAGAAATATTTAGGTTCTCCCCCACTTCTTTATCGACCAGTTCTGGGAGAAAAACTATATTTATATTTAGCTGTTTTAGAGTCAGTTGTTAGTTCAACTTTGATGTGACTTGATAATGGGGTTCGGATGTCAGTATATTATACATGAAAGGCACTCCGAGGAGATAATATTTGATATCCTCTCTTGGAAAAGTAAGCCCTAACTCTTATTAAAGCATCTGGGAGAATGAGGCTATATTTACAAGCCCACACCGTCGTTGTCTATACAGATTTATCTCTGCAACAAACACTGCACAAACCTGAGAGGCCCGAAAGTTTAATGTCTTAGGCAGTGGAATTAGGAGAATATGAAATTATTTACGAACCTAGAATTTATTACTTAATTCACATATGTAGAGGAGCAAGAAAATCCACGTTTACCAGTCGAGCAAACTTCTATGAAATAGAGCATAGCTTAGAAGCAAACAGAGGGTGCGATCGGTCAACCTGAGTCGTCTGCTGGTCAAGAAAAATTATAATAAATCTAGAAGATATATAATCATGGAGTACTGATGGAGGAGGATTTCTTTGAAGACATTCCAACTTAGCAGTTGTGTTATAGATGGGTCCTTATGTGCTACTGAAAGTGGAACAGACCTCATCATTAACACTCCTGATAACTTAGATGTGGAATATTATCTAAGATTCCAATTCAAGGCTTCCAATATTGAGGCTGAATATGAAATCCTGATCACAAGACTGGAATTAACTTCATTATTGGGTGCCGACCAGGTATTGGTATACAATGATTCCCAATTGATTGGTCGTCAGATGCAATAGATTTATAGTGTCAAAAGAGAAACCATGATGAGATATCAATAAAAAGCAATGGAAGTTATCTCTCTAATCATGTTAGTCAAAATTGTAAGGATTCCCAGACTTGATAATGCCCACACAGATGCTCTTATTTGTCTTTCTTTAGAAACTCTAATAGAACTTAAACGAACAATCCTATTAGAGATTCTTACCCATAGAAGCATCGATGGGATGGAAATCAATGTCATATTTGTAGAGTTATGACCTTCCTGGATGGACCCTATTAGAGAATACATCGAGTGAGGAACACTACCATTTGACCAAAAGAAAGACATGAAGATGAGGTACAAAGTTGTTAATTATGTGATAGAAAAATATGTCCTATAAAGATGAGGATACATTGTCTCCCTACTTTGTTATGTTAATCCAAATGAGGTAAATGATTTTATCAAAGAGGTCCATGAGGGTTCGTGTAGTGCACACTCAGCTGTAAGGTTCCTGAGCTAAAGAATTGCAATGCAAGGTTACTCCTGGGCGACGATGAAAGAAAATTGTATTTCTTTCACCAAGAGATGCTCCCTTTGGTGTAAAAGAATGACAATATAAGATATTGACTTAATTCAAATCAACAAATCAAAGCTCAAAGCTATTTCCACACTAATAACGTCCAAAATGTTTTCATGCTTTTTCAAGACTTTCAAGGAAGTGCAAACCCGTTTAAAGATTCTCCAACCAAACTCCCTCAGATATAAATTTTGAATAGAGGTATTCTAAATTCTCAAACTTTGGAGAATTGATGGTGAAACCTAAATGGCCCATGTTTGGCATGGATTTCTTTTTATTGCCTTTAAATTTTTCGGGGCTCTTTTAACCTCTTTGGACCTCGAATATTAAAATTCCTCCATTTTTTAGGTCCTTTTAAACGGTGGCTTTTGCGCAAACGATAGATAATTACCTCTCGCAGCCCCTCCCCGTTCTTAAACAAACATTTAGTCTCACAAAAAATGATTTTCACATGCAATCCAATCTTGTCAAGTTTATCGCATATTGAACATTGTATAGACAAAATTGAGATGGAAACACTCAAGCCAATATGTGATAGACAAGTGCAATAATCAAATATAGCCGTCCATGTGTGCAATAAAGGATATAGGAGTCAAACATGTAGGAAGATATCACTAATCACATCTCAAAAACTCCAAACAATGTAAAGCACATGGATGAAATGATGTAGCCTCTCAAATATCTATCAAACAGTCACTTGGATATATGGAATGAAGTTGTGACTTGGATATCTTAAATGCTCATCCATAAAAAGGTGCAAAAATAAAAAACAAAAATATTTTTGGATTTTATCAAAATAAAATCTTTTTGTGCTTTTCCAAAAAAATTTCTATTTTTTTTTGTATTTTTCAAAAAAATAATAAAAAGCAAACTAATGATACAATCTAGCAGTAGGAAACAGATGATATGAAAATGACAAAGCAAACTATTCTAGACACGGACCAACCCCTCAGTCAACAGTGCAAATTCCCAAAGACTTCCTAAGACACTCAAATCTAAGGGCATCTAAAGGTTTCGTGAAAATATCGACTAACTGACGGTCGGTGGGAACAAAACTCAGGGATACGACCTTCTCCACAACTAACTGACGTATGAAGTGCTCGCGTAACCTGATGTGCTTTGTGCGCGAATGTTGGAAGTGATTGTGGGATATGTGTATTGCGCTCATGTTATCACAGGAAATGATCATGGTGTCATGTGAAATCTCATAATCCTCCAACATTTGCTTCATCCACAAGAGTTGCGTGCAATAACTCCCGGTGGCAATGTACTCAGCCTCCGCAGTGGATAAAGAGATGGACTTTTGCTTCTTGCTCAACCAAGAGATAAGAGCATAACCAAAATAGAAACACCCACCAGAAGTTCTACTACAACCATCTGCATCCCCGGCCCAATCGGCATCCGAAAAGGCGGACAAAAGGCCATCGGTATCAAAGGAATACCAAATACCGTATGAGAGAGTCCCACTCATGTATTTAATAATATGGTTTAGAGGGAGAAAGTGTGACTCTTTCCGAGACGCCTGATATCGCGCACAGACTCCAACACTAAAGGCTATGTCGGGACGACTAACAGTCAAATAGAGAAGACTGCCTATCATACTCCGATACAAAGTTTGCTCTACGTCCTTGCCTGAAGTATCCTTACTAATCTTGGTAGAAGTACCCATAGGTGTACGTGCATGCTTAGCGGAGTCTAAACCAAATTTCTTCACTAGGTCTCTAGCATACTTGGATTAGGAGATGAACATCCCATCCTCTAGCTGACGAACCTGGAGACCAAGGAAGAAAGTAAGCTCACCTACCATGCTCATCTCAAACTCACTTTTCATCTCCTCCTCAAAGTGGTGAGCATGCTAGGAGCATGTGGATCCAAAGACTATGTCGTCCACATAGACCTGGGCAACCAAAATAGCACCGTCATCTCTCCTGACAAACAACGTCACATTAACTCCCCCTCTCTTGAAGCCACGGGCTAAGAGATAGGAAGTAAGCCTCTCGTACCAAGCACGGGGTGCTTGCTTCAAACCATATAAGGCTTTCCTCAGATAGTAAACGTGATCTAGATGCTTAGGGTCTTCAAACCCTTTTGGTTGTTCCACATAAACCTCCTCCTATATAATGCCTTTCAGAAAGGCACTCTTGACATCCATATGATATAACTTGAAGTGAAGATGACATACGATGGCGAGTAGTAAGCGGACGGACTCAAGCCTCGCAACAGGAGAAAATGTCTTCCCAAAGTCTACACCCTCTATCTGTGTGTAGCCTTGAGCGACCAACCTAGCTTTATTTCTAGTTATGGTACCATTTTTATCCATTTTATTCTTGAAAATCCTCCTGGTACCTATCACATTAGTATCATAGGTCGGGGGACAAGTTCCCAGACATTGTTCTTTTTAAACTGAAGCAACTCATCCTGCATGGTAGATATCCAGTGTTCATCCTTGAGTGCTTCTTTGATTCTTGGGCTCGACTTTGGACGTGTAGCAAAGATGACTAACAACGTTTTTTGGTTGAGCACGAGTCTTAACCCCTAAAATGGGATCGCTAATAATGGCTAAAGGATCATGACTCTTGCGAACCCAAGCAGGTGTGTTCCCTAAAACAGGAATAGGGTCCACAGAGTCTTGGTGAGGGACAAGTAAGTCACTCCAAGAGAAGTCCTCATCCTCACACTGTAGGTTATGATCAATAGACACCGAAGTTTCTTCATCTTGCACGATGACGTTTATTGATTCCATAACCTTAGAGATCTTTAGGTTAAAAACTCGTTACCTTCTTCTATTCGATGAATATCCTAGCAATATTCCCTCGTCGCTCCGGGAGCCAAACTTTCTTAATTTCTCTCTATCCTGTAGGATGTAGCATTTACTCCTAAAGACACGAAATATGCAAGGTTAGGTTTCTTGCCTGTCCACAATTCATAAGGCATTTTAAGTGTGTGTGTGGACGTAGGTAAACCATATTCACCGTGTGGCATGCATTAGACACTGCCTCTGCCCAAAATCTCTTAGAGACCTTACGACCTAGAAGCATAGACCTAGCCATTTCCTAGATCTTTCTATTCTTTCTCTCAACAATCCGATTTTGCTGAGGAGTTCTCACAGCAGAAAACTCATGTTTGATCCCAAGGCTATCACAGTATAGATCTACCTTTGCTTCTGTGAATTCAGTGCCATTGTCACTACGTATTCTATTAATAGTGACACCGTGTTGATTTTACAGGACACGGCACTTGGTCGTTAAAAACTCTACAGCATCGGATTTTTCTCTCAGAAAACCTACAATAGAATATCTAGAGAAATCGTCCACCAACACTAGAATGTATCTCTTACCACCCAGACTCTCCATACGAGTAGGACCCATAAGATCCATGTGAATCAACTCAAGAACACGGGAGGTGGTAATGGAATGCAACTTCCTATGAGGACTACGAATTTGCTTTCCCAATTGACAGGGTCCACAAACCGTGGAAGTTGGCTTTCCAAGCGATGGTAAGCCACGTACTAGGTCCTTTTTAATTAAACGAGATAATTCTCTAACGTTCACGTGACCTAGACGTTGGTGCCACAGATCCATAGGAGAGATCGTGGCGCTGTTTCAAACAAGTGAGGATGTGGGCTCAGTCCCATAGAAGTTATCCTCTGTCCTCACCCCTTGCACTAAAAGTTTCCCGACTTGATTATAGACCTTGCAAGCTTCCCGGCCAAACTTTACTGCAAAGTCATTGTCGCACAGCTGGCTAATGCTGAGAAGGTTTACTTTCAATCCTTTGACGTATAAGACATTTTCTAGATTAGGTAATCCTAGTAACTCTACTGTACCTCGTCCTACAATGCTAGACTTACTCCCATCTCCAAAGTTAACTCTCCCATCATCATAATCCTCAAGGTGAGTAAAAAGAGAGACATCACCTGCACTGTCAAAATACCACTGTGAGGTATTATGTGCCTTGAGAGCAACATGAACAACTAGGGCCTTTTATCTTTCTTAGGTACCCAAGAGAAGATTACCTTTTGTTTTCCCTTGTTGTTGTTGGTTTTAGCCGGGATACGAGAAGCATTCACAGACGGCAAAGACATCCGTCGAAATTCTTCCATCAAACTCTGTGATGTGGCAGCTAAAAACTTAACTTGCTCTCTCATACTGGCAAGATCATCAGTATGATGTGGTGGAGCACTAGTACGTCGGGTCCGAACCAAATTATAGCAAAACTCCCTGAGGTGGCCATTTCTTTTGCAATGGGAGCAAAGAGCACAGTATTAGGCGAACCTCGGTTTTCTTTTCTTGATCGAACTCTCCTTCTTGGTTTTTGATAATGGCCATATGTAGTCGTGGTATACTCAGGAATTGGTCCAGGTGCAATTTGGGACGTGGAGGCACCATCAAAACCTATTCCCTGCCTATCACTAAAATCTAAAGTTGGACCGAGGAGCATCTTTCCCATCTTCCTAGATCTGTCCTCGATTTAAACCTTGACTTCCCGAGCTCTCTAAAGGTCATGAGTAAGCTGGAAAATATGGGCTTCAAGTTTCTTTCGAGTCTCCAGGGAGGAATGGATCTCACTCGTAAGGCTAGCCACTTATAAAGACAAGTTCGCTTTCTCTTTCTCAAAACAACTCTCTCTCTCTAAACAAACTGTCTTTCTTAACACAAGCAGACTCTCTCTCTCTCTCTCTCTCTCTCTCTCTCACACATAGCGTTGCAGGTGGAGGACTCTTTCTCTCTCGCTTCTTCTAGATCTTCTTCTAATGCAGTGATCCTAAGAACTAACGCTTTATTTTGCTTTTTAATTTTTAATGATTCATTATATAACTCAGTGTAGGCGCGTTGAAGATTACTCTCTCTCTCACTTCCGTCTTCCTCCACCTCACTCACATCGCTCTCACTATCGAGGTGTCCCTGTGAATCAGCATCCTCATCGTCGTAAGGTGCACTAGGAGTACTCACATGACTATCCATGAACGCGGTGAAGTTACGCTCATGCGGTGACTCATCTCCCGAGTCCACCGACTCGATATCACTATCGTCACTAAGGGTAGCAATTAGGATAGCTTTTCCCTTTTCTCTATTAAGACGAGTGGCACAATCAAACGCTCTGTGGCCCTTACCGTCGCACTCAAAACATCTCTCACTGTCTTTCTTAGGGGGTTCTTTGAAATCTTTCTTTTCAAACTTATTTTTCTGAAAATTCTTTTTATCTTTGAAATTCCCACTTTTCTTAAATTTAAGAATTTTCTTGAAATTTTTAGCAAATAAGGCCAAATCATCTAAGTCAAACTCACACTCAGAATCAGACGTTACTATCTCTTTATTTCTAAATGACTCAACACTCTTTCTTCCCGACCCCTCACTTTTTCTCTCTTGGGCATTAAGTGCAATTCCCTTATCTTTAGACTTGACAGATTTAGGAAACATGTCAATTTCATAAGTTTGCAAGTCTCTTACAAGTTCTTCCAATTTTAGAGTATTTAAATTACCCATAGAATTTAGCACAGTGACTTTAGGGATAAAACTCTTAGGCAATGATCTAAGAATATTTTTCACAACTCTAGAATTAGGAATTTGTTCACCAAGATTAAAGCTAGTATTAACAATATCAGACAACCTAGCATAAAATTCATCAAAACATTCAGTTTCAATCATGGTGATGGTTTCAAATTGAGTTGTTAAATTCTGCAATTTAGATTCTTTCACAGCATTGGTTCCTTCATGGGTAAGTTATAAAATATCCCATGCCTCTTTTGATGTGGTGCACGTCATGATACGCTGGAACTCATCACGGGTGATGGATCCGGAAATAGCACTTAAACCCTTAGAGTTAAAAGATGACCATTTAAATTCTTCTTCAGTCCAAGAAGTGACAAGTTTTAAACTGGTCACATTTTCAACAGTGACGGAGGGAGGTGTCCACCCTCTTTCAACTAAAATCCAAACACGTTCATCTATGGCCTTTAAAGCATACCTCATGCGGGCTTTCCAATATGCATAGTTATTTCAGTCAAAACTGGCATTTTATTATATGATTCTCCATCAAACACGCACTTTTTCAAAAATCAATTTTTTAGAAATTTGATATCTTAGAAAAATTTTGCGAAAAATTAGGAATACGCAATAAAATGGCGTAACTTGCTCGGATACCAATTTGAAACAGTATGTGCTTGTGTTCAAATAAGAAATAATATAATTAAATTCAGTTTAACTCAAACAAACCCTAAACATGCAACTAGGTGTGATTGAAACAAGATAAGATCATGCCATAGTTATTCAAGCACACACAAGTGAGGAAAATCCCCCAAAGGGGCAAAACCATTTATTTCCATTATAATATTATAACGTATAATTTCGGATTACAATGAAAATATAAGTGACTAAGAATTACCCTCAGGTGTCGGATTCTGTAGTCGGCGGATGGAGATATCCTTTTCTAGTAGGGCAGCAATAAAGAAGAAGAGCGGTCTTCTTCACAAGGGTTGAACAGCAAAGGATTGTGTTCTAGGGTTACAAACAGATTCACAAATGTATGAAAGGTTGTGTGAATAAAAAAAACTAGAGTCTTTGGACTCAACAGGTGAAGACTTAGAGTTTTTTGTACTCTGAAAATCATGTAGAAGTCTTGCTAAACCAACTCCTCGTAGTGGGATTAAATAAGAAGTCCAGGGCTTTAAAAATTTGAACAAGATCTGTTCAAGTTTATCCAGGGCGAACCGGTCCAGATCTGAGGCGGATCGGTCCTGGTAGGCGGATCGATTCTTTTTATTTTTGGCTTTATCGGTTCCCTATCGGTTTGGGGTGTACTGGCTTTTCATCAAGCGGATCGGTTCGGTACAAGGGCGGACCGGTCCGCAGGCGGATCGGTTCTTTTTCTCTGGGCAGACCGGTCCGACCTGCCAGACTTTTGGTTCATCCTCTTCTTTGATATTCGAATCCGTTGATGACGATATGAATCTTGAATTTCTTCAATGGTGTAACGGCGTACGACATAACAATAATATATGATGGACAAAATGTCCTTACAAATTCTTCAACATAGTTGGTTCTCACGTTTGTGTTCATTTTGGCCATGAACACCACTTGGTTCCATGAATATTTTAGAGAATATACCTTTCATTATTCTCATAGAAGTGGCCCCCTTCTTACTCACGTAGGTGACTTCCATAAAGAGTATCCTGCAATACCCCACTTAGACGTACTAAGATATAAATGTCATTAAAAGAATAACTTATCCTACTTTCGCGGCAGATGTGCACTGTCTCATCTTTAGAATGGATATGATTAAATATCCTCCAGTGCTTACTGAATACAACGTAGTTCGGTTTGCCCATTGAACCTAGATCTTGGGATCTCCAGTCAGCTAGGTTGGGTTTCCACTATATTAATTCTTATTTATTTATAGGCTTTAGACCCATTCCTCTCGATGATCTTTCAACTTGCTCTCAGTTTAAACCTTTCGTTAGTGGATCCGATATGTTATCTTTTGACTTTACATAGTCAATTGAGATAATTCCATTTGAGAGAAGTTGTCTAACGGTATTGTGTCGAATACTAATATGTCGTGACTTTTCGTTATACATGTGATTTTGTGCCCTTCCAATCGTTGATTGACTGTCGCAATGTATACAAATTGCGGGCACGGTTTTAGACCAATTTGGAACATCCTCTAAGAAATTTTGAACCCATTCAGCTTCTTCTCCAGCTTTGTCCAGTGCAATGAATTCAGATTCCATTGTCTATCTAGAAGTGCACGTTTGTTTTGAGGATTCCCAAGATACGGCTGCACCTCCAAGGGTAAACACATACCCACTCGTAGACTTAGAGTCTTTTATATCGGATATCCAATTTGCATCGCAATGTCCTTCAAGAATAGCTGGATATTTTGAGTAGTGAAGTCCATAGTTTTGAGTATATTTTAAATAACCCAAAACTCTCAATATTGCATTCCAGTGATCTCTTCTTGGATTACTCGTAAATCGGCTTAGCTTACTTATTGAGTATGCTATGCCCGGTCGCGTACAGTTCATGATATACATTAAACTTCCGATAATACGAGAATATTCTAGTTGAGATATGCTTTCACCATTATTTCTTGCTAGATGTAAATTTACATCTACATGTGTCTTTATAGGACTAATATCATACTTCTTGAATTTTCCAAGTACTTTCTCAATATAATGAGATTGAGATAATATAAGTCCATCCGATGTTCTAAAACTTTTAATTCCTAATATAACATCGACGATTCCCAACTCTTTCATGTCAAATCTACTACTCAACATTTGTTTTGTAGTTTTGACAATTTCCAAGTTACTACCCATGATAAGCATATCATCAACATAGAGGCACACAATGACATATCCATTTTGAATGTATTTAAAGTAAACACATTTAACGCATTCATTAATTTTGAAACCATTTGATAACATTGCATTATCAAATTTTTCATGCCATTGCTTAGGTGCTTGTTTTAATCCATATAGTGATTTAACAAGCTTACATACTTTTTCTTCTTGTCCACGAGCTTTGAACCTTTCAGGTTGCTCCATATAAATTTTCGCATCTATTTCACCATTTAAGAATGCGCTCTTTACATCCATTTGATGTATTTCAAGTCCATTAATAGCAACTATTGCTATCAACATCCGAATGGATGTTATTCTTGTTACCGATGAATATGTGTCGAAGTAATCCAAACCTTCCTTTTTCCTATAGCCTTTAGCTGCAAGTCTAGCTTTATATTTATCAATTGATCCATCGGCCTTCAATTTATTTTTGAAGATCCATTTATAACCTAACAGTTTTGAACCTGGTGGAAGATCCACTAGCTCCCATGTATGATTTTATAATATGGATTCAATTTCATTATTAATTACTTCTTTCCAATTGGAAGCATCGGGTAAGGATATGGCTTATTTATATGATTGAGGTTAATTTTCTAGCAAATATGTTAGAAAATTCGGACGGAAAGAAGTAGAGGTTTTTGCTCTTTTACTGCGTCTTGGTTCATCCTCTATTGATTCAATAGGTTGATGAGTACCACTTGTAGTAGCTTGATTTTTCCTTTTAGAAGGACCAGATTCTCGAGTCATGTTATATGGGAATTCATTTTCAAAAAATGAAGCGTCCCTCAATTCAATAACCGTATTTACATGAATATCCGAAATCTCAGATTTACAAACTAAAAATCGATATGCACTGCTATTAGTACCATAACCGATGAATACACAATCCATGGTTTTTGGACCTATTCTTACCTTTTTAGGTTTAGGAACCATCACTTTGGCTAAGCACCCCCACACTCGTAAATATTTGTAGGAAGGTCTTCGACCTTTCCATAATTCATAAGGTATCTTGTGAGTCTTCTTATGAGGTACTTTATTGAGAATGTAATTAACAGAAAGTAAGGCTCCCCCCCCCACAAATTTTGTGGAGCTCCTTAACTTAATAACATTGAGTTCATCATCTCTTTCAAAGTACAATTTTTGCATTCATCAACACCATTCGATTGAGGAGAATAAGGGGTTGTTGTTTGATGAATAATCCCATTTTCAGAACAAAATTTCTCAAATGGATATTCATATTCACCTCCTCTATCACTCCTAATAGCCTTTGTCGTTTTGCTTAATTGATTCTCAACTTCATTCTTATATTATTTAAATGCATTAATAGCATCATCTTTACTATGTAACAAATATACATAGCAATATTTTGTGCAATCGTCAATAAAAGTAATAAAATACTTTTTCCCACCTCTAGTTTGAACAAATTTTAAATCACAAATATCGGTGTGAATTAAATCTAAAGGTTCAGTTATCCTTTCAATAGAATGGAAAGGTAATCTAGCTAATTTAGATTGCACACAAATTTTACATTTATGATTTTTATCAATATTAAATTTTGGCAAAAATTCCAAGTTAATTAATCTACGCAATGTATCAAAATTAACATGTCCTAATCTAGCATGCCAAATATTATATGACTCAATCAAGTAAGAAAAACTAGTAATTTCATTCATCGAAACAGATGTTTTTGGGGTTACAGTAATAACATTGACTTTAAAGAGCCCCTCATTTAGGTAGCCCTTTCCTACATATATGTCATTCTTAGACAACACAAAGCGATCAGACACAAACACAAGCTTGAAACCATTTTTAGTCAGGAGAGATCAAGAAATCATATTCTTTCGGATATCAAGCACATGAAGAACATTGGTGAGAGTAAGTTCCTTTCCAGAAGTCATTTTTAAAACAATCTTTCCTTGTCCCAACACCTTAGAAGTGGAAGAATTTTCCATAAAGAGGTTCTCCTAATTTTCAAAGGCCTGGAGAACATCCATTTGTTTGCACAAATGTGTCGTGTGGCTCCAGTGTCCACCCACCATTCCTTCGTATTTCCAACCAAGTTACATTCAGAAACCACGGCAAAAAGATTCATATCCGCCAAATCATTGGCGATATTCTCACCCTTAGTTACATTTGCTTGAGGATTGTTTCGATTTTTCTTCTTAGGCTTACGACATTCGCTTGAGCGGTGTCCAAGTTTACCACAGTTGTAGCATTTGCCTTTGAACTTCTTCTTGTTATGTTTGGAAATGCCTTGCCCATCATACTTCCGTTTGTTCTTCTTAGGACCTTCAACAACATGGACCTTCATTTTTATTGGATTCTTTCCACTTTTCTTTTGAGACTCACGGTTATCTTCTTCGATTCTCAGCCTGACCACCAACTCTTCCACATTCATCTCCTTTCGCTTGTGTTTGTGATAATTTTTTAATAAAGTCCAAGATGGTGACAACTTTTCTATAATTGCAGCAACTTGGAAAGTTTCACTAAGTGACATTCCTTCAGCATGAATGTCGTGGAGGATCACTTGGAGTTCTTGCACTTGCGAGATCACAGATTTAGAATCAACCATTTTGAAGTCCAGAAAATGCCCGACGATAAATTTCTTCATCCTAGCATCTTCACTTTTATACTTCTTTTCCAAAGAATTCCATGATTCCTTAGATCTTTTGATCGTGCAATAGACATGGTACAATGTCTTGTCCAAGTAAGCCAGAATATAATTCCGGCATAGGTAGTCTGAATGCTTCCAAGCATCAACATCAGCAACCTTTTCAGAGTCATCTCCCTCTTGAATTGAGGGGCAATCTTCTTATACAAACCTACCCAGTTGGCAGGTAGTGAGATAGAAGTACGTTTGTCCTTGCCAACGTTTGAAGTCATCCCTAATGAACTTTTTCGATTTCTCCCCGTGTGGCATAGATACAGGTGCAATCACATTTGTGTTGGTGACAATCACTTTAGTAGGAATAGTATTCGTACTTTGTGATTCCATTTCTATTACAAAAACAGAATTTTTATCAATGATAAAATTCATATATAATGAATTAATCAAAACAGAATACAAAATTTTGTGCACCAATTTCCTCCAAATATAATTCAGAATAAATGAATTCCAAAAGAATTTCAAATAAAATTCAGAATTAAACTATAATATAAACAGAAGTTTATACACAATAAAATTTGTATCACACTTATTTTTAATAATAAAAGGAATTTCGTACAAAACAGAATTATAATTTTAAGATTTATTTTTTTTACATAAACAGATTTTAACAAAATTCACAAATAAAATTTTATTTTCTAAAACAGAATATAAAAACAGTATAGAAATTAATTTATGTACCAAAACTGTTTTATTAATTTCTGCAATAAAGCAATAATTTAATTCAATTTTTCTGTCAAAACAGATTTATTTTCAACAAATAAATTTTTGTAATAAAAAAATTTATCTACACTACAAAACAGTAGAACAAAATAAATTTGCCTTAAGATTGTTATGTCTACAATTTATTAAAAACAATTGTACAGAATTATAAATTATAATATAATTACAGAAATAAAGCGAAATTACAGAAATTAACATTTGCTTGAATTTGCAGAAACAATAACACAATTAAAGATAAATTCGAGCCCTGAAGAACAGTCTCCTTAAGGCAAATGTATTCCCTCCAATGTGCTCAAAGGTTATTGAATAATTGTCTCCCAAGATAGAACAGATTTCCCGAATTATGATATGCAGAAATGAAGAAAACACATTTTCAAAATTTTTCAGGAGGGTTAATTTTTCAATTGTTAAAACAGGAGGGAAAGGTTTGTATTTATAGCTTTTGTGTTGAGTGTTGGAACAGTCAATCGAAATTAACTGTCAAAAACAGTTAATCTGTTAACTGTTGACCTTTGGCATTAACTGTCAAGTAGTTAATTAATTAATTCAGCGCAAAAACCCAAGCCCAAGCCCACCCAACACATTCTTAGTGTAGGTCATCTCCCCTTAAAAGAGTTGGGATACCCCAAGGCATCCAAGCCTTAGTCCATACTTGGAGTGTTATTAACTCATCAATTTTTCACTACTCTTCCAATGTGGGACAAGAGTTACAACATACCCAATTCATTAATTTTCATTGCTTTGTGAGTCACTTTAAGGACATATTTATCATTCATAACTTATTGAAATTGGACCTATGAATATACTATGTTAATCTCCTTGCGGAGGTGAATGCGTTCGAATATGGTCCCACAATTTTTGTAGTGGACAACTCTAATTTTCCAGCAAATATTACTTTATTCAAATTAGTAATTTTTGAATTGTAACTACTCCCACTTATATTTTTTATCTTGGGGTGATACACTACTTAATTCATGAATATTATTTTATAATAAAAACACATATCAGAATGCAAACGCAAAAATTGTAAAAATATCGTTGAATAATATAAACATTTTTCTGAAATTAATAATCATTCTTTGAAATTCTTTGAAACCCATTCATTCACGACAGTACACAAGCAAATGAGTATAAATTACCAACCGTCTGATAAATGTATTAATTCAGAAGTTTGAGCTCTCTCTCTCAGCTATAGAAATATCCGGACAACAGTTGGACAGTTAAGAATGATGGTCAATTGTGTATGTAGTGGATGGTTCAAAATGTAGCGGTGTTCTGAAATAGTTATTAGCTAGTGGCAGTGTTGGCAGTTAGCATAGGCTTAATGGAGTTCTATCTCCCATCTTATATTGATATTGCTGTATAAATAGATGTAGTACACTGAATGAAGATACAATGAAATTCCTACTGTTTATTTCTTCAGCTTCTTTACCATCTCGAGTGTTTTGCTAGAAAGCAACTTGTTCTTTTCACATAAATTCTTGATGAAATCCAAAGTTATAATGAAAACATGTAGGGTGAGTTTGTTTGTTAAAAAAGAAAAGAAAAGAAAAAGTGAAGAAAAATAATTTTCTTGCATTTTTTGTTGCGTTTGGTTAGCAGGAAAGTTGTGGGAAAGTGCTCCTAAAACATTTCTGTAAGAAAAACTTTCCCACAAAACACATCCTACCAAAGACCTAGGATTTTTCAAAAAAGTTCAAGGAAACTTGTTATATTACCATATAAATTATTATTACTATTATTTTTATTTTTACTTTTATTATTATTATTATTATTATTATTATTATTATTATTATTATTATTATTATTATTAGCACGGACACGGATATGGGTGTCCTTCCCGACACGACACGGACACGCTAACACGACAAATCCAAAAAAATTAGGATACAACACGGCGAAAAATAAATATATTGAAAATTATATATATATATATATATATATATATATATATATATATATATATATATATATAGCACGGACACAGAAATGGGTGTCGTGTCCGACACGACACGAACACGCTGACACGATAAATCTAAAAAAATTAGAATACGACATGGTAGAGACATGGCGAAAAATAAATATATTGAAAATTATACGTACATACATACTTTATATATATACTAGGGTATGCCCGTGCCTGAAATCACGCTGATAATTTTGAAAAGGATAAAGTTGTGTAAATTTAATAGTGTTCAATCTTGTATAATTAAGTCAAAATTATTTTACAACATATAAGCGTAAACAATTTAAACTATGTTTATAGAACTATACACCTCATTTAAGAAAAAAAATAGTCCAACAACAATACAATTAGTCTGTCCCGAACCTCGTGATAATTGTAAACTACTATAAAACACAAATAATTGCAAACAAATTAAAAAAATGAGCATAATTTCCTTTCTTTATAGAATGATTCACCTTGTTTAAGAAATAAAAACAATTCACATCAATGCAAATAATATGTCATGGACTATGCATATACAACATCATAACCATCAAATACTATCAAAAAAAAATTTAAAACACTAATGTGTAGACATTTTAGAAATTTGGGCTAAAGTATCCTTTGTTTATAAGACTTATGTGTTGTATGTTTCGTTATTGTATGCTTTCATTGTAAGCCGAGAAAGTCTTTTTTCTCCTCGTATTAATTAAAGTGAGGTCCTATTTTCTTCTTTAAAAAAAATAAACATCATGGATTTAATCAATTCATGACAATAATACAAATACATAAGTTATTCTAGATAACTTACTGCTAGTTTAAAGAAAAAACAACACATTTGTTTATGAATAACTACAAATAAAAAAATTGATTGCCATGTATTTTGCTCTTTTAAAGGAATTAATGAAAATGACAAATTTGATTATATATTCTCATCATTCAAGTATAGATACTGTGGAAAAACTTCAATATTTTCCATCTTCTAAATTAGTTCAAGAACGTCAAGACTATCTTCTATACTGTTGAAAATCTACTATATAAATATATTTGAAGCATAACATTTGATTCACTATTACTAAATGCAGACTCTAGCTCCCCACGACGATGACATAGCTGGACCAAAGAGAAAGAATATGAATCAATATTTTTAGAAACATAACATCAAGAATAAATAATACACATGTTAATCAATAACATATCATGATCCCGTGATAATTTATTATTATAATTTAACTGAAAACTAAACAATAAGGGAAGCTTGGCAGTGGTGGATTGAAATTTTGTCTAACAGTACATAAACCCTTGTATTTGGTATAATAGTTCATATTCTAAGTATGAATTGCTCAGTTCACATTCTAGCTGGAATAACAGTTCATATAGCAGCAGTTTATATTCTAAGTTAATTGTAGTCTTTCCTCATGACCTAGCATACACAGACACTTCAAAACCAAAACATTTAACATTATAAGTAACTACATCAATTTCAAACAATAATTAAAAAGGTGAAAAATAAAAGCATCATCATCAGTGTCAAGAAGAAGAAGATGCTTCTGCTTCAAGCGTTGTCGAAGAGAACCCACGGTCTCTGAAGCAGCCCCTTGGCCTTAAACCCCCACAAATAGAAAGAAGATATTAAAGTTTAAAAAACAAATATGAAAAACCAATTCGTATGAACTCATATTTCTATAGAAAAAAACAAAACACTAAGCTTAAAACCCACAAAAAAAGTAACAACCGAGTCACTATTCAAAAGTATATAATGGAAAATAGAGAATACATGAGTGAATCAGTTATACACTAACTGTTGAAATGTCAATTTGTCTTACATAAGGCAGGACTTGAAGAAAATTAAAAATAATGAAATGAACTCAAAGTTGAGCTATCAAGTCTAATAGATCTAGAGATTTCTCTTGGAATGTCTTCCATGTGGATTCAAAAATATGATCTTGTATGGTTAATCCCTTACTTTGATAATTGAAGAGCTACTTTGTTGACTTCTTTGGAGCACAGAAAAATATTTGAAAAAAATATTTGAATTACTTTTATACCAGAACAATTATGCTTTAGACTCCCTCTAGGAGGCTTCTTCCAATGCATAGATTGAGAGAAATTTCTACTGTTATTACTTTGCTTGATGTTGAATAATTCCAAAATTAATTGATCAACTGATTTCTCATCATATTTAAATGAAAATCCTTGAGAAAGTTCTGAAATTCTATGAATAATGTTGAGTGATTGTTGATGTTTTCATTAAAATGCCCTCATATAATGCACTTCCAAAGATGCACTTCCACTCATTTCTCCAGGAGGCTTCTTCCAATGATTGTTGATTGTTGAAAATCAACTGTTCAGAAACAGAGTATGAAAAACAACTGAAACTTTTAGACACAACACTACCTATAATGCACTTAAAATTTTAGCAAAATAATGAGTAGTTTGTTGTAATTAACTGTCGAGAAGTGCAAGCTGGATTTTCATGTAAAACATTATCAACCACTCTACAATGTACTCATTATGGCTTCTGTTCATTCCGAGGAAAAAGTTTGCAAAATAAATAGAATTAATGGTTTCTTCAGTTAATGAATCAAAATAACCATCCAAAAAAATTGTAGAAACTGATAAACAAAATTATTGTGACCACCACAATCTATTAAGGGAAAAACAAACTTACTCTATATTGTGATTTTGAAAACACAAACTAAAAATTCTAATATGAACAATAGGAAATGTGGGGTAAGGAAAAGGTAGACAGATTCAAGGAACGCACCTGATACCCTTTAACTATTGATGCAAAAGAGCACTCCTCACCATAACTCTTCGGTTCGGATCTATCCAGAGTATTTTTTATAAGGATATCCAGACCAGTCGAGGACACATTTAAAAGGTAGATTTAAATTCAGATAGAGAAGTCCAGGGCAGGTCTCCTCATTTGAAGTGCCCATAAATCTAAAAATTGTGAACAATTCATAAATCTCAAAATCCCCCGAAAACCAAGGATGTTGATTCACCATCACAACAAATATACAACTAATTGACCTCACGTTGAAAGGTGTAGAATTTTTCTCCAATGTTTATACATGCACACACCCACAAATCCCTGCTACATAAACCTATAAAAATAAAGAAGGCGTGTCACTCCCATATTAAAGTATAAAGAAACCAAACCATAAAGCCCCGCTGAATTTGGTCTTAATTCTTTGGCACCATCCATGTTGCAACTCATCACTGTTGATATGGAAATCAAAGTAAACATGCGTCCCCTGCTCATAATTATCAGTGCTGACTTTGGGCTCCTCGTGATGATGAAACCACGTGTTGTACTTCTTATTGTATCTCCAGGATTGCTTTTTTAACTTTTTCCCAGCCAGATATTGCTAATAGGTATTCTATTGATGGTAAAACGCAAAGAAAAGGGTATCGGTGCCAAAATTATCAGCTCCAAGTCTTTCCCCAAAGGCATGATTATTCACAATCTGATCAAATATAATCATACAAAAAATATTATATAGATGTTCCATAACCACACAATCTGATCACTTCAAGAAGGTCCTTAAATGCTCCTCAAATTTATATGTTGTTTAGTTCTTTAGAAATATTATCTCCAATTCATATTTCCCAATCAAAATTCACAAATTTTGTGGAATCACTTTTTCAGTTTTAACCTCCAAACTTTATTAACGCATAGATTACATTAACTAACTTTGAGATTGTACGCCTTAGGTAATGTTGACTTCCATGATATTTTATCGTAATAGAAAACTATACCCATAATGTGAAATCCATGGTCAAATTAATTTCTTAGATGCACTCATGCAATTGTAAGAATATGAAAGAATGGGGATTGACAAAATGTGGTCTAATGCCATATTTTAATTAAGATAAAATATAGAAAAGTGAATATATAGATAAGACACGGGAAAAAACTGATTGACTTATATATAACATATGACTTCTAAAAGAACATCATATCTGTTATAGAACACGTGATAGATAACATCTCAATGTCCAAAAAGAGCCATGGAACTACAACTTAAAATGAACTCACTAATAAAGTATTTGTTGTATACATTACCTTTAACTTTTTCTCTGAACCACCATAGTATTCACATGCTTACGCCAAGAAAAAATGGAATAACAACTGCAATGGTTATAACTGCTTGTTTGGATATTCTGATTTCTCCTCCTACAAATGAAAATAAATATGCGAGTAAATAAATTAAAGAGACTAAAATTTTAGGAAGAAGGGTATAAATACAATTTCTTAGTTTAAGTTTCTGAAAGACTTTATATGTATTCTTTTTTTAGGACTATAGCAGATATGATGTTCTTTTAGCCGAAGGGTATAAATACAATTTTTCAGTTTAACTTTTAGCTATAGCAGGCTAATTCTTAAATCCCACAAAATATCCTAATAAATAATTCCCTCTAATCGAATGCATGAGGCCTTATATTCGCTATTGGATGTAAAGAAGACTGTCGTTGTTGTCCTGCATCAGTATGAGCTGAAATGTCTTGATTAAGCGTTGCTCTTGTTTGAGTTGGCCTGAAAAATACGTTCGCTGTAATTAACCACATATACATCGGCTGCATCGGCACAATTGTGCTTGGAATTCAGTAATGCTTTGAATCTAACTTCAAACCATATAATGTTACATTGGGGAAGGTTCGTGAACACCGTGATGTGAATATTTATGGGGAAGGTTTAGAGGAAAACCAGAGTAAAATTTCCATTAATTCAGCAGCTGTAGAATTGCAAAGCAAGTAGAAATGAAATGAATATGGTGGCAGTACTTGTTACCCAATTCAGCAGCTGACTGAAATGGTCTTAGCAGGACCTAAATACTTGTTGCCCCATTTTTCTCTGGCCCTCAATAAATGACTATACTGACTGAAATGGGATCACCTAATCACCTGTACAACCGATGTTCTTTTTGTGAGAGACAAAGAACAAATTCTGCTAAGGAAAAAATTCAACTAAGGACTATAGTCCCAATTCATATAATTCATTATAAAAATTCTACTAAGGAAAAACAGTGGGTAAATAGAAAGCTGGTAACCTAAGAAATTTAGTGGATTTAATTACACTATGTTAACATACTCTAAATAGACGTGAGTGTACTTTCAAACATCAAACTTGTTGTCAATACTTACGCAAGCTAAGGGTGATTGTATTTTTAAATCGTCTTGATGGTGAGAAGATATGCATCAATTGCAATGACTGATTGGGTCGGGATTATCTCACCCGAGGAAGTGGCTGACCGTGCTGTATGGCTTACATTGCTTACTGAACAATATGTGAGCGGTAATTTTTTTACTGAGACGCGAGATAAATTTCTAAACCAATTCGATTGAAGAGTGTCATGCTGTGTTTGAGTTCCATTGTAACACCAGAGAAAGTGTACCACTGTAAGAAGCTAGAGAATGTGGTCTTTCCAGATTCCTCCTCTTGCAACCGCTTGGAAAGATGAAAATTAGAATGTTCTTGCCTTTCCTCGACAAATATGGAAGGCATTTTAACTCCGCATAGCAGACACTTGTAGTCATCCACCCACAAAAATGTGTATTTTGATGAAGTTCCTATATGGAGATTGGGTCCTCTAATTCACTTGATGATATAGGCCAGCATAGTAGAACAGATGTAGAAGATTTGGTGTCCATTGGTTTTGATAGGCAGATAACACTTTCTTTACCCGGATCATCATCATCAAAATCACTATCAACTAAATTCCCAATCCCATAAATCTCCTACAAATCATACCTCAATAAGAAATCATGAGTAAAAAAAGTGGTGAGTTAGACACACCTACACAAACGATCAATATTACACACAAACCAAAAAAATATTCAGTTATATTTTTCAAAATGAATCATCTATGAAAAAAGGACTTAGCAGGACCTAAAATTGCGTACATATGATGGCGAACGAAGAATGAAAACAAAAAGATGAAAAGATTCACAAAATGTAAAACAAAACCTCGTTCAAGACAAATATAAACCTAGTATATATCATAATGTTCAACAAACACTTGTTCACAACAATAATAAATCCAAAGATTCACAAAATTAATGGAATTCTCACTTTGGAATTTTGTCAAATACTTAGCAACAAAAATGAACTCTATCGAAACACGAAGATATTGAGTCAAATGCCTGGCACCAATAATGAACATTATGTCAAAACATGTCTTATATCTAAGAAAACTCATATTCCGAAATTTGAATTCTAAGTCTCACTGTTACACAGTTTCACCACTTCTACTTTATGGAAGGAAAAGAAACTGGAAACATATATATTCCAAAAGTAAGAAAAGAAACTGGAATTAAATGTTGATTGGGCACACAATTTATACGAAACATGGAGTACTTACAAACTACTTGACGGGTGTACAAATCTAACACCAAATATACCAAATTTTCAAATATACCAAATAACATTGATCCAACCTCTCAAAGGAAAAAAATACATATTCTAGATAAATTGTTAGATAAAAACCATATTTCAGATTATGTGTGGGACGCAAACAATATTTTCAAATCTAAAAAACAAAAAAAGAACCCAGGGTTGATGGAGTATACCTATTTAGGATGTTCATGTATAATCATGTAACCTGCAAAAGAAAAATAAATAACAAAATCGAAAAAATAATTAGGTCCTAAAAATAAACAGATCTAAAACAAACTGAACCAAATCGAAATATAACTTAACTGAAATCAAAATGAATAAAGCCCTATATTTATTAATATTACCACTATCTACTCACAAATCAAACATTAAAGCGGGACCAAATGGGTTTTCATGTACAAAATCAAAAGAAATAAAATCGTATGTATATTCTCAAAAGCGACATTACCCTGCTTGAAATCGCACAACTATGTACATGTATAATCATGTCACCTGCAAAAGAAAAATAAATAACAAAACCCAAAAAATAATTATTTCCTAAAAATAAACCGATCTAAAACAAATTAAACCAAATCGAAATAGATCTCTACTCTCAAATCTGAGATACCCAATGAAAATGAAAACAAATCTAATCTGAAGATGAAAACAATAACAAATCAAACATTAAATCGGGACAAAATGGGTTTTCCAAATCGAAATAGATCTCTACTCTCAAATCTGAGATACCCAATGAAAATGAACACAAATCAAATCTAAAGATGAAAATAATCACAAATCAAACATTAAATCTGGACCAAATGGGTTTTCATGTACAAAATCAAAAAACATAACATCGTATGAATCATATTTTGAAAAACGTCATTACCTGGGTTAAAATCGCACAACCGGGAGAGAGAAAAATGGAGAGAGGGGGTGTGGGAGTGATGTATTGGAAAGTGACGGCTAGGTTTGGAAGATTAGGTAAAGGGAGAGAATGGGTGCAATTACTACTCTACTCTCGTGACATCAACAAGGAAGCTTATGACATATATAAGTTTTCTACTTTATTATATATATATATATATATATATATATATATATATATATATATATATATATATATATATATATATATATATATATATATATATATATATATATATATATATATATATATATATATATAAACAGAGAGAGAGAGAGAGATAGAAGTGTCGTACGCGTGTCCGACATGGGTACGTCACCTCCGAAGAAGTGTTCGTGTTTCATATTTATTATTATTATTATTATAATTATTATTGTTGTTGTTATTGTTGTTGTTGTTGTTGTTGTTACAAGTAGTACTAAAATATGTACCAATAAATATTCATAATAATATGCTATACATTGATATTTTTACTAATTAAATGTTCATAATATTTTGTTTATAATTACTAATGTTTGTGTTAAAGGATGTTTATTAATTTAAATCATATTTTCTAGTGATTGAAATAAGAAATATACAATACTCATATTTATTATAAAATTATAATTATATATGTGTATATGTATATGTATATAATTTTTTATTTTTTTATTTATTATTTTCTTGCAATTTTCCTCCTATTAACCAAATACACACAAGAAAATAGTTTTCCTTTTTCTTTAGTTCACTTCACTTCACTTTTCCCGAAAATCATTTTCCTGTTTAACTTTTCTGACAAACAAACGGAGCCATAGTATTTCTCAATGAGTTCGAATATAAACATCTTATTTTAGCTATGTTACAATTAAGTGGTGACATAACATCATTATACCAGGATTTCAATACAAAATAGTCTTCATGCCTCTAATTCTATCAGGTTTTATATGGAATACTAACCCGCGACTAATCATGGCCAACTTGGTTATGTGCCAAATGAGCAATGGTACAGGGACCATTTTAAAGTATGCACCTATATATGTATATTTTAGGGCTTCAAAAATATTTTAAGCATATTAAAAGTGTGCTTTTTTTAAATAAGTTTAATTTTTTAGAGCCCATTTTTTTAACTATCCCAAAACAATTTGTACAAGAATAATTCAACTACCTAAAAATCTCACACAACTAAAATGGCCCCCTAATTTTTTAGGGGCCCAATTTAGATATTTAATACCTTTTACAATATTTTTTAAAAAGGCCCTAAATTAATTTTTATACAAGACACTCCCAATCTTACGATCGACCCTGCCACTAATAAGACTTCATAACTAAAATTTACCGTTTGCGAAAATGAAAGTAGAAAAGATGATACACGATTAGTGACATTGAATGATGACCTTACTTGTCAAATCTCAAAAAACCAATTATTGTAACATGACTCAGCCAAAATGATATTAAAAAAGGGATAAATATATTTTGGTCCCATTTGCCGGGTCAATATGCTAATAAGTCCTATTGACTTTTCAATAATCCCATAGGTCCTATTCCAACTTCTTAGGAAATTTTTTCACAATTTTACCCTTTTATAACTAATCATCTGTAACTTCCTTTAGGAAGTTACATAAGTGGTTGGACATTTTTTTAATCTTTAAATGATCATAACTTTTGATTCACAAATCCATTTTTCGCAAAATTACTATTTTTGAAATTTTCTCGACGAGATCTATCAAACAAGATCCATGAAGGCTATAAAATTCCAAAGAAAAAAATTTACACAAACAGTAAACTTTCCTGTATGCACTAGAATATGAAATAGTTTTATATATGTAACATTTTCACAAACAGACAGTAACATTTACTGTGGTAATACTACACAGTATATATATATATATATATATATATATATATATATATATATATATATATATATATATATATATATATATATATATATATATATATATATATCCGGTGGATCCAAACCCTCTTTTTTCAAAAATACTTTATATTTAAAGGTTCGCGCTAACGACATCCAATCCTTACCACCATTATTGGAGCTTCAACGACCTTCGTCAGAGCTCCGATTTTGGGGTGGGTAAGGGTGGCATGTGGTGTCGCTGGCACGGACCTTTGAAAATAAGAGACTTTTGAATAAATGGGCTTTGGATCCACCGGAGTATCATGGGTGTCGCTGGTGCGGACCTTTGAAAATAAGATTGGATAAATGGGATCGGGATCATCTGGAGTGCCAATTTGGGGTGAATAGGGGTGACACAGAACTTTAAAAATAGGAGCTGTAAGGATAATTTGTCCATCTTTATGTATATGTTATGTCATACGCCGTTACAAGATTGATGGTTGAAAAGATCACATCGTCATCAACAAAATCCGAAATCCGAAGAATAAAAGTAGAAGGAATTTGGGAATCAGACCTGACCGGACCGATCCGGCTCAAATAAAAGGAACCGATCCGGCTTATCGGACCGATCCGACCAACTACCGGACCGATCCGCTTTGTCAGACTCCAATAGCCACCGGACTGAATGCAAACCGATGGAGCAATAATTAGCCGAACCGATCCGACTGCTACCGGACCGATCCGCCTCTATTAAAAAGAACCGAACCGGAATAGCGGACCGATCCGCCTCAGATACCGGACCGATCCGGCCTGGATAAGTTCAAACAGATCGTGGCCAGATTTTCCAAGGCAAAGAGTTCCTTATTTAATCCACGATCAGAGGTTGTTATTCATAAGACTTTCCCACGATTTTCAGAGCATATCCACTCTAAAGTCTTCACCTATTGAGTCCTATTATTCTAGGTTTTTAGATTCACACATCTTCCATATCTATGTGAATCAAATTTGGTAACCCAAGAACACCATTGCTGTTGTTAAACCTTTGTGAAGTGGACCGCTTCTTCCACTTCATTGCTGCCCTACTGGACAGGGATAGTTCCAGCCGCCAACCCTACTGGAAAGGGATATTCCAGCCGCGACTACAGAATCCGATACCTAAGGGTAATTCTTAGTCAAAAAACTTGTATTTCAGTGTAATCCGATTGTAAGCCGTTTCTCTTACAAATTATAGTGATATACAAATGGTTTTGCCCCTGTGGGGGATTTTTCCTTAAACTTTGTGTGTTGAATATCTTGTGCATGATCTCATATTGTTTCATTCACACCTAGTTGCATGCTTAGGGTTAATTTGGGTTAAAAATGGTATTTATTATATTATTTCTTAATTGAACGCAAGCGCCAACTCTTTCAAATTGGTATCAGAGCGGGTTACGCTAATCTATCGCGTATTCCTTTTTCCGCAAAATTTTTCTAAGATATCAATTTTCTGAAAAAATTGATTTTTGAAAAAGTGCGTGTTCAAATGGAGAAGTCATTATATAAAATGCCTATTTTTGACAGGTCAAATTATGCTTATTGGAAAGCCCGTATGAGGTTGACTTTAAAAGCCATTGATGAACGTGTCTGGATTTTGGTTAAACGAGGGTGGACTCCTCCCACTGTGACTGTTGATAATGTGACCAACTTGAAACCTGACATTTCTTGGACTGATGAAGAATTTAAATGGTCCTCTTTCAATTCTAAGGGTCTAAGCGCTATTTCTGGGTCTGTCACACCTGATGAGTTCAAACGCATTATGACGTGCACCACGTCAAAGGAGGCATGGGATGTTTTGCAACTTACCCATGAAGGAACAAATGCTGTTAAAGAGTCAAAATTGCAAAATTTAACAACTCAATTTGAAACCATCACCATGCATGAAAATGAATGTTTTGATGAATTTTATGCTAGGCTTTCTGACATTGTTAATACTAGCTATAATCTTAGTGAGCATATTCCTAATGCTAGAGTTGTTAAAAAGATTCTTCGTTCCCTTCCCAAGCGTTTCATACCTAAAGTCACTGTGCTAAATTTCTTGGGTAATTTAAATACACTAAAATTGGAAGAACTGGTAGGAGATTTACAAACTTATGAAATAGACATGTTTCCTAAATCTGCCAAGCCAAAAGATAAGGGAATTGCCCTTAAATCCCAAGAGAGAAAAAGTGAGGGGTCAGCAAGAAAGAAAGTCGAGTCATCTAGAAAGATAGAAAATTCTGATTCTTAATGTGAGTTTGACTTAGATGATTTGGCATTATTTGCTAAAAACTTCAAGAAAATTCTGAAATTTGAAAAAGGTGGAAACTTCAAAGATAAAAAGAATTTTTGGAAAAATAAGTTTGAAAATAAATATTTCAAAGAACCCCCTAAAGACAGTGAGAGGTGTTTTGAGTGCGACGGTAAGGGACACAGAGCGTTTGAGTGTGCCACTCGTCTGAATAGGGAAAAGGGCAAAGCTGTCCTAAATGCTACCCTTAGTGACGGCAGTGAGGTCGAGTCGGTGGACTCGGGAGATGAGTCACCACATGAGCGTAACTTCACCGCGTTCATGGCTAGTCATGTGAGTACTCCTAGTGCATCTCACGACGATGAGGATGCTACTTCACAGGGACACCTCGACAGCGAGAGCGAAGAGAGTGAGGGAGAGGAGGAAGGTAGTGAGGACGAGAGTAACCTTCAACGCGCCTACACCGAGTTATATAATGAGTCTTTCAAAACTAAAAAACGTAACAAGGCGTTAGTTCTTAGAATCACCGCGTTAGAAGAAGAGTTAGAAGAGACGAGAGAGAGAGAGTCCTCCACCTGCACCGCCATGAGAGAGAGAGAGTCTGCCTGGGTTAGTAAAGAGAATTTGCTTAGAGAGAGAGAGAGCAGTTTTGAGAAAGAAAAAGAGGACTTGACTAAACAAGTGGCTAGTCTTACGAGTGAGCTCCATTCCTCCCTGGAGACTCGGAAGAAACTTGAAGCACTTGTTGCCCAGCTTACTCATGACCTTGAGAGAGCTCAGAAAGTCAAGGTACAAATCGAGGACAGATCTGGGAAGATGGGAAAGATGCTCCTCGGTCCCGCTTTAGGTTTTGGTGACAGGCAAGGAATAGGTTTTGATGGTGCCTCCACATCCCAAATTGCACCCGGACCAATTCCTGAGTTTACTACGACTCCTTATGGCCGTCATCAAAAACCAAGAAGGAGATTTCGACCAAAAAAAGCAATCCAAGGTCCTCCTAATAATGTGCCCTTTTACTCCCATTGCAAAAGAAATGGACACCTTAGGGATGATTGCTATAAGTTGGGTCGGACACGACGTACGTTTGCTCCACCACATCAGACTGATGAGTTTGCCAGTCTGAGAGAGCGTGTTGAGTTTCTATCCGCCACATCACAGAGTTTGATGGAGGAATTCTGACGAATAACCTTACCATCAATGAATGCGCCCCGCATTCCGGCTAAAACCAACAACAACAAGGGAATACAAAAAGGTACCTACTCTTGGGTTCCTAAGAAAGAGAAAAAGGCCCTTGTTGTCCATGTCTCTCTCAAAACCCATAATACCTCACAGTGGTATTTTGACAGTGGATGCTCTAGACACATGACAGGTGATGTCTCATATTTTACCCATCTTGAGGATTATAATGACGGGAGAGTCACCTTTGGAGATGGTAGCAAATCTAGAATAGTAGGACGAGGTACAGTAGAGTTACCAGGATTTTCAAAGCTAGAGAATGTGCTGTACGTCAAAGGTTTGAAATCAAACCTTCTTAGCATCAGCCAGCTGTGCGACGATGACTTTGCAGTGAAGTTTGACCGGAAATCTTGTAAGGTCTATAATCAAGCCGGTAAACTTTTAGTGCAAGGGGTGAGGACAGAGGATAACTGCTATGGGACTGAGCCCACATCCTCACTTGTTTACAACAGCGCCACGATCACTCCTAGGGATCTGTGGCACCAACGTCTAGGTCATGTGAACGTTAGAGACTTATCTCGTTTAGTCAAAAAGGACCTAGTATGTGGCTTACCATCACTTGGAAAGCCAACTTCCATGATTTGTGGACCCTGTCAGTTGGGAAAACAAATTCGTAGCCCTCATAGGAAGTTGAATTCCATTATCACCCCGTGTGCTTGAGTTGATTCACATGGATCTTATGGGTCCTACTCGCACGGAGAGTCTCAGTGGTAAGAGATACATTCTCGTGATGGTAGACGATTTCTCTAGATACTCTATTGTAGGTTTTCTAAGAGAGAAATCTGATGCGATAGAGTTCTTAACGACCAAGTGCCGTGTCCGACAAAATCAACACGGAGTCACTATTAACAGGATGCGTAGTGATAATGGCACTGAATTTACTGAAGCAAAAGTAGATCTTTACTGTGATAGCATTGGGATCAAACATGAGTTTTCTGCTGTGAGAACTCCTCAGCAAAATGGGATTGTTGAGAGAAAGAATAGAACGATCCAAGAAATGGCTAGATCAATGCTTCAAGGTCGTAAGGTCTCTAGGAGATTTTGGGCAGAGGCAGTGTCTACTGCATGCCACACGGTGAATACGGTCTATCTGCGTCCACACACACTTAAGACGCCTTATGAATTATGGACAGGCAAGAAACCCAACCTGGCATATTTCCGTGTCTTTGGGAGTAAATGCTACATCCTACGGGATAGAGAGCAATTAGGAAAGTTTGACTCCCGGAGCGATGAGGGAATATTTCTAGGCTATTCATCGAACAGTAGAGCGTACCGGGTTTTTAACCTGAAGAGCTCTAAGGTTATGGAATCAATAAACGTCACCGTGCAAGATGATGAACCCCCGACGGTTATTGATCCCAACCTTCAGTGTGAGGATGAGGATTGTTCTGACAGTGATTTTCTTGTTCCTCTCCCACACTCTGTGGACCCTATTCCTGTGTTAGGGGACACACCTGCTTGGGTTCGCAAGAGTCATGATCCTTGAGCCATTGTTGGCGATCCCACTCTAGGGGTCAAGACTCGTGCTCAACTAGAGAACGTTGTTAGTCATCATTGCTACACGTCCAAAGTCAAGCCCAAGAATCACAAAGAAGCACTCAAAGATGAACACTGGATTTCTGCTATGCAAGATGAGTTGCTTCAGTTTAAGAAGAACAATGTCTGGGAACTTGTCCCCCGACCTAGTGATACTAATGTTATTGGTACCCGGTGGATTTTCAAGAATAAAATGGATGAAAATGGTACCATAACCAGAAACAAGGCTAGGTTGGTCGCTCAAGGCTACACACAGATAGAGGGTGTAGACTTTGGGGAGACATTTGCTCCTGTTGCGAGGCTTGAGTCCGTCCGTTTACTACTCGCCATCGCATGTCATCTGCACTTCAAGTTATATCAGATGGATGTCAAGAGTGCCTTTCGGAATGGCATTCTACAGGAGAAGGTTTATGTGGAATAACCAAAAGGGTTTGAAGACCCTCAGCACCCTGAGCACGTCTACTATCTGAGGAAAGCCTTGTATGGTTTGAAGCAAGCACCCCGTGCTTGGTACGAGAGGCTTACTTCCTATCTCTTAGCTCGTGGCTTTAAGAGAGGGGGAGTAGATATGACGTTGTTCGTCAGGAGAGATGACGGTGCTATTTTGGTTGACCAAGTCTATGTGGACGACATAGTCTTTGGATCCACATGCTCCCAGCATGCTCATCACTTTGAGGAGGAGATGAAAAGTGAGTTTGAGATGAGCATGGTTGGTGAGCTTACATTCTTCCTTGGTCTCCAGGTTCGTCAGCTAGAGGATGGGATGTTCATCTCCCAATCCAAGTATGCTAGAGACCTAGTGAAGAAATTTGGTTTAGACTCCGCTAAGCATGCTCGTACACCTATGAGTACCACTACCAAGCTTAGTAAGGACACTTCAGGCAAGGACGTAGAGCAAACCTTGTATCGGAGTATGATAGGCAGCCTTCTCTACTTGACTGCTAGTCGTCCCGACATTGCCTTTAGTGTTGGAGTCTGTGCGCGTTATCAGGCGTCTCCTAAAGAGTCACACATACTCGCTCTAAAACGTATTATCAAATACGTAAGTGGGACTCTCTCATACGGTATTTGGTATTCCTTTGATACCGATGACCGTTTGTCCGCCTATTCGGATACCGATTGGGCCGGGGACGTAGATGGATGTAAGAGCACTTCGGGTGGGTGCTTCTACTTTGGTTCTGCTCTTGTCTCTTGGTTGATCAAGAAGTAAAACTCCATCTCTCTGTCCACTACTGAGGCTGAGTACATCGCCGCCGGGAGTTGTTGCACGCAACTCATGTGGATGAAGCAAATGTTGGAGGATTATGGGATTTCATAGGACACCATGACCATTTCCTGTGATAACACGAGCGCGATCCACATATCCCGCAATCCTGTCCAACATTCGTGCACAAAGCACATCAGGTTACGCGAGCACTTTATACGTCAGTTAGTTTAGGAGAAGGTCGTAACCCTGAGTTTTGTTCTTACCGACCGTCAGTTAGCCGATATTTTCATGAAACCTTTAGATGCCCTTAGATTTGAGAGTCTCAGGAAGTCTTTGGGGATTTGCATAGTTGACTGAGGGGTTGGTCTTTGTCTAGAATAGGATGCTTCTTCATGTTCATATCATATGCTTCCTATTGCTAGTCTGTTTTATATGTACCATAGTTTTGTTGTACAGCTTTTATGTATTTTTATTATTCTTTGAAAAATACAAAAAGATTTTTCTTTTTTAAAAAAAAAAATTGAAAAAGAGATTTGTCTTTTATGGATGAGCATTTAAGATAGCCAAGTCACAACTTCATTCCATATATCCATGTGACTGTTTGATAGAGATTTGACAGGCTACATCATTTCATCCATGTTCTTTACATTGATTGGAGTCCTTGAGATGTAATTAGTGATATTTTCTACATGCTTGACTCCTATATCCTTTATTGCACACATGCACGGCTTTATTTGATTATTGCACTTGTCTATCACATATTGGCTTGAGTGTTTCTATCTCAATTATGTCTATACAATGTACAATATGCGATAAAACTTGACAAGATTGGATTGCATGTAAAAACCGTTTTGGTGAGACTGTGTGATTATTTGCATAACGGGGAGGGGCTGCGACAGTTGATTCTTTATACTTTGCGCAAAAGCCACCGTTAAAAAGGACCTAAAAAATGGAGGAATTTTAATATCCGAGGTCCTAAGAGGTTAAAAGAGCCCGAAAAAATTAAAGGCAATAAAAAGAAATTCATGCCAAATATGGGCCATTGTAGGTTTCACCATCAATTCTCCAAAGTTTGAGAATTTAGTATTCCTCTATTCAAAATATAAATCTGAGGGAGTTTGGTTGGAGATTGAAAAACGGGTTTGCACTTCCTTGAAAGTCCTGAAAAAGCATGAAAATCATTTTCGACGTTATTGGTGTAGAAATCACTTTGAGCTTTGATTTGTAGATTTGATATAGTCAATGTCTTATATTTCCAATCTTTTACACCAAAGGAAGCATTTGAGTTCATTCGTTAGGAATATCCAATATTCATCGTGCATATATGTCATGTTTGTATGCTTTGATTTTCCTATCGAATTTTGATCACCCATTCTTTTACGCTATCACCGACTTGGTTGTGTTATGTTCATTCATGGTGTGATTTTATGCCTTGTGTCACCCCGGTACTTGATTGCTTGATTTATTTCTCTCATTTGTCTATTTGGGGACATCATAAAAAGGGGGAGAATGAATTATAATAAATTATCTGATTATGGGGGAGTTTTGAAATTATGATAATATCATCTTAAATTGATATATATGCTTATGTTTCTCTCATTTCAAACTCGATACGTCACTTGGTATTTGCTTTATCTCATGTGTGAAGGTACATCCTTGATAATCCCATGATACACACCCTGATGAGAAAAGCGTGAAGGTTCCTGAAGAATTGAAGAACAAACGATGCAGCCTTAGTCATATGTACCTCCTTCAGTTTTGGGTTCATGGAAGGGTAGATTTGTATAGGCATTGTTCATACTTGATAATTCGTATTTTTTATGTTTGTTCCGGCATAGACATAGGGGGAGAATTGTAAGGACAATTTGTCCATCTTTATGTATATGTTATGTCATACGCCATTACAAGATTGATGGTTGAAAAGATCACATCGTCATCAACAAAATCCGAAATCCGAAGAACAAAAGAAGAAGGAATTTTGGAATCAGACCTGATCGGACCGATTCGGCTCAAATAAAAGGAACCGATCCGGCTTATCGGACCGATCCGACCAACTACCGGACCGATCCGCTTTGTCAGACTCCAGTAGCCATCGGACCGAATGCAAACTGATGGAGCAATAATTAGCCGAACCGATCCGACTTCTACCGGACCGATCCGCCTCTATTAAAAAGAACCGATCCGGAATAGCGGACCGATCCGCCTCAGATACCGGACCGATCCGGCCTGGATAAGTTCAAACAGATCTTGGCCAGATTTTCCAGGGCAAAGAGTTCCTTATTTAATCCACGATCAGAGGTTGTTATTCATAAGACTTTCCCACGATTTTCAGAGCATATCAACTCTAAAGTCTTCACCTATTGAGTCCTATGATTCTAGGTTTTTAGATTCACACATCTTCCATATCTATGTAAATCAAATTTGGTAACCCAAGAACACCATTGCTGTTGTTCAACCTTTGTGAAGTGGACCGCTTCTTCCTCTTCATTGCTGCCCTACTGGACAGGGATAGTTCCAGCCGCCAACCCTACTGGAAAGGGATATTCCAGCCGCGACTACAGAATCCGATACCTAAGGGTAATTCTTAGTCAAAAAACTTGTATTTCAGTGTAATCCGATTGTAAGCCGTTTCTCTTACAAATTATAGTGATATACAAATGGTTTTGCCCCTGTGGGGGATTTTTCCTTAAACTTTGTGTGTTGAATATCTTGTGCATGATCTCATATTGTTTCATTCACACCTAGTTGCATGCTTAGGGTTAATTTGGGTTAAAAATGGTATTTATTATATTATTTCTTAATTGAACGCAAGCGCCAACTCTTTCAGGAGCATATTGGATATATATATATATATATATATATATATAGTTTGTAAAAATGTCATAGATATTAAACTTTATTGTATACACCAGAAAATGAAATAGTTTTATATTTGTGACATTTTCACAAACAATAATATTTACTGTGATAATATATTTATGAAATAGTTATATATATATAACATTTTCACAAACAGTAACATTTACTGAGTTAATATTACACAATATATATATAACATTTTCACAAACAGTAACATTTACTGAGTTAATATTACATAATATATATATATACACACACACGGTAGATCCAAACCACTATTCTTTTTTCAAAATTACCATATTTTTAAATGTTTACGCTAGCGACATTCAACCCCCACCACTAACTACACCCATTGTCGGAGCTTCAACGACTTTCATCAGAGCTATGGTTTGGGTTGGTAGTAGTGGCATAGGGTGCCGCTGGTGCGGACCTCTGAAATTAAGAGAATATTAGATAAATGGGGTTTGGATCCACCGGAGCTCTGATTTGAGGTGAGTAGGGGTGGCATTAAATATTTTCACAAGCATTAATATTTACTGTTCATATAACACAGTATATATATATATATATATATATATATATATATATATATATATATATATATACAAACCTCTTTTTTCGGATATTATCTTATTTTTAACAGTCCGCGCCAGCGGCATCCAATCCCTACCACCACCCACCTCCTTTATCGGAGCTCCAATAATCTTCATCAGAGCTCTGATTTGAGGTGGCATGGGATGCCGATGTAACATTTTTACAAACAGTAACATTTATTATTTGTGAAAATATTACAGATATAAACCTAATCCAATGCTACCCCTACTCACCTCAAACTGGAGCGCCGGTGTATCCAAACTCCATTTATCCAATATTCTCTTATTTCCTAAGGTCCGCGCCAGCGGCACTCCATGTCACCCCAAATCAGAACTCTGATGAAGGTTCTTGGAGCTCTGACAATTGGGGTTGGTGGTGGTCAGAATTAGATACCGCTAGCGCGGGCCGTTAAAATTAAGACAATATCAGAAAAAAGAGGTTTGGATCCACCGCATATATATATATATATATATATATATATATATATATATATATATATTTACACTGTGTTATAACACAGTAAATGTTCACGTTTGTAAAAATGTTATAGATATAAACCTAACCCAATGTCACCCCTACTCACCCCAAATCGGAGCTCCAGTGGATCCAAACTCGATTTATCTAATATTCTCTTAATTTCAGAGGTCTACGCCAACGGCACCCTATTCCACTACTACCCACCCAAATCATAGCTCCGATGAAAGTCGTTGAAACTTCGACAATGGGGGTGGATAGTGGTGGGGATTAAATGTTCCTAACGTAAACCTTTAAAAATATGGTAATTTCAAAAAAAAAAAAAAAGTTTGGATCTACCGTGTGTATATATATATATATATTAACTCAGTAAATGTTACTGTTTGTGAAAATATTATATATATATTGTGTAATATTAACTTAGTAAATGTTATTGTTTGTGAAAATGTTATATATATAAAACTATTTCATAAATATATTATCACAGTAAATATTATTGTTTGTGAAAATGTCACAAATATAAAACTATTTCATTTTCTGGTGTATACAATAAAGTTTAATATCTATGCCATTTTTGCAAACTATATATATATATATATATTAACTCAGTAAATGTTACAGTTTGTGAAAATGTTATATATATATTGTGTAATATTAACTCAGTAAATGTTACTGTTTGTGAAAATGCTATATATATAAAACTATTTCATAAATATATTATCACAGTAAATGTTATTGTTTGTGAAAATGTCACAAATATAAAACTATTTCATTTTTTGGTGTATACAATAAAGTTTAATATCTATGTCATTTTTACAAACTATATATATATATATATATATATATATATATATATATATATATCCAATATGCTCCTATTTTTAAAGTTTTGTGCCACCCCTATTCACCCCAAATTGGCACTCCAGATGATCCCGATCCCATTTATCCAATTTTATTTTCAAAGGTCCGCGCCAGCGGCACCCCATGATACTCTGGTGGATCCAAAGACCATTCATTCAAAAGTCTCTTATTTTCAAAGGTCCGCGCCAGCGGCACCACATGCCACCCTTACCCACCCCAAATTGGAGCTCTAACGAAGGTCGTTGAAGCTCCAATGATGGTGGTAAGGATTGGATACCGCTAGAGCGAACCTTCCAATATAAGGTAATTTTGAAAAAAAAGGGTTTGGATCCACCGTATATATATATATATATATATATATATATATATATATATATATATATATATACTGTGTATTATTACCACAGTAAATGTTACCGTCTGTTTGTGAAAATGTCACATATATAAAACTATTTCATATTCTTGTGCATACAGGAAAGTTTACTGTTTGTGTAAAAAATATTCTTTGGAATTTTATAGCCTTCATGGATCTTGTTTGATAGATCTCGTCGAGCAAATTTCAAAAATAGTAATTTTGCGAAAAACGGATTTGTGAATCAAAAGTTATGATCATTTAAAGATTAAAAAAAAATCCAACCACTTATGTAACTTCCTCAAGGAAGTTACGGATGGTTGGTTTTAAAAGGGTAAAATTGTGAAAAAATTCTCTAAAAAATTGAAATAGGACCTATAGAATTATTGAAAAGTTAATAGAACTTATAAACTTGTTGACCCGACAAATGGAACCTATGTATAAAGACCCAATTAAAAAACAACGATCATTACTGCAAATCGGATAAGTTGGACAATTGAACTCTCACACGAAAAAATATGACTGCATGCATTTATAAGGCTATTGTCCATAAAATAATGGTTCAAACAATGTCTGAACGGAAAAAAACACCATTCTAACAAAATTTATATCACAAAGACGGCACATGAAAATGAACATAACCAAATTGCAATAAGCATATAACAGTAGAACTAGAATGATTCCTCCCTAATTGAATGAGAAAATGCAAATAATTGTTAAACGTTTTGAAAAAGGTAACTTGAGTATTTAATTCCATTTTTAAAATTTATTTATACCTACTCTTATATTTTGATTTTTTTAATTGTTGATCTTATTGTAATCACTTTGGAACAAATATTATTATATGTGAAAAGAAAAAGGAGCGATTATGAAATTTACTATAAATTTAAAAACACATGGGGTGAGAGCCTAATAAATAGTAAAAGATGAGATTAACCCCCCAAAAAATATGTAAAAAACATCTAAAACTAGAATACCTAAAGGAACGACAAGTTTCAAAAAAACTAAACAAATTAACATAAGTAAACATATATGAAACATAATAATTTCCCACAATTTAAACTACAACAAGTTGAAACATATACGCATATTAATTTTTCATCTTACCTCCCATCAGATGACAAACACCATAGAAATTTAACCATTCAACTATATTGTTGATGTAAAAAATTAGATCACTCTAATAATTCAATCACAGATAAATAAATGAAACAAAAGATTTTAAAGTGGTTCAGCCTTATAAGAATGGCCTACGTCCACTGTTATTTTATTGCTGAGTGTTTGGGAATTCTCGATTACAAGAAATTCCATTCTGGATCCCAAAGTTTGGATTCAGGATTAGATCCCCCTACAATGAGGATTGTACAACGTATTTATAGCCTTGAGGCTGTCATATGAAAGGGTAATACATTTAATGCCCTTTAAGCGTGTGCGTCTAAATGATAATCATTTAATGAACCAGTTGAACTGTTGGTTATTCATCAATTAATGCTTTGTTCGAGATGCATCTCGGACTGCCTGAGTAGCTCGGACCGCCTAAGCTTTCTGATATTCAAGAGTTCCTCGGAGAGGTCTGTTCCTCGGAGCGTATGAGTTCCTCGGAGAGGTCTATTCCTCGGAGGGTATGAGTTCCTCGGAGTAACATGGTTCCTCGGAGCGTGTAATTGTCTCGGAAGTGCATGTTGTCGCCATGTAGATAGCCACGTGTCTTCATATGATAGATCCGAGTCAGTAGATTAAATTTGGTATCAACAGAAGCCCCCAACGTTTCGTAGTTCCAAATTTGAGGAATACGGAACATTCTTTCTCGAAATACGGTAGCTTTAAATAGTTCTTCCTGATTTTTAGTATCATCTCCCTTGTATTTATTTCTTCATCTCAATTCATAGAATCATGCTTTTTTGGACTTTTCTTCTCGCTTCGGTTCCCGCGTCACTTTTTGCCTTTTTAGCCGCTGTTGTTCGCTTTGATTCCCGCGTTAATATTTAATGCTTTTTAGCCCCCGATAACGTAATCATCCTTTTTGTAATCATTATTTCGCCAGTTCCCAAGGCAAGGTATTTAAACTTCACAAAGACTCCCATCGTCTTCTATTTTTTTAAATTTTCATCTTCGAGTTTTTCATTGTCTTCTACTCTCTTGTGCGTTCATCTCTTCCGTCGTTCGTTGTCAACAGCTTCAGTCTTTTTTCTGTAAGATCCTCTTTCTTCTTCTTCATTTCTTTTAATTCATCATCATGGTTTACCCAGTTGAGTCTCTTGACAAATTTCGATTTGATTTTTCCATTCCCTCTTAGGTTGTCTTGGAAGAGCTTTCTAAGCCTTCTAATTATTTCAATTTGGTTGAGGGACATTGGTTCCCCAGTCTCTTTTTTGCTGAGTGTGGATTTTCTTTTCCACCAAATCCTCTGTGTTTGGAATTCTGTCAGTACTTTGATGTTGTTCCTGCACGAATAGCCCCCAACACTTGGAGAATAGTTAATGGGGTGTATAAATTAAATCAAGTGCATGGAACTCGTATAGGGATTCGAGAAATCATGTACTGCTATAGATGGGCAGTTAATGATAATATTTATTATTTAAAAACTAGGTTTATAAATAGAGCCTTAGTAGTCAATCTCCCTGATGCCAACGGGGATTATTTTGAACATGGGGTTGTTGTAAAAAATTGGCAACACCCTCCTTCATTCGGAGATGAGGTTTACCAGGGTCCCAGATGCCCTCCTTATGTCAATGGGATAGGTTATTTTTATTTTATTTTATTTTATTTTATTTTATTTTATTTTATTTTATTTTATTTTATTTTATTTTATTTTATTTTATTTATCTTGAAATCATGTTTGTTTTATGTTTGATAAAATGTGTTACTGATAACAATGTATGTTTATTTGCAGTTGATAGCAAGAGATAGTGCCCAAAAGAAACAGATGTCAATCTAAGGCATTTGGGACTTATCTGGGGTCTACATCAAAGGGTTGCTGACGAGCACATTCGATCAGCCTCCTATCTGCTCCAATACAAGAGCTATACAACTTCTTTCACTGCTCGTCCAGTGATCAGTGAAGCAGATCCAATACCACCCTCTGCAAGTTCTTCGCCATAATCTCACGTTCCGTTGAGCGAAAGGATGAAGAAGAGAAGGACTCCTGCTCTGTTTGAGAAAACTGCCTCCGACTCTGGGGAGGTAAAAAGGATTAGGATTGATTTCCCAAGGTAGGGGACAAAGAAAACTGTTGCAGCTCCTCCAGCTGCTCCTGCGAAGATTGCCGAGAAGCCCGTAGTGGCTCCGAGCAGCTCTGCTGCTCCTGGAGAGGTGATTGTGATATCATCGACCAAGTATTCTTCCTTGGTTGTACCTGTTCCCCCGAGGAGGCTGAAGAAGAGCTCCTCGGTCAATTTGGCTGACACCAGCATTCAGCCCCCTGCTGCTGAGACTGGGGTTCCCATATATGTTCCCCCGAGCTCTAATATGAGCTCGGTAAAGTCCTTGACCATTCCCGAGGTGCAAGGTAATGAAGATAACCTTACTCGGGATATGGTTACTTCTTTGGCTGCTCATCATCTTGCTTCAGTAAGTACCTTTACTTTGAACTTTTCGTATTTTCCTTTGTTATTTCTCATATTTGTTTTTGACTTTGCTTTCTTTTTCGGTTTACAGTTGACGAGCTGCTTCAACATAATCCTTAAGAAGGATGAAGCAATCAAATATTCTTGCTCCTCGTCCAGTGTGGACGGAGTTCTGGAAGAAGCTACCAAGTCCTTGGAGGAATCTCTCCAGAGGTATGATACTGATAAGGCAGTCTGGGAGAAGAAACTTGCTTCCTCCGAGCAGGAGAAAACTCGAGTTGTTGAGGCCTCCAGGGATTTGGAGAGGAAAGTGAATGCCTTGGAGAAGGCTAATAAAGAGCTCGATGTGAAGCTCAAGACTGCTAGGGAATTTGAAAATAAACTCAAGGCTGTTGAGGAGAGGTTGGTCTAACTCCAAGAAATAACTCGGCAGAAGGAGCAAGATGAACAAAAACTGAAAGCTGCTGATGTTTTGCTGCCCGAGAAGCTTGCCTTGGAGAAGGCTAAAAGGAAAGATATCGTGAAGAAGTCCTCCAGCTCTAGCTGGGACAAATGTTGGGATAAGGGATGTGCTTCCATGGTCTCTTAAGTGGATTATGGCATTGTAAAGTATTTCAGGGACGGATGGGTTGCTGCCCTTCAGGAATTGAAGGTTTTGGGAGATAAGGAAAAGGTTTAGTTTTGCTCGGTTTTCTCTTTTTATTTTTCTTTTTTGTCAAATGTAACCCAAAACTTATAACTCCAATATTTCATGATCTAATAAAACTTGAGTTCTTTCTTCCCCACGATTGTCTCTTTTCTATTTGTACTCTGTCTTGATCTTCTTTTTGATGATTGTCTTTTCTTTCTCTGCTAGTTTCTAGCTAGGATGGATCTGCTATCTGCCAATGATACAAAGATGATGCGACAATGTAATGAATATTATAAGGCTGGTCACACAGACCTGAGTGCATCAGAAGTTACCGACATCCTTGGTCATGATGCTTTAGAATAGGCAGTCGAAGCATATCAGTACCTGAAGTGTTTACTTGATCGAGCTGTAGCCAATAATGTGGCTTACTATTAAATGATCGAGGATCTACAGTGTACCCTCGAAGACCTTCAGAATCAGTATAAGGAATCAAATGCCTTACTGCATGAGGGGTACGAGAAGAAGTATAAGTTGATCGTTGCTGACAAGGTCTACGAGAAGCTTTTTGATGGGTATGATCTGAGGGAGAGAACTTTGAAGTGTGAGGTTAAACAGTGCAGACAGATTGCCGAGCTGCTGGAGCAAGAGAATAACAATTTGCAGAAGGAGCTAGCACAATTGAAGTCTGCAGCTTCTTCTTCAACAGCCCTAATCCCAGTGACTGACGAGGGATTTTCATTTTTAGAGGTCGAGAATGCCAAATTAAGGGAAGAGTTGGACACCTTGAGGAGGTCGGGCACATCCACATCTCCTTGGGGACGAGCAAGAGCTCCTCAGGGACGAGCAAGAGTAGCTCGAGTTCTTATCGAGGAACAGAGGACAGCATCTGCCTTAGAGAACCAGGACTTCCAACTAATGGCGAAGAACCAAGCTTTGTCTGACATGTCAAAGAAAATTAGGGACTTGGAAAAATAGCTTTCTGCGCAGAAGTCCGTTTTGGAGAATAAGGAGATTTTCACCAGGAGTCTCCACGAGCAGCTAGAGAGGTTAACATATCAGTTCCACATACAGCCCAGGGAATTCTGGATGGATGGATACAATAAAGCACTATTCCATTTGGATGATCGTATCCAGAATGCCAACAATGAGGGCTACAAGCAAGGCTGGCTGAATGCCTTAGGTGTGTTGAAGCTCGAACAAGGACACTATCTATGGGACTACCATGATCTCGGGTTGCTTGACCTGCCTGTGCCACCGTACAACTTGGAGATGGAGTGGATCCCTGCCCGGGCCATTCCTCAAAGTTTAATTTCAAAATAAATCGGTGATTATAATCTTCACTCTCAGATCGAGGTATCTCGTCCCGAGCATCTATTAGATCGACCTTCTGTGATGAACGTCAGGATGCTGAAGGATTTGAACTTCATCAATTATCCTCAGTCTTTCAATAATCCGCCTGCTGGCGAGGAACCTGTATCGAAAGCTGATGGGAAAAGACCAATAGAATAGGAGTTTTTAATGTAACAGTTAGTATACATATCAATGTAACTTTCATTTTATCATCAATGTAATTTATTTCGAATTTAATGAAAAACTTTCATTTCTGTTCGCAAATCTTAATTGCTATTGTCTTGTAAATATCAACACTTTACATTTATGCATATCTGTTAAAAAGATAATAATATTGTGTTGTTCATTGACCAACTTAGTAATAAAAAAGTTATAAGTATCAGTAATGTTGCTCGATCACTTAATAATAAAGTAATGAGTATAAAAATGTTTAAAATTTTTCCAACCAAACTAAGGTTGTTAAATTGTGCTCGTCGACCAATTATAGTTAGTGAGAGTTGATCCCCGACTAACCATACTTGGTAAATTTTTGTCTTTTTCATAAAATGTGTCCGACCAACCAAGGTCGATAAATTCTCCTTGTCGACCAACTACAGTTAGTGGGTTTTTATCCCCGACCAACCATACTTGGTACAGTTTTGAATATTTTCTCCTCGTCGGCCAACCATGTTGGCATTTTTAGGAATATTTCTCCTGGCCAAACAAGTTGGCATTTTTAGGAATATTTCTCCTCGTCGACCAACTACGTTGGTACAGTTTGGAATATTTTCTCCTCGTCGACCAACTATGTTGGTACAGTTTGGAATATTTTCTCCTCGTCGACCAACTATGTTGGTATAGTTTGGAATATTTTCTCCTCGTCGACCAACTATGTTGGTACAGTTTGGAATATTTTCTCCTCGTCGACCAACTATGTTGGTGCAGTTTGGAATATTTTGTTTCCTAGCCAAACAAGTTGGCATTTTTAGGAATATTTCTCCTCGTCGACCAACTACGTTGGTACAGTTTGGAATATTTTCTCCTCGTCGACCAATTATGTTGGTACAGTTTGGAATATTTTCTTGAGTAGTCTACCGAGCTTTGCCGAGTAGTGCATAGCACTAGTATTCCCCAAAAAAATTTCAATAAATAGAGAGACTTGCAGAATATTTTTATTTTATTCATACCGATGGAAACTGTGTTACATATACATCACTGATAATACTTGCGCAAATGTTCTGCATTCCATGCATTCTTAAACTCTTCGCCTTCTAAAGTTGTTATTCGATAAGTTCCTGGTCGAACAACTTCTGTAACTCGGTATGGTCCATACCAATTTGCCTCCAGTTTGTTATGCTTTTGAATTACTTTCTTCAGCACATAGTCTCCTTCTTTCAGGTCGCACTTCTTCACCCTCTTATTGTAAAACAAAGTTGTCCATTCTGGTAAGCAGCATTTCTAATGGTTGCCTCCTCTCTGACCTCCTCAAGCATGTCTAAATCCAGTCTTATCATTAAATCGCTGACAGGGGAATTGAAATTCAGTACCCTGTGTGTTGGGAGACCTAACTCGGCAGGTATGACAGCTTCACTTCCAAACGCCAGCATGTATGGTGATTCTCCAGTTGCTACTCGGGCAGTAGTTCGGTAAGCCCAGAGTACTGATTGTAACTCGTTGATCCAATTCGCTTTCGCATCATCCAATCTTTTCTTCAAACCGTTCAGCAGCGTTCTGTTTGTCACTTCAGTTTGTCCATTTCTTTGAGGATGGCCTGGTGCTGAATGAACCTTCAAAATATTTGATTGATGACAATAGGCAGCGAACTCCTCGTTATCAAATTGTGTTTCATAGTCTGTAATGAAAGCATGAGGAAGACCATATTGGCAAATGATGTTCTTCCAAACAAATTGGTACACCTTCTCGTACGTCATATCAATGAGTGGCTCAGCTTCTACCCATTTAGTAAAATAATCCACTACAACGACGAGGTACTTGAACCTTCCTCGGGTCGTTGGCAGTGGTCGAACCAAATCAATTCCCCACATGGAAAATGGCCAAGGGGAAGTTATGGGTGTAAACAATGCTTGTGGAGTTCTTCGGATGGAGGAGAAGCGTTGGCACTTGTCACATTTCTTGGCATAGGCTACACAATCTGCCCTCATCGTCGGCCAGTAGTATCCCTGCATCATCACCCTTTGTAAAAGTGTCCGACCTGCTACATGTGCTCCACAAGACCCTTCATGGATCTCTTCAATCAAATCTTTCACCTCGGTGGGATGTACACATCTCTGCAAACCTGCCATAATTCCTCGTCTATATAAAACACCATTAGTTAGTACATACCGAGCAGCTTTAAACTTCAATTTCTTGGCTGCAAGCTTGTCAATTGGCAATTCTCCTTCCTCGATATATACCCTGATGGGATCCATCCAAGATGGTCCTAAATCAAGGGTGATAAAATTCATCTTCAGATCTTCATCTATACTCCGACCAGCTAACACTTCAATTGGGATTGTTCGTCGTAGCTCGGTGTGAGTAGCTGATGCTAGTCGAGCTAGGGCGTCAGTTCTCGCATTCTCCATTCTTGGTATTCTTACCAGCTGAATAGCGGCAAATTCTGATAACAGTTCCTTTGCCTTTGCATGATATCTGATCATTAATTCTCCTCTAACTGCATATATTCCCATCATTTGGTTTACAATCAATTGAGAGTCACTGAAAATCACAACCTGCTATGCCTCTATAATTTTTTCCAAATTAAGCCCTGCAATCATGGCCTCATATTCAGCCTCATTGTTGGAAGCTTTGAATTGGAAACGCAAGGCGTATTCCATGTCGACCTCGTCTGGAGTGCTTAGAACTATCCCCGTACCACATCCGGCACTGCAAGATGAGCCATCTACATATAGCCTCCATATAGGTAACTCGTCTTCAAATTTTTGATCAGTCAGAGTTCCTCAGTGAAATATTTGTTGCTTCTTTTCATCCTCCCCGGATTTTTCTCGCTCCTCGTCGATCATTTTTTCTTGCCCTTTTACCAACCGGAGTTGGTCTGAGCTCGAATTTAATGATCTTGTAACATCCACTTGCCCTTTTACCAACCGGAGTTGGTCTGAGCTAGTATTTGTCAATCCTGTAACATCCACAGGTTGATCAGCGAGCAACTTTTGCTCCTCATTTGGAGTCCTCCCAACTATCTCTGCATCACATCCTGTAACATCCACACACCCTTTTACCAATCGGAATTGGTCTGGGATTGTGTTTGTTGATCCTGTAACATCCACAGGTTGATCAGCGAGCAACTTTTGCTCCTCGGGGGTATCAGGATAGGTGAACTCCACTATGAAATCTTCTACAGCCTGCCCTTTTAGTGATGATCGGGGTTCATAATTTATATCATATTCACCAAGCTCTATTGCCCAGTACATCAATCTCCCTGATTTTTTTGGCTTGTGAAGGGCTTGTCTCAATGGCATATCGGTATATACTACTATAGTATGAGCCTGAAAGTATGGCCTCATTCTCCTACTCGCCTCAATCAGTGCCAGTGCCAGTGCCAATTTCTCCAGCCTTGGATATCTGATCTCTGCTCCTTGGAAGGCCTTACTTGTGTAGTAAATTGGCTTTTGTACTCCATTCTCCATTCTGCTCAACGCCAAGCTAACTGCATTCTTGGATACTGCAAGGTACAAATATAATTTTTCTCCCATCACTGGCCTGGATAGCAGTGGGGGTTCTCCCAAGTATTTCTTCAAGTCTTGAAAGGCCTTCTCACATTCATCATTCCACTCAAAAGTCTTTCTGAGTGTCTTGAAGAATGGGAGACATCTGTCAGTCGCTCGAGACACAAATCTGTTGAGTGTCGCCACTCGTCCTGTGAGACTCTGTACTTCCTACTTCGTTGTTAGAGATCGCAGCCCTAATAGAGCTTTGATCTTTTTAGGATTTGCTTCAATGCCTCGTTGATTGACAATGTACCCAAGGAACATGCCTTCTCGTACTCCAAATATGCACTTCGTCGGGTTCAGCTTCGTTTGATATTTATCTAGTTGATCAAAAGTTTGACTTAAGTCAACTAGATGATCGACAGCTTTCTTGCTTTTTGTCAGCATGTCGTCAACATAGACTTTCATATTGTCACTGATTTATTCAGCAAAGACCTTTTCCATCAGCCTCTGATATGTCGCACTTGCATTTTTTAAACCAAAAGGCATAAAATTATAACAATAAGTTCCCCTACGGGTAATGAAAGAAGTACTCTCCCTATCTTCAGGTTTCATTTTGATATGATTATAACCAGAATAAGCATCCATGAAGCTCAGCAACTCGTGTCCCGAGGTATCATCCACCAGTTGATCAATTCGGGGCAGTGGAAAGTGATCTTTTGGGCATGCTTTGTTGAGTTCGGTGAAGTCTACACACATCCTCCACTTGTTGTTTTTCTTCTTTACCATCACCACATTGGCTAACCAATCTTGATATTTAACATCTTCAATGAAACAAGCTTTCTGGAGCTTCTCGACTTCCTCCTGTATAGCTTGATTCTTCTCGAGACTGAATACTCTTCTTCTCTGCTTCACAGGCATGATCTCCTTATTCACATTGAGCTCGTGACATAAGAAGTTTGGGTCAATCCCAGGCATATCTTCATGACTCCAGGCAAAAGTTTTTCTTCTGCTTCTACGAAAAGTTATCAATTCCTGTTTTAGTGAGGCTTCCAATGATGAATCTATTTGAGTAGTTCGTTCAGGGTGTTCGTCATCCAGAATGATATTTTCAGTAGCTTCCACCACTTGACCTTTCACGAGTTGCGACTTATCCCGAGGATCCAAGGTTTCAATTTCTGCACCTTTATCCACTTGATAATTAATAGTCTTTTTCTTTGATTCTTCCAATTCATCTTGCTCGGCGGATGAATAATAGCACTCCCGAGCTATTTTTTAATCACCTTTCATAACTCCTACTCCAAAGTTTATTGGAAATTTTAGGCATTGATGCACTGTAGATGGTACAGCCTCGAACTTCTTCAATCCTACTCTTCCCATGATGATATTGTACGATGACTGGACATTCTTATCCATCACGAAAAAGTGTATTCTTTTGGTCCGACAAGCAGGCCACGTACCAATGAATATATCCAACTTGATCGTCCCAAGTGGAAACACTTTCTCGCCATCAAAACCGATGAGGGGTCTGTGGTAAGGCTCCAGTTGAGATAGATTTAAATTTAAACTATCAAAACACGAGTAGAACATGATGTCTGCCAAGCTACCGTTATCGACCAGCACTCTTGAAATCATTACCACCTTCATTCTCATTTTGATCACTAGTGGGTCGTCATGAGGATATAAAACTCCTGAAAGATCATTCTTCGAAAATCCAATGACCAATTTTTCTTTGTTCACCTTTCTCGGGCGATCTTCCTCAGCTAAATTTATTCGCTGAATGTACGAGCAACCTTGAGCCTCTCCGAGGTAAGATTTTCTTTCTGCAATAAGGTCTCCTCGTCCTGCATCTCCTCCTGTAATGACATTACAATCAAATGACCTAAAGCGTATTGAAAATACCTCTCGCTCTGGCTGCCTTGGTTTCTTGGGAAGATCGGGGTCATCATCTGGATCATCTTCATGGTTTCTCTTATTTTTCTCCTCTGCTCGACGAGGAGATCTAAACCTCTCTCTAGTTCGGTCGTTGCTTATTCTTTTGCCTCCCCGATCAACATACTTTGCTAGCTTTCCTCGTCGGATGAGTGTTTCAATCTCGTTCTGAAGAGCTATGCATTTTTTGGTCATACGGCCATGATCCTTATGGAACTCGCAATATTTCTCCTTATTCCTCGTGTCAGGGTCTGACTTCATTTTCTTTGGCCAGTTTAACTCCTCGTTGTTCTTAATTTCTTCCAGGACGTGGTTGATATTTGCCTTCAAAGGCGTGTAATTATCAAATTTCTTCAAGACCTCCCATGACGACCTACTTTTGGAATGCTTGTCACCACCATTGTTCTTATGCTCTTTCTTCTTAGCTTTATCACCTTCCATCTTGGTTTCTTTGACGTCCATATTCTTCTTCGCAGACATAGCCTCCTCGGCATTCATAATCTTGGACGTTTTTCCCATCAGGTCCGACATGGTTCGAGGTGGATCTTTGGTCAAAGTCTAGTACAACTTGTTTAGCAGCAGTCCACTCATTAAAGCAGTAATCGTTATCTTCTCCTCATAATCAATGACTTCGAGCTTCTCGTTATTAAAACGAGTTATATAGTCTCTAATACTCTCACAAGATTTTTGTCTAACACTTAACAAATGTGCTACTCATTTAACTGGCTTTGCTCCGAAGCAAAAATTTCCAATGAATAACTCGGCCAGTTGAAGAAAAGTTGAAATCTTACCCCGAGGACGATTATTATACCATATCTTAGCAGATCCGGTAAGAGTTCTCGAAAATGCTCTGCATCTCATCTCGTCTGGGACAGCATAGATGTCGGCAGCAGCTTGATATTGTTCTATATGAAGGACAGGGTCAGTCTTCCCATCATACTTGGGAGTCACAACAGGTGCTTTGAACTTTGATGGTGTTGGAAAATCAACAATGTCCTGGACAAAAGGTGTTCCTCGAACAAAGGTTCGTTGTAGAGGGTTCTTAGCCTTAGCCATTTCCCCTAATCTATCCTCCAGCCTTTGAATAGATCCTTTCCATGCATCATTCCCTTCCTCGGTCCTATTGGTTCGAGCAACTGATCGCGTTGAAGTGGCTTCCTGGGATTTATCCTGACGAGCAGTTGGTCGGTCATTAGATCCATCTTGACGAGCAACTGGTCGCGACTGGGCAGATCCTTCCCTTAAATCTGATGGTCGTCGAAAGCTCCTGTACGCTGCATTAAGAGGAATTTTGTTCCTCCTAGGGCCTAATCGATCAAAAGAAGAGGCCGTACTTAATCTTTCCAATGCATTGGCCCTTTCTGGGGAGAGGGTGACATGTTGTTCAGTATCTGTGGCTCGTACTGATGAAGTTCGTCCAGGTTGATAAGAAAAATCTTTAGATTCCTTATTGCGATACGAATTAGTATGCCTAGTATGCACAGAAGGTGCACGAATATTTCTCTGAATACTTCGTGATCCAGAATGGGCTGGCGCACCGCCATGGAGGGTTTGGATGAGTTGTCGCATCGTTTCTTGCATGACGGTCTGGCCCTGAGCCAAATTCGCCATCATTCCAGTCAGATCTGGGATAATTGGTGGAGCAGATGGATTTGGAGGGGTTCCAGTGTTTCGATTGTTGGATTCAGGTATATCAGCCATTGGTATCGGATTGTTATTGGTGAGAAAACGATATTACCAGTCGGTTCCCACAGACGGCGCCAATCTGTTGATGTAAAAAATTAGATCACTCTAATAATTCAATCACAGATAAATAAATGAGACAAAAGATTTTAAAGTGGTTCAGCCTTATAAGAATGGCCTACGTCCACTGTTATTTTATTGCTGAGTGTTTGGGAATTCTCGATTACAAGAAATTCCGTTCTGGATCCTAAAGTTTGGATTCAGGATCAGATCCCCCTACAATGAGGATTGTACAACGTATTTATATCCTTGAGGCTATCATATGAAAGGGTAATACATTTAATGCCCTTTAAGCGTGTGCGTCTAAATGATAAGCATTTAATGAACCAGTTGAACTGTTGGTTATTCATCAATTAATGCTTTGTTCGAGATGCAGCTTGGACCGCCTAAGCTTTCTGATATTCAAGAGTTCCTCGGAGAGGTCTTTTCCTCGGAGGGTATGATTTCCTCGGAGTAACATGGTTCCTCGGAGCGTGTGATTATCTCGGAAGTGCATGTTGTCGCCATGTAGATATCCACGTGTCTTCATATGATTGATCTGAGTCAGCAGATTAAATTTGGTATCAACATATATTTTCCAATATCATCGTCCAAATTTAAATCAGAATGTTGGAACACCAAGAGAAAATAATGCTATACAACTCTGCACAATTGTCAAATACTTTTTTGAATTAGAATTATTGAAGGGAAAATGAAAGTAAGAACTCATTCTCCTATTCAGTTACAAACTTTCAAATGGGATAGAGCCTTAATTACAAACTAATGTTGACTCGAGAAAAAGTAAGAAAGTTTGAATATTCTGTCAGGAAAATATGCAAGAAAATGTTCAAATAACAAGATTGATAGAGATAAAAGGACATGGGATCAAAGCCATGAAAATAGTCTGAAATAGAACTGCTACTAAAAAAATCTCAGTGAATTTTAACCTACTAAAAAACAAACAAAGATTTTTCCAAATGAAAAAATCATATATGCTTCATTTGGATCCCGGATACCCCATCCAAAATGTTAAAGGTTAGAATTAAATTATAAAAATGCTTTAGTGTCTTCAGGTGAACAAGAGCCATAAAATCGTTTAAAAACCTAGGTGATAGCCTTGCGTGTTATTGAAAATATTCTTTGAGAAGAGATTTATAATCAACATGTTTATTGTCAAGCAACAAAAAACATATCCACTTGCTCGGCAATACATACTCCATCTCAGCATTAAAAATATGGAGATATATAACTCAGCATTAAAAATATGGAGATATATAACTCAGCAGCAAGTGCAGAATTAATGTACCTGGTTCATATTTTTTTCTTTACAACTATAATATTTGTGACCAAAAGTTTTTAACATGTCAAGATGAAAATTATTTCTTCTTATAAATTCATGTAAAGCATACCCAATTCTACTATATAAATTCATGTTAAAATTATGGTGAAAGATGACATGAAAGATTTGTTCCTTATATAAAGAAAGGAAGGAATCCTGATTTACAATGAAAGTTTCTAATTACAAACACAAACAAAATGAAATACAAAAAGAATATGCTTACATATTCAAAAAATTTCAAGGTTCACATCCACACCAATGAAACTTTTAGCTCCAAAGAGCCTTGGTCTCTCCGTAAGTGCTTTGAAAGACATTCTGGGACCATATTTCACTGTTAAAACTCAATAATTGGTTGAATGGAATCAACTCATTATACTTAATTTGTTCTAAGAAAGTCTAGTATATGATATTTTATTACAAACATGCGCAAAAAAAGGTTAGTGTTATGATATGAAAATAAGATTTGTTTTTTTAGACTTGTGTCTTAAAATATGTGGTGACAAACGAGCATTAGTACATTATGCTACGAGGCTGACCTAATATAATTTATTGATGTTTAATATTTATCTCTCTAATCATATGTTACTCTTCTTAGAAATTCATATGTTGCACTTCTTAGAAACTGGTAAGTGTTCATCAAGTTAACCTTATTCCTTAACACATAAGCGATGTATGGAATAATGGTGAACTTTGTAGAGGGGTACACATTCGATAGCTCAAGAACCTGAGCGAAGAGGGCCTCAGAAAGGTCTCCTCGCCCCAATAGCCTCAAAGGCTAATAAAAATGGAAATTGGCGAGGAAGGCCCCAGGGTTCTCAAGTGTTCAGTGAAATGGAAATGGGCGAGGAAGTCCCCAGAAAGGGTTCCTCGCCCCAATACCCTCAAAGGCTAACAAAAATGAAAATGGGCGAGGAGGGCCCTGGAAAGGCTTCTCGCCCCAAGATACTCAAATGCCTACACAAATGGGAATGGGCAAGGAGGGCCCTCAGAAAGGGCTCCTCACCCCAAAATCCTCAAATGCTCACAGAAATGGAAATGGGTGAGGAAGTCCCCAGAAAGGGTTCCTCGCCCTTAAATCCTCAAATGCCCACAAAAATGAGAATGGGCAAGGAGGGCCTGGGAAAAGGCTCCTCGCCCAAATGTCTTAAAACTCACAGAATTTGAGTTTGGGTGAGGAGGGCCTCAGAAAGGGAACCTCTCCCCAAAGTACCCAAGAATTTACACTTTAGAATTTGGGCGGGGAGGCACATTAGAAAAGGTCCCCCATCCCAAACAACTCAGATAACACAGTTCAACGAGGAAGCTCACTACGTGAGGCTCCTCGCCCCCAGAAATTAGAATGCCTCACAGAATAGAACCAATGGGTGAAGAGGATCATTTAGAGTGACCACTTTTCCAAGATTTATTACTCACACAAAAGTGATGACATATTACTTTCTTGTACAGGTAGCCTAGTCGAGCAGGCAGGGCTCAACTAGGCAATATGGGTCTCTTAGGAGTTTTGGCTTGGCGGCTGAGGAATAATGTTTGTTGAGTAAGTTCAACCACTTAGCACTTTAAGATTGAGAGAACACTAGTAAACAGATCCTAGTAGTCACCCAGTCCTCACCCAGTCGACACTTAATCACAATTGAAGTGATTAACCAAGTGTTGCTCATAAGAAATGAACACTTTGAAATATGATTTTAGAGGAGGTGATCCTTGAGACCTCCCTCCTCAAGTTTAAAAAAATATTTTAGAGGAGGTAGTCCTTGAGACATCACTCCTCAAGTTTATACAGATTTTAGAGGAGGTGGTCTTAGAACCCCCTCCTCAAGTTTACATAGTTTGTACAACGAGTTACCGTTTAAAAATTGATATTCACCAAATTCGACATTTTGTCCTCTAATGCGGACACATTTTCTTTTTGACTTTGGTTCACACCAGGTGGCACCTGTTAGAGGAGATTGGCGGCTGCACACAGGTAGGGACAAAAGGTACATTTCAGACTTTGTCCCTCACCAACCCCCTTAGTTTTGGCTCCCAAAAAGTGTCAACTCAACGCTAATGCCTAAGTATAAATAGGACCGCTGGGCAAGGTCAATGACATCATATCTAGAGCTATACCGTTAATCTGTCAAAATCACTCCAAGCCACTAAGTGTTCTCTCCATGCTCTTTCTCTATAAGTGTTAAGTGCCTTGTTCCTTCACTCCACCTGACACCCATCACTCTCAGGAGTTTCTCTTGTGTAAAGTTACTATTATTATGGTGAAGATCATCTTCTTGCAGGGAGTAGACTATAGTTTGAGTTCCATTGTTACCAGATAGGGAAGGTTTTACTAGAATCATTTCCAGAAGTGCTTGAGAACCTTGAAGGCAACGTCTATTGGAGCAGGTCACGCCTCACCTTTTCCAGTTATTCATAGACTCCACTCTCACTACCCTCCTACATTTGGCGACTCTGTTGAGGATGTATTCTTGCTTCCATAGACAAAGAAGGTTTTAACATTTCTAAACAACTAGTTTTTAATGACATTCCTTCTGGGAATGGGACTCAGAGTGACCAGACCACTCATGAAGATTTGGTGGTGATTGGAGAAAGGACATCTGCCCCTCCAGTAGGGCAGACCAGTTCACCGACAGCAGCTTCGTGACATGTATGAGTCTTATGAGCATATTCTTTGATTTCTTGAAACAAAATAGGGTCGACCTTATAAGTTTAGGTCAAGGATGCATAACACCGACAGCAGCCCTCTCTGGAGGAACCGTCATCCCGATGGAGGCTCCAGTAAAAATAGCCCCACCTCGATAAGTGGTGTCGGAGCAAGTTCCAACATTGTCAATCTCACTAGAAACAAAGGGCGTCGGTCTAGAAGAATCCCCCTCCGAGGTTATTATGTTGGAGGAAGTGAGGAGGCTGGTATTCTCCTCTCAAAATGAGGTCTCTCATTTGTATGAAGAGTTGCAAGAACCATACCCATAGGAAGTGAATGAGAAACTATTCCTAGATATGTCCCACCAAAATTTATCAAATTTAGTGGCAAAGAGGAGAACCCAAGGGAGCACGTGAAGAGGTTTGTTGAATATTTAGGAGTGCATGAGAATGATAAAAACCTGAGGTTGTGGGAGTTCTCCAAAACCCTCACGGGGAAGGCCTACACGTGGTACACCCACCTAGCACACAATAAAATCCCTACTTGGGAAGAGATGCACAGGCAGATCCTCTAAACGTTCTTTGTGACGGAAGATGAATTCACGCTGAGGCACTTGGAGCAAGAGGTCCAAAAGCCTGGCGAAGAGTTGATGAAATACATTAAGAGCTTTTGTGAGAGAGCACTTGATGTCCATGAGGAGGTAGCAGGGGAAAGACTACTCCAAATTTGTGTGGAAAGTCTCTTGGAGGAATACAAACTCTATCTGATCAATGAGACTAGAGATGGAACCTTTCGAGAATTCACCAAGGTCGCGAGCAACATAGCCATGATAATCAAACCAAGGACCACGAGTTGGAGGACACAGGTATCGCTTACCTCCAAAATATTTCACATCTCGAGGAGACAGGTAGTGAACTATGTGGATTGAAATCCCGAAGGCAAGAAAGGAGGTTCTGAATCCAAGAACAACAGTCCTAACAACAAGAGAAAATTTGGAGAAGATGTTCCACCACCGCTACCTTGCAGTGCAGCGAAGGCTATGGATTGTTATCGCACAATGGTGCGGGAAGGGGTAGCAAGTCCCCCTTGTTGGTTTTGGCTCTCCTATAATATTTGGGGCAGAATTGAGATTGAGACAGATCCCTCATCTTTTTGCTGAGTGTTTTTTTTATCAATTTTTAGTTTATTTAAAAAAATTCCATTTTGGCTCAAATCTATAAATACAGGTGTTATTTCTAGGTTTTCACAGAGGATACGTTTGAGAGCTATATTGAGAGTTATCAAAGTTAAAGAGAGATGGAGCTCCCATTTGAGTGGTGAGTTCTTGTGAGTTTATGAGTGACTTTCTAAGAGAGATAAATTGTTAGTGTGTATAACCTTTGGGTTCCTCCATTTATCTATAGAAAGAAGAAATCATCCTTGGTGGATGTAACCCAAATTTGGGTGAATCACGGTATATCATTGTTGTTTTGCTTTGATGATTTCTTGTATGTTGTTATTGTCTCTTTATTGATACTTGGTTGAATTCATTAGGAGTTTTCACACTAGTTCATTTATGGAACAAGGTCTTCGATATTTTTCGCACACCAAGTGTTTGATAAAATTTTCGAGTGAGTTTTATCTTCTTGGTCGCTAGAGATAGTCTTGCTTTAGCACAACAAGTTGTATCAGAGCTTAGGTTGCATTGTTTTCCCCCTTTTTTTGGTTCGCGTTTGAATCAATTTTGGCAATTTCTGCATAGCTTTTGTTTTTGTTCCAAATAACGAAAAATGTGGAGAGTAATCGAGAATCAACCACTAAGAGTGGAGGCTCTAAGAAATGGGATTCGAGTTATGGATTGAGTGGATCAATGAAGATAGACATGAAGGCTTTTGATGAGAAGATCAATTTCGGGTTATGGAAAAGATGAATGCGAGGTGTTCTTGTCCACCAAAGGTTACAATTAGCATTATTGGGGGTAGAGGGATGATCGGTAGGCATGACCGACATTGAGTGGATTGACATTGATAAAAGAGCGGCTTCGTATGTTGAGATGCTTATCACGGATGACGTGTTGAATGATGTGATTGCGAAAACCACGACTAAATGCATGTGGGATAAGCGAAAAGACATTTCTTTGGGAAAATCATTGTCAAATAAATTGTTCCTCAAGAAGAAACTCTTCAAGCTTGAGATGAAGGAGGGTGAGGATATGATGAAGCATATCTATGTTTTTAATTCCTTGATAAATGACTTGAACCGGATAGACGTTCAATTCATTAATGAGGATTGAACATTGGGGTTGCTTGCATCATTACCCGATTCATACGAGCATTTTGTGACCACTCTCATATTTTGAAAGTCTACGCTTCGGTGCAATGAGGTTGTGCAAGATATTCAATCTCGTGTCACGATGATAAAGAAGGAAGGTGGAGGTGATGGATATTCCCATAATGAAGGCCTTATGACGAGAGACGGAGGTGGGGAAAATGGCAGGAGGAACTCCAACTGGGAATTTAATGATGGTTGTAGTCTAGATCAAGGAGTGTTGGAGGTAAAGGGCCGAAATGCTACAAGTGCTAGGAATGGGGTCATATGATTCGAGAATGTCCTTTGTGGAACGACAAGGTTAAGGGCAATATTGATTTAGAGAGGGAAACAATAGCGAGTGCGGATTATGAAGATAAACTTAGAGAACTTCTCACGATCTCTAAGGTTAACTCTCTTTCCCAAGATGATTGGATATTAGATTCGGGATCGTCGGATCATGTTTGCTCCAGAAGGGAATATTTTTAGACTTTCACGAAAAATGAAAAAGGTTCCATGTCTTGGAATAACGGAGAGAAGGTTGTCATTGAGGGTGTCAGCATGGTGAAACTTAAGATGTTCAATGGGGTGGAGCGCACTTTGGGTGATGTGGCCTATATCCCAAAGTTGAGAAAGAATTTGGTATCCATTAGTCATTTGGATTCCAATGGTTTCCGAGTGTCGGTGGCGGGTGGAATCTTGAAAGTCACATATGATTATATGGTCCTAGCTAGGGGAGAGGAGAGGGAGAGGTTATATCGTCTAAATCAGACTTTGAGAAAGATGGGGAATCTGTGTGCACAAGTGATCGAACGTTCGAGGCATGTCTCATTTGTGAAAAAACCGGAGACATTGGGTGCTAGCTTTCCGAGAATAGACAGTAGTGGTCATATAATACCCACTAGTTGAGGGAATGGATCGAAGTCCCCCTCCAGAGCCAGCGATTAATGTTGACTCGGTTTAGTTGCACACATGAATTGGCTGATTGGAATCGAGGAGGCATAGGACTTTTTGGATTCTAGGTGTGTGTAGATAGTTCAAGGAAGGCTGATGAGATATTATTTGTGAGCTTTGGCAAACGGGTTTGTGAGCATTAGCAAACCAAATTCTTTTGTGGCAAAGACTTGGTACATCTTTTGAGGGTGAGATTTGGAGGGTGTGAGAGGTGAGGAATTTTCCCTCTCATCTGTGGTTATTTCTCAAGGAGTAAGATGGTGTTGATTTGTTTGAATGTTTCGTCTAAAAAGGGTATACGCTGTATGTATTGTGTGGGGGTGTACTTATCGGGTTACATAAGGAGAGAGATTCACCGTATGGTTATATGGAAAGAATTCAGATGCATGAGATGGAGTTCTAATTTTAGAACTTGGTTTCTCGGCAGGTGGAGTCGTTTGGAGTCTTGGAGTGAAGACTTGCGATATCTCCCTTCATAGTTGAAGTTGGTATAATCTTCGAGCAGATTCGATGTTTGTATTTCGAGTTTGGTTGGATCGTGAGGATCACTTAGGGGAATCGTATTATCTTGGTAGATGTTGGTACGGTCTTTAAGAGGGTTCAATGTCAGCATTCTAGAGATTGGTTGGATCGTCGGGATCGCCAAGTTTGTTAGTTTTGGCTCTCCTACTATAGGAGGGACTCAATCATAAACATCTCATTTAATTATTAAATGAGATTAGAGATGATTAAAATTGATAAAAGTCCATGTGTTTATGCAACTGGAGTATTATCATGCGCGTCGAACATATCACGCATAACTGTATATTATTTACGCATTAACTAGACAATATTCTAGTGTTGAGAGTTTGACATATGTTATGGGACACATGCCACTTAAAATAGGACATGTGTCACCACGGGTTATTTGACATGTGGCGATCCACTTGTGTTGGTTTTAGCTATATATATGCCTCACCCCTATACATTTGAGAGAGAGTTTCTTGGGAGTAGAAGAGTCATTTTCTTTTCTTATGAGTTTTTTAGAGAGTTTGAGAAAAGTGTTTTGGAAAAGAGTTTTGAGATGAGTTTCAACACCTCACACCTCTCCGAAAAATGACCACAATGAGTTTTCCGGCGAATAGTATGAACCCACGAACTACGCTGACTTTGATTCCGAGCATCACGGATACGTAGACGCAACCGAAGTTGCTCAAGTCAAACATATACAAAACTCCGATATTTCCCCATATTAAACTCCCCTCTTACATTTGGTGACTCCGCTGGGGAGGTATTCATGATTCTTATTACGTAACGCCTCATTTAGGATCGGAAAACTCGAAAGTGAAGGTTCAATCATTGGATCTTCTGCTCAACTATATCATCGGAGTACATTTTCAGATAATATTTCTATTCTCTATCTCTATCTCGATTTTATGATTGTTCTTCTTGACAAAAGAAATTACAAGCATACAAAACATCAGTGGCGGAGCCAGGATTTGGAGTTAGTGGGTGCGAAACTGTCTGACGTACCTCGGGGGTTCGGGGGCGTGAGACCCCGAGGCGATTTTTTTTGGGTTATTTGTACTATTTTGGGCATAAATCTAGTACTAAAGAAAATTTCAACAAAAAAAATATGCATTAATATTCAATTTCAACACTTAAAACCATTATCAAAATGAAATAGGATAGTTATTACAATGCAACTTTCCTAGACTTCATTTTCTAAAAAAATTGAATGATATGTTCAGTGTTAATATCATTCAACACGTCTCTTTCGATATATTAATCAAACAGAATTAATCTAACTTAAATAAGTTATTTCAAATTAATAGAATTAACGGAAAAGGATTAATCTAACATAAAAATCAGAATTAATCTAACATAAAAATCAGAATTAATCTAACATAAAATTTGTTGGAAAAAGATTAACCCATCGATGTTGAAATTTATTATTGAATTTATTTAATAAATTTATTCAGTAAAATTTTAATCACTTTTTATGATTAATCACTTTGTCAATTTCAGTAATAATTTCAGTAATAAAATCAAGGTAATGGAGGAGAAAATCTTTAATAATAATTTTTATCTTGAACTAGGGTCCGTAATAATTTTTAGAAATAATTTCAGTAAACTATGGCCGTTCACGTTCGAAATTTTTTTATCTTGAATCCGTTAATGTGCTGTAAACTGACAAATATGTAAATGGAGGAGGGAAAGGGGACTTACCTTTTGTTTTGTTCTTGAATGTAGAGAGAAGACAAAACTTTGGTTGGGTTGAAAAACTAGGGCCGGCTACTGTTATATATATATATTGACTTAAGTTTTAAAAATTATCAATTTTAACCTTAACATTTAAATTATTACACACATGTATATATATTAAATCTCAAAAATCCAGTGCATGCGACCGCACCCTCTCGGTTGCATGTAGCTCCGCCCATGCAGAACATACATTCCTGTTATCATAGTATGTTATTTAAAAAACAAATTATTATCCAAACCATCATGAGTGAATATACTGGTAGTGTATATGCTAGAACCACTCACGAGAGATGAAATCAAAAAAAATGTTATTTTCTTTATTTAGTAAACGATTAAGGCGGGCCATCTACCTTGGATAAATTAACAAATATATATATATATATATATATATATATACATGAAACAAAAGAAAGAGTGTTCACATGTATAGACATTTCAGATATAATTTGTTATCACGAAGTATTATGTTTTTTTTACTTTATTGAAAATCATCTTCTTCCTGCTCAAAGAGAGGAGAGTTTTGGATTTTCCAAAACAAAGAATCTTTGTTTAATACAATTTAAGGGTGATGTGATGTGACCCGTTCTTGTTATCGAAGACTTTCATATTTTTACAATATATTAAAACGATGTAAAAACTGTCAAAATCATACAAATAGCATTAGTATTGGACTTTCATCACATGAAACTAGAGTAATTCCACTGTGATCGAAATTTAGATAAATTTTTTTTAGACATACTGACGTGGCAGCATGTTATTGGTTGGTTTGTAAGTTCCACTAACGTGAACTCCAAAAACCAATCAATAACAAACAGCACGTCAATGTATCTAAAAAAAATTTGTCTAAAATTCGATCACAACAGAAATTTTCCATGAAACTAACGCTAGATTGTTCAGAACACTTAGTTCTGACAAAGAGTTTTGTATCCCACTAGTAGTCTGCAAGATGCCATATTCTTTTTAAGATTTCATTTAGACGCCTACTGTTGAAGATTGTACCAGCCAAATGATTTGTCAGTTATAACTCTTGTAGTATTAATTACCTATCTCCTAGATTCTAGTGTTAGTGGGGATGACATAGACTTCTATCTTTACTAGGTATCCCCTATTTTGTAAAGACTGTTCCACCACCTGTCAAACATGTTGGGTTATTTTATCCTAACACGCTTGTATCAATAAAAAATGATTGGATTAACCGTAACATTTGGGGTGATTCAAATAATAAAAGGTACACTGCCTTCATTAGTACTTTATGGTATATTTGGAAATCTAGGAATAACTACATTTTTAATAATATTGATGAGTCTCCACAAACAGTTGCCCGCATTGTTATGTATTTTACTAAAAATGTTTTCGAAGCATGTATTTCCAAGCGGGTAAAGGCTTGTGGGGAAAACCACATTATACTAACTTCTAAACCGTTTGCCGTTACAGGTCGATACATCATTCATACGGATGGTGGGTTTGACCATGGGAGTGGTATGGGCTCATTCGGTGGATTGGTTAGAAATGAAGATGGTGATTGGATCATTGGCTTTACCAGGAAACTCCAAGGCATCGCCAGCCCGCTGCGGGCGGAACTAGAAGGGATCTTCCATGGTTTGAATCTTGCACTAAGGAAGAAATAGAGGAATGTATGTCTGAAGAATGATTGTCTTGATGCCATAAACCTCATCAACGAAGAGAATACCCAAAATCACAGCTTGGCCAATATCATTGAAGACTGCAAGGAGCTGATAAAAAACTTGAAAATCAATATCGTGCACATCCCAAGAGCAAGAAATTTTATGGCGGAGTTTATGGTAAAAGTTGCGAGGGATATGGATAAGATATATAAAGAGTATGACCAAGCACCGGAAGAGTTCCTGAGGATGCTAGATGAGGTGATGAAGGAAGATGGGTTCTAGGCTGTGTAGGTTGTTGATCTTTGTTGTTGTTGCTTAATTTCTTGTCTTCACCAAAAAAAAAATCAATCAAATTTTTTTTTTTTTTTCTAAACTTTCCATGTACTGCCTAAGCCTTGGTCAGTTGGTATATTTGTAAAAGATTTTGTCCTGACAGTTAATAGCTTTATAACTTGTTTCATGTGGACAAAATTTTGTTATATAAAACCCTTGGCCCCGCACTGTCAGATTACATGATGTCATGGAACATTGGATTGGTTCTCATGATCCTGTTAACAAATTATTAAGATCCCACGAATTAATGAAATAACTTAGGGCCCCGCGTTAGACAGTCTGTACAAGATAACCCCTTTGGTCCCCACGCTGATACACAAATCAAATTATTGGTTGGTTGAGTGATGGATAATACCTGTCAGTACAAGATAACGTTTGAACAGACAAGCCTATGTATAGTCGCGTGGCACTTTAAATGGAGGGGTGATGGATAATACCAAAGAGACAATTCTCATTAATTCTTGCACGTTGAAAAGACAAAATGATATATTCTTTTCTTTTTTTTTGGTATAGAATAGAAAACAGATTCAGCTAAACAAAAGAAAATCCTTCTTCTTTCATCTTAGCGTCCACTAATCTCAGTAGTTCTTCAGGGGAGCGTCGTATTCCTTATACACACTTTCCGTCTCTCTTGCAACTTTCACCATACAATCCTCCATGAAGTTGCTAGCTCTTGGAATATGCACGATGTTAACATTAAGGTCTTTAACAAGGGTCTTGCAGTCTTCAATGATATTGGCAAATGGGTGGTTGAGAGTACTCTCCTATTTGATAAGGTTGATGGCTTCAAAACAGTCATTTTTCAGGTAGATTCTCTTCCATTTCTTTTTTAGAGATAAATTTAATCCATGAAAAATCCCTTCCAGCTCCGCGCGAAGGGGGCCTCCGGTGCCTTGGAGTTTCCTAGTAAATCCCACAATCCAATCACCATCGTCATTCCTAATGATTCCTCCAAACGAGCCTATGCCACTTCTATGGTCAAATCCACCGTCAGTGTGGATGATGTACTTACCTGCATTAGAAATCGGATCAATACTTAGTAAAGCAGAGTTTTCTCCACAAACTTTTGCTCGTTTATTATTTTGGGCTTCAAACACGTAATATGCATAATTCTTAATCAAACGAGCAACTGTTTGTGGAGTATCATCAATATTCTTAAATATGAGTTTGTTTCTCGATTTCCAAATGTGCCATAAAGTAAAAAAAAAAAATTATACCTTTCATCTTTGGAATTACCCCAAATATTTAGGATGATCCAATCATTTACATTACCCATGAAGTTGTTGTCAATAGATTTGTCAAAACCGAGTGTGCTCGATATCTCCCTAGCATGCCTGCATTCCTTTAGAAGATGGATGGTATCCTCCAGTAATCCACACTGTGGGCAGTCTCCATTGGATGTGAGTCCTCTATGTAGACGATGTTCATTGGTGAGGAGCTTACCATGGAGAATGGTCCATAAAAAGGTGGTAAGTTTTGGGGGGATATTGAGTTTCCACAATTTTCCCAAATCTCCCAAGTTTGGTGTTCTTCATGTTTCTCCACAAAGTATTTATAGAACGAGCTTATGGTGAATTTGCCATTTTTACTCAAGGACCAAGAGGGATTGTCCTCATGAGAGCAAGTACGGGGAAGGGGAATATTCATAATATCATTTTTGGTGGTCGAATTGAAAGCATTATTAATTGTAGTAACATCCCAATTCCCAGTCTCCCCAATCAACGTGTCAACCTTGATGTTGTCTAAGTTTCTCAATTGTTCATCGGGATTTATAACTTTGTTCCCAACCCACCAATCTTTAAGAATGTTGATATTTTTACCATTCCTGACATTCCATTTGACATTATTAGACATGGTCTCACGACATTTAATGACACTTCTCCAAATGTGTGAGGAGACATTTTTTTTTCCAAAGTATCGGGTTTTGATTGATTTTATATTTATTTCTTAAAACCTTTGCCCAAATGGAATTATCGTTATTCACAAGTTTCAAACCAAGTTTAGCGACAGAGGCTTGGTTATTAATATGGCTCTTCCTCAGACCCAGGCCTCCATTACTTTTTGTCTTGCAAACTTTATCCCAGCTAATTAGGTGGATTTTTTTTCTTCTCTTTATCCTCACCCCATAGAAAATTTCTATTCAGTCTATCAATCTCGTTGCAAATTTTAACCGGGAGTATGACGTTTTGCATGTTATAATTAGGTATGGTGGATGTCATAGCATGTATAAGAGCTTTCCTACCCGCTAATGAGAGTAGATTGGATTTCCACCCCGTCAGTCTTTTTTGAATTTTTTATATGATGTCTTTAAAGTGAGAGCTTTTCATTCTACCATGTATAAGTCTATTACCAAGGTATACGCCTAAGTCATTTGTAATGCTCATCCCAAATAAGTGGCTAGCATTTGAGGCCTCCCTTTTGGGGATATTGGGGGAAGCAAACACTTTAGATTTAGTGTAATTTATTTTTTGACCAGAGATATAGCAAAATTCCTCAAGAGTATCAACGATAGATTCACAAGAGATGATATCATTCTCCGTGAAAACGATAAGGTCATCAGCAACGAAAAGGTGGGAGATGGGTGGTCCCGCAGCGGACACCCTAATACCTTTCCACTTCTTGCAATTTACTTTTTCCGAAATCATAGCGGATAGATAATCCATGCACATAACAAAAAGATAAGGGGATAACGGATCTCCCTGGCGGAGACCTCTAGTAGGATTAAAACTAGGGAGGGGGGTACTATTCCAAAGAATAGAGGTGGTGGTGTTTCTCACATAACTCATGATGAGGCTGGAAAAATCTTTATCAATGTTAAACCAATTTAGAACCCCCTCAAGGAAGTCCAAATCAATTCTATCATAAGCATTTTCAAGATCAATTTTATGAATGAAACCCCCTTTTTTACCTTTGAAATTCATAAGGGTGTGAATAATCTCTTGAGTGAAAATAATATTATCCGAGGTCTGTCTTCTAGGAAGGAAGATTGCCTGGTGGGGGCTAATGTTACGACACAGAATGGGTCTAAGTCTGTCTACAATAATTTTAGCAAGAATTTTGTAAGAGACATTGCATAGAGTGATAGGTCTGAATTGAGCTATGTTCTCCCAATTATCTTTTTTTGGAATAATCGTTATGTAACTTTTATTGATATCCTTAGGAAAGGAATATTCCCTAAAACATTTTTGGCAAAAATTGAATATATTTGTAGCAATGGTTTTCCAAAAATGTTGATAAAAAAGTGGTTGTATTCCATCCGGGCCAGGAGCTTTAAGTCCTTTCATACTAAAGACCGCTTTCCTAACCTCTCCCAATGAAAGTGGGGTAGTTAGGAACAAATTGTCATCATCCAACAGTCTTATATTTTCAAGATTACGCATTTGTCTTCTGATATCATAATTAAATTTATCTTTGAACAAATTTTCGAAATATTCATTGATATGTTTAGAGATAATAGTACCATTTTCAGTCCACTCCCCATTAATGATAAGTTTCTTTATAATATTTCTCCTACGTCTAATAAGAGTGGAGGTGTGGAAGAATTTGGTATTTCTATCACCCCCGTTAAACCATGAGATCCTCGATTTTTGTTTCCATAAATTTTCTTCGTGTCTAAGTAAGGTGTTTAACTCATAACGGAGATTAATTTCAAGGATAAAAAGATTATGTGAATAACATTTTTCTTGGGCTTTCTGTATGCCGCTAAGTCTTCTAAGGATGCGTTTCTTATTTTTTAAAATATTACCAAAGATGTTTTTATTCCAAACTTTTGTATTTTCAGTACAATTATGAATATTAGTGTCAAGGCTAATAGAATTATTCCAGTTAATATTAATGAGATCATTAAAGTCATCTCTCTCAAACCAGCACGCCAAAAATCGAAATGGTTTAGGACTGAAACGGTTAGAGTCCACACCTTCAAATCTGATCATGATAGGGCAGTGGTCAGAGGTTGTGCGGGGGATGTTCTCTACATAAGCTTCAGGGAATTTAAGATTTCACTCTGCATTCGCAAGCCCTCTGTCCAGTCTGATGAGGGTATTAGCCATCCCCTTACGGAAATTCGTCTAGGTCAACTTTGGTCCCGAGCATCCCAGGTCCGTAAGCTTGCATTTGTTGATATTTTCAAGAAAGGTAGAGTTTTTGCTATCTTTTTTCTGCTTACCAAAAATTCTTTTTTCAGACTCGTCCACATGGTCGTTGAAATCGCCCGCAACCAGCCAAGGGAGGTTTATGTTTTCAGAAATGTCATACAGATTATCCCATAAGATTCTGCGTAATCGTAGTTGTGGGCTTGCATAAATGGCAGAAAAAATCCAGTCTTCGTAATTATTTTTGGTAACCATGAGATAAATAGCTTGTCTAGTAATAGAGAGGGTTTCTAACTTAATAGAATTTTGGTTCCATATTACCCAAATACCCCCGGACCTACCAATTGGTTCAGAGACCTCCATGTTGGTAAATCCCATCTTTTCGAAGAAGTTAACCAAACTACCAATAGGGATATATGTTTCAAGTATGACCACAACATTCGGGCTATAAATTCTTTTTAGTTCAGCAATGGTGGGTTTAAATAGGGGTTTTCCCACCCCTCGACAATTCCAGATAATCGTAACCATTGAGGGTATGAGTTGGATGAGAGATTCCAAATCATGAATCATCCACATACACCTCTTAGAAATCTCCTGATGCAGTTGTACGTTCCTAACTTTTTCTTCTACAATTGCTGTAATTTTCTCTTCGTGTTCCTACGTCTGCTCCAGTGTGCTGACTATGGTCTTGACTTTGGAGATCTTCCAATTCACTCGAAAGATGACAGCCTCCTCTACTATCCCCACTAAGTTGGTTAGGACTTATCCCGAGTTTAGAGTCATCTTTTGGATTTGAACGTCCCCTAACAAGGCTAGAGGAAATAGGAGGTCCATTTTCGATTTGGTTAGCAGGTATTTTTTTGAAAGTGTGTTTCTCCTGGGGGTATTTCTCACAGTTCTTTCTAGAGCTAATGTTGACGTTTTGTGGCTCTATATATCGGCTTGTTGGATCATTAATAGCAATGACCCCCACAGTAATGCTCTCTTCCACACTCATCGATTTATTAGCTATATTCAGGTTTTGACATGTGTAGATGCAACCAGAACTTTTTACCATATTCCTATGTACCGTCTGAGCAGGGTTATTTTTTTCAATGGTTCTATCACATGCTATGTAAGCTCCTGCAGCTTTTTCCACATCCCCATTTTTCCTTTTTGTAACTGATTCTTTGTATCCTCCTCTTTTTACATCGTTGGTTTTTCTTAAGTCCCTACTTTTCTGATTATTCACGTGGCTAACATTTTGATAGCTTGTCATTTGTCCCTTCATCTGTGAGCTTGTAGCCGCCGATGCTCCTTTTCCATGTTGTGTGTCATAATGCATTTGAGACTTGTCACCTCCATCACTGTTTAGGATAGCGTATTTATTATTTGTCTTGACTAAGAGTTCCTTAGTTCCATTTGTCTTGACTAAGAGTTCCTTATATTTTTTTACTGCCAACTGCTGAAAGTAAATAGTATTTAGTTTTAGCTCAAATGCTAAAGTGTTGTCTTACGTAATTTTCTGTTGATATTTTAAATATGCGATTTGACTGGACATTAAAAAGTACACATTGCCCTAAGCATTTTTTTTTTGGGTAGAGATATTCTGTGAGTTATGTGGCTTTAAAATTCGATCATTAAATTGAATAATTCTATATTCTTTAGGTACATATTTACTTTCTAAGATTGGAGGCAACAATATATTTTATTATTTTGAGTTTATTCTATAAAATGAAGAAAATATATATATATACAATCGAGGGACATATCCGAATATTGTATGGCATCTCATAAATATTTACAAGAAATTATTCTCTAAGTTTATAATATATTGAATATGGCACATCGTTCTTGAATTGGTTTATGATACATCTAGAACTTGTGTACGATAAACCACGCCACCTAAGATACAATTATTAGGGTTTCCTATGAGATACAATTATTGTGATTTGTAGTATGATATTTCGCATGATATATCTATATGTTATGTTATCACATAAAGCTAAAAATGAGTTAGAGGGAGCTTAGTGAACCTGTATATAAATATCGAGATTTTAGAAAACATTTTGTAAATGTCATTTTATAGTTGGAAACCATGTTGAACATGACTAATATATTACAAAACAGCTTGAGTATGTTTCACAATTCCGAATTAACCTTGATATTTTATACTATTGAGTTTGATAGGACTTGTTATTGAACGACATTAAATTGTACACGAAACACCTACGAGTATGGGTGGTTACGATTCATTACACAAATATCCCCCGACTTTATTTAACTTTTATTTTATTACATCAAATAAAATAAAATAAAGGGGGCATAATGAGAATTGAACTTGGATATTTACTGAGTTTTACTAACCATTTGCAATATTATATAATTGGGTCAAAAGAAATTATTTTGCAGAGGCTTCTGAATGAGCAGATATTGAGCGATGCAAATATCAAGTCATTGCTCAAAGATATGATAGTTTGAGATACACCCTGTTGATACGAAAATTAATATGCTGATATGGACGGATAATACGAAGACACGTGTCAATCTATATGGCACAATAGTAACGAGATTGTTCATTTCCCCGACCAACTCATGTTCTCTCCGAGCAACGAGGATACACCGAGGAACTTTAGTACTCCGAGGTACTCTAGCACTCCGAGAAACTCTTGAGCAACGAGCAACTAAGGCAGTCCGATCTGCATCTCGGCCGTAGCATTAATTGCCAGATAATCAACAATTCAACTATTCATTGAATGTTTATCATCTTGACGCACACGCTGCATTAAATATATTACCCTTTCATATGTATATCATTGAATGTATCAACCCTTTCATGTACAGCCTAAGGGCTATAAATACCTTGTATCACCCTCATTCAAGGGGGACCGAAATTTCTTGAGAGAACTTATAATCGAGAATTCCCTGTAACACCCCGTATTTTGTGCATTTAATATTTAATTAATTCGAGAATTTTAAATTACTTGTGGGTTGTAATTTTAATTGAACTAATTATGGCAATATATGTTTAAATATTAATCGGGGAGTGAATGGTCATTATTTAGGTAAATTTATTTACTAAGTGAATAGTAATAATCTAATTGCGGCATTTCGGGTAGTAATGACGGGGTATGCAATTATCTTAGCCGGGAGTCGGTATAGACTAAACTGGGGGTGAGGTAAGGATTTTTATAAATTAATTCGGATGGCGATTCTGAGTGCGCGGTTGAGTCCGAATGGGTCGAGATAGTCAGAAAAGAGTACCCGGGGGTAGCGATTGGGTCTCGGGATATTTTTGGGCATATCCGGGCCCGCACGGGGTGATTTGGGCTATTTTAATTTAGCCCATTAGGCTAAAAACGGGATTTGTGTTTTTAAACCTAAACCTAAGAAAAGGTAAAGGAGCAGCCAACATTATTCTAACCTAGGGTTTGAGAGGAAGATTGGGGGAAAACAATCAAAAGCTAATTTGGGGATTTTGGAGCAAAATCAAGGGGCTACTACAACGGATCAGACCCTACGAGAAATTCCAGGCAAGTGGTTAACAGTTTTTGCTCCTAAACTGTGATATCCAATTCATATTTTAGTGATGTGTATACTAAAATTCGTTTTGGGGATAAATGGGTACAAAAATGGGATTTTGGGTAATAGAATAATTGAATGAGATTCAAAGTGAGAATTAGTTGTGTTTTATAATTCTGAAAATGAATGTCTGATTGGAATGTGAAATCCAGTAGGAGTTATGAACAAAATTGAGATGAATTGATGGAAATTAACCGGAGAAAACCCATTTTAGAAATAGTGAGTTATGGTATGAATAGAGCATGCTAAAACAGTTGTAGATGATTGGGACTTGTTTTGGGAGTAATTGATTGGTTAAAAAAATAATGAGTTAAGGTTGAAAATCAGAGAGATAAGACCTTGGAAATTCGACTATGGCAGAAACAGATCGGTGGAGAAGACGACCACCTGTTCGATCGATCGACCCTTCAGTTATTTCGGCAGTTTGCCTTATGGATTTTTATGGGTTAAGATTTCAGTTGTAAATTTCCCCTAGCATAATTAAGAGAGAAAAATTTATTATGGGAGTTAATTCTTAACAATTATAAGGGAGTATAATTGAGGGTAGTGGGGGAATTATATGTGACGCTTTGCAAATGAATTTTGGCGAATAAATTCTGAGAATATAAGATAACGAAATCGGTGAATAAGTTCGGGGATAGTAGTAGGGTAACGCTACTCATTTAAATTAATTAATTTGGAGTCGGGGACTAGACTCGGGTGATATTTAATTTCGGGCCACGTGAGCGAGTCCGGGCATGTTGGTTAAGTGACACCAAGGTATTTAATTAATTATTGAGAAAATAAGTAAATTTGGAGTTGGAATTTAAACTCGGGAAGGGTCAAGTTATGGGCCAAGGGAGTGAGTCCAGGTAATGGTTGGGCGATACCAAGGGTTAAATTAATTAATGTATAATTAATTAGCTAGAGTCGGGCTGTAGACTCGGGAAGGTATTTAAATTAATAGGTGGGTTAATTAATTTAAATGGGAGTTGAATTGTAGACTCGTAAAAGTGTTAAAATAATTATCATGAGATTAATTAAAAGAGAGTCGGACTACAAACTCGGATCGGTATAAATTAATTAATGTGTGAATTAATTAAATTAGAGTCGGACCATAGGCTTGGGATAATGATAATCTAATAAGTGAGAAAACTTATTTAGTTGAGTCGGGCGAGAGACTCAGGACATTATAGGCTGGTGTTACAGGTTATGAGTGCACGAAGGAGCCAGAGTTTATGTTATATATATATATACGGTGTAGTGATAGTATATATATATATATATGTGTGTATATATTGTCTGTGCTATTAAGTATCAATGATTAGATATTTATTTTAGTTATACTCTAGTGCTATCATGGGAGGTTGCGCGATGTGGGTGAATCCCCTAGCTCGAGGAGTAGGGCGAGTATATCCCCAGGTCATAGCGTCCTTTATATGGAATGAGGGGCATCTCACTTCCAGGGAAGGAATATGACCGCCTCCACTTCGTTTGGTTTTGAACCCGGTTGGTGAGCGAATCTAACTTGGGTAACTAGGTTATGTGAGCACACCTAGTGAGATGGCACTTTAGAGAAAATCATCCGGTGAGGACATACTCGGAAGGATGAGTACACGTGTGATATGTGTGGTTATTAGTAAAGGTACGTATAATGTAGTAGTGAATATTATACGTAGATGATAATATAGTGTGTGATGTATTTACTTTATATAACTTGGGTTACAGTTATATGTTGTTAATTAATGAGAAATTAATTAAGTTAATCATATATGGGTAATACAGTGCGTGATGTATTTAATTTATATAACTTATGTTACGGTTATATGCTTTTAAGTAAGAAGGAATTAAATAAGTTAATTAGTGAGATAACTTATATTTCAGGAATAATTTTACTCGGGTTAGAGTAGTATGGCAAAGGGGAGGTTATACCAGGACTAGTTGGATGGGGTAGTACAACTAGGTGGGGTTAAGATAACCGTTAGGTGTGCACAATAGTGGAGGGGTGAGAATGTCCACAAGGGAGCGCGACACTAACTTTAATATGAAGCACATTCATGAATTTTAAATTACTGCAGTTAATTCACTTGCTAAATATTTTCAAAATGTTTTGGGTTCTAACCCCTTGCTATAAAACAATTTTCAAAACCTTTTAGGTGTCCAGCCACAGGGACGCCAGGATTGATATTCTATTCCAGGGACACGGAGCTGCTGCATATGTGGATGCTAGCAGGAGTTTGGATTAGACGCATCATTTATTCATTCCTAGAGTAGGAATCATTTCTCAGCTCAGTTTCATTTAGGGCTTGTTGCCCAGACTTCTCAGTACAGTTCTCAGTTATATTTTATTCAGGTGTTGGATGTTGTATTGTATTATTTTACCTTGGTGGCCGACGGTTTATTCGGCAAGTTATTTATTTATTTTATTCTGTTGCTTTCTTTCAGTTGTGTGAATGGTTTATAATTATTTCTGCATGTATTGTTTTGATTAATTAAAAAGTTAAAAATTGGCACCAGTTTTTGGAATACTAGGTGATTAGTAAGTTTTAAAAAGTTTTCGACAGTGATGCTAAGGATGATCCAACTGGGATTCCTGTTTTAATTTCATATAGGACTGATCACCCGGTATTTTATTAATCGGGGTGTCACAGATGGTATCAGAGCATCAGGTTCTAGTGTCCTTAGGATCTGTGCGGCATTTCACGTTTCAGCTTAGCAATCTTTGATTTAGAGCCCTATCATAGGATTGTTGTATTCTCATACGTATGCGCATATACGTTCTTCTGCGGAGTTTATATTTGAGAGTGAACTCATACAAATTCGATTCTCATTCCAATGACGCCCAAGAGAGTGAGAGCAGCTAGGGCAGCAGGGGGAGTTGAGACTAGGGATGCTCATCAGGAACAAGAGTTACCGCTGCTACGGCCAGAGGTAATTTGGGCAGCGCAAATAATTGAATTGGTGGCGCATGAAATTTAAGGGACGGTGGTCGCAATGGGAAGGTACTTTCCACGGGATCAACCACAAGTGTTAGTGGCACCAGATGTTCAGGCCCACCCGGGGCCGTCGGGGTGGTAGCAAGTGTGTGAGGTTGTTCACCAGAGTCTCGAGGGGGTTCAGCTGTAGTGCTATCGTGTTAGTGGATGAGAGATATCCAGCATCACCTGTGAATGGTAGATTACAATAAGGTGCAGAAGCATAGGCTAGCCACTTTTAGTTTAGTGGGAGCAACGCTACTGTGGTGGGAGTCGATCACCACAGTTGAGGAAAGGGATACACTAACTATTGCAGAGTTTTGGGTGCGGTCTGACCGCAAGTAAATTTTCCTCCAGCGGGTGAGACCCAAAATGGGGAGAAAAAAAAATTAGAGTAGTGACTCGGGGGGACCGTTCAGCGGCCGATTACGAGGAAGAATTTACTCGGTTGGCAAATTTTGTGCCGGATGAGGTAAGCGATACAGAGAGAAAGAAAGCAAGGCCTATGGATGGGTTAGTCTGGAGAATCAGACAACAGACAGAGGGAGATCAAGGGCAGGATTTCCGGCAGGGAAATCATGCCAAACAATTTAGAACTGGGGGCTATCGACAGGAGGGCCAGCAAGGAAGGGATCAGTGGTAGGGTGGAATTTTTAGGAGGTGTTTCGTTGGTAGGGAAGCGGGACACATGAAGAGGGAGTGCCCTCAGCGATACAAGGGTCAACTACAGGATGAGGTCCTGAATGTACAGCCACTATAACAAGTCATGGGTGCGTTCGGGCAGGGGGAAGCTGCTCCGAAACCCGAGGATCAGCCATTGCAACTGGAGTATGGAGGTAATTATATTTTACCCTATGGGCATGGGGTATGTTTTGAGTGACAAGGAGGGTGCCACAAGATAAGACTTATTCTCCACTAGAGTTCGCAGATGAGTCGAATTTAGTGGGTGCGTTGGCGGTAGCAGCCGTAGTATGTGGATAAACTTTCCGTGGGGTGGCGGAGTTTTAGTGTTCTTCACGAGAGAGTGAAGTGTAAACTGAGTGAAAGTTTGAATTATGAGAGGGATTTATACTGTTGATAAATATGGGATTAGGGTGGATTATTATTCCCAAATATCGATGGGATAGCGATGGATCTGAACTATTGTGGATAGTGGGGTAAAGTTTTGGTTTTCGCAACACCAGGGTATGATTGGTACTAGGTATAACTGAGAGGGCGCCTAGCCTATATATGGGTATATATATGTTGTTTTGCGTGGGGCGAGGGACACATAGGGAGGTTTTCTGTTCTCGCATTTTATCCCAGGGAGTGGGGGCATTTATTGAAGTGGATCCGGGTGGTTAGATTTACGTTCGGACAGGGAGTGATAACCCGGGGGTACAAGAATATTCTTAATAGGCACATTAAGGGGTGCTAACCTAGGGATGCAGGATTCTCCTAATAGGTGCACAATTGGGCCTTAGCCCGGGGGCGCAGGATTGGTATATATGTATAGGGATGATGTGACTATATAAATATATAGACATAAATGAACTTGTGAATATTTCTACTGTGTGAGATTTGTAGACTTGGTAATAATAATATTAATTATTACATTGTGCCCTATGGTATAATCCTCAGGGTGGGAAATGGTTGGTCATTAGTACATGGGGTGGGTACCTCGGCCACTATATATATATATACGTATGGGATATGACTACGGGTTGGAAGTTATCTTACGGGTTACGACTAGCATAGTCGAGAAAATTTTAGTGCGGTAGAGTACGGGTATAGGGTGTATGGGAGCCCTGGATAATAAAATGCATATTTGGGTAACTTATAAAGAAAAGCGGGAGAGATAGATATCGCTAGCTTATAAGGGTATGAATAGTGAGTAAAATGAGAATATTGGAACACTAGGCTTATCTTAATTTCGAGGACGAAATTCCTTTGTAAGGGGGGAAGTATGTAACACCCCGTATTTTGTGCATTTAATATTTAATTAATTCGAGAATTTTAAATTACTTGTGGGTTGTAATTTTAATTGAACTAATTATGGCAATATATGTTTAAATATTAATCGGGGAGTGAATGGTCATTATTTAGGTAAATTTATTTACTAAGTGAATAGTAATAATCTAATTGCGTCATTTCGGGTAGTAATGACGGGGTATGCAATTATCTTAGCCGGGAGTCGGTATAGACTAAACTGGGGGTGAGGTAAGGATTTTTATAAATTAATTCGGATGGCGATTCTGAGTGCGCGGTTGAGTCCGGATGGGTCGAGATAGTCAGAAAAGAGTACCCGGGGGTAGCGATTGGGTCTCGGGATATTTTTGGGCATAGCCGGGCCCGCACGGGGTGATTTGGGCTATTTTAATTTAGCCCATTAGGCTAAAAACGGGATTTGTGTTTTTAAACCTAAACCTAAGAAAAGGAAAAGGAGCAGCCAACATTATTCTAACCTAGGGTTTGAGAGGAAGATTGGGGTAAAACAATCAAAAGCTAATTTGGGGATTTTGGAGCAAAATCAAGGGGCTACTACAACGGATCAGACCCTACGAGAAATTCCAGGCAAGTGGTTAAGTGTTTTTACTCCTAAACTGTGATATCCAATTCGTATTTTAGTGATGTGTATACTAAAATTCGTTTTGGGGATAAATGGGTACACAAATGGGATTTTGGGTAATAGAATAATTGAATGAGATTCAAAGTGAGAATTAGTTGTGTTTTATAATTCTGAAAATGAATGTCTGATTGGAATGTGAAATCCAGTAGGAGTTATGAACAAAATTGAGATGAATTGATGGAAATTAACCGGAGAAAACCCATTTTAGAAATAGTGAGTTATGGTATGAATAGAGCATGCTAAAACAGTTGTAGATGATTGGGACTTGTTTTGGGAGTAATTGATTGGTTAAAAAAATAATGAGTTAAGGTTGAAAATCAGAGAGATAAGACCTTGGAAATTCGACTATGGCAGAAACAGATCGGTGGAGAAGATGACCACCTGTTCGATCGATCGACCCTTCAGTTATTTCGGCAGTTTGCCTTATGGATTTTTATGGGTTAAGATTTCAGTTGTAAATTTCCCCTAGCATAATTAAGAGAGAAAAATTTATTATGGGAGTTAATTCTTAACAATTATAAGGGAGTATAATTGAGGGTAATGGGGGAATTATATGTGACGCTTTGCAAATGAATTTTGGCGAATAAATTCTGAGAATATAAGATAACGAAATCGGTGAATAAGTTTGGGGATAGTAGTAGGGTAACGCTACTCATTTAAATTAATTAATTTGGAGTCGGGGACTAGACTCGGGTGATATTTAATTTCGGGCCACGTGAGCGAGTCCGGGCATGTTGGTTAAGTGACACCAAGGTATTTAATTAATTATTGAGAAAATAAGTAAATTTGGAGTTGGAATTTAAACTCGGGAAGGGTCAAGTTATGGGCCAAGTGAGTGAGTCCAGGTAATGGTTGGGCGATACCAAGGGTTAAATTAATTAATGTATAATTAATTAGCTAGAGTCGGGCTGTAGACTCGGGAAGGTATTTAAATTAATAGGTGGGTTAATTAATTTAAATGGGAGTTGAATTGTAGACTCGGAAAAGTGTTAAAATAATTATCATGAGATTAATTAAAAGAGAGTCGGACTACAAACTCGGATCGGTATAAATTAATTAATGTGTGAATTAATTAAATTAGAGTCGGACCATAGGCTTGGGATAATGATAATCTAATAAGTGAGAAAACTTATTTAGTTGAGTCAGGAGAGAGACTCAGGACATTATAGGTTGGTGTTACAGGTTATGAGTGCACGAAGGAGCCGGAGTTTATATTATATATATATATATATACGGTGTAGTGATAGTATATATATATATATATGTGTGTGTGTGTGTGTATATATTGTATGTGCTATTAAGTATCAATGATTAGATATTTATTTTAGTTATACTCTAGTGCTATCATGGGAGGTTGCGCGATGTGGGTGAATCCCCTAGCTCGAGGAGTAGGGCGAGTATATCCCCAGGTCATAGCGTCCGTTATATGGAATGAGGGGCGTCTCACTTCCAGGGAAGGAATATAACCACCTCCACTTCGTTTGGTTTTGAACCCGGTTGGTGAGCGAATCCAACTTGGGTAACTAGGTTATGTGAGCACACCTAGTGAGATGGCACTTTAGAGAAAATCATCCGGTGAGGACATACTCGGAAGGATGAGTACACGTGTGATATGTGTGGTTATTGGTAAAGGTACGTATAATGTAGTAGTGAATATTATATGTAGATGATAATATAGTGTGTGATGTATTTACTTTATATAACTTGGGTTACAGTTATATGCTGTTAATTAATGAGAAATTAATTAAGTTAATCATATATGGGTAATACAGTGCGTGATGTATTTAATTTATATAACTTATGTTACGGTTATATGCTTTTAAGTAAGAAGGAATTAAATAAGTTAATTAGTGAGATAACTTATATTTCAGGAATAATTTTACTCGGGTTAGAGTAGTATGGCAAAGGGGAGGTTATACCAGGACTAGTTGGATGGGGTAGTACAACTAGGTGGGGTTAAGATAACCGTTAGGTGTGCACAATAGTGGAGGGGTGAGAATGTCCACAAGGGAGTGCGACACTAACTTTAATATGAAGCACATTCATGCATTTTAAATTACTGCAGTTAATTCACTTGCTAAATATTTTCAAAATGTTTTGGGTTCTAACCCCTTGCTATAAAACTATTTTCAAAACCTTTTAGGTGTCCAGCCACAGGGACGCCAGGATTGATATTCTATTCCAGGGACACGGAGCTGCTGCATATGTGGATGCTAGCAGGAGTTTGGATTAGACGCATCATTTATTCATTCCTAGAGTAGGAATCATTTCTCAGCTCAGTTTCATTTAGGGCTTGTTGCCCAGACTTCTCAGTACAGTTCTCAGTTATATTTTATTCAGGTGTTGGATGTTGTATTGTATTATTTTACCTTGGTGGCCGACGGTTTATTCGGCAATTTATTTATTTATTTTATTCTGTTGTTTTCTTTCAGTTGTGTGAATGGTTTATAATTATTTCTGCATGTATTGTTTTGATTAATTAAAAAGTTAAAAATTGGCACCAGTTTTTGGAATACTAGGTGATTAGTAAGTTTTAAAAAGTTTTCGACAGTGATGCTAAGGATGATCCAACTGGGATTCCTGTTTTAATTTGGTATAGGACTGATCACCCGGTATTTTATTAGGCGGGGTGTCACATTCCCAAACACTCAGCAATAACATAACAGTGGACGTAGGCCATTCATATAAGGCTGAACCACTTTAAAAATCTTTGTCTCATTTTATTTATCTGTGATTGAATAATTAGAGTGATCTAATTTTTTACATCAACAGATTGGCGCCGTCTGTGGGAATTCGATTGTTACTATCATTTTTCACCAAAAATCATTCATCATCAATGGCGGATAATCCAGAATCTAGCAATCGAAACGCTGGAAACACTGGAAATCCTCCAAATCCCTCTGCACCTCCAGATATGGACGGGATTATGACGAATCTGGCTCAAGGACAAACCGCCATGCAGGAAACAATGAGGCAACTCATACAAACCCTTCATGGGGGTGCACCTGCACGTTCAGGACATCGAAGTGGTCAGAGGCAAACTTATTTACTTTCTTCACGATCCACGCGTACTGAGTCATATCGGAATGAGGATTCTGATGATTTCTCCTATCAACCTGGGCGAACTTCGTCAATAAGGGCTACAGATACTGATCAACGTATCACACTCTCTCCAGAAAGACCCAGTGCCTTGGAAAGATTGAGTAGGGTGTCTCCTTGCAGTCGATTAGGCCCTAGGAGGAATAGGAGTTCACCTAAGACCATGTCGAGGAGTTTTCGACGACCATCAGATCTAAGAGAAGGATCAGCACAATCACAACCAGTTGCTCGTCAAGATAAATCTCAAGAGGCCACATCAGAACAATCAATTGCTCGAAATAATAAGCCCGAGGAAGGAAACGATGCGTGGAAGGGTTCCATTCAGTGCTTGGAGGATAGATTGGGAGAAATGGATAAGGCAAAGAATCCCTTAAAATGAACTTTTGTTCAAGGGACACCTTTTGTCCAGGCCATTGTGGGTTTTCTTACCCCGTCAAAGTTTAAAGCACCTGTGGTGACCCCCAAATATGATTGAAAGACAGATCCTGTTCTACACATAGAGCAATATCAAGTTGCCGCCGATATCTATGTTGTCCCCGACGAGATGAGATGTAGAGCATTCTCAGGAACTCTTACTGGAGCTGCCCAGATTTGGTACAACAATCTTCCTCGGGGTAAGATTTCAACCTTCTTTCAGTTGGCTGAGTTGTTCATCGGCAATTTATGTTTTGGAGCAAAGCCAGTAAAACGAGTAGCACATTTGTTAAGTGTTAGACAAAAATCTGGTGAGAGTACTAGAGATTACATAACTCGTTTTAATAACGAGAAGCTGGAGGTCATAGATTACGAAGAGAAGACAGCAATCACCGCTTTGATAAGTGGGTTGTTGCCTAATAAGTTGTATTATACTTTGGCGAAAGATCCACCTAAAACTATGTCAGAGTTAATGGCAAAAGCGGCCAAAATCATGAATGCCGAGGAAGCTATGGCTGCAAAGAAGAATATAGATAAAGACACCAAGGTGGAAGTCGACAAGTCTAAGAATAAAGAGCATAAGGGCAATGGCGGTGATAAACGCTCCAGAAATAATAAATCATCATGGGAAGTCTTGAAGAAATATGACAATTATACTCCTTTGAAAATAGGTATTCATCATGTCTTGGAAGAAATTAAGAACAACGAGGAGGTAAAATGGCCAAAGAAACTGAGGTCAGACCCTGATTCGAGAAGTAAGGATAAATATTGCGAGTTTCATAAAGATCATGGTCACATGACCAAAAATTATATAGCTCTTCAGAACGAGATTGAAACACTCATCCGAAGAGGAAAGCTAGCAAAATATGTTGATCGGGGAGGTGAAAGAAAAAATAATGACCGAGCTAGAGAGAGGTCTAGATCTCCTCGTCGAGCAGAGGAGAAAAAGAAGAGAAACCATGAAGATGATCCAGAGGATGACCCCAATCTTCCCAAGAAACCAAGGCAGCCAGAACGAGAGGTATTTTCCATACGTTTTGGACCATTTGATTGTAATGTTATTACAGGAGGAGATGCAGGAGGAGGAGACCATACTGCAGAAAGAAAAGCTTATCTCGGAGAGGCTCAAGCTTGTTCATATATTCAGCGAATAAATCTGGCCGAGGATGATCGTCCGAGGAAAGTAAACAAAGAGAAGCTAGTCATTGGCTTTTCAAAAAACGACCTGGCAGGTGTTCTTTATCCTCATGACGATCCTCTGGTGATCAAAATGAGGATGAAGGAAGTAGTGATTTCAAGGGTGTTTGTAGATAATGGAAGCTCGGCAGACATCATGTACTATTCATGCTTTGATAGCTTGAATATGAAATTATCTCAATTGGAACCTTATCACAGACCCCTCCTGGGTTTTACTGGCGAGAAAGTTTTTCCACTTGGGACGATCAAATTGGATATATTCATTGGAACCTGGCCTGCTTGCAACAGAAAGAATACGCTTCTTTATGATGGATAAAAATGTGCAGTCATCTTACAACATCATCATGGGAAGAGTTGGTTTGAAGAAGTTTGAGGCAGTTCCATCTACAGTGCATCAATGCTTAAAATTCCCAACAAACTTTGGAGTAGGAGTTGTGAAAGGTGACCAAAAAGTAGCTCGGGAATGCTATTATTCATCTGCCGAGCAAGAGGAGCTTGAGGAATCAAGGAAAAAGACTACTACCTACCAGGTGGAAGAAGATACAGAGATTGAAACTCTCGATCCTAGAGATGAATCCCAACTTGTAAAAGGACAGGTGGTGGAATCTACAGAAAATGTTATTCTGGACGACGAGCACCCTGAACGAGTAACCCAGATAGGTTCATCGTTGGATGCTTCAATAAAATAGGAGTTGATAACTTTCTTGAAGAATAGGAAGAAAACTTTTGCATGGAGTCATGAAGACATGCCAGGAATAGATCCAAACTTCCTATGTCATGAACTCAATGTGAATAAGGAGATCAAGCCTGTAAAACAGAGAAGAAGGGTATTTAGCCCCGAGAAGAATAAAGCCATTCAAGAGGAGGTCGACAAGCTCCAGAAGGCTTAATTCATTGAAGATGTGAAATACCCGGACTGGTTGGCGAATGTGGTGATGGTAAAGAAGAAAAACAACAAATGGAGAATGTGTGTTGATTTCACTGATCTCAACAAGGCCTGCCCAAAGGATCATTTTCCATTACACAGAATTGATCAGTTAGTGGATGCTACCTCTGGGCACGAGCTGCTCAGCTTCATGGACGCTTATTGTTATAATGTTATAATGTTATGCCTTATTGTTATAATGTTATGCCTTTTGGTTTAAAAAATGCAGGAGCGACTGATGAATAAGGTTTTTACCGAGCAAATCAGTTGCAATATGGAAGTCTATGTCGATGATATGCTGATAAAAAGCAAGAAAGCTGTTGATCATCTAGTTGATTTAAGTCAGACTTTTGATCAACTAGATAAATACCAGATGAAGCTCAACCCAACGAAGTGCACATTTGGAGTACGAGAAGGAATGTTCCTCGGGTACATCGTCAACCAAAGAGGCATTGAGGCAAATCCAGAAAAGATCAAAGCTCTTTTAGGGTTGCGATCGCCAACGACGAAGAAAGAGGTGTAGAGTCTTACAGGACGAGTTGCAGCGCTCAACAGATTTGTATCTCGAGCAACAGATAGATGCTTACCATTCTTCAAGACACTTCGAAAAACTTTCGAGTGGAATGATGAATGTGAAAAATCCTTTCAAGACTTGAAGAAATATCTGGGAACACCTCCGCTGTTGTCGAGGCCAATAACGGGAGAAAAGTTGTACTCATACCTAGCAGTATCAGAGCATGCAGTCAGCTCGGCATTGATCAGATTGGAGAATGGAGTCCAGAAGCCAATTTATTACACAAGTAAGGCTTTCCGAGGTGCAGAGATCAGGTACCCAAAGTTAGAAAAATTGGCATTGGCATTAATTGAAGCAAGTAGAAGAATGAGGCCTTATTTCCAGGCCCATACCATCATCGTGTATACCGACATGCCATTAAGACAAGCCCTTCATAAACCAGAAAAGTCAGGGAGACTGATGTACTGGGCAATAGAGCTCGGTGAATATGATATTGTGTATGAGCCCAGGTCATCATTGAAAGGGAAAGTTATAGCAGATTTTATAGCAGAGTTTACATATCCTGATACCCCCGAGGAACAAAAGTTGCTCACTGACCAACCTGTGGATGTTACAGGATCAACAGACATAAGTCCAGACCAACTCCGGTTGGTAAAAGGGCGAGAAGAAATGGTCGACGAGGAATGAAAATTAACAGAGGAGGATGGAAGAGAACAAAAGATATTTCACCGAGGAACTCTATTGGCGAAGAAATTTGAAGACGAGTTACCTATATGGAGATTGTATGTAGATGGGTCATCTTGCACAGCGGGTTGTGGAGCAGGGATTGTTTTGAAAACCCCAGACAATATTGACATAGAATATGCCTTGCGATTTCAATTCAAAACCTCCAATAATGAGGCTGAGTATGAGGCCATGATAGCAGGTCTTAATTTGGCAAAGACCATGGAAGCACAACAAGTGATGGTATTCAGTGATTCTCAATTAATTGTGAATCAGATGATGGGAACATATGCGGTTAAAGGAGAATTAATGGTCAAGTATCATGCAAAGGTAATGGAATTGCTGGCAGAATTTAACGCCGTTCAGTTGATCAGAATACCCAGAATAGAAAATGCACAAGCAGACGCACTGGCCCGACTAGCATCAGCTACTCGTACCGAGCTGCGAAGAACGATACCAATTGAAGTACTGGAAAGTCGGAGCATAGATGAAGACTTGACGATGAATGTTATTACCCTTGATCTAGGACCATCTTGGATGGATCCCATCAGGGCATATATTGAAGAAGGAGGATTGCCAGAGGACAAGCTCGCGGCAAAGAAATTAGAGTTTAAAGCTGCCCGGTATGTACTAACTAATGGTGTTTTGTACAGACGAGGAATTATGGTAGGTTTGCAAAGATGTGTACATCCCTCCGAGGTGAAAGAATTGATTGAAGAGATCCATGAAGGGTCATGTGGATCCCATGTAGCAGGTCGAACACTTTTACAAAGGGTGATGACACAGGGATATTTCTGGCCGACGATGAGGGCTGATTGTATAGCCTATGCCAAGAGATGTGATAAGTGCCAACGTTTTTCCTCCATCCGATGAACTCCACAAGCTTTGTTGACACCCATAACTTCCCCTTGGCCATTTTCCATGTGGGGAATTGATTTGGTTGGACCATTGCCGATCACTCGAGGAAGATTCAAGTACCTCGTCGTCGCAGTAAATTATTTTACTAAGTGGGTAGAGGTGGAACCCCTTATCGATATGACGTACGAGAAAGTATACCAATTTGTTTGGAAGAATATCATCTGTCGATATGGTCTCCCTCATGGCTTCATCACACACCATGGAACACAATTCGACAACGAGGAATTTGCTGCTTATTGTCAACAATCAAACATCCTGAAGACTCATTCAGCACCAGGTCATCCTCAAAGCAATGGGCAGGCTGAGGTGACAAACAGAACGCTACTAAATGGTTTGAAGAAGAGGCTAAGTGAGGCTAAAGCTAATTGGATTAATGAGCTACAGTCAGTATTGTGGGCTTACCTAACAACTCCCCGAGCAGCAACTGGAGAGTCACCATACATGCTGGCATTTGGAAGTGAGGTTGTAATACCTGCTGAGTTGGGTCTCCCAACACACAGAGTGCTAAATTTCAATTCTCCAGTCAGTGACTTGATGAGAAGATTAGATTTGGACATGCTCGAGGAGGTTAGAGAAGAGGCAGCCATTAGGAATGCTGCTTACCAACAACGCACAGCTCTGTTCTACAACAAGAGGGTGAAGAAATGCGACTTAAAAGAAGGGGATTATGTGCTAAAGAAGGTCATTCAGAAGCACAATAAGCTTGAAGCCAACTAGCATGGACCTTACCGAGTTACAGAAGTTGTTCAACCAGGAACTTACAGAATAGCAACTCTAGAAGGAGAGGAATTTAAGAATGCATGGAATGCTGAACACCTACGCAAGTATTATCAGTAATGTAAAATGTAAAGCAATTCCTTCATTATGAATAAAACGATGATGTTTCACCGTCCTCTTCCTTTTATTACAAGTTTTTGGGGAATACTAGTGTGATACACTACACTGATAGTTCGAGCGTGATCAACTTCGGTTGGTAAAATAGCGAGAACAAATTATACTCCTTTGGTTAGGAGGCGTACACTTGCGTGATCAACTTCGGTTGGTAAAAGAGCTTGTGGATAAGATAGTTCGAAAGAACCTGATAGTTCGAGCGTGATCAACTTCGGTTGGTAAAATAGCGAGAATAAATTACACTCCTTTGGTTAGGAGGCGTACACTTGCGTGATCAACTTCGGTTGGTAAAAGAGCTTGTGGACAAGATAGTTCGAAAGAACCTGATAGTTCGAGCGTGATCAACTTCGGTTGGTAAAATAGCGAGAACAAATTATACTCCTTTGGTTAGGAGGCGTACACTTGCGTGATCAACTTCGATTGGTAAAAGAGCTTGTGGACAAGATAGTTCGAAAGAACCTGATAGTTCAAACCCAAAACCAACTTTGGATGGTAAAAGGGCAAGAAAAACATTCTTAAAAATGCCAATTTTGGCTGGTTAAGAAACAAAATATGTCAACAAGTTGGTCGGAAGGTAAAACCTTTCCAAAAAATAAAGAATATTCCAAACTGAGCCAAGTATAGTTGGTCGGGGATAAAAACCCACAAACTGTAATTGGTCAACGAGGAGAATTTATCGACGAGGAGGGTCCATCAACCTGGTTGGTCGGACACATTTTTATGAAAACTCTCGCTAATTTTATTTGGTCGACGAGTACAATTTAACAACCTTGGTTGGTTGGAAAAATTTTAAACATTTTTATACTCATTACTTTATTATTAAGTGATCGAACAACATTTTTTATACTTGTAACTGTTTATTACTAAGTTGGTTGATGAACATCACAAATTGTTATCTTTTTAACAGATACATACGTAGTGTTTAGCACCGAAGAATAGCAATACAGAGTTGTAAACAGAAAATGAAAGTCTTTCATTAAAAATCAAAATAAATTACAAGTTACATATATATATGCTAACTATTACATTGAAAATCCTATTCTATTGGTTTTTTCCCTTCAGCCTTCGACACAGGTTCCTCGCCAGCAGGAGGATCATTTAATGTCTGAAGAGAATTGATAAAATTCAAATCCTTCAACATCCTGACATTCATTACTGAAGGAGTATCAAAGAGATGCTCGGGACGAGATAATTCAATCTGAGAATGAAGACTATAGTCACCAAGATATTTTGAAATTAAGCTCCGAGGAATAGCACGAGCTGGGACCCATTTCATGTCCAGTTTATAAGGCGGTACAGGCAAGTCTAGTAGCCCAGGAGCATGATAATCCCATAAATAATGGCCCTGCTCTAGCTTTAACACACCTAGTGCGTTCAACCATCCTTGTTTATAACCTTCATTATTGGCATTTTCAATACGAGCATCCAAGTGATAAAGGGCCTCATTATAGCCTGCATTCCAAAATTCCCTGGGCTTCTTATGGAATTGGAAGGTTAATCTATCCAATTGTTCAAGAAGGTTTTTGGCGAAAAGGTCCTTGGTATGTAAAGCAGACTTCGTCGCAGTAAGTTGATCTTCCAAAGTCAGGATTTTCTTGGACATCTCAGATAGAGCACGATCTTTTGCATTCAATTGGAAGGCTTGAGTTTCCAAAGTAGACTGAGTGCGAGCCTCTTCAACAATACGGCTGAGAACTCTTGATCGACTCCGAGCAGGTGGAGAACTTTGCTCCTCGACAACATTTTGAACAGCTCTTCCTCGCCCACGAGAACCTCTTCCTCGTCCCCGAGCAGTAGCAGAAACACTAGACTTTCTTAAAGTATCCAATTCTTGCCTTAATTTGGCGTTTTCAACCTCTAAGAATGAGACTCCTTCATCAGTGACCGGTACCAAGGCAGTAGAGGATGAAGCTGCAGACTCGTATTACGCTAACTTTTTCTGCAAATTGTTGTTCTCTTGTTCCAGCAGCACGGCGATCTGTCTGTAGGCCTCAACTTCACCTTTTAGGGTTCTCTCCCTAACATCATACCCAACAATGATCTTTTTGTGACCTGTCTCAGAGGAAAGTTGTTGATACATATTCTCATATTCCTTGTGCAACAAAGCAGTCGATTCATTGTGATGACTCTGAAGATCTTCTAAGGTACAATAAAGCTCCTCAATCAAGTCATAGTAGGCCACGTTGTTGGCCACAGCTCGGTCAAGTAAATCCTTCAAGTACCGATAAGCCTCAATTACTTGTTCTGAAGCATCATGGCCAAGGATGTCAGCAATTTCTGATACACTCAAATTTGTATGACCAGCCTTATAATATTCATGGCATTGCTGCATCAGTTTTGTATCATATGCAGATATCAGTTCCATTCTAGCCACAAACTAATAATGAAAAGGAGACAACAGTCAACAAAAACAAATCATCAACAACAGAGAAGAACAAAGATGTATTTTATTAGATCATAAAAAGATTACATTATTTGATTACAAATGATAATGAAAGATAGAAATGATACCGAACAACTTCACACCTTTTCCTTGTCTCCCAAGACTTTCTCGGGAGGCTGGGACGAGGAGCTTGGTTGCTCGGTGGTAACAGCAGCTTGATCAGCAGGAGTTGAAATTTTCTCAGGAGGAGGAAGCATGGAAGAAATGTCCTCGTTGGCAGAAGGTAAGGAGGCAGGGACTTGATCACCCATGGCTATGGAAGATTCATCAGAGATAGACTCATCTTCTTCTTCTTCTACAATTGGTGGGGGAGGACCAGGGAGGTGTAGCTGAAATAGCTCAGAGTCGTCTTTGATCTTCGATTCCTACAGGGCAGCTACCCAGCCATCTCGGAAGTATTTCAACTTCCCATATTGTACTTGGGATGTCATCGCAGCAATCCCTTTGTCCCATCCTTTATCCCAGCCAGCGCTGAAGGATTTTTTAACTGCGAGCTTTCTTTTCAGTTTCTCCGAGGAGAGCTTCTCGGATAGAAGATCCTCGACAGTCTTTAACTTCGCATCCAATTCTTCTTTTTGGCGCTTGACATCTCGCAGGACGAACAACTCTTCCTCTGCCTTTTTCAGCTTATCTTCAAGCTCTCCAAAGTTCTTGAGCTTGTCGTCATATTTTTGATGCTCGACCTCTAAACTTTTCACCCTATTCTCCAAACTCTTGGAGATCTCAGCCAGCTTCACCTTCTCAGCTTCAACTATAGACAACTTTTTCTCCCAGTCAGCTTTATCCTCATTATACTACTGACGAGAATCCTTCAAGGATTGGGTCAAACCCAGCAGAGCATCCTCTACCCCCGACGAGGAGCTGTAAGCTTTAATTGCTTCATCTTTCTTCACGATGTTATTAAAACAATTCACCAGCTAAACAAGGGAAAAAGTGACAGATCAGTACAAAAATACAAGTATTCAAAGAAAGAGAGGAAATTCAGAGTGTGAGAAATTTAGTGAAGCCAGGTGACGGGTAGCTAGGGATGTCAGCATATCCTTAGAAATCTTTTCATCAGTTCCTTGGACCTCGGGTATGATCCAAGTTTTTACCGAGCTCATGGCAGAGCTCGGAGGAATGATGGTTGGAACACCAACCCCACCAGCTGGTAGAGAGGAGATGGTTTCATCCAGATTGACAGTTTCAGCCAAATTGACTGAGGACGATTTTCTCAATCTCCTCAAAGGAACTTCAACAGTTTCAACCAAGGAAGAGCTCTTGGTCGTACAGATAGCAGTCATCTCCACAGGAGTAACCTTCTTGCTCGGAGCCACTGGGGGCTTCTCGGTAACGTTGGAAGGTGCAACATCCACCTTCTTAGTCCCCTCTGGGACATCAATTTTGCTTTTCTTGGCCTCAGCAGCAGAAGTAATGTCATCAAATAGAGCAGGAGGAGTTCTTTTCCTACCCATTTTCTGGCTCAAAGGAATATGAGATTTTGGATTAGAGTCTTCAGGAATTTGCACTGGATCACTGGAGCTGATCACAGGGCGAGCAGTAAAAGACGACGTATAACTCCTGTACTGCAACAAGTATGAGGCAGACCTGATATGCTCGTCTGCAATCTTCTGATGCAAGCTCCAGATATGTTTCAATTGCCTTATATTAACTTCTGATTCTTTAGGAGTTTTTCTCTTGCTATTAACTGCAAACAAAAACAATTTGAAATGTCAATCATGCATTTATTCAAACATGATGAAGTCATAATTTCGAGAATAAAATAAAATGAAAATAACCTATCCCATTGCCATATGGGGGGCATTTGGGACCTTTATACACTCCGTCTCTGACTAAAGGAGCATGTTGCCAATTTTTGAAAACTAACCCATGTTCAAAATAATCCCTGTTGGCATCAAGGATATTGACTACTAAAGCTCTATTCAAAAATCTGGTTTTTAAATAATAGACGTTGTCTAAAACAGCCCATCTATAGCAATACATAATCTCAGGAATTCCTATGCGAGTTCCATGAGTCTGATTTAACTTATGCACCCCATTAACTATTCTCCATGTATTAGGGGCTACTTTTGCAGGAACAACATCGAAATGTTGGCAGAATTCTAAGCATAAAGAGTTGGGTGGAAAAGAAAATCCACACTCAGTAATAAAAAGGCTGGGGAACCAGTGTCCCTCAGCCAAACGAAAATAATCAAAGGGCTCAGGAAGATTCTCCAGAGTTACCCAAGACGGAATGGAATAATCAGAACGGAATTTTTCAATAGATTCAATAATATAAACCATGGTGAATAAAAGAAGAAGGAAGAAGATCTTACAGGAAGAAAGGAGATCTGTTGACAACGAACGAAAACAAGGATGAACGCACAAAAGAAGGAAAGACTATGGAGAATTCGAAAGCAAGAAAATTGGAAAAGGAAGAAGACGATATGATTGCGTGGGAAGTTTAAATACTGTGCCTTGGGAAATGGCGAAAGAAATGATTACAAAAAGAAACTATCGAACTTCCGACGGCTAAAAGGACAAAAAGGGCACGAAGACCGAAGCGCCTATAAAAATGCAAAATGGCGGATTCTACGAATTTGGAAGAAAATTCAAATATGAAGAAAAGGCTCCTAAAACCCAGTAAAGTTATTTAAAATCACCATATATCGATAAAGAATGTTCCATACTCCTTAAAATTCGAAATATGAAACATTGGGGGCTTCTGTTGATACCAAAATTAATATGCTGATATGGACGAATAATACGAAGACACGTGTCAATCTACGTGACACAATAGTAACGAGGAAGTTCATTTCCCCGACCAACTCATGTTCTCTCCGAGCAACGAGGATACACCGAGGAACTTTAGTACTCCAAGGTACTCTAGCACTCCGAGAAACTCTTGAGCAACGAGCAACTAAGGCGGTCTGATCTGCATCTCGGCCGTAGCATTAATTGCCAGATAATCAACAATTCAACTATTCATTGAATGTTTATCATCTTGACGCACACGCTGCATTAAATGTATTACCCTTTCATATGTATATCATTGAATGTATCAACCCTTTCGTGTACAGCCTAAGGGCTATAAATACCTTGTATCACCCTCATTCAAGGGGGACCGGAATTTGTTGAGAGAACTTATAATCGAGAATTCCCAAACACTCAGCAATAAAATAACAGTGGACGTAGGCCATTCATATAAGGCTGAACCACTTTAAAAATCTTTGTCTCATTTTATTTATCTGTGATTGAATAATTAGAGTGATCTAATTTTTTACATCAACACACCCCATGAAATGTAATAATTAGGTTGCTTTCATTTTTTCGGGTGGGAATTGTAAATGATATATGTAATTTTTTTCTATCTTGAGATAAAATAAAATAAAGGGGGCAAATGGATATTATAATGTAAGTGTAGCTTGTAGTATACAGCTTCTTCGACATCCTACGTGACAAGGTTAGATTAATAAACCTTCAAAGTATAGTAAACGTCTAAGCAGGCCATTACAAAAGCTTCTTAAGTTTCTTTTGCAAAGAGTTCAGACTGATTAATTGATTGCCACTCAGAAATTGACAAAGTCATAGCCATCCTTCATATATGACATCATATTACGAGAACTTCGCGGGTATTATGAACTTTCTAGTACCCCCTAAGGTGAGGCTATAGGGGAAGGAAGATACTGAGTTTACGCTTCAGTAGGAGGGGGCTCCCTAGCAACTGGATGAGATAAAGAAGAATGAGTTAGATGAAAAATTTTAACAAGTGGTTTTCATTGTTAAGTCACCATTACTGGTGGAGTTTGACGAAAAATATTAACAAGTGTTTTCATTGTTAAGTCACCGTTAGGGGTGGAATTTGACGAAAAATCGTAGCAGGTGTTTTCATTGTTAAGTCACCGTTGCGGGTGGAGTTTGACGAAAAATCTTAACAAGTGTTTTCATTGTTAAGTCACCGTTACTAGAGTTTGACGAAAAATATTAACAAGTGTTTTCATTGTTAAGTCACCATTACTGGTGGAGTTTGATGAAAAATCATAACAAGTGATTTTCATTGTTAAGTCACCGTTACTGGTGGAGTGAATGCCCTTATTCCTCTAAGGAGAGTGAATGCCCAACTGGTAACCCAGTTTATAAAGGAGTATATCATATGCCATTTTGGTATACCCAAGGTAATCTTAACAAATAATGGAAATCGGTTCATATGCATGGAGATGGCCCTCCTCACAGATAAATACAAAATTGTTCTCAATAGCTCAACCATCTCCTACCCTAAGGGTAATGGCTAAGCGGAAGCTACAAATACGACCCTGATAAATATCTTAAAAAAATGTTGAGGACATGCTAGGGCAATGGGATGACAAATTGCCCATGGTGCTATGGGTTTATTGTACTTCAAAAATAAAACCAACAGGGTTAACCCTCTTCTCCCTAATATATGGGACCGAATTTATCTTACCAGTGGAGTTAGCGAATGCATCAACTAGATTTTCTCTAAGTAACGGACTCATCCCTGACCAAAGGCATGTGCAGTTGGAAGCACTGGACCAGCATAGAGACAAGACGAAGGAGAACTTAAAAATTTACACCTAACAACTGTCCAGAGCCTACAAAAATTTGGTCAAGCCTAGTGAGTTCCAGGTGGGAGACTTAGTCCTAGGAGCATCCACTCACCACCTACGCAGCATGTCGGCATCAAAGTTCAAACCCAACTGGAAAGGCCCCTTTGTTGTTATGGGAGTAGGCAAGTCGGGTTATAGTCAGATCTTAGAGCCAGAGAGTGATTGCCTCCAATCCATCAATTGCAAGTGGCTGAAGAAGTATTATTCTTAGTTTTGTTAAAGGAAATTTTTCATTTCTGTAGAAAGGTTTGAACAGCTTGATCTAGTGCTAGACAAGTGATTTTTTTTTTGTAAAATGATAAGAGAAATACAGTCTTGTAAATGAAACAAACAATGAATAGAAACTCTTTTTGAGGATTGCATGATGATTCTCATTTTTTTTGCTTATGGTGTAAGATAGATAAACCAGAATATATATATATATATATATATATATATATATATATATATATATATATATATAACTCTCTTTGGTAGACTAGAAGAGAGTCTCAGATAAAGAGAACTTTTCTCACTACACTTGGTGTGGTACATCCATCCCAATAGAAAGGTATACTGAGTAAAGTCTCTCCAAACATATTAGATAAATGATTTTAATTTATCACCAGACCAGAAGGAGGATGTCCTGTAAGTCATGAGAATAAAAATATATACCAAACTTTTTCATTTTGAGCAAGACTTAGCTTCCGTTCTCAAAGAAAAACCCTTATTTCACCAGCTCATATAAAGAATAGAGAAAAGGGGACTTCCATTCCCTTGCTCTAATTTCTCAAAAAAAATGTTACTTGCATAGATAAAATGCAAGTACCCCAGAGTTAGAGGGGACAGTTCTAAAAATGTTACTTCCCCAGATAAAAGGACAGTACCACCACAGTCAGAGGGGACATTTCTAAGTAATGATAACTTTCCCAGATAAAATGCAAGTACCCCACAATTAGAGGGGATAGTTCTAAAAAAATATTATTTGCCGAGATAAAATGCAAGTACCCCTTGGATAGAGGGAAAATTTCTAAAAAAATTACTTGATCAGACAAAATTCAAGTACCCCCACAGTTAGAGGGGACATTTCTAAGAAATGATAACTTTCCCAGATAAAATGCAAGTACCCCACAGCTACAGGGAATAGTTCTAAAAAAATATTACTGGCCCAGATAAAATGCAAGTACCCCATAATTATAGGGGATAGTTCTAAAAATGTTTGTAAGGACACAAGTCTCCGATTGAGTCTTAATGTAGTGTTGGCTCAATTCTGGACAAAAATATTTAAGTCATAGGATAGTGTTCTTGTGTATCCATCCAAACCTATGACGTGTGAGTTGAAGGCATAGCGACCAAGAGTATAAATCTTCATCATATGTCGAGTTTAGTGTGCCTCATTTCTACGTCAACAACATTGTTCCAATTCTCCTAAGGTATGAATGCATTTTATATATATATATAGGAGCTTTGGAAATTTATTGGGTGTAATTTATAACTTTTATAAATTAATTTTAACGACCTTGTTTTAGTCCGAATTTTTTTTTTAGAACTTTTCATAAAAAGTTTTGGGCTTAAAAGTAATATTTTATTTTTTCTGACACATCGTTCGAACCACCTAGAATCTCGTTCAAACGAGATTGCCATGTCATTCGAACCAACTGGCATTTCGTTTGAATGAGATTGCCAGGTCGTTCGAACGAGAATTCTGATGATATTCCTTTTTCCCTTCTAGAACCTCTTAAGTAAAGTCGTTCGAACAAGATTTGGCGGGAACATGTATTTTGGTCACTTTTGACGGTTTTCCCACTTTTACCACTTCTTTTCCCCCATTATCTTTTGCCAGATTTATTAAGTGCGGGAACCAACATTTTGGAACCAACTTTTTCATACTACAATCTCCAAGAGATAGTTTGAGAGCAAAAATTTCAAACTGAAAAGGTTCATGTTTTAAGTGTTTATTTTTTAAGAAAAAAACTAAAACACTTTTGTTTTCACCCATAGTTTATTTATTCCATGTTTCCATATAAATATCTTGCTTGGAGTGTTTGGCAGTGAGTGTACTCTACCACATTGAAGAGTTCATTTGGGTTTACTTCTACATCCCTCAAAGAAGAAGTCTCAATTTTTGCCGCGGCATTCTCACATGGTGAAAGGCACCATGTATGGTTGACGGTTGTTCCTATAGCTTCATTGGTGGATTCCAAGGTTTCGGTGGAGTCCGAGATTGTCAGCTAAGCATAGGTAGTTACAAGAAGACGCGTCGGGGCATGAATGAGTCGAGTCGAGTGTTGTAAGTCATCTTGCTTGTAATTTAAATTTCGTACTTAGTGGACTTAAGGCTAGGGCCGTCCGAGGTTTTTTTCCATTGTGGGTTTTTCCTCATACATCGTGGCGTAGTGGTTATTTGTTTATTTTATATTTTGCAAAACTAACATTAGATGCACGCTTAGGTAAAAAGATAAAATTGATTTAAATCACTACTCATGCTTTAGTTGGTGCTAAAATTATTTTGGGTAATGTTTAATTAATTTAATTCAAGTCATTAATTTTATTGGATAAAATTTGGTTTGGCCTAATTTTCAAAATTTAATATTTATTGTTAGGTAAATTTCTAGGACTTGGGTTGAGTTAATATGTTTAAGTGAATAATTAATTTGTTGATTAATTTAATGTCACTTTATGTTTTGTTTAATTTTAATTTGAAGGTTTCTGTAATTTTTTAATTGAACCATCTATATTCCGCATCTTTAAAAGGAAATTGAAATTACTTTTTGTGTAAGATTTTAAAAATTGGGGACCTCGTGGTACAACAAGTGGTATCAGAGCATTGATTTAGAAAAACTCACGTTTTCAAATTGGTATCAGAGAGGGATCGGTAAATTATTGCGTTTAAGATCCTTTAAATATTTTTACTAAAAATGGAATTTTTCCCATTTTTAAAATTTCCTATTTTCGATGGTTCTAATTACGCGTATTGGAAAGTACGGATGAAATCGGCACTAAAATTTATCGACGAGAGGGTTTGGTTGTCTGTCGTTAATGGTTGGTCCCCACCTACACATTTGGTAGATAATTAGCATGTCCTAAAACTCACTGATAGATGGTTCTGAGGTTTAAATGTCTTGTTTAGCGCGGTCACACCGGATGAATTCTGACGCATTATGACGTGTGAAACCTCTAAAGAAGCTTGGGATATTTTACAACTCACTCATGAAGGAACTAGTGTTGTTAAGGCTTAGAAACTCCAAAACCTCACCACTCAATTTGAAACCATCAAAATGAATGAAAAAGAAACTTTTGATGAATTTTATGCTAGACTTTTCGATATAGTTAATTTATCTTTTAATTTGGAAGAGAAAATACTCGACAACCGAGAAGTAAAGAAAATTGAAAGGTCCCTACCTGATAGATTTATTCCTAAGGTGACCGTGTTAAATTATTTACCCACTTTAGCCTCTACAAAATTAGAAGAGCTCGTAGGCGATTTACAAACCTATGAACTAGACATGTTTCCCTCCAAAACTGAAAAGAAAATAGAAAAGGGCATCGCTTTGAAAGCCTGAAAGGAGAAAAAATAAGTAGTATAGAGTGAAAGTGATAGTGACTTGGATGACATAGCTATGTTTGCTAGGAAGTTTCATAAATTTCTTAAATTTAACAAAGATAAATTTAAAAATGATTTTAAGAAATTTAAAAATTCTAAGAATGACAAAGCCGAGAAGATCCCTAAAACTTCTAATGAAAATGTAAACAGGGACGAGTCAGATAAGTTTTTTGGTTTTGAAGGGTATGTCCATAGGGCTTTTGAGTGCCTCACTAAACTAAGGGGAGAGGGTAAGAAACCAATTTCCTACAATGCCACCTTTAGTGATAGTGATAAGGAAGGGGAACCCGATTCCCCCATTGAGCTCAACTTTATCGCGTTCATTGCTAGCTATGTTAGTGATAGTGAGGAATCATCCAATGATGTCATCTTAATTCATAACACTTTTGAGGCCCTTGTTTGTGAAGCTATAAAAGATGATGGTAGTGAGAGTGTAGAAGAAAGAGAAAGTGAAAATGAGGAAGAGGTTGATGTGAGTGAACTTCAATTTGCATTTCAAGAATTATATGAAGAATCTATTAAATTAAAATGGGTAAATTTGAAGTTAGAAGATTGCTTAAGAGAGCGTGTCAAGGTCGTTGATAAGAGTGTTTTAGTGGAAGACCTTAAGACACGAGAAAGAGCTCTTCGAGAGAAGCTTGAGTATGTGGAAGGCGAGAGACATAGCCTTAGAAGTTTAATGGAGTCAATGAAAAAAGAGCTTCTCGTGTTTGAAGAGAGAAATGTTTTATTAAAGTCTAACATTTTATAATTAGAAAATAAATTATAAAAACTCTAGTATACTCAAATTTGATTTGAAGTGTTGTTCGGAGATCTGGATCTCTCTCTTGCTCGGTCTTCATTTCCTCTTTCATTTCTACGATCAACATACTTTGACAACTTTCCTTGTCTAATGAGCGTTTCAATCTCGTTCTGGAGGGATATGCAATTTTTAGTCATATGACCATGATCCTTATGAAACTCGCAATATTTATCTCTATTTCTTTTGTCAGGGTCCGACTTCAGTTTCTTTGGCTACCTTATCTCCTCGTTATTCTTGATTTCTTCCAAGACATGATTAATACCCATTTTCAAAGGAGTATAATTATCGAATTTCTTCAGGATTTCCCATGACGACTTATTATTTTTGGAATGCTTGTCACCGCCATTGCCCTTATGCTATTTCTTCTTAGATTTGGCGACTTCCACCTTGGTTTCTTTATCCATATTCTTCTTCGCAACAATAACCTCCTCGGCATTCATTATTTTGGCCGCTTTTGCCATCAACTCTGACATAGTTGTAGGTGGATCTTTGGCCAAAGTGTAATACAATTTTATAGGCAACAACCCACTCATCAAGGCGGTGATTGCTGTCTTTTCTTCATAATCTATGACTTCCAGCTTCTCGTTATTGAAACGAGTTATGTAATCTCTAGTACTCTCACCAGATTTTTTTCTAACACTTAATAAGTGTGCTACTCGTTTTACTGGCTTTTCTCCAAAATAGAAATTGCCGATGAACAACTCGGCCAATTGAAAGAAAGTTAAAATCTTACCCCGAGGAAGATTGTTATACCATATCTGGGCAGATCCAGTAAGAGTTCCTGAGAATGCTCTGCATCTCATCTCGTCGGGGATAGTATAGATGTCGGCAGCAGCTTGATATTGCTCTATGTGCAGAACAGGATCTATCTTTCCATCATATTTGGGGGTTACCACAGGGGCTTTAAACTTTGACGGGGTAGAAAATCCACAATGGCCTGGACAAAAGGTGTCCCATGAATAAAAGTTCGTTGTAGGGGATTCTTCGCCTTAGCCATTTCTCCCAATCTATCCTCCAACCACTGAATGGAACCTTTCCACGCATCATTTCCTTCCTCGGGCTTATTAGTTCGAGCAATTGATTGTTCTGACGTGGCCTCCTGAGATCTATCTTGATAAGCAACCGGTCGTGATTGTGCTGATCCCTCTCTTAGATCTGATGGTTGTCGAAAACTCCTCGACATGGTCTTAGGTCGACTCCTATTCCTCCTAGGGCCTAATCGGCTGAAAGGAGATACCCTGCTCAATCTTTCCAAGTCACTGGGTCTCTTTGGAGAGAGAGTGATAAGTTGCTCAGTATCTGCATCCCGTATTGACGAAGTTCGCCCAGGTTGATAAGAGAAATAATCAGATTCCTCATTACGATATGACTCAGTACGCCTGGATTATGAAGAAAGTAAATAAGTTTGCCTCTGACCACTTTTATGTCCTGAATGTGCAGGTACTCTGCCATGAAGGGTTTGTATGAGTTGCCGCATTATTTCTTGCATGGCGGTTTGTCCTTGAGCCATATTCGTCACAATTCCATCCAGATCTGGAGCAGTTGATGGTGCAGAGGGATTTAGAGGATTCCCAACGTTCCTAACGTTTCAATTGCTGGATTCCGAATTATCTGCCATTGATGATGAATGATTTTTGGTGAAAAACGATAACAGCAGTCGTTTCCCACAGACGGCGCCAATCTGTTGATGTAAAAAATTAGATTGCTTCAAATTATTTAATCACAAATAAATATAAATGAGACAAAGAATTTTAAAGTGGTTCAGCCTTATAAGAATGGCCTACGTCCACTATTTTCTGTTATTGCCAAGTGTTTTGGAGTTCTCGATATGTAATTCTATCAAGAAAATACGGTCCCCTTGAATGAGGGTGATACAATGTATTTATAGCCCTTAGGTTGTACATGTGAAAGGGTAAACAATTAATGCCCTTTAAGAGTATACGTCTGTATGATAAGCATTCAATGAATAGTTGAACTGTTGATTATCTGGAAATCAATGCTGTGGCCGAGATGCAGCTCGGACCGTCTTAGTTGATCGTCGTTCAGGAGTTCGTCGGAGTGTTGGAGTTCCTCGGAGTATTCTTGCTGCTCGGAGTGAGTATGACTTTGTCGGGGAAATAAACTTCCTCGTTGCATTTTACCACGTAGATCGACACGTGTCTTCTTATTATTCGTCTATATCAGGATACTAATTTTGGTATCAACACTTGTAAAGAGTCAACTCTTAAAGCCAAAACCAATATTTTAGGAGAATCCTCTAGGATCAATGTCATAGATCATTCCTTAGGAAAGTCTTTTCGCCGAGTCTTTAGGTGCTCACATGGTGGTCGAAAAGGTCATCTTAAGAAATTTTGTTTTGATCTTAAACGAGCTCCTAGAAAATCCTTACGTTAGGAAACAAAGGTAGCTAAGATTCCTACGCCCCGATATCATCATTCATCATTAGTTTGGTTTAGGCGATCCGACTTGGTAGCTTTACAAGATAGGGTTTTTTATTCTCATTTACTTTCACATGCTTCCTCCCTTGCAAAATCTAAAGGTGGACTGTGTTAGTTTTATTCGCATACTTTATCTTTTGTACTACATGATATATTATCATGCTAATTGTATGCTTCTTAATCATTTTCTAGTCTATGCTCCATGCTTAATTACATGCTAGAATAATGATTTTTGTGTATCTTTTGTATTATAATTCTTTCATTTTAGTTTGCATTAAATAAAAAATACAAAAAGATTTTTGTTTATCATTTGTGTTTTATCTTTTTAGTAATTTAAGATTAATGAAAAATACAAATGATTTTTGTGTGTCTTTTGAGTAAATATTTTTATTTTTGGTTCAAAATTGTCAAAAACTCAAAAATATTTTTTTTTGTGTGTATTTTAGTTTGACACACTCTATGTGGCATACAATTGTGTTAGAATCCTTTCTTTTTCGCTTCCATGTGGATATAACTTTTGGTTTAGATTGTCAATCTTTATTATGTTCTTTACCATGCTTACATGGAGTAGTTGGATTTTTTGTTGATATAATGGATTCTATTTTTATATGCCTCAATTCACACATGTATGAGCTCACTTGTAATTTTAACTTCATATGTATATTTGAGTTTTGTGAGGTGTTCTCCTACCAATCTTGTTGTTAATGCAAAAATTCTCCATCTACGAGGACCAATCAAAAAAGGACACGTGTCATCCTACGTGGCAATATTCGACACCTGAGGAGAGTTAGTCGGCAACCGAGGAGTGTTAGTCGGCACCCGAGGAGAGTTGGTCGGTACCCGAGGAGAGTTAGTCGACACCCGAGGAGAGTTAGTCGGCACCCGAGGAGAGTTGGTCGGCATACCAACAGGGAAGATCAAAGGATAACTACGCATTTAATGATCATTAATGTACATTTATAATGTAGATGACAATACATAGCATACCAAGCAATTCAACAATTAGATTCGTTGAATGTAGACATAATGTATAAATGTCTACATACAATGAATCTCTTTATCTCCCATCACTAAAAATACATGTATTCCCTTAGCCAAAAAGGAGAGATCCGAGAGATCCGGGAGATTCAAAAAAACCAAGAACCGAGAGACACCATACACAAGATCCACACCCTTTTTCTCCCTCTCTCTACCACATTGTGCTATTGTAAACCCCTGGGAATAAAATAACAGTGGACGTAGGATTTTCCTTATAGCCGAACCACTTTAAAAATCTTTGTCTCTTATATGTTTGATGTGAATGTTTATCTTCATCTTCAATCTCATCCTCATCATTTATCTGCTGTTGACGCCACTAAAATGGCAGTGGCCATTTTCTGTCTTCAACAGATTGGCACCGTCAGTGGGAAACGACTGTTGTTATTGTTTTTCACCAAAAATCATTCATCATCAATGGCAGATAATCCGGAATCCAGCAATTGAAACGTTGGGAACGTTGGGAATCCCCCAAATCCCTCTGCACCATCAACTACTCCAGATCTGGCTGGAATTATGACGAATCTGGCTCAAGGACAAACCGCCATGCAAGAAACAATGCGCCAACTCATACAAACCCTTCATGGCGGAGTACCTGCACATTCAGGATAGAGAAGTGGTCAGAGCCAAACTTATTTACTTTCTTCATGATCCAGGCGTACTGAGTCATATCGTAATGAGGAATCTGATTATTTCTCTTATATACCTGGGCGAACTTCGTCAATACGGGCTACAGATACTGAGCAAATTATCACTCTCTCTCTACAGAGACCCAGTGCCTTGGAAAGATTGATAAGGGTATCTCCTTTCAGCCGATTAGGCCCCAGGAGGAATAGGAGTCCACCTAAGACCATAAAGAGGAGTTTTCGACAACTATCAGATCTAAGAGAAGGATCAGCACAATCACGACTGGTTGCTCATCAAGATAGATCTCAGGAGGCCACGTCAGAACAATCAATTGCTCAACTCGTTTCAATAACGAGAAGCTGGAAGTCATAGATTATGAAGAAAAGACAGCAATCACCGCCTTGATGAGTGGGTTGTTGTCAAAAAATTATATTTCACTTTGGCCAAAGATCCACCTACAACTATGTCAGAGTTGATGGCAAAAGCGTCCAAAATCATGAATGCCGAGGAGGCTATGGCTGCTAAGAAGAATATGGATAAAGAAACCAAGGTGGAAGTCGACAAATCTAAGAAGAAATAGCATAAGGGCAATGGCGGTGATAAGCATTCTAAAAATAATAAGTCGTCATGGGAAATCCTGAAGAAATTCGACAATTATACTCCTTTGAAAATGGGTATTAATCATGTCTTGGAAGAAATCAAGAATAACGAGGAGATAAGGTAGCCAAAGAAACTGAAGTCGGACCCTGACAAAAGAAATAGAGATAAATATTGCGAGTTTCAAAAGGATCATGGTCATATGACTAAAAATTGCATAGCCCTCCAGAACGAGATTGAAACGCTCATTAGACGAGGAAAGTTGTCAAAGTATGTTGATCGTAGAAATGAAAGAGGAAATGAAGACCGAGTAAGAGAGAGATCCAGATCTCCTCGTCGGGCAGAAGAAACCAAGAAAAGAAATCATGAAGATGATACAGAGGATGACCCCGATCTTCCAAAAAGTCCAAGGAAACCAGAACGCGAGGTATTTTCAATACGTTTTAGAACATTTGATTGCAATGTTCTTGCAGGTGGAGATGCAGGAGGAGGAGATCTTACTGCAGAAAGAAAAGCTTACCTCGGTGAGGCTCAGGCTTGCTCATACATTCAACGGATAAATTTGGCTGAGGAGGATCGCCCGAGGAAGATAAACAAAGAGAAACTAGTCATTGGTTTTTCAAAAAATGACCTTGCAGGTGTTCTTTACCCTCACGACGACCCTTTGGTGATCAAAATGAGGATGAAAGAAGTAGTGATTTCAAGGGTTCTGGTAGATAATGGTAGTTCGGCAGACATCATGTTCTACTCATGCTTTGACAGTTTAAATTTAAAATTATCTCAATTGGAGCCTTATCACAGACCTCTCCTGGGTTTTGCTGGCGAGAAGGTTTTTCCACTTGGGATGATCAAGTTGGATATATTCATTGGAACTTGGCCTTCTTGTCAAACAGAAAGAATACGCTTCTTTGTGATGGATAAGAATGTGAAATCAGCTTACAACATCATCATGGGAAGAGTTGGTTTGAAGAAGTTCGAAGCAGTTCCATCTATAGTACATCAGTGTTTAAAATTACCAATAAATTTCGGAGTAGGAGTTCTGAAAGTTGATCAAAAAGTAGCTCGGGAATGCTATTATTCATCTTCCAAGCAAGAGGATCTTGAAGAGTCAAGGAAAAAGACTACTACCTACCAGGTGGATGAAGGTACAGAAATTGAAGCACTGGATCCCAGAGATGAATCCCAACTTGTAAAAGGACAGGTGGTGGAATCTATAGAAAATGTTATTCTGGACGATGAACACCCTGAACGAACAACTCAGATAGGTTTGTCGTTGGATGCTTCAATAAAACAGGAGTTGATAACTTTCTTGAGAAACAGAAAGAAAACTTTTGCATGGAGTCATGAAGACATGCCAGGATTAGATCCAAACTTCTTATGTCATGAGCTCAATGTGAATAAGGAGATCAAGCCTGTAAAGCAGAGAAGAAGAGTATTTAGTCCCGAGAAGAATCAAGCTATACAAGAGGAGGTCGAGAAGCTCCAGAAAGCCCAATTCATTGAAGATGTGAAATATCCAGACTGGTTAGCAAATGTGGTGATGGTAAAGAAGAAAAACAATAAATGGAGAATTTGTGTTGATTTCACCAATCTCAACAAGGCATGCCCAAAGGATCACTTTCCATTACCCAGAATTGATCAACTAGTGGATGCTACCTCGGGACACGAGCTGCTCAGCTTCATGGATGCTTACTCTGGCTACAACCAGATCAAAATGAAACCTGAAGACAGGGAAAGTACTTCTTTTATTACCCCTAGGGGAACTTATTATTATAATGTTATGCCTTTTGGTTTGAAAAATGAAGGAGCGATATACCAACGGCTGATGAACAAGGTTTTTGCCGAACAAATCAGTTGCAATATGGAAGTCTATGTCGATGATATGCTGACAAAGAGCAAGAAAGCTTCTGATCATCTAGTTGACTTAGGTCAGACCTTTGATCAACTGGATAAATACCAAATGAAGCTCAACCCGATGAAGTGCACATTTGGAGTATGAGAAGGAATGTTCCTCGGGTACATTGTCAACCAGCGAGGCATTGAGCCGAATCCAGAAAAGATCAAAGCTCTTTTAGGGTTGCGAACTCCAACGACGAAGAAAGAGGTGCAGAGTCTTACCGGACGAGTTGCAGCGCTCAATAGATTTGTATCCCGAGCAACTGATAGATGCCTCCCATTCTTCAAAACACTTCGAAAAAATTTCGAGTGGAATGATGAATGTGAAAAAGCCTTTCAAGACTTGAAGAAATATTTGGGAGCACCTCCACTGTTGTCCAGGCCAGTAATGGGAGAAAAGTTATACTTGTACCTGGCAGTATCAGAGAATGCAGTCAGCTCGGCATTGATCAGAATGGAGAATGGAGTCCAGAAGCTAATTTATTACACAAGTAAGGCTTTCCGAGGTGCAGAGATCAGGTACCCAAAGCTGAAAAAATTGGCATTGGCATTAATTGAGGCAAGTAGAAGAATGAGGCCATATTTCCAAGCCCATACCATCATCGTGTATACCGATATTCCATTGAGACAAGCCCTTCATAAGCCATAAAAATCAGGGAGACTGATGTACTGGGCAATAGAGCTCAGTGAATATGATATTGTGTATGAACCCAGATCATCATTAAAAGGGCAAGTTGTAGCAGATTTTATAGCAGAGTTTACTTATCCTGATACCCCCGAGGAACAAAAGTCACTCGATGATCAACCTGTGGATGTTACAGGTTCAACAAACACAAGCTCAGACCAACTCCGGTTGGTAAAAGGGCTTGTGGATATTGAAGGATCATCAAATTCGAGCTCAGACCAACTCCGGTTGGTAAAAGGCGAGAAGAGATGATCGACGAGGAGCGAGAAATATCAGGGGAGGATGAAAGGAAACAATAAATATTTCACCGAGGAACTTTGTCAGATAAGAAATTTGAAGACGAGTTACCTATATGGAGATTATATGTAGATGGGTCATCTTGCACAACAGGTTGTGGAGCATGGATTATTTTGAACACCCCAGAAGAGATTGACATGGAATACGCCCTGCGATTCCAATTCAAAGCTTCCAATAATGAGGCTGAGTATGAGGCCATGATAGCAGGTCTTAATTTAGCAAAGATTATGGAAGCACAACAAGTGATGTTATTCAGTGATTCTCAATTAATTATGAATCAGATGATGGGAACATATGCAGTTAAAGGAGAATTAATGGTCAAGTATCATGCAAAGGTGATGGAGTTGTTGGCAGAATTTGATGCCATTCAGTTGATCAGAATACCAAGAATGGAGAATGCACGAGCAGACGCACTAGCCCGGCTAGCATCAGCTACTCGTACCGAGCTGCGAAGAACGATACCAATTGAAGTATTAGAAAGTCGGAGCATAGATGAAGACATGACGATGAATATTATTACCCTTGATTTAGGACCATCTTGGATGGATCCCATCATGGCATATATTGAGGAGGGATAATTACCGGAGGATAAGCTCGCTGCCAAGAAATTAAAGTTTAAAGCTGCTCAGTATGTACTAACTAATGGTGTTTCGTATAGACAAGGAATTATGGCAGGTTTGCAACGATGTGTACATCCCTCCGAGGTGAAAGAATTGATTGAAGAGACCCATGAAGGGTCCTGTGGAGCCCATGTAGCAGGTCGGACACATTTACAAAGGGTGATGACGCAGGGATACTACTGGCCAACGATGAGGGTTGATTGTATAGCCTATGCTAAGAGATGTGATAAATGCCAATGTTTTTCCTCCATCCGACGAACTCCACAAGCATTGTTGACACCCATAACTTCCCCTTGGACATTTTCCATGTGGGGAATTGATTTGGTTGGACCACTGCCAACGACCCGAGGAAGATTCAAGTACCTCGTCGTCGCAGTGGATTATTTTACTAAGTGGGTAGAAGTTGAGCCACTTATTGATATGACATACGAGAAGGTGTACCAGTTCGTTTGGAAGAACATCATCTGCCGATATGGTCTCCCTCATGCCTTCATCACACACCATGGAACATAATTTGATAACGAGGAGTTTGCCGCCTATTGTCATCAGTCAAACATTTTGAAGGCTCATTCAGCACCAGGCCATTCTCAAAGCAATGGACAGACTGAAGTGACGAACAGAACATTACTAAATGGTTTAAAGAAGAGGCTAAGTGAGGCTAAAGCTAATTGGATTAATGAGCTACAGTCAGTATTGTGGGCTTACCGAACAACCCCCCGAGCAGCAACTGGAGAATCACCATATATACTGGAATTTGGAAGTGAGGCCGTAATACCTGCCGAGTTGGGTCTTCCAACACACAGAGTGCTGAATTTCAATTCCCCAGTCAGCAACTTAATGAGAAGATTAGATTTGGACATGCTAGAGGAGGTTTGAGAAGAGGCAGCCATTAGGAAAGCTGCTTACCAACAACGAACATCTCTGTTCTACAACAAGAGGGTGAAGAAATGCGACTTGAAAGAAGGAGATTACGTGCTAAAGAAGGTCATTCAGAAGCACAATAAGTTGGAAGCAAACTGGCATGGACCTTGGCGAGTTACAGAAGTTGTTCGACCAGGAACTTACCGAATAGCAACTCTCGAAGGAGAGGAATTTAAGAATGCATGGAATGCTGAACACCTATGCAAGTATTATCAGTGATGTAAAATGTAAAGCAGTTCCATCAATATGAATAAAACGATGATATTTCGCCATCTTCTCTCCTTTTATTGAAAGTGTTTCGGGGAATACTAGTGTGTAACACTACGCTGCTCGACAGTAAAAACAACACGATAGTTCAAGCTCAGACCAACTTCGATTGGTAAAAGATCAAGAACAAACCATACTCCTTTGGTTAGGAGGCGTAAACTAGCTCAGACCAACTCCAGTTGGTAAAAGGGCGAGTGGACATGATAGTTCGAACTCAGACCAATTTCGATTAGTAAAAGGGCGAGAACACGACATTCCTAAAATTACCAGCTCCTGTTGGTTAGGAAACCATACTCCTTTGGTTAGGAGGCTGACACTGGCTCAGACCAATTTTGGTAAAAGGGCAAGTGGACATGAAAGTTCGAACTCAGACCAACTCCGGTTGGTGAAAGGGCGAGAACAATATTCCTAAAAATGCCAACGTGTTTGGTTAGGAAACAAGATATGCTCTCAAATACCAACTTATGTTGGCCGGGAGGTAAGATTATTACAAAAAATACAAAAGTTCCTCGAAGAACAAAATATTCCAAACTGAACCAAGTATGGTTGGTCGGGGATAAAAATCCACTAACTGTAGTTGGTCGACGAGGAGAAAATATTTCAAACAGTACCAAGTATAGCTGGTCGGGGATAAAAACCCACTAACTATAATTGGTCGACGAGCACAATTTAACAACCTTGGTTGGTTGGAAAAATTTTAAACATCTTTATACTCATACTTGTAACTTTTTTATTACTAAGTTGGTCGATGAACCACACAATATTGTTATGCAAGCACAAATATAAAGTGTTTGACAAGTACAAGACAATAGTAATACAAATTTTCAAACAAAAATGAAACTCTTTCATTGAATTCAAAATGAATTACACAAATTTATTACATTGATATTAAATTGTGTAATAATTATTACATCAAAATTTCCTATTCTACTGGTCTTTTCCCTTCTGCTTTTGAAATAGGCTCCTCGCCAGCAGGAGGATCTTCCAGGTAAAGGGGAGAATTAATGAAGTTAAGATCTCGAAGCATTCTAACGTTCATTATTGAAGGTGTATCCAGTAAATGCTCAGGACGAGATAATTCTTCCTGTGAATGAAGGGCATAGTCACCAAGATACTTGGAGATCAAATAACGAGGAATGGCCCGAGCAGGGATCCAGCTCATGTCAAGCTTGAAGGTCGAAATTGGTAGATCGAGCAGCCCAGGAGCATGGTAATCCCATAAATAGTGACCTTGCTCTAGTTTCAATACACCCAGGGCGTTCAACCATCCCTGTTTGTAGCCTTCATTATTAGCATTTTCAATACGATCATTCAAGTGAAAAAGGGCCTCATTATAGCCTGCCATCCCGAATTCACGAGGTTGTTTATGGAATTGGAAAATTAGTCTCTCTAACTGCTCATGAAGGTTTCTGGAAAAAATATCCTTATGATCCAAAGCAGACTTCGTCGCAGCAAGTTGATCCTCCAAAGTTTGGACTTTCTTGGACAGTTCAGACAAGGCTTGATTTTTTGCCATCAATTGGAATGCTTTGTTTTCCAACGCTGATTGAGTATGAGCTTCTTCAATAGTAGGACGAAGAACTCTTGGTCGTCCCCGAGCAGGTTGAGTACTTTGTTCCTCATCAACACTCTGAGAAACTCTTCCTCGTCCACGAGAACCTCTTCCTCGTCCCCGAATAGCAGTAGAAGGCCCAGTTCTTCTCAAAGCCTCTAACTCTTCTCGCAACTTGGCATTTTTCACTTCTAAAAATAAGAATCCTTCATCGATGATCGGTACCAAAGCAGTGGAAGATGAAGCAGCAGACCTCAGCTGAGCTAGTTCTTTTTGCAGATTATTATTTTCTTATTCCAATAGCTCAGCGATTTGCCTATGCCCTTCGACATCTGCTTTTAATGTTCTCTCTCTCACTTCATAGCCAATAAGCATCTTCTCGTAGCCTTTTTCAGCACTAAGTTGTTTGATTTTCTTCTCATACCCTTCGTGCAAAAGAGCTGAAGACTCTTTATACTGCTGCTGAAGTTCATCGAGAGTACCTTGCAAGTCTTCAATCATTTCGTAATAAGCCACATTGTTGGCTACAGCACGATCAAGAAGACATTTCAAGTATTGATATGCCTCCACTGCTTGGTCTGAAGCATCTCGACCAAGAATCTCTATAATCTGGGAATTGTCCATATCAGTGTGGCCAACCTTAAAATAATCATTACATTGTCGAAGCAGAGTTGTGTCATTGGCAGACAACAATTCCATTCTAGTCATAAACTAGTAAAGAAGAGAAGGCAAGATTTAATAAAAAAGCAGACAGAACATCAACAACATAGAGGGACAGAAAAGGTGATTTTTTATTACATCATAGAAAGGAGTAAAATGTTCAGAATACAGAGTACAAGTGACAAAAGAAAATAAAAGAAATACCGAATAAACTTCACACCTTTTTCTTGTCTCCCAAGACTTTCTCGGGAGGCTGGGATGAGGAGCTTGGTTGCTCGGTGGGAACAATAATTTGGATTGCAGGAGCTGGAACTTGTTCAGGTGGAGCAGGCAAAGACGAAGGCTCCTCGGTGACTGTCTGAATAGGTTGTGAGGCAAGGACTTGATCACCCACTGCCATTGAAGACTCCTCGAATGCAGCTTCGTCTTCTTCCTCATCTTCAATTTTAGGAGGGGGACCAGGAAGATGCCGTTGAAACAGCTCAGAGTCCTCGTCAACCTTCAATTCTTGCAATACAGCAACCCAACCATCACGAAAGTATTTAAGACTCCCATGTTGCACTTGGGACATCATGGTTGCTACCCCCTTGTTCCATCCTTTGTCCCAGCCAGTGTTGAAGGACTTCTTTACTGCCATCTTTCTTTTTATTTTCTCCGAGGAGAGCTTCTCAGATAAAAGATCCTCGGTGACTTTCAGTTTAACTTCCACCTCCTCCTTCTGGCGATTTACTTCTCGCAGAAGGGTTAGCTCTTCCTTAGCCAATTTAAACTTATTTTCAAGCTCCCCAACGTTCGTGAGCTTCTCGGCATACTTCTTATTCTCTCTCTCCAAATCTTTCACTTTATTCTCCAAACCCTTGGAAACTTCAACGAGCTGCACCTTCTCTGCCTCAACTGCAGCCAACTTCTTCTCCCAATCATCCCTATCCTCGTCATACTTTTGACGGGAATCCATCAAAGATTTGGTCAATCCCAATAAAGCATCCTCCACTCCGAATGAGGATCTAGAAGCCTTGATCGCTTCATCCTTCTTCAAAATGGTGTTAAAGCAACTCATCAGCTGAAAAAAGGAGATAACGATAAGTCAGCAAATAAATACATGTATTGATGGAAAGAAAGAAAATTCATAATAAGAGAAACTTACTGAGGCAATGTGACGAGTAGCCAGGGTTGTAAGCATATCCCTAGACATATTCTCCTCAATTCCTTGGACTTCAGGAATGGTCCAAGTCTTCACCGAGCTCATAGCAGAGCTCGGAGGAATAATAGTTGGAACACCAGCTCCACTAACTTGGAGTTGGGGGATGATTTCAACCAAATTAACCGAGGAGAATTTCTTTGGTGGTACAGCAGTAGATTCAACCAAAGAACTCTTGGTTGAGGAGATTGTGATCACTTCCTTAGGAAAATCTTTCTTTCTCGGAGCCACTGGGGGCTTCTTGGTAGCCTTCTGAGGATCAACAGAAGTGGCAACATCTACTTTCTTTGTCCCCTTTGGGACGTTAGTCTTTCTTCTTTTACCCTCTCCCGCAGAGGTAGCTTCTTCAAAAATAGTAAGAACTCTTCTTTTGCCCATTTTCTGACTCAGAGGAATGTGAGATTCTGGAGAAGAGCCCTCAGGAACTGACACTGGATCACTAGTGCTGACCACAGGACGAGCAGTGAAGGATGATGTATAGCTCCTGTACTGCAACAAGTATGAAGCAGACCTAATATGTTCGTCTGTAACTTTCTGATGCAAACTCCAGATAAGTTTCAAATGCTTAATATTTACTTCTGATTCTTTTGGAGTCTTTCTTTTGCTGTCAACTGCAAACAAATACATAGCGAAATATCAGTCACACATTTTATCAAACATAATGAAATCATAATTTCAGAAATAAAATAAAATGAAAATAACCTATCCCATTGCCATATGGAGGGCATCTGGGACCTTGATATACTTCATCTCCAATCAAAGGGGCATGTTGCCAGTTTTTGATAACTACCCCCATGTTCAAAATAATCCCTATTGGCATCAGGGAGGTTGACTACTAAAGCCCTATTCAAAAATCTAGTTTTTAAATAAAAAACATTATCTAGAACAGCCCATCTATAACAATACATAATCTCAGGAATTCCTATACGGGTTACGTGAGTTTGATTTAACCTATACACCCCATTAACTATTCTCCATGTGTTGGGGGCTATTTTTGCAGGAACAACATCGAAATAATGACAGAACTCTAAGCACAAAGGGTTTGGTGGAAAAGAAAATCCACATTCAGCAGTAAAGAGACTGGGGAATCAATGTCCCTCAGCCAAACGAAAATAATTTGAAGGCTCAGAAAGATCCTCCAGAGTTACCCAAGATGGAATAGAAAAATCAGAACGGAATTTCTCAAGAGATTCAATAACATAAACCATGGCGAATAAAAGAAATGAAGAAGAAGGAAGAAGATCTTATAGGAAAAAAGGAGATCTGTTGACAACGAACGAAGAAAAGGATGAACGCACAAGAAAGAGAAAGACTATGGAAAACTCGAAAGCAGAAATTGGAAAAGGTAGAAGACGATAGGATTGCCTATGAAGCTTAAATAATTTGCCTTGGGAAACGGCGAAAGAAATGATTACAAAAAAGAAACTATTACGCTACCGGTGGCTAAAAGGACAAAAAGTGCGCGAAGATCTAAGCGCTTATAAAAATTCAAAAAGGCGGATTCTGCGAATTTGGAAGGACATTCGAATACAGAGAAAATGCTCCTAAAAACCAGGAAGGTCATTTAATATTTCCATATACCGAGAAAGAATGTTCCATATTCCTCAAAGGTCGAAATATGAAACATTGGGGGCTTCTGTTGATACCAAAATTAGTATGCTGATATAGACGAATAATAAGAAGACACGTGTCGATCTACATGGCACAATAGCAACGAGGAAGTTTATTTCCCCGACCAAGTCATACTCACTCCGAGCAGCAAGTGTACTCCGAGGAACTCCTGAACGACGAGTGACTAAGGCGGTCCGACCTGCATCTCGACCACAGCATTGATTGCCAGATAATCAACAGTTCAACTATTCATTGAATGCTTATCATACAGACGTATACTCTTAAAGGTAATTAATTGTTTACCCTTTCACATGTACAACCTAAGGGCTATAAATACATTGTATCACCCTCGTTCAAGGGGGCCGGATTTTCTTGATAAAATTACATATCGAGAACTCCAAAACACTTGGAAATAATAGAAAACAGTGGACGTAGGCCATTCTTATAAGGCTGAACCACTTTAAAATTCTTTGTCTCATTTATATTTTTCTGTGATTAAATAATTAGAAGCAATCTAATTTTTTACATCAATAGATTGGCGCCGTCTGTGGGAATATTGATGTAATAAATTTGTATTTCATTCCTGATGTACTGCCATTTTAGTGGCGTCAACACTTGTCATCTACATGTTATGTGACCTAGGAGGACTAGTGCATGTTAAAATCTGTTGCACGTGAGATTTGTGTGAGTCATAAAAATATTGTATATAAATGTGCACGGGGAAGGGCTCCGAAAGGAAAAATCATCCTTTGCGAGTAAGCCACCATTTGCTTGGACCTAGAAGAAATACGTGGTCCAAAGGCCTAAAAGCATAATTACATTAAAAGAAAATATTAGCCAAGTCCTATTTTGTTTAGTTGATTTATTCATTCAAATGATTAAAATATGATGCTTAAATTGAGGGAGTTTGGATGGTATATCAACGGTTTGCATAATGTCCGTTTATCCTTGTTTTACTTTTAATGTCATGACTCTATTGGTTTGTATAATCATCAAAAGTCTAGGTTTGTATACATTTATATTGTGTATGTTTGTTCATTGAGCTCAATCTATACTGTCACATGAGATTATATTCAAATGTGATGAAGTTTGCAATCAAATGAAAACTCCGTGAACATATTTTAAGTGATTGGGTCTAAATTTAATTGTTGCTAGTTCACACCCCCAACACTTTCGTTTACCTATGACACATTTTTTCCATACAAGTGTGAAAAGCTTATTGTATTTTATGTCATGTGTGGTATTTATACCTCGTATATGTGCATGTGCGTTAATGATATTTATTATGTATGATACGAGATATTCTATTTGTCTTTGCCTTGCTTTCTAGTCCATCTATGCTTCTACTTTATGATTGGTATCCATCTTGTTGCATTCTTTGTTGATATCACCTGCTTAATACTTTATGTATCATATTGGTATCATTTTCTAGCATCTTAGTTGGTATCCGTTATTATTTGTTGGATTAGTTATGATTTTGTTTCCCACATGCTTTCATGCTCTTATCACTCTAAGCATCATGTTTAAATTAGTTTTATCCTTCATTTATTCCTGAACAAAAAGGGGGAGAATGATAGGGGGAGAAATGGTATTTATTCCTATTGTAATCACATCTTAGTTTGGGTGAGTTATCTTAGGGGGAGGCGTATTTATAAGTAGGTCTTTTATTTGATAAAGGGGAGAATTAATTTAGGGGGAGTATTTATTTTATGCATTTAATATTCTATATACCCTATGTGTTTGATAGTTTGCTTGTGGGTCATTTATTTGATAAAGGGGAGAATTAATTTAGGGGGAGTATTTATTTTATGCATTTAATATTCTATATTCCCTATGCGTTTGATAGTTTGCTTAAGTGTGCTGGAATTCTTCTACATGGCAACTTTCATCATCGGCAAAGATTTTGATCCTTAGGTTTTGACTCAAGCTATGTAATTTTTTATTTTGGGTGGGATATTTTTTAAGTCTAGTAGAGCTTGACGGCCCTTTAGGATTTTTGTTTGGATTTGTCTCGGAATAGCCAAAGGGGGAGATTTGTAAGGACACAAGTCTCTAATTGAGTCTTAATGTAGTGTTGACTCAATTCCGGACAAAAACATTTAAGTCTTAGGATAGTGTTCTTGTGTATCCATCCAAGACTACGACGTGTGAGTTGAAGACGTAGCATCCAAGAGTTTAAAGCTTCATCATATGCCGAGTTTAGTGTGCCTCATTTCTATTTCAACAACATTGTTCTAATGCTCCTAAGGTATGAATGCATTATATATATATATATATATATATATAGGAGCTTTGGAAATTTATTGGGTGTAATTTATAATTTTTATAAATTAATTTTAACGACTTTGTTTTACTCAGAAAATATTTTTTAGTACTTTTCATAAAAAGTTTTGCGCTTGAAAATAATATTTTATTTTTTCTGACACGTCGTTTGAACCACCTGGCATATCGTTCAAACGAGATTGCTAGTTCGTTCGAACGAGAATTCTGACAATATTCCTTTTTCCCTTCTGGAACCTCATTAGTAAAGTCATTCGAACGAAAAGTCGTTCGAACGAGATTTGGCGGGAACAGGTATTTTGGGCGTTTTTGACGGTTTTTCCACTTTTCCCACTTCTTTTCCCCACTATCTTTTGCCAGATTTATTAAGTCCGGGAACCAACATTTTGGAACCAACTTTTTCATACTAAATCTCCAAGAGCGAGTTTGAGAGAAAAAAATTCAAAATGAAAAGGTTCATGTTTTAAGTGTTTATTTTTCAAGAAAAAACCTAAAACACTTTTGTTTTCACCCGTAGTTTATTTATTCCAAGTTTCCATATAAATATCTTGATTGGAGTGTTTGGCAGTGGGTTTACTCTACCTCATTGAAGAGTTTGTGAAAGAGTTGGCGCTTGCGTTCAATTAAGAAATAATATAATAAATACCATTTTTAACCCGAATTAACCCTAAGCATGCAACTAGGTGTGAATGAAACAATATGAAATCATGCAAGAATTATTCAACACACAAAGTTTAAGGAAAAATCCCCCACAGGGGCAAAACCATTTGTATATCACTGTAATTTGTAAGAGAAACGGCTTACAATTGGATTACACTGAAATACAAGTTTTTGACTAAGAATTACCCTCAGGTATCGGATTCTGTAGTCGCGGATGGAATATCCCTTTCCAGTAGGGTTGGCGGCTGGAACTATCCCTGTCCAGTAGGGAAGCAATGAATAGGAAGAAACGGTCCACTTCACAAGGGTTGAACAACAACAATGGTGTTCTTGGGTTACCAAATTTGATTCACATAGATATGGAAGATGTGTGAATCTAAAAACCTAGAATCATAGGACTCAATAGGTGAAGACTTTAGAGTTGATATGCTCTGAAAATCGTGGGAAAGTCTTAGAAAAACCACTTCCCGTAGTGGGATTAAGTAAGAGAACTTTAGCCCTAAATTTCGGAACATGATCTGAACACGATCTGGTTGAGATTATCCTCATCGGATCGGTCCGGTCCCTTTAGGCAGATCGGTCCGGTAAACTCGGATCGGTTCTTTTTCTGAAGACGGATCCATCCGGTTGGCATCGGATCGGTTCGGTTATTTTGGCTTCATCGGTTCGCTATGGATTCGGGGTATACTGGCCTCACCTCAGCAGGCGGATCGGTCCGATTCCTTTAGTCGGATCGGTCCGGATGAACCGGATCGGTTCTTTTATCTGGGCCGAATCGGTCCGGTAAGGTCAGTTTCCCTTGATTCCTGTTTCTCCTTTTGATATTCGGATCCGTTGATGAGCATATGATTCTTGAACTTCCTCAACGGTGTAACGGCGTACGACATATACAATATTAATGGACAAAAATTTCCTTACAAATCTCCCCCTATGTCTATGCGGGTACATACATAAAAACAAACATCCGAATTATCAAGTAAAAGTGCCTATACAAATCTACCCTTCCATGAACCCAAAACTGAAAGAGTACAAGTGAATAAGACTGCATCGTTTGTTCTTCAAATTTTCAGGAATCTCAGCGCTTTTCTCATCAGGGTGTGCAACATGGGATTATCAACAGATGTACCTACACACATGAGACAAAGCAAATACCAAGTGACGTATCGAGTTTGAAATGAGATAAACATAAGCATATATATCAATTTAAGATTCAAAACCCTCGCCCATAATCAGATAATTCATTCTCCCCCTTTTTATGATGTCCCCAAATAGACAAAATGAGAGAAATGAAATAAACAAGCAAAACCGGGGTGTCACAAGGCAAATATCACACCATGAATGAACATAAAAACAACCAAGTCGGTGATGGCGTAAATGAATGGGTGTGATCAAAATTCGATAGGAAAATCAATGCATACAAACATGACATATGTGCACGATGAATATTGGATATTCCTAACGAATGAACTCAAATGCTTCCTTTGGTGGAAAAGAGGGAAAATATAAGATATTGACTAAATCACATCAACAAATCAAAGCTCAAAGTGATTTCTACACCAATAACGTCCAAAATGTTTTTCATGCTTTTTCAGGACTTTCAAGGAAGTACAAACCCGTTATCAATCTCCAACCAAACTCCCTCAGATTTATATTTTGAATAGAGGTATACTAAATTCTCAAACTTTGGAGAATTGATGGTGAAACCTACAATGGCCCATATTTGGCATGAATTGCTTTTTATTGCCTTTAAATTTTTTCGGGCTCTTTTAACCTCTTAGGACCTCGGATATTACAATTCCTCCATTTTTAGGTCCTTTTTAACGGTGGCTTTTGCGCAAAGTATAAAGAATCAACTTTCGCAGCCCCTCCCCGTTATGCAAATAATCACACAGTCTCACCAAAATGGTTTTTACATGCAATCCAATCTTGTCAAGTTTTATCGCATATTGTACATTGTATAGACAGAATTGAGATAGAAACACTCAAGCCAATATGTGATAGACAAGTGCAATAATCAAATAAAGCCGTGCATGTGTGCAGTAAAGGATATAGGAGTCAAACATGTAGGAAGATATCACTAATTACATCTCAAGGACTCCAATCAATGTTAAGCACATGGATGAAATGATGTATCCTCTCAAATCTCTATCAAGCAGTCACATGGATATATGGAATGAAGTTGTGACTTGGCTAACTTAAATGCTCATCCATAAAAACAAAACTCTTTTTGATTTTTTTTATTTTAAAAATTTATCAAAATAAAATCTTTTTGTATTTTTCAAAATCAATATAAACAGCAAAAAGAGTAAAGAAAAGCTGTACAACAAAACTATGGTACATATAAAACAGACTAGCAATAGGAAGCATATGATATGAACATGAAGAAGCATCCTATTCTAGACAAAGACCAACCCCTCAGTCAACTATGCAAATCACCAAAGACTTCCTGAGACTCTCAAATCTAAGGGCATCTAAAGGTTTCGTGAAAATATCGGCTAACTGACGGTCGGTAGGAACGAAACTCAGGGATACAACGTTCTCTTCAACTAACTGACGTATAAAGTGCTCACGTATCCTGATGTGTTTTGTGCGCGAATGCTGAACTGGATTGCGGGATATGTGTATCGCGCTCGTGTTATCACAGGAAATGGTCATGGTGTCCTGTGATATCCCATAATCCTCCAGCATTTTCTTCATCCACAAGAGTTGTGTACAACAACTCCCGGCGGCTATATACTCAGCCTCCGCAGTGGACAAAGAGATGTAATTTTGCTTCTTGCTCAGCCAGGAGACAAGAGCAGAACCAAAATAGAAACAACCACCAGAAGTGCTCCTACATCCATCTACATCCCCAGCCCAATCGGCATCCGAATAGGCGGACAGACGGTCATCGGTATCAAAGGAATACCAAATCCCGTAAGAGAGAGTCCCACTCACGTATTTAATAATACGTTTTAGAGCAAGTAAATGTGACTCTTTTGGGGATGCTTGATATCACGCACAGACTCCAACACTAAAGGCTATGTCGGGACGACAGGCAGTCAAGTAGAGAAGACTACCTATCATACTCCGATACAAGGTTTGCTCTACGTCCTTGCCTGTAGTGTCCTTACTAAGCTTGGTAGTGGTACTCATAGGTGTACGTGCATGCTTAGCGGAGTCTAAACCAAATTTCTTCACTAGGTCTCTAGCATACTTGGATTGGGAGATGAACATCCCATCCTCTAGCTGACGAACCTGGAGACCAAGGAAGAATGTAAGCTCACCAACCATGCTCATCTCAAACTCACTTTTCATCTCCTCCTCAAAGTGATGAGCATGCTGGGAGCATGTGGATCCAAAGACTATGTCGTCCACATAGACTTGGGCAACCAAAATAGCACCGTCATCTCTCCTAACGAACAACGTCATATCTACTCCCCCTCTCTTGAAGCCACGAGCTAAGAGATAGGAAGTAAGCCTCTCGTACCAAGCACGGGGTGCTTGCTTCAAACCATACAAGGCTTTCCTCAGATAGTAGACGTGCTCAGGGTGCTGAGGGTCTTCAAACCCTTTTTGTTGTTCCACATAAACCTCCTCCTGTAGAATGCCATTCAGAAAGGCACTCTTGACATCCATCTGATATAACTTGATGTGCAGATGACATGCGATGACGAGAAGTAAGAGGACGGACTCAAGCCTCGCAACAGGAGCAAATGTCTCCCCAAAGTCTACACCCTCTATCTGTGTGTAGCCTTGAACGACCAACCTAGCCTTATTTCTGGTTATGGTACCATTTTCATCCATTTTATTCTTGAAAATCCACCGGGTACCAATAACATTAGTATCACTAGGTCGGGGGACAAGTTCCCAGACATTGTTCTTCTTAAACTGAAGCAACTCATCTTGCATAGAAGAAATCCAGTGTTCATATTTGAGTGCTTCTTTGTGATTCTTGGGCTCGAATTTAGACGTGTAGCAATGATGACTAACAACGTTCTCTAGTTGAGCACGAGTCTTGACCCCTAGAGTGGGATTGCCAACAATGGCTAAAGGATCATGACTATTGCGAACCCAAGCAGGTGTGTCCCCTAACACAGGAATAGGGTCCACAGAGTGTGGGAGAGGAACAGGAAAATCACTGTCAGAACAGTCCTCATCCTCACACTGAAGGTTGGGATCAATAACCGTCGGGGGTTCATCATCTTGCACGGTGACGTTTATTGATTCCATAACCTTAGAGCTCTTCAGGTTAAAAACCCGGTACGCTCTACTGTTCGATGAATAGCCTAGAAATATTCCCTCATCGCTCCGGGAGTCAAACTTTCCTAATTGATCTCTATCTCGTAGGATGTAGCATTTACTCCCAAAAACACGGAAATATGCCAGGTTGGGCTTCTTGCCAGTCCACAACTCATAAGGAGTGTGAAGTGTGTGTGGACGCAGATACACCCTATTCACCGTGTGGCATGCAGTAGACACTGCCTCTGCCCAAAATCTCCTAGAAACTTTACGACCTAGAAGCATAGATCTAGCCATCTCTTGGATCGTTCTATTCTTTCTCTCAACAATCCCATTTTGCTGAGGAGTTCTCACAGCAGAAAACTCATGTTTGATCCCAAGGCTATCACAGTACAAATCCACCTTTGCTTCCTTAAATTCAGTGCCGTTATCACTACGTATTCTGTTAATAGTGATTCCGTGTTGATTTTGCAGGACACGGCACTTGGTTGTGAAAAATTCTACAGCATCAGATTTCTCTCTTAGAAAACCTACAATAGAGTATCTAGAGAAATCGTCTACCATCACGAGAATGTATCTCTTACCACTGAGACTCTCCGTGCGAGTAGGACCCATAAGATCCATGTGAATCAACTCAAGCACACGGGAGGTGGTAATGGAATTTAACTTCCTATGAGGGCTACGAATTTGTTTTCCCAACTGACAGGGTCCACAAATCATGGAAGTTGGCTTTCCAAGTGATGGTAAGCCACCCTCACTCTCTTTCGCTCTCGCTGTCGAGGTGTCCCTGTGAAGTAGCATCCTCATCGTCGTGAGATATACTAGGAGTACTCACATGACTAGCCATGAACGCGGTGAAGTTACGCTCATGTGGTGACTCATCTCCCGAGTCCACCGACTCGACCTCACTGTCGTCATTAAGGGTAGCATTTAGGAATGCTTTTCCCTTTTCCCTATTCAGACGAGTGGCACACTCAAACGCTCTGTGTCCCTTACCGTCGCACTCAAAACACCTCTCACTGTCTTTAGGGGGTTCTTTGAAATCTTTCTTTTCAAACTTATTTTTTTGAAAATTCTTTTTATCTTTGAAGTTTCCACCTTTTTTAAATTTCAGAATTTTCTTGAAGTTTTTAGCAAATAATGCCAAATCATCTAAGTCAAACTCACATTCAGAATAAGAATTTTCTATCTTTCTAGATGACTCGACTTTCTTTCTTGCTGACTCCTCATTTTTTCTCTCTTGGTCTTTAAGGGCAATTCCCTTATCTTTTGGCTTGGCATATTTAGGAAACATGTCTATTTCATAAGTTTGTAAATCTCCTACCAGTTCTTCCAATTTTAGTGTATTTAAATTACCCAAGGAATTTAGCACAGTGACTTTAGGTATAAAATGCTTGGGAACGGAACGAAGAATCTTTTTAACAACTCTAGCATTAGGAATATGTTCACCAAGATTATAGCTAGTATTAACAATGTCAGAAAGCCTAGCATAAAATTCATCAAAACATTCATTTTCATGCATGGTGATGGTTTCAAATTGAGTTGTTAAATTTTGCAATTTTGACTCTTTAACAGCATTTGTTCCTTCATGGGTAAGTTGAAAAACATCCCATGCCTCCTTTGACGTGGTGCACGTCATAATGCGTTTGAACTCATCAGGTGTGACAGACCCAGAAATAGCGCTTAGACCCTTAGAATTGAAAGAAGACCATTTAAATTCTTCATCAGTCCAAGAAATGTCAGGTTTCAAGTTGGTCACATTATCAACAGTCACAGTGGGAGGAGTCCACCCTCGTTCAACCAAAATCCAGACATGTTCATCAATGGATTTTAAAGCCGACCTCATACGGGCTTTCCAATAAGCATAATTTGACCCGTCAAAAATAGGCATTTTATAATATGACTTCTCCATTGGAACACGCACTTTTTCAGAAATCAATTTTTTCAGAAAATTGATATCTTAGAAAAATTTTGCGGAAAAAGGAATACGCGATAGATTAGCGTAACCCGCTCTGATACCAATTTGAAAGAGTTGGCGCTTGCGTTCAATTAAGAAATAATATAATAAATACCATTTTTAACCCAAATTAACCCTAAGCATGCAACTAGGTGTGAATGAAATAATATGAAATCATGCAAGAATTATTCAACACACAAAGTTTAAGGAAAAATCCACCACAGGGGAAAAATCATTTGTATATCACTATAATTTGTAAGAAAAACGGCTTACAATCGGATTACACTGAAATACAAGTTTTTGACTAAGAATTACCCTCAGGTATCGGATTCTGTAGTCGCGGCTGGAATATCCCTTTCCAGTAGGGTTGGCGGCTGGAACTATCCCTGTCCAGTTGGGCAGCAATGAAGAGGAAGAAACGGTCCACTTCACAAGGGTTGAACAACAGCAATGGTGTTCTTGGGTTACCAAATTTGATTCACATAGATGTGGAAGATGTGTGAATCTAAAAACCTAGAATCATAGGACTCAATAGGTGAAGACTTTAGAGTTGATATGCTCTGAAAATCGTGGGAAAGTCTTAGAAAAACCACTTCCCGTAGTGGGATTAAGTAGGAGAACTTTAGCCCTAAATTTCGGAACATGATCTGAACATGATCTGGTTGAGATTATCCTCGTCGGATCGGTCCGGTCCCTTTAGGTGGATCGGTCCGGTGAACTCGGATCGGTTCTTTTTCTGAAGACGGATCCATCTGGTTGGCATCGGATCGGTTCGGTTTTTTTGTCTTCATCGGTTCGCTATGGATCCGGGGTATACTGGCCTCACCTCAGCAGGCGGATCGGTCCGGTTCCTTTAGTCGGATCGGTCCGGATGAACCGGATCGGTTCTTTTATCTGGGCCGGATCGGTCCGGTAAGGTCAGTTTCCCTTGATTCCTGTTTCTCCTTTTGATATTCGGATCCGTTGATGAGCATATGATTCTTGAACTTCCTCAACGGTGTAACGGCGTACGACATATACAATAATAATGGACAAAAATGTCCTTACAGTTTGTTTGGGTTTACTTCTACATCCCTCAAAGAAGAAGTCTGGTTGTTGGCTGTGGCATTCTCACATGGTGAAAGGCACCATGTGTGGTTGACGGTTGTTCCTACATCTTCATTGGTGGATTCTAAGGTTCCGGTGGAGTCCGGGATTGTCGGCTAGGCAGAGGTAGTTACAAGAAGATGCGTTAGGGATTGAAGGATTCGAGTCAAGTGTTGTAAGTCTTCTTGCTTGTAATTATATATTCCGTACTTAGTGGACTTAAGGCTAGGACCGTTCGAGGTTTTTTCCCCTTGTGGGTTTTTCCTCGTACATCGCAGCGTAGTGGTTATTTGTTTATTTTATCTTTTGCAAAACTCACATTAGATGCATGCTTAGGTAAAAAAATAAAACTGGTTTAAATCACTACTCATGATTTAGTTGGTGCTAAAATTATTTTGGGTAATGTTTAATTAATTTAATTCAAGTCATTAATTTTATTGGATAAAATTTGGTTTGGCCTAATTTGCAAAATTGAATATTTATTGTTAGGCAAATTTCTAGGACGTGGGTTAAGTTAATATGTTTAAGTGAATAATTAATTTGTTGATTAATTTAATGTCACTTTAAGTTTTGTTTAATTTTTATTTGAAGGTTTATGTAATTGTTTAATTGAACCATCTATATTATGCATCTTTAAAAGGAAATTGAAATTATTTTTTGTGTAAGATTTTAAAAATTGGGGACCACGTGGTACAACAAATGGTATCAGAGCATTGATTTAGAAAAACTCATGTTTTCAATGGTACTTGCCGAGATAAAATGCCAGTACCCCCACAATTAGAAGGGACAGTTCTAAGAAATGATAAGTTGCTCAGATAAAATGCAAGTACCTCAAAGTTATATGGGACTCTTCTAAAAAATGTCACTTGCCCAGATAAAATGCAAGTACCCCCACAGTTAGAGGGGACGTTTCTAAAAATGTTACTTGCCCAGATAAAATGTAAGTACCCCCATAGTTAGAGGGGATAGTTCTAAAAAATGTTTACTTGCCCAAGTAAAATGTAAGTACCTTGCGGATAAAATGCAAGTACCACACAGCTAAAGGATATATTAACACAGGCCATGGTAAGAAGACATCAAGGTTGAGATAAAAGAAAATGAGCAAAGTGTTAAAAATCATCAAAATACCTTTTCTCATTAGTAATGGCCAAGTCCATTACATATGAAAAAGTATACAAGAAGGATCCTAAACAACCAAACTATCTACCCACAAGATAACATGAAAAATAGATTCTTGCAAGAGAAAAACTCTACGTAAGAAGGACTAGCCTCCTCAACGAGCTGCTCTTCTAACCTAGTTATTCGAGCCTCATCCTCAGCAGCACCCGCCTCCTGTTTGGCTAGCTTAGCCTGTAGAAACTGAACCTGAGTCTGAATTTGCATGGCCTCAGCTTCACGCTACCGTTCCATGGTCTACCGAGAAGTATGAAGCTTCATCATCTTCCTGAAGGTGGTACCAAGAAAAGGATGAACAGAAACTTCAGCTAATCTAGTTGGAAATGATAGAAGCACTAAAGATCATGAAGAGCCTGGAGATATAGTGAGACCCTCCAAGCAGTCACATCAGGGGGAGGGGGAGAGAGGAACTCATGCAGGTGAATAGCTAAGACCTTCAGATTGAAGATCGTAAGTCTATCAATATTGATGATGCTCTGGGAGGTGAAGGTCTCAGGATGGTTCTCTAGAAGCAACTCCACCACTTCCCGTTCCTGAGCGCAGAATCGGGATGGAAACTCTGAATGCCACAGTGCACTCATGAAAGCACCAGGAGCCTCTACCTCTATGTCATAATAACCTGTATTGTGAGACTCGAGCTCGGAGAGAGGCACAGAGGAATTCCCATCGGAGCCATCATCGCCAGTTGCCTTGAAACCTTGGTCAGCCTCCCCAACAGCTTCAGTTGGTTCATTAACTAAATATTGCACAATGAAAAGTAGCAAGGGATAAGTAATATGGAAGACAAGTAGATGGATGCGGTTATTCATATCCGAATTGAAATGAGATCACTTAAAGTGTACCTCAAAGCCAAGGGGGGTCAATATGCTATCACCAAGGCGGGGGAGTACCACATGGCCTTGGGCACCAGCATAATAAAGAATTGGGAAACATTAGCATCCTCTTTTCCTAAAAAAAGAAGAGGAATATAGGAGAAATGTGCCAATATAAACGACCAAAAGAACTGAAGTATGAAAGTTTATTGCCTGGGGAGTGCGTAGTATAGCACTCATAATAGGTCCCGTAGCATTAGGGACAGCTACCTCACTAACCTGAAAATAAGGAAACATGAACATAAAGGTGGGGCTACTTGCGCAGTAAAAGTAAGAAGAAAAAGGGAATAAAGGCAGAGTAAGGTATACTCGTATAATACCTGACTCATAGTATTTCCCCCCAGTTGACCCGCAGTCGAAGGGACAGTCACTGTGCTAGGCTGCAAACGGGAAAGAGGTCAAGACCGACAAGTTTTTACATAGAAAATATAAGCTCAAAAGAGCCATTAGATCAAGTATTTACCTGCGAGCGCCCCACCGGGATGCTTACTAAAGACTCTGCGACAACCAGAGCAAGAGTAGAACTAGCTAGAGGGATGGTCAATGTATCTTGAAGCATAGAAACTAGTAGACTATTCACCTAAGAGTTTAAATGTAAGCCCCTTAAGTAAAGGGATCACACCCACAGATATGTTAATATATATATATATATATATTGCATACGCAAGAGGTGTAATCAAGATAGCAAGTAAGGTTTTCAAAAGTTGAGCATACCGATGAGACTGATCCCATGGAACTAGGGACAAGCCTGTTGAACAAAGGGGACTTCGGCCATGCTGGATAAAGTAGACTCTATCTCAAGAGCTCCCCCAGATGTGGCAGGGATTGCTGGAAAGGGAACCGAAGGTTTGGGTGGAGAAGAGGTAGTGGTAACCAACTAACAATAAATAAAAAAACATGAAAATGGAATGCCAATAGCATAAAAGAAGGGATCGAGAAGACAAAAGAATCACATGCAGGCATATTCTAAACCCCTTCAAAGAGGAACGGGGAAGATAAGTGGCGGGATAGCAGCGGTAGATGTGACAACTTAAGTCATAACAAAACGATCAGAGGATCAAATAAAAAAGCAATGTAAGAAATTATTCCTAACCAGAATAAGAAATACCTAAGAGGTGGAGCTCACCTCTATCACATGCTCACTAGATGCAATGGTAAAAATGGGCCCAGAGGGTATAGGCAGGATGTGAAGCCTAGGGTCCATAGACATAAAAACTTGGGAGATAAGAATTATCCCTCAAGGCAATATACTGGGAGTATAGCATCCTGAAGATGGTACTGCCCCTCAATAAATGAAGGGACGCTGGAAAAAGGTTCCTACGCAAAAAATAAGCATACACAGAAATGATATAGTTATAGATGTAGAGAATATGGCGAAGCAGCCAAAGACAATAAAGAAAACAAGTTAAAAGTACCTCAGTCAACCTAGAAGGGGAACCTCTCACCATAGAGGAAGGGGAAAGTGAGGAAAGGTGGCAAAGAGAAACAGTCATCTACGTGATCTAAAAGATAAAAGATGTCAAAAAGATGTCAAAATATGTACAAAAGATGTCAAAAGATGTACTTTAAGAATGTGTCAAGTAAAAGATAAAAGACTCGGGGGATCTAATGTTTGCCTGGACTGAAGAGGAAGATATCGAAGAAGTCCGCATTAATGTCGGGATAACAGTAGACAACTGCCAGAGTTAAAAAAAATGAATGAGAATAGAGAAGAAATAAAGGAAGCAATGAATGGGTGGAGTAAAGTAAAAACCTCCTTTGATAAGCCCAAAAATGATGCCAGCATGGAATTCTTGGCCCTAGAAAAATTCTCCCAGGTAGGAAGTGAAGGCGCAGGATCACTCGTTGTAGTAGAAACACCTTACAAATATCATGAAAAGAGAAATAAATCGTAGTTAAATTATGTACAGGTAAGTAGAGAGTAAAACAATAATAGAAATTTAAGAAAAGAGACTTACATCGATGGTGTGAAAGGTATGGCCGTACAGTAGCTGCCCAGTGGTAGGACTAGAGGTAGAAGGGGACCCTATTAAGGTACCCTTACTGGAAGAATCCTCCAAAATTGGCAATAAAGAAGAAGCATTAAAGTGCTGATTATCATAAGGGTCAGTAACTTTCGTCTCATTTGAAGAAGAACCGTCATCATCATAAAGGGAGTGCTTCTATAATCGACTAGTTCCTCTTCAAATGATAGAGAAGGGTAAACAGCAAGTGAGGCCCCGCGAAAGTCAGCTTTGTAAAGTAAAAGGGACTGAGTTGTAGTACCTTCTACGATAGGAATTGAAGTAACATCAGCTCCCTCAGTAGGTAGCCCAAAGGCATCATAGCCTTGCTCCCGTAAGGTATGTCTCCTCTACTCCAAGGTCATCAGTGTCAAATCCCTGGTCTAGCACAGGAGAAGGAGCAAAGGTCCTAGTACTGATATTCTTATTCTTCCTGCTTGTCCTGGTTCTGACTGGCGAGGGAGGAGAATAGGAGCAGAAGCGACAGTAGGGGAAAGAACAGTGGTAATAGGGGTAATGGTAGCTAGTATAAATCTAAAAACATCCACATCGGGATACTTCCTCTTTGATGCAGCACCTCTTAACTCACTCTTTGACTTGGGCCTAGTAGGCTGAGGCTCAGGATGTTTGGAATAAATAAAATCATCGAGCAAAGGCCTCACCAAGATAGGAGTGAGCTTCTCGAGAGGAGACTTAGGGATGGTGCTCCGGTGCCATACTGACCTTTGGGTCCGCTTACCCAAATACTTATCATGGTCCTCTTCATGAGGAACATCCCTCAGAAAGTTATGGATCAACAGAACCTACTTCTGCCAGAAAGTGAACCAAAAACGAGTTAAGGAGGGCAGATAATCTCGCGAAGGTATAAATAGGTTGCCCAGATAACCAACCCTATTAACCACCCCCTCAAATTTGAAGTTGGAAAAAGCCTCGAGGTATAGCTCGAAAAGGGTGGTGATCAAAGGATAAGCAGGGCTATGGACCCCCTGGTCATAACCAAACTGCCTTCTCACTCTCTCAGGGTGGTAGAACTCCACGCCCTGACCCAAGTCAGCGAGGGAAGGAAAAATACAGGGAAGGAACATAATGACAATAGAAATATAGGGGCAAGTAGGAACAGACTCCACATCGAAAAGGAAATAAAAAGTTCCCCCAATAGCTGAGAAGGAATGCCAAAATAAGATACCACCAATAGTCTTGTAGTAGGCCAAAATGAAAACTCATAAATATTATCTATTAGGGAGCCCAGAGAAACTTTGGTTCTCTTCTTATGCCCTCTTGTAGTACGAGTAGCCCCACGATGGCAGGCCCTTACTTCTAGACCAAAGTTGGGAAATATCTCAAAAAGAAAAGACATAATGATGAAGTTATTTGCAAAGTTAGTGGCATTATAGAGGCCACAAGAACGCTTAACGTCAACATGGACCCTGTCTAGCCATGTATGCAAAGAGCCTAAAGTTAAATTTGCGAGAGGGAATACCTTCCCTCAAGCTAGTCTAACAACAAGCTTAAACAAGAGTTTGTGATGAGAGTCATATGGCCTCCTAAGGAGAAGAAACCTACTCATAAATGTGATAAAAAATGTTGCCAAGTGCAAGGGGGAGTTAATTTTTGGGCCTTCCTGACTAGGGGTGGCAATTCGGGTTAGTCGTGTCATTTTCGGGTCGCATTGATTTTGATTTGAGTATAAGTTTTGGATACTCTTAAATCTATACAAGTTATTCGTGTCATGTTCGGGTCAAGTTCGAGTTATTACCATAAACGGGTTATCGTGTCAAAAATTGCCAGCCCTATTCCTGACACTTCGAGGCCCTGCTTAAGCTATCTCCCTTGGGCAGATGCTCGAAATCTTTGAACCAATATTTATGCCATTCAGTGAAGGAGTACTTAGTGGTCCGAGTAAACTTGATATCTACATACTTCGATCACTCACCCAAAGCAGAATGCAGCTCACCTACCATCTACTTCTCAACCTCATCCTCAAAACCATTAGTAAGGATATGACTGCCTAACTAGGCTAGAGTGACCAACTCACAAATATCTTCCAAAGTAATAGTAAATTCACCCCAACCAGTAATAAAGGTGTGAGAATCCCTGCTCCAACGAGAGGCCAACAAAGTAAACGCTCCCTCTTGTTTGGCAATGGGGAAAGCTTTGAGACTGTTAATAGTGGTCAGAATACCAAGGCTCTCAATAATAGCACGGTCTGCGAGGGTGAACAATATATGATCCACCTAGAGACCCCATTCTTCCGTGGCACCCCACATGCTTTGACCTCAGTACTAGAATGAGGAAAATTTCCTATGTTTACTCGCTCCCTAAGTATTGAATCAGGAAGAACTATGGGAAGTCCAGAAGACTCACCTAGATCCACTTGGTGTTGCTCGTTGATCTTGACCACAAACTTTTGCCTAAAATTTTCAAGAGAAGTCATAAAAGTGTCATCCCCACCAAAATAGGGCGCCAGACGATAAAGCCTAAAATCTCTTTTCTGACAAGCGACAAGATATTCCCTTTGATACTTGGAATAAACAACAAGCAAGGAGGATTAAGTAGCCCTGGTAACGAGGAGGTAGACATATGAGGAATCCCCAATGTTGGCAAACACCCCTTCAGGAGAGGAGGGCCTAGTGACGAGGAGGCACGTGTGGCCTTGACGGGCGAGGGGCCCCTCCTCGCAGAAATATCCATATGCGAGGAGGGCCCAATAGCAGTAGACATTCCAATGGGGGAAGAAACCCTAGATAAGGAACCCCTTCTGGCATAAAAAATCCATAGGTGAGGAAGCCTCAGTAGAAACAGGTGTCCCAAGGGACGAGGAAGCCCTAGGCGATATACCCCTCCTCGAAGGCGTAGCCATAGGGGAAGAAACCCCTGTTACTTTTACAGTGGTGGACGAGGAGTTCCTCAAAAATGAACTTCAACAGATGGAGTTTGAAAAATACCAGGTGTAGAGTCTAAAACCTCATATAAGATGATGGTGGTTCCGATCACCAGGACAGTGGAAATATTGACAGAAATAGGCATTGCACCCACCAAAACCTGACTAATAGCGGAGGTAGGGTGTTGAGAAGATGTGAAAGACATTTGAGTGAGTAAAAGTAAGAAAAACACCACAGTGACTATGGAGGATTTTAATCCCTTTCTCTCTCTAAATAATCTGAGTTTGAAAGCAAATGGTAAGGTATAAAGCGAAGAAGAGTTTAAAAAGACTTTTTATACCTATTAGGACATGCGCAAACTGCTAATAAAAAAGAGGACTGAATATATTCTCAATGATGAGATGTGTGTTACCCAAGTGACACATTCCACCTCGAGACTCCAAAAGTAGGCTGAAGTGACAGGCCTAGTTAAGGCAATGGTGATGCTTCGAATTCCAAGACAGAAATGAATTGTTACGTACAAAAAACTTTGGTATGCTAAACAAACGGATTTTTGTACAAGGGCACTAATGTAGAGGGGTACACATTTGATAGCTCAAGAACTTGGGCGAGGAGGGACCCAGAAATGGGTCCTCGCCCCAAGGTTCTCAAATGCTCACTGAAATGGAATTGGGCGAGGACGGCCCCAGAAATGGCTCCTCACCCCAATACCTTCAAAGGCTAATAAAAATGGAAATGGGCGAGGAGGGAACCTCGCCTCAAGATACTCAAATGCCTACAGAAATGAGAATGTGTGAAGACGGCACCCAGAAATGGCTCCTCGCCCCAAAATCCTCAAATTCTCACAGCTCAAGGAGGAAGCTCACTATGAGAGGCTCATTGCCCCCAAAAATTAGAATGCCCCAGAGAATAGAACTAGTGGGTGAAGAGGATCACTTAGAGTGATCACTCTCCAAAGATTTATTGCTCACACAAAAGTGCTGACATATTACTTTCTTTCCCAGGTAGCCTAGTCGAACATGCAGGGCTTAACTAGGTAAGATGGGATCTCTTAGGAGTTTTGGCTTGGTGGCTGAGGAACAAGGATTGTTGATAAATCTCAACCACTTAGAACTTTAAGATTGAGAGAACACTAGTAAACATATCCTAGTAGTCACCCAGACCTCACACAGTCCACACTTAATCACAACTGAAGTGAGCAACCAAGTGTTTCTCACAGGAAATGAACACTTTAAAAAATAATTTTAGAGGACTTGGTTCTTGAGACCTCCTTCCTCAAGTTTACAAAATATTTTAGAGGAGGTGGTCCTTGAGACCTCACTACTCAAGTTTATAAAGATTTTAGAGGAGGTGGTCTTAGAACCCCCTTCTCAACTTTACATAGTTTGTACAACAAGTTACCATTTTAAAATGATATTCACCAAATCAGACATTTTGTCCTCTAGCGTGGACACGTTTGATTTTTGACTTTAGTTCACACCAGGTGGAACATGTCATGTAGGGACAAATGGTACATTGCAGACCTTGTCCCTCACCAACCACCTTAGTTTTGGCGCCCAAAAAGTTTCAACTCATCCCTAGTGCCCAAGTATAAATAAGACCCCTGGACAAGGTCAAGGACGTCATAACTCAAGTCATACCATTACTCTGTCAAAATCACTCCACACCACTAAGTTTTCTCTCCCTTCTCTATCTCTCTAAGTGTTAAATGTTTTGTTCCTTCACTCTATCTGATTGACATCACTCTCAGGAGTTTCTCTTGGGTAAAGTTACTATTATTGTGGTGAAGATCATCTTCTTGCAGGGAGTAGACTACAGTTTGAGTTTCATTATTACCTGATAGGGAAGGTTTTACCATAAGTTTTTCTATAATTGCTTGAGAACCTTTGAGGCTGCGTGATTTGGAGAAGGTCACACCTCACCCTTTTCAGTTATTCATAGACCTAGTATCACTAACCTCCTACATTATTCTACAAGGCTGACCTGATATAATTTATTATTTTTTTATATTTATCTCTCTAATCATATGTTACACTTTTTAAAAATTCATATGTTGAACTTTTTTTAAACTGGTAAGTGTTCATCAACTTAACCTTATTACTTAACACATAAGTGATGTATAGAAGAATGGTTAACTCCAAAAGGTATTTTCTCCAATTGTTCACATGCACCATTAATATATAGGAATGGATAACTTAGGATCAAGTAGAAAGGAGACAAAAATCACCACCTCAATGGAAACTCTCTCTCCAAAAACTCTACAGGACCAAAACCAACTAACTACCCTCACTCGACCTAAGCCGCCAAACCCCACTAGCATAACTGATTGTCTTGAGGTCAATATGGAAACCTACAAATTAAAGTATATGATAAACCAGTAAATCATACACACAACACACACGATGTCGTATAGGGATAAGATAATGGGAGAACCTTTGTCCAACGGGATTTGAGGCGTGGGAAACACTCCAATCTCTCAACAAACTATGACAACATGAATAAGAAATACATTCTTCTCGCCATGGGACATGGCACCAAATAACGAAGATTATGAATCATAAGATGAATCAGAAGAGAATATAGGCAAAGACATCACCATTCTTAGCGTCCAAATTAATAATGAGGAACTACAAAAGGTGAGACAACGATGGACGAACTCCCTTATAATCAAACTACTCAGTAAATGGTTGTTGTACCAAATACTTGCATTACGATTATCGCGACTTTGGAACCTAAAGGATGGTATTTTTATAACTAATTTAGGAAATAATTACTACCTAGTAAATCTTACGTCTTCGGATGACTACATAGCAGTATTAGCGGAAGTTCCCTGCTTTATGGAAGACCACTATCTATCGGTACAGCGATGGAGGAAAATTTTTAGCCCCTTATCAGCAAATGTCAAAAACATGAGTTTGTGGATTCAAATCCATGAACAACCCATTGAATACTACGAACGGGAATTTGTGTATTGTATACCATCATCTCTGGAAAATCAATTAAAGATCCATATACACATAGAATCTATGGGTCGTGTTTGTTATGCTAGACTTTATATAGAATTTAATGTCGAATAATTTTTCCTTACTAAAATAAAAATTGGACGCATTTTACTCAACATTGTTGACGACCTAAAAGTGGGTTTATGTTTTGCATGTGGACTTGTTGGCCATACAAAAGGACAATGCAAACAAGCTAGGACACCACCATGAACCCAGTGGATACCAGAAAGGAATCTAAAATCCCATGGTAGGTGGTAACACGTAGATCACCACACTGGAAACACCAAATGGAGACTGCTAGTATGACCAGACTTGAGAACTGCAAAGGTAACATGGAAATGCAGAAAAAAACACTGAGGAAAAATGTAGCTACGCAACTAAAAAAAGCAATAAGGTGTGATAACTTGCTTTTTCGATATGTATCGTTGTTGATGAAAGCCAAGTTAGTCAGGATCCTCACATACCTACAAATAATAACAACTCAAGTGTAGCGGTAAGTAAAGGTATCAATCCACTTTCTAGGGAGTAAAGCAAATGGAACAAATTGTATTGTAATTCACTTTTTATTTTCTTTTTGTGCTTTTTCACTTTTCTAATTTTTTTTAGCTTTTTCAATATTAAAACAATAGGGTGAGGTGATGCCTAAACTAAACTAAACTAAGATGAAAATAACTAACTAGAAATTTACTAAAATGAAAATAAAGTCTAAACTAAAAATAAGAGATAAGTGAGGTAAATAATTGTGAGAACAATCAAGGAGTGGGATTACACCACAAATTTTAGTTATTCTAATTAATTAATTTAATTATTTGAATTCTCCCAAATTAATATTAAAATTACAAACCAACTCTCGTTGCAAGTATAATTAGAATAGTAATCTTTTAGAAAGTTAAAATTAACATCCCACAACTCTAGAAAAATAGATCCACACTCCTTTGAATTAATCACTCGCTAGGATCGATCAATTCGAATTTATGTCAATCTTATAAAATAAATTTAAAATTGAAATTCAAGTGATAATACCTCACTTAAGAAACCCCTATCTCTAGTTCGAATCTAAAATGGGTATTATAACTAGAATATTGATTTTCTCTCGAAAATCATTTACCCTCTCTCGAGCCGTAAATTTAAGGGTGAGGGATCAAATTTAACATTCAAATGGACTTTTCAAGTAATTAAACTAATTAAAACACAATAACATCAAATAAAGGTTTTACCCCATCCCTTGAAAGGGGTTTAACCTAACATGGTATGAAATATGACAAACTAATATTCAAAGGCATAAAATAATAACAGAAGAGAAGAGAACAATCAAACCAAATCTCTTTGATTAAGTTGAACTCCAATCGTTGAAATTGAAGCATGCACCTCTTAATTGATCATCCAAATGATTTGAAATATCCACTCAATTAATTCTCATACAATATTTAATCTCACAAATATCTAACAAAAAAAAGAATAAAATAAAACTATATACAAATGGTGTTTTTCCCTACAATTCTCTCTCTAGATTTTTCTATCTCTAAGCTTTTTTTTTTATATGGGATCTTCATCTTCAATATATAATAGATGCATGGAGCATGAGGGGTAGGGGTGTAAACGGGTCGGGTCTGGATCGGGTCTGGGTATATCCAGATCCGATCCGGGTATATTTTTAACGGATCGGGTCTTACCCGATTACCCGACGGGTCTCAGAAAATGGATCCAGACCCGGATCCGTTAAGGACCCGGAGACCCGACCCGAATACCCGACCCGATTATATATATATATATATAAAAAAAAAAAAACTGTTTTTATATATATATATATATATAAATAAAACTGTTTTTATATAAATATAACTTATATTTATATAAAAACAGTTTTATATAAAAACAAAATAAAAACTGTTTTTATATAAAAACAGTTTTATTTTATATAAAAACTGTTTTTTATATAAAACTGTTTTTATGTAAATGTTTTTATATAAAATAAAACTGTTTTTATGTATATATATATATAAAAACAGTTTTTATATAAAACTGTTTTTATATATAAATATATAACTTATATATATATATAATATTATATATAAATATATATTTATTATATTATATATATACACATTCGGGTCGGGTCCTTATCGGATCGGAGTCATGTATATCCAGATCCGATCCATTAACTAATCGGGTAATCGGGTAATCGGGTAATCGGGTAATCGGATAATCGGGTCTATAAAATTTGCTCAGATCCGTTAATTTAGGTCGGGTCCGGATCGGGTCCGGGTCCAGACCCGGTCCATTGACAGCCCTAATGAGGGGTGTGCACATGGGGGTAAATTGGATAATGGAAGTGCACATGTGGATATGATGTGAGGAGCATGTGGGTTGAGAGGTGTGAGGTCATAAAAATCTAATTTGGGTGAGGGTAATTTTGGGATTTGATTTTGGGTGGTTAGTTGGGGTATAATGGGTAAAATGAAAAAAAGGTTTTAAGAGGGTTTTTATTTAGCACATGTGGCTTTTGGGTTGGTTTTTGGCTTGAGATTGTTTGTTGGCACGTCATGGATAAATGGGTTTTTTTGGCTAGATAAATGGGTTCATGGATTTTTGGTTTTGAAGTGGGTATGGGTTTGGAGCTTGGGCATGGGTCGAATGTGGTTTGGGGGTTGGGATATAGGGGTGTGTCGGAGCTGGGATCGCCGGCTTTAAGGGGTTGTCGGCGGAGGGGCGTAGGTTGAGGGCCGCGGCGTCAGGACGGAAAGGGATTCATGTCTGGGGAGTCGGGTTAAGTTTCCGCCGGCGAAGGAGGGAACGCCGGCAGATCCGGGTTGTGTAGTGGCTGCCGGCTTAAGCGCAGAGGGACGAGAGGGGCGCTGGTTGCGTCGCCACTGGGAAGGGGCTGCCGCCGGCGTGGGTTCTGGCCGGAGTTGATAGGATGTCCAAGGGGGCGGTTATGTTGCCGGCAGGTTGAGGGCGCCGCCGGCGGAGGAGATCGGGGTAGCTGGAATGGGGGGACGGTTTGTGGGCTGGCCACGGAGATGGATTTTCCGGTGGAGAGTTTGGGTTATGGAGGGTGGAGAGGATTTTAGTTTAATGGAGATAGAGGAGAGAGAGTATGGGTTGTTGGGAAGAAGAAGAAGAAGGGTAGGTAATTGTGTGTGAGGTGTAGGGTGAGGGTGAGGGTGAGATGTAGGTGTGAGAGATGTGGGTGTAGGGTGTGTTGTTGTGTGTGTTTAATCTGAACTTCTCTAAAAAAATTTGACTAATAAAAAAAATAAAATTAATAAAATAAAATAAAAATCTAAAAAAATAAAATCCTATTTAAAATAAAATAAAGACTTAATTAAAAATGAAACTAGAAAGAAATAAAAAAAAAATCTAATGAAACTTAAAATTAAAATCCTAAAAAGAAAATGTAAAAACTAATAAATAAATTAAAATCCTAATAAAAAAATAAAACTAAAACTAAAAACTAATAGAATAAAAATCAAAAATAAAATAAAATAGAAAATAAAACTTAAAAATTCTAAAATAATCCTAAAATAAATTCTAGAAATTCTAAATAAATCTAAAATAAATCCTAAAAATATAAATGACTTAAGCTAAAAATCTAAAAAAATAATAAAATGGCAAATTAGACACACACGGGGTTCGGGATAGGTTTAGGCTAGGTTTAGGCTTGGGTAATGTTACGGGGTTGGTATTTAGCTTCAAAAAATGCACAATTGTCTTGAAATACACATTTGAATACCGCAACGTGCATTCGGCCTACAAAATAAACCATTAAGCACATAAGACTCATATTACCGAGAATTAGCAACTAAAGTACATCTATTCGAGGCATAAATTGTACAGTTTTGGGTGCTTATCAAGGTGTAAACACATCTTTTTTGCAAGATTCGACATCAACACAACAGTACAATTGAGCAAAACATTACACACAAAAAATAGTATTGGCACGTTTACCCGTCCAGCGGGACAACCCTCCAAAGGATAGACTGATCTTTCCCAAAATAGAAGATCACCATGAGTACACACTCAAATACCTGATAACAAATGTGTCCGCAAGTGATAACATTCAAGCCAAACTAAGCAATGGAGAACATGGACAAAACAAATCCAAACAAACATGTAACCTCATCACTTTTCACCACCTCATCTGTGAATAAAATTACTAGAGGCGGAAGCCTTGATATCCCTCGTAGGAGTCAGGTAAAAAATGATCCTAAGCCCATGCATCCACTAACACCATGTATTTAGTTTATAAAAGAAAACTTAACGCATAAACAGTCGAATATTTCTCCCACTATCTAAGAAACGTCTTCCAATAATGACAATGGCAAGCCGGAGGCCAAGTCCAGATTTTATAACCCTCTCCAGTAGCCGTCCAGATTCCCTAACCTCAGACCTATTTCAATGACCCTCACCCCGACAATAACTGAGAACAACCTTTACAACAAACCCATTGAACCTCTTGGGTTTCAATTTTCAGCTATGAAACTTGCCAACACGCCTCCGACACCTCCAACCAGGAAGCTCAAACACAAAAACCCACCAACTTGATCTAAGATAACCACTCGACACACATAGAATAATTCAAAGAGGACCATACAACCTCCTAATACAAGCAAATTGTACCATACTTCAAGCGTTTCACTACTAATTTCTCCAACTTCACATTCACATAGAGGTCTCTCAACACAGAGACATGTTTCACCCAGACTTAGAGTCAATCATCACATTTCATGCGCACCTAATTCCAAATGAGGCGCGGCTGATAATGAACCCAATGCCCCCAAATGAGTTTGTATGCATCCTCCCGGAGACGATAATAATGAGATTCCACCACCAACTCAACTCATGAAAATCCTACTCTGGAATGCTAGGGTCGTAGCACACCCAACTTTTTTGCCCAAATTTTTGAATTTTGTTCATCACCACCAGCCACATATGGTCGTTGTTTTAGATACTTGAATGGATGCTTGTTGTTTCCTTGATGAGACATGTCGCTTACTTTTTCACCATCATATAGTCTCACCTGCCCTAGGCCGATTTGGCGGCATATGGGTTCTATGGATGGAAGGCACCACCATAGAATATGAGATTGTAGTTTCACCGCGTTTCATCAATGTCGCGACTGAGCATTATCCTGTGGTGGGACCTATAGAATTTATGGATATCTAGATGCCCCCAAACCTTGCTTGTTGGCACTAAGTATGGCAATAAATAAATCATTTGTCAATCACTGTTATTCACCCCTGGACACTATTAGGGGATTTTAATAAAATTTTAATCCCGCATGAAAAATTAGGAAGTCGAGATTTCAAACCCTACCTCACCAAAGCCTTAAATAATTTTATAATGACACATGATATTCATGAATTAGGGTATAATGTCCCATCATTTACATGGAAAGCTAACACACCCTTTGGTCATCACGTTCAAGAACGATTGGATCGGGGATTGGCAAACACCAAGTGGATGGACCTATACCCTAACACTAGGATCAACACCTTCATAATGCAGGTTCAGATCACTGTCCCATCCTCTTAGATAGCTTTCCACCATCTATAAGAACGCCAAAATGCTTCATTTACTATAAGGAATGGGCATTATACCCTTCCTTCCATGAGATACTTCGGTTTCATTGGTGTAGGCAGCTTGTGCAAACACCGACCAACGATTTTATTAGGAAAACTGTTTCTTTTCTCCGGGCTACTATAGCCTGGAAAAAGAACATCTATGGGAATAGGGGAACAAAAATTCATCTTCCCCAATAGACATTACGTCACACTCGAACACTCATTGAGGCCAATCCTGGCCCTTCCCTTCTCTTGTGTGAAAAAATAATTAAAAAAGAATTAGCATGTCACCTAAACCAGGAAAATCTATATAATATAAGCTTAAGTGGAACATTGACGGTGACAATTGTTAACGAAAATGTTATTTATCCCTAATTGATTAATTAAGTTAGCTTAATTAATGTACATTTTAGTTTAACTTAATATATTGATTTTGATGATTCCAAACATATTGTTTTATAAAGTCATTCTATAAATATTTATTATGGTTTTATCATGTTTATTTCCTACTGAACATACCTCGACTTTACACAACGACATATCCGAGTAAAGGTATTCACGTGTATTGCACATTTGCACTTGACACATTAGGCACACATGCATATCTTGATCCATGATTTTAATTGTGTGACTAATCAATTTTGAGCAAATTTTTTATAAATTGATAATTTTAAAATAAGTTGACACTGAATATTTTCCTTATATTTTTTTTTGTCCTAAATATACATATGCGTGTATATTTTTTTTTTTGTGTGGCTTTAAGTTACTTTCTTCATGTATGCTTTTGTGTATTTAATATATTACTAACATTTGGTAGAATGAGTGGCAAATACCAAAAGCTGTTTAGATCTTTTTGCCTTCTACGATTATATATATATATATATATATATATATATATATATATATATATGTTTATTTGAGTATGCATGCATGTATGTCCTTTGGCTTATATATGTATGTTCACCTCCTCTCTTCCTCACAAGTCATGATAGTTCTTCTTTGAATTCCTAAGATAATCCTAGTCAGCCTATAGCAATATCTGGTCAAAAATATTTAGTCCTTTTTCTTTGAAAAAATCTGTTCGTTTTTTTTGAACTGTTCTGTCCGAAGCATTTTTATATATCAGTTAAAATTTTTTTTTTTTTCTGATCGAAATATTTTTTTTTAATATCTGTTGGCATTTCCTGTCCTAAATATGTTCTGTAAAATATCTGTTCTGATTTTGTTTGTACCGAAATCTCTTATATATCCTTTTGTTGTCTTGTCCGAAATCTTTCTAATATCTGTTTGGTACAAATAATAGTACTATATATATCTTGCTTCCTGTACACACATAAATGCATGCGTTGGAACTTGTTTTAGCCATCCACTCACTCTAACTAGACTTAAGGCTATGCCAATACAGGTTGAATTGTTTTTCATATCTGGCCGGAGATCTTTTTCAGACTTACGAAATCTGTTATTTATTTTTTATATACGAAATCCATTAATCATTTTTTTGTTTATCCGAATCCTTTTTAGATCTCTTATAAACATATATACTTCAGGTCAAATTTTTTTTTGTCCGTCAAATCAGTCCGTGCCTAAGCATCTATGCCTTAGGCCCCTTTGTTTTCTTGTGTCATTGAGATATGACTTTTAAAAAGGAAAGAAGGAGAGGACCTGCTGCATCAAGTCACTCCACTTAAATGCGTTTTGGACACACACACATCTTGATTAGACTTAGACTGTGTTATCCCTCTACATATCCAGTCTATAAATATATTTTCAAAGACATTTTTTTGTTCCATTTTACGAAAATATCTGTCCGAAAATAATTAATTTCAGAATATCACTTTAAATTAAATACGAAAATTAATTTAATATTTCTAGAGTGTTAAAATCTGAATCTCTAGTTGTTTAAATTAGTTAGTTGCCTTTATTTGATATTATTGGATTTATTCTTTAAAGTTTTATTAATCTGAAATTTGTTTAAGTGATTTAAATTTACTATTTTTCTAGAATATTAATGTGACTTAAAAGTTTGTAAAAAACTCAATTCACCCCCCCTCTTGAGTATCTTTCTGGGCAACAATTGGTATCAGAGCTAGTGCTCTTCTTATTTATTTTTAGATTTAACAATCTTAGAGTTAAAGATCAATGGCATATGTTACTACATCACTTGGTGAAGGTCAATCTATTTTTAAACCTCCTCTATTTTCTGGAAAAGATTATAGTTATTGGAAAAATAGAATTAAATATTTTATTCAGTCACATGATTATGAAGTTTGGAAAGTTGTCATGAAGGGTCCCTATATTCCTATTAAAATGGAAAATAATGCTTCTGTCCCTAAAGAAGAAAATGAATGGAATGATGCTGATATTAAAAAAATTCAAATAAATGCTAAAGCTATGAATATTTTGCATTGTTCACTTGATGTAAATGAGTATAACAGAATCTGTTGTTGTGAATCTGCTAAAGAAATTTGGGACAGACTAGAAGTTACTTATGAAGGAACTAGTCAAGTTAAAGAAGATAAAATTAGTATGCTTGTTCATAATTATGAGTTATTTAAGATGATGTCTGATGAATCTATTTCTGATATGTTCACTAGGTTCACTAATATTATTAATGGTCTTAAATCTCTTGGCAAATCTTATACTGACTCTGAATTAGTGAATAAGATTCTCAGGTCATTACCGGCGAATTGGATGACCAAAAAGTTAGCTATCAAGGAAGCAATTAGAGAAAGACATATCTCTCTTGATGAGCTATTGGGTTCCTTAATCACCCATGAAATGGAACTTAAGGAATTTGTTGAAGAAGAGAAACCAAAAGCAAACAAAATTATTGCTCTCAAATCTTCAAGCAAAAATATAGAAAGTGAAGATGATGATGATGATGATAATATTTCCCTATTAGCTAAACATTTCAAAAAATATCTCAATTCTAAAAAGAAAGCCAAGGATAGGAGAAAGAAACATTTTTCAAAAGATTTCAATGATGATCATCAATCCAAAACTGAACCAAGATGCTATCATTGTGATGAAGTTGGACACATTAAGCCGAATTGTCCAAAATATAAGAAAGGGAAGAAGGCATTGAAAGCCACAACATGGAGTGACTCCGACACAAGCTCTTCCGATGAAGATTCAAATGAAAATGAAGTTGCTCATCTATGTTGCATGGCTATGGAAAATGGGGTACATTCTAACCCTAACTCTAGTGATAGTGATAATGATGAAGTTGATGATTATGAAGTTTTACAAAATGTTTTTGATGAATTATGTGAAAGTTTTGAAGAACTTAAAAATAAATATATTAAACTTAAGAAGTCTCATTCATTAGTTTCAACTAAATATGATTATATGTCAAATGATTTTGATGAGTTGAAATTACAAAATTAATCTTTGAAAAATGAAATTAAATATTTGAAAAAGGAAAAATCTGTTATTGTCACTACTCCTCTTGAAATTGAAAATATTGATTTAAAAAGGGAGATTGAATATTTAAAGAAATCATTAGACACCTTTACAAAAGGAAATGAATATTTTCATAAAATTGTTGAGACACAAAGGATTCGATTTAATAATAATGGTATTGGATATGATGAAGGAAATGAGAAAAAGACTTATTCCAATTTATTGAAATTTGATGCCTCATCTAGTCTACCTAATTATTTATGCTCTTTTTGTGGTAGACACACACATTTTTCAGATTTGTGTCCATATAAATTTAGAAAAAGAAAATTTGCATGGATTCCAAAAGGCACCAAGATGTATACTAACCCCTATGGACCTAACACATTTTGGGTACCAAAAGAGAAAATTTTCAAAGTTGTGTAGGTTGCATTTTGAGAAGGAATGTGGATTTTCAAGGCATATGATTTGATCATATTACAAATTTCAAGTATCATTGCCTAATGTTGGAAATGCCACTCTTGGAAGAAGTTTCTTGAATATATCATTGGTATTGGTAAGGTGGTAAGGAACACCATTCATGAATTTAAAATTATATATTTGTTAATGATTTATTTCATAATTGATATATTTCCGTGCATAGAATATTTGTTAAAACACATGAGCGCGTTTGATTGATTTCACGTGTAAATTTGTATATTTATTACTTTTGATGATTCTTTGTTTTTATCACACATTGGATTTTGATAATAATTTTTTTTTTAAATTCATAATCTTTAGGTGTTATATATTTAGACTTATATTTGTGGATAATATTGGATTAATTCATGATTTTATTGAATATTTATTTGAAACTAAAATGTCATTTTTTTTGGTTTGCTAGTCATATGAGCTACATGTTAATATTACGACATTCTCTCATTATTTTTAATGATATGAACATATTACTCTCTATGAGTTAGTCTTATTGCATACTACATGATTAATGTCATTGTTCGAATATTTATTCACGATGAATTTTTTTTTTTGTGGTATGTTTGTTTGAATTGAGAAACCACATGATCAACAATTGATATCACTTGTGTGACTTTTCAAAAATGATTTTATGAAGTCAAGTTTTAAATATATTTTATCTCATGAAATAGATGCACCATATTTGTTATATGCATATATACCTTCATTGGTATCCCTTAGGGGGAGATAAATGTCTATTGGAAATTATTCATACAAAAATGTTTGATCAAAATTTTTATTGCAATATGATTGAATTTTCCAAAATTTAAGCTCGTATCTTGTAAACGGCAAAGCTTGAGCAAAATGCTATATATTTTTTTCTGTTTCTAACTCATGTTATGTGCTTAATTCAAATTATTTGAAAACATCGAGTTATGAAATGTTTCATGTTGTGCGCTTAAAAGTTTATTCTATCATGAGGATTTATACAACAATCGATATTGCGCCTATTGAAAATTTATACATTGCAATTTTATTACATTAGTGAGAGAGTTAATTATGCACATTGATATATCTCTCATAATTGCATTATTTGAGAACATTGAGTTGTGATTCCTATTTTTGCGTAAAAAGCTGTTCCGGGGAGCTATTGTGTGCAACGCACGATTAGTGTGTGACTACAACAATGATACATTTTGAAAAGATTGATCATTTATCTTTTATTATTTTCATTTTGGTGACTGATGCATTATTTGATGATATTATTGTCTATCTACAAATTCAAATACATGCAATAAATTTTTTTGTTGACACATGTGCGTATTGAAAATTCTATGCCATTTGCGATTTATGGTTACATCCCATGCATGAATTATTTTTGATAGGGGGAGCTTCGCACTTTAACCCGATGACACTCGAGATTTATTTAAAAAATCTTTTTGATAATGTCAAAGGGGGAGAAATATTTATGATTCACAATTTGTGCTTAATATTTCATTTTATGAATATATGTGAATCCTTGTTTGTCATCATCAAAAAGGGAGAGATTGTTAACGAAAATGTTATTTATCCCTAATTGATTAATTAAGTTAGCTTAATTAATGTACATTTTAGTTTAACTTAATATATTGATTTTGATGATTCCAAACATATTGTTTTATAAAGTCATTCTATAAATATTTATTATGGTTTTATCATGTTTATTTCCTACTGAACATACCTCGACTTTACACAACGACATATCCGAGTAAAGGTATTCACGTGTATTGCACATTTGCACTTGACACATTAGGCACACATGCATATCTTGATCAATGATTTTAATTGTGTGACTAATCAATTTTGAGCAAATTTTTTATAAATTGATAATTTTAAAATAAGTTGACACTGAATATTTTCCTTATATTTTTTTTTGTCCTAAATATACATATGCGTGTATATTTTTTTTTTGTGTGGCTTTAAGTTACTTTCTTCATGTATGCTTTTGTGTATTTAATATATTACTAACATTTAGTAGAATGAGTGGAAAATACCAAAAGCTGTTTAGATCTTTTTGCCTTCTACGATTATATATATATATATGTTTATTTGAGTATGCATGCATGTATGTCCTTTGGCTTATATATGTATGTTCACCTCTTCTCTTCCTCACAAGTCATGATAGTTCTTCTTTCAATTCCTAAGATAATCCTAGTCAGCCTATAGCAATATCTGGTAAAAAATATTCAGTCCTTTTTCTTTGAAAAAATCTGTTCGTTTTTTTTAACTGTTCTGTCCGAAGCATTTTTATATATCAGTTAAAAAAAAAAAAATTCTGATCGAAATATTTTTTTTTTAATATCTGTTGGCATTTCCTGTCCTAAATATGTTCTGTAAAATATCTATTCTGATCTTGTTTGTACCGAAATCTCTTATATATCCTTTTGTTGTCTTGTCCGAAATCTTTCTAATATCTGTTTGGTACAAATAATAGTACTATATATATCTTGCTTCCTGTACACACATAAATGCATGCGTTGGAACTTGTTTTAGCCATCCACTCACTCTAACTAGACTTAAGGCAATGCCAATACAGGTTGAATTGATTTTCATATCTGGCCGGCGATCTTTTTCAGACTTACGAAATCTATTATTTATTTTTTATATACAAAATCCATTAATCATTTTTTTGTTTATCCGAATCCTTTTTAGATCTCTTATAAACATATATACTTCAGGTCAAATTTTTTTTTGTCCGTCAAATCAGTCCGTGCCTAAGCATCTATGCCTTAGGCCCCTTTGTTTTCTTGTGTCATTGAGATATGACTTTTAAAAAGGAAAGAAGGAGAGGACCTGCTGCATCAAGTCACTCCACTTAAATGCGTTTTGGACACACACACATATTGATTAGACTTAGACTGTGTTATCCCTCTACATATCCAGTCTATAAATATATTTTCAAAGACATTTTTTTGTTCCATTTTACGAAAATATCTGTCCGAAAATAATTAATTTCAGAATATCACTTTAAATTAAATACGAAAATTAATTTAATATTTCTAGAGTGTTAAAATCTGAATCTCTAGTTGTTTAAATTAGTTAGTTGCATTTATTTGATATTATTGGATTTATTCTTTAAAGTTTTATTAATCTGAAATTTGTTTAAGTGATTTAAATTTACTATTTTTCTAGAATATTAATGTGACTTAAAAGTTTGTAAAAAACTCAATTTACCCCCCCTCTTGAGTATCTTTCTGGGCAACAACAATGATACCAATTTTTTCGATGCTTATGTAACACACCGATGTAGAATCAGTACCGTTTAGGAGATTTACAACCATGTTATAGGATAGCACAAAACACAAGATGGTATTGAGAACCAATTCAAGAATTTTCACGAGCCATTATTTTAAGCTACATTCCTAGAGCAGGTAGAATGAATATATCCTTTCACACAGATCTATGAATCTGATAAAATTTTATTACTACAACTAATCACTGAACTGAAATCTAGGACACACTCAAATGAATGGGTAGAAATAAGAGACCTGATCCAGATGGACTTGCAGCGAAATTTTATCGAATCACTAGCATGATGTGGGTCCAACATTATGCCACCTTATATCCAAAATTTTTTTCAAATGGGAAAACTCCACCTCATATAAACCATACGTTTCTCATTTTCATCCCTAAATGGCAAGACCCAAATAAGGTGTCACACTTTTTCCCTATCGGTCTTTGTAACATGATTTACAAACTCATCTTTACCATATTGGTTGCGCGATTGTGACCTCTCTTACAACATCTAGTGTCCCCATATCGAGTATCTTTTGTGACGCAACGACACATTCATGATAATATACTGATTCTTCAAGAAATTCTTCATATAATGCGAAAGTGGAAATTAAAAAAAAGGGAATTGTGCCATCAAAATTGATCTATCAAAAGCATACGATAAAATGGAATGGCCTTTCATTCAATGGGTCCTGCAACAGCATGGGCTACCGGACCAATGGATATCATACCTCACAACATGCATTTCCACCACCTCTTTTCAAACGCTGATCAATAGACACACTAGATCCCACTTTCGACCGACGAGGGGACTGATACAAGGCCATCCTCTATCCCCCACTCCTTTTCATATAGGATTGGATGTTTTGATAAGATAATTCGAACAGTAATACCACCGAAAATCTATGACTGTCCTCCACCCCTCTCTAACTGGTTCAAAAATCCTGAGGCTAGCGTTTGTGGATGACTGCATTTTCTTTTTACAACCAACAACCCAGAAAATTTCCAGGTTTTGGACGATTTTAGATGAATTTTAGCCATTTTTGGTGAAACCATCAATCGCAATAAATCCCTCATCACCTTTGGTCGTGCCACTCCACGTACTATTATGAGTGAAACAAGCACAATTATAGGGTTTCACCAAAACCCGGGTTAGGAAAAGTACCTTAGTCTCCCTCACATTACTGGATGTGTCATGCATAGTCTACTCATCGACCTCATAGAAGACCTCAAAACAAGAATGAATACATGGTACTCACACTTTCTCTCTTACACAGGAAGAGCTACACTCATCAATGCAGTTTGCACATCCCTGCCCGCATACAACATGTCCACCTATCCAATACGCAATTCCACTCTCACCAAGCTAAATAAAAAAATCAAAACATTCGTTTGGAATGCCAATTCACAATCGCACAAGACCTCAACCATTCCTTAGGCCACAATTACGCTACCAAAATAATATGGAGGATTGGGAGTTAAAAATATGCACACCCTTAACACCGCTTCCGTGCTTAAAATTTTATGGAATCTTTACTCCTCCCAACAAATATCTGATAGCATGTACTCAAACAAAAATACTACCCCCCTCTTCAATTCTTAAGGCAAGACGTCCTTCCAATGCATCCAGGTTTTGTAATCGTGTGTCCAAACCAATTCCCTTATTCCACCAGGGAATTAAATGGTGAATTGGACTAGGAAGAATCACATTTGATCATCATATATGGGTTATGCGATAAACCCTGGTATAACATTTCCCCACTATTCCTACAAACATTCTTCAAGAACCAATTTCTCTCTTTATCTACAACCATTAATGGAACCTAGACTTATTAGACCAATATCTTCCACATGAATTCCTCCTTTTTATCCAATCCATTTACATCTCACCTACGATGGGTCACGATTCCCCATTTTGGTGGCCAAGTCAAGGGAAAACCTTTAACATCAAAGATACTTGTCGTTGGTTAAACATGGAAGTCATAAAATAGCAGACTACAGCCTTTCCATGGATGTGATGCAAAATTTTCTTATGGTACTTAATCCATCAGGCCTTGCCTACAGTGGACCGAATCTTGTATTACCATAAATTCCTCATCCTAATTTCCCTTTCGGTGATCTACCCAACTCAAATACTCACATATTTATAACATGTTCGATGATATTTCAAGTACACATGATACATAAGGAAACGAACATCTCTCCAATCACCATTTTACGATGTTTGACACGGAACTGTCGACCTTTGGACCTCATTTTCCATGGAATCAAGTGACTTGCATGAAATGAGGCGTTGTTTAGCCATAAAACATTAGTGAAATACATTATATCCTTCTCTATATCAGACCAAGTGGTCCAATTTATCCACACCAACCAAAGGCAAACGCCCAATTCAGAACAAACCAAATTTACATATCATATTGGCTGGGTACCCCTATAGGTCTCACTTTTTAAATTACTTAAATTAGACTTTTCTTTAAGGATGACGAAACACTTTCTCTTTTTGAAAAAACTTTTTCAAATTTTATGTGCACCAATTTTATCATAACTAAATTTTTTCTTGATTAATACTAAACATACATCTAGTGATTAAAGCAAGTAAAGTAAGTAAAAGAATGCTAACAACGTCGGATGTACGAGGAAACCATAAGGGAAAAAAACCTCAGACAGCCCAAGTCGTATAATCACTATGAATGTGTATTTAAAAGGAACAGACACAAGCCTTACTTAACGACTTGATCCCCACGATACTTGATGCTCTTATGATCATCAACCACTACTCTTATAGTACCCATGCAGAAAGTCCTTCTACGATGCTCATCCACAACACACGCATCCACGTATGACTCGGTGCCCACAGGTATGGCTTCAAATGTCTACAATGTTGAACACGGCTCTTCAGCTTCTCCACCGCAAAATCTAGTTATGTTTTTCAGAGAAAACCTTATTCTTAGTGAAAAAAGATCACTATAGAATATATTAATTAAATATCGGATCTTTGAAACTCTAAGGATGTATTTGTCTTTAGGAAACCTTAAAAAACTATGTGTAGAAACGTACTGTTACGAAAACTATTTTCTGGACTGCACACCTTCGAAATTCTGATGGAAACATGCCTTTTATATTTTTCTTGATGGGTGGCGGCTCGCTTGAAAGACTGTAGTTTTCGATCGAACAAGATGTCCTTATCATTTGAACGACATGGTGATCACGATCGAACAACTGCTGATGTCGGTTGATGTTATTTGAGCGACAAAGCGAATTAGAGTTTCAATTAAATACTACTCAAATCCATCCTTACCAGAATAAAACGAAATGTAAACGATTTTAAACACTTTAAAACATTTTAAAATCATCTCTTTATTAAAATAACATCCTTAACCTTATAAAAATATATTATGAGTCCTATTAACATTACACATTCATACCTAAGTGATCTCAGAATGCAATTGAACTTGAAGACGAAAAAAGCACAATAAACTAGCATGAATAATTCCTTGAATCTTTGTCGCAACGTTTTCAGTAAACTTCAGTATGTCATAGTCTGTGTGGGATCGTGATAATAAAATTTTACCTATGACTCAATCGTGTTTTATTCTGGGATTAAGTCAAAACGATACAACATGCTCACTTGGAAATTCTGTCCTTACAAATATCCCCCTTTGACTATTCTAGGACAAAACCAACAGTGAAATGCCTAAGCCGGGCCATTAATCCATTTGACGCCTAAATCCCATCCCATAAAACATAAAATCAAAAATTACAAGACAAGACTAGTAAATGATGGTTCGGCAATCATGAACTGTATTAAATGTGAAGTAGTCTTCAAATCGAATCGCTTAAGTATACCTACACACATGAAATAGACAAATACCGAGTGATGTATGGAGGAACAAATGATATAAACCAATATGTGAAATCAAATTTGAATCATTTGTTATGTGCACAAAACATGATATCAATATTTACCAATGCAAAAATAATATGATACCAATTTGTGCAAATTAATCAATATAAACATGAAATCATATCATCACAAATATGATCCAATGAGAAATTCAACATCTATATGTATATGTTCATCAAACAAACTCTCCCCCTACATCACAAACATCTATCCCCTTTTTGTCTTGAATAGAAAACCCGGTGAAAAGATAAACATATCTAGCGATGGCATATTATCTCATACTAAATAAACATAAACAACCAGCTAATATTGATAAAAAATAACAAATTCGAAGCTAGAAAATAGTAATCATACAACATAAATCATAATTTTAAGAAGATGTGACTAAACGATCCAATTCAACAAAAGAAACAAATCTATCAAAGTGAACTACATAATAGAAACCCAGAAGTAACCCAGCAATACCAAAAAAATATGACAACCAAGAGCAGGGTACAAAAACAAACGGAGCCAAAAATCCCAGGCTGGTCGCTTAAATGACACTGGCTTCTTGTGAGATGGCTTCGCGCGACATTTATTGCTCGTTCGAACAACAAAATTAAATTCTCACATCCAGTTCAGAAAAATCATGTAGTTTCATCCAGTGAAAAACATTCTTGGAAAAATTACTCAGAAGTGACAAAAAACTACAAAACAGTAAACAAAATACACAAAAATAATATGAGTTACATGCTAACATAGTACCGATATGCTCAAACATGAGCATGGAATGTATAGGCATGAACTACAATGTAACACCCCGTGTTTTTATTAGTTTATTTAATTAATTAATTGGAAAATTAGGGAAAAATAAATTTTTGAATTTTATATTTTTTATTGATTAAAAATGTTTGTTATGATTTTAGAAGAATAAAACTTCTAGCGGAATTGAAATCGGAGATAAAACAGATTTTTAAATAATTTTTAAAGTTTATCACTTATAATATTTTTTAAGCCGAACTGTCAAAATAACTGGGCGACCGATCGATCGATGCCAGGGGTCAATAGATCGACCCCAACAGTTTTCGTGCGTTGTAATTCTTTTTTTTACGAGTTTTGTTATTTTGAAACTCTTTAACTCTTTTATATAAATGATATTTCGGGGCTAGGTTTTTAAAACTCATATTTTACCAACCATTGAGCAGTAGACTCTTTCTTTGCTCATCATGTTCTACCCCAAAACCCTAGCCTCCATTAAAACCATCTTTAAGGCTCAGTTTTAACGGCACATAGTAATCTATCCTAAGTTGGTCCAAGAGGAGTTTGTGATAAATTTTTCAAGGGGAACTCAAATCTCAGATCAGGCTTCTACATTTAGAACCAGACATGTTTACCCTATTCTTTTCCTTTAGTGTTGTATGTCTTGATTATAGCCTCCACTAAAATTCATGTTTTCTAAATTAACTCATGAAAGTAATTATTAAAGAAATAATTATCGAGAATATTTTTTATGAAATCTTAATGTTATTTAATACTCATAATCTCGTTGTTCTTTGGTTAGTATTCGCGTTGTCGGTCATATCATGGGCATATGCATGTAGAGGAGCCTTAGAAGTAATTTTGTGATTTTATGTGAAAAGACTAATTGATGTGATTGCTTGTGTTAGACGAGAATAACCTTGTTAAAAAATGACTTTGTAAGTGGATTATATTATGAAAATCATATTCTTTTATGTGACCTTGATTTGCACCCAATTGGTTGTTTTACTAGACTGGAAGTTAATGTCATTAGTAATGTTATTGAGTAATGATGCCACGTTATAGAAATATTAAAATTTGGTTCTTTTGTGATGTTGGGTATAATGTAGATAATTTATTTTCATCCCCTTTTGTAGTTACTTGCTAGGTATGGGACTAGTGGAGTAGGACTTAGTTGCGATTCATGCAATCTAGGTATGGGACTAGTTTGTATGAGTTTATACGGGTCATATGATCGGGGTAGGGACTAATTTTCTATTTTATACCGTGGTGGGTTAGCCTAGGCTTGTGACTAGGTGGATTTTAATGTCTAAAATTCATCCTATACATAGGATAGGACGCGTATGTATTTTGGTAACCTTTAGGTATAGGACTAAAGGAGTGTTGAGGATCTCACATTAATAAAAATTGTGGGGTAACTGGAGAAAATGAGAAAGTGAGAATTAATGCCTAAGATAATATAAACGGGTATTAAAATGGATCGGTGACATAAATTGTGGAGCCGACAGTCGAGGAGACGGGTCAGAGTTCGTTTTATGTCGTGTCGTGTGTGTAACCTTGTCAAATTGGGGGATCACAGGATAAAAACGGGTCAGCCGACGTTTTGGCAAGGGAAATGTGTGGAGGTGAAAAAATCACCCGAGGCGGGAGGACCGCTATTTTTGGTGGGATTAAAACCCATGATGGGAGGACCGCTATCAATTAAAAAGAAACATTTGTGGAGAGTTATAAAATGCGTTGATTTAATTGAATTTTAGTTTGGGAATTGGGTTAAATTAAAATAATATTGATGTGGCACATTTTAAAGAAACCTTGCGGGTAGTTAGAAATTTATTTTCGGTATTTAATAACCATCGTAATTAAAAGATTTTATTATTATGGTCGATATATATAGCACTGTTGTCTAGGTTCAGGGACCCTAATTGAGAAGAGTATCCGGTTTTGATGCTCGAGGCTTTGGCTCTGACACATGCGTTGACTAATCTTTTTCAGGATTTATTTGGGAGTTGCTGTATAGGATTCATTGGAGATCTTTTGGAGGTGCAGTTGGATTTATTTTATTGCTTTAGTAGTTATATTTATCTTTCCATTCGGTCATATTATTTATGATACTACTTTTGAGTTTATTGGGCCTTTCGGTTCCAAAGTTGTTTTAAGATTTCAGTTGAATTTACTTAAATAATTATTGAGATATTCGGAGATCACATGTGATGGATTTTGATCGCACTTTGGTGTTTTACTAGTTGGATGTCATTCATATTTGTATTTTATTAAAATAATTTATCTTGTGGATTAAAATTTTTATGTCTCATATCTGTCACATGGTAAGGATGATATTTAATTTGCTCACACCCGGCTTAGTTTTGGTGGCGACCGATGCCAGAATTTAGCGGGGTGTAATAGATGGTATCAGAGTATGGTCTTAGGTCTCATAGGTTGTGTGTCCTTTTAGTTTCCGCATTGCTTATCTTTGATTTACTTTCAATTATTTGTACTCTTAGTTTTTCTGAGTTCTAATGTTGTTTGTTCCTATCTTTCAGATGGCGAACACTAGGAGAGCTGGTAGTAGGAGAGAGGAGTCCGTTTTTGGTCCCGCGGTTCAGGAGAGGCAGGGGCAATTTATTCTGGATGCCAAGGCACTTACAAAAATTGTGCGACAGGCCACAGCGGCCGGTATTGATATTGGGAGACATAGAGGGGTGTTCTAGATCCCAAACAGCAAGGGGCACCCGTCTCAAATTGGGACAGAGTGAGGACCAATTTTTTGAATGGGAATCCTTCTACCTTTGCGGGAGGATCCGACCCACGGTCGCTCACCAATGGATAAGGGACATATAGCGACATTTGAGATTGGTTGAATGTACAGAGGTGCAAAAGCATATGTTAGAAACATTCAAGTTGTCGGGGAATGCCTTACTGTTGTGGGAGAGCACCACCATGCCAGAGGAGCGAGATAAATTGAGTTATGCTGAGTTTCAAATTAGGTTCAACAACAAGTACTTTCCGTATGCTATCAGGAGTGCAAAGAAAAGAGCATTTATGGAGTTGGAGCAAGGTTCAAAAACTATTGTCGAGTATGAACAAGAGTTCACTAACTTACCTATGTTTGTACCTAAGGAGGTAGACACTGAGAGGAAAACAATGGAGTGATTCATCAAAGGGTTGTCCGGGACCATTTTGAAAATGGTTTGGGGAAATCCGACATACTCTGCTTAAGCCCAAGTAGTGGATGTCGCGATGTTACACTGTCATGACAAGATTAGTTATCAGAAGAAATTGGAAAAAAGGCAAGAAACAGATGGTCAGGGAGGAAACAACAAGGGTCGTAATGACTAATCCTGGAAGAAATAAAGAAGTAATCAAGAAAAACATGGACAAGGGCAGGGACACGCAACTGATAGAAGTTTTGGACCTTTTAGGGGTACGTTTTTTACCTGCTGGAAAATAGGGCATCGTGCGGCGCAATCTTACAGTAAAGGGGGTCATTAAAATCATGTTACTCAGGACTAGATAGACCAAGGACATCCAGTACCGGCAGGGCCCGGGGTTCATGGAGCTCCAAACGCACTGGCGAGGATAGGCATTCAGGGAGCGCCGATAGCATCTGGTGCATAGGGAGCGGCTGCAGCACCAACCGACACAAGTTATGGGAGGTGCTACCTACTTTAGCCTCGTGAGGAGCATGCACCGCAGGATCCACGACGTGGCTAGTAGAGGACAGGTACATAAAATATTTTTTTGCGTATTATATGTATAGTATTCATATTTTCTCTTGGGTAGAATTAAGTGTATGGGCGCCTAATTATAGTACAATATGGTAGGCTCATGTGGATTTTAGTTTTTGTGTGCGCATTTAGTTTTATTGAATTTCGAGGGAGAAATTCTCTTGCAAGTGGGGAAGTATGTAACACCCCGTCTTTTTATTAATTTATTTAATTAATTAATTGAAAATTTTGAGAAAAATAAAATTTATAATTTTATAATTTTTATTGATTAAAAATATTGGTTATTATTTTAGAAGAATAAAACTTCAAGAGGAATTGAAATCGGAGTTAAAACGGATTTTTAATTAATTTTTAAAGTTTATCCCTTATAATATTTTTTAAGCCGAACTATCAACATAACTGGGCGATTGATCGATCTCAGGGGTCGATCGATCGACCCCAGCAATTTTCGTGCACTGTAATTCTTTTTTTTCGAGTTTTGTTATTTTAAAACTCTTTAACTCTTTTATATAAATGATATTTCGGGGCTAGGTTTTTAAAACTCATAGTTTACCAACCCTAGAGCAGTAGACACTTTCTTTGTTCATCATCTTCTACCTCAAAAACCCTACCCTCCATTAAAACCATCTTTAAAGCACAGTTTTGAAGGCACGTAGTAATATGTCCCAAGTTAGTCTAAGAGGAGTTTTTGATCAATTTTTTAAGGGAAACTCAAATCTCATATCGATTTTCTACATTTAGAACCATGCATGTTTACCCTATTCTTTTCCTTTAGTGTTGTATGTCTTGATTATAGCCTCAACTAAAATTCATGTTTTCTAAATTAACTCATGAAAGTACTTATTAAAGAAATAATTATCGGGATTGTTTTGCATGAAATCTTAATGTTATTTGATAATCATAATCTCATTGTTCTTTGGGTAGTATTCGGGTTGTCGGTCATAGCATGGGCATATGCATGTAGAGGAGCCTTAGAAACTAAATTTTATGATTTTATGTGAAAAGCCTAATTGTTGTGATTACTTGTGTTACATGAGAATAGCCTTGATAAAAAAAATGACTTTGTAGGTGGATTATATTCTGAAAATCATATTATTTTATGTGACCTTGATTTGCACCTAATTGGTTATTTTATTAGACTGAAAGTTAATGTCATTAGTAATGTTATTGAGTGATGAATCCACGTTATGGAAATATTAAAATTTGGTTCTTTTGTAACGTTGGGTATAATGTAGATAATTTATTTTCATCCCCTTTTGTAGTTACTTTTTAGGTATGGGACTAGTGGAGTAGGCCTTAGTTGTGATTCAGGCAATCTAGGTATGGGACTAGTTTGTGTGAGTTCATATGGGTTATATGATCGGGGGTGGGGACAGATTTTCTATTTTATACCGTGGTGGGTTAGCCTAGGCTTGTGACTAGGTGGAGTTTAACGTCTAAAATTCATCCTATACATAGGATAGGACGCGTATGTATTTTGGGAACCTTTAGGTATAGGACTAAAGGAGTGTTGATGATCTCACATTGATAAAAAGGGTGGGGTAACTCGATAAAATGAGAAAGTGACAATTAATGACTAAGATAACATAAACAGGTATTAAAATAGATCGGCGACATAAATTGTGGGATCGAGAGTCGAGGAAATGGGTCAAAGGTCGTTTTATGTTGTGTCGTGTGTGGAACCTTGTCAAATTACGGGATCTTAGGATAAAAATGGGTCAGCCGACGTTTTGACAAGGGAAATGTGTGCAGGTGAAAAAATCACCCGAGGCATGAGGACCGTTATTTTTGGTGGGAGTATCACCCATGATGGGAAGACCGCTATCAATTAAAAAGAAGCATTTGTGGAGAATGATAAAATGGGTTAATTTAATTGAATTTACGCTTGGGAGTTGGGATAAATTAAAATAGTATTGGTGTGGTACACTTTAAAGAAACCTTGCGGGTAGTTAGAAATTTATTTTCAGTGATTAATAACCTTCGTAATTAAAAGATTTTATTGTTATGGTCGATATATATAACACTATTGTCTGGGTTCATAGACCTTAATTGAGAAGAGTATCCCATTTTCATGCTTGGGGCTTTGGCTCTGACACATGCTTTGGCTAATCTTTTTCAGGATTTATTTGAGAGTTGCTGCATAGGATTCATTGGAGATCTTTTGGAGGTGCAGTTGGATTCATTTTATTTCTTCAGTAGTTGGATTTCTCTTTCCACTATGTCGTATTATTTATGAAACTCCTTTTGAGTTTATTGGGCCTTTCGGTTCCAAAGTTGTTTTAAGATTTTAGTTGGATTTATTTATTTAATTTTTGAGATATTCGGAGATCACATGCGATGGATTTTGATCGAACTTTGGTGTTTTACCAGTTGGATGTCATTCATATTTGGGTTTGATTAAAATAATATATCTTATGGATTAAATTTTTTATGTCCCATATTTGTCACATGCTAAGGATGATATTTAATTTACTTGCACCTAGCTTAGTTTTAGTGGCGATCGATACCAGAATTCAGATGGGTGTGACATATAACAAATGAATCATAATTCCAACACATCAAAATGATCAAAAAGCTCTAATTGATAGCTATAAATCATCAAACTTTATTTTATCTAAATGTGATAATTTAACTCTGAGCTTAATGAACTAAACAAACATCATATCTCACAAATCCAGAATTTTGATGATTCTACAAACAATAGCATCATGATACGATTTTTTAATGTTAGGATTCATGGTGCAAACCCGTTTAATTACCCATCAAAACTCTCTCAAACATATCATATTTTTCTTTGAATGAACATAAACTAATTTGGCCCATTTTGGATTATGATTCTTTTTATTGCCTTTTAAACCTTTACAACAAATTACAATCCTAGTTTGTGATTCCCGAATCTACATACTTGGTTACTATATACTGGATCATAAATCACGATTTTGCATTAAAGAGATAAATCCATTACACTATCCCATTTTCCTTATAGAGCTAGGAAAACTGTATAATGCTGCTATAGAAGTTTAACTAGTTGTAATGAGAATACCCACCATTTGTCTATTTCACTAATAACGAGGGATATGAATTTTTCTTAACCAAATCGTTGTACTTAAGACTTGGCCTTACCCTCCTATCTCTCTTTTGAAGATAATTAAATCTCTTCCCAAACATCAAACACCAAAATTTCAATAAGCGATCATCGATCAATTAATACGTCCATGTAAAACTTTCCCGATGGGGGACCAAATGCATGTGACAAAGAATTACCACGGATTTTAGGATGTTGTGATTTTGTGATTAAAACCATCTTTGGGGGGGGGGGGGGGGGGGGGGGGGGGAGGAAATCAAGTTGACAAGAGGAATCAATTTCATCATAATTTAAACTATTGATCAAAATTGAGGGTTAAATAAATTTATTGTAATCTAAACCAGAAAAGGTCAATCACATTTTAGTCCTTAAAATTTATTACATTCGATTAATGCTATTAAAATTCAAACTTGTAGTTGAATAGTTGACCCATATATAAATATAATGATTGTCATTGAAAAAAAGACTTTCAATTGAATATGAAGCAATTAATTGATTGAATTTAAATTAGTATCCCCCTAGTGTTATTTAAAATAGTCCTATCAACATCCTAATTACTCGGGGGATTAAATTATTTTAGTTTAAATTAGACAAACCTTCCGTCTTTTAGTCATATTATTCAGACACTCTAGTAACTCTTTTATTCTATATAATTAAATAAACTACAACTTTTGGTCCCGCATCATGGGTAAAGATATCATCACTTGCGTTTAAATGTAAACCACTGGTTCATTCCATTTAAAATTAAATCTGTATACAACATCCTCATTGGGAGGACCAAACATACTCAATATCAATTTTACATAATTATAACTTTATGTGAGGACACAATTCTCCGATTGAGTCTTAATGCAGTTTTAGCTCAATTCCGGATAAAAACGTTTATGTCATAGGATAGTTTTTAATTGTATTCATTCAAGCCTATGATGGGGTAGTTAAAGATGTATCGGCCAAGTTTAAAGCTTCATCAAAATACCGAGTTTATTGTGCCTTGTTTCTACGTCACCAACATAGTTCCATCTCTCCTAAGGTATGAATGCATATTAAATATATATATATATATATATATATATACGAGCTTGGAACATTTTTCAATGGGTGTAAGTTTATTTAAAACTGTTGTTTTATTTCAGAAAGTCTTTATAAAACTTTAGAACAAAGTTTTTGGGCTAAAAAAAGAATTTTCAGCTTTCTGGCATTTCGTTCGATATTATCATTCGAACGAGAATGTCGTTCGAACGAGAATGTCGTTCGAACGAGGTTTACCAACGAGTTCCCATATTGGCCACTGGAATATCGTTCGAATTGTCGTTCGAACGAAAATAATGTTCGAGCGAGAATTCCAATGAGATTTCTAACGAGTTCAACTTTTATACACTGGAACTTCATTAGAAGGCTCATTCGAACGAGACTTCGTTCGAACGAAAATCTCGTTCGAACGAGATTTGGGGGGAACAGTTTTGTGGCAGTTTTGAGCAGTTTTTCCCACTTTCCCACTTTTGTTCCCACTACTTTTTTAGCAGAATAATTATGTGCGGGAACTAACTTTTTTTAATCAACTTTTTCACATCTTTCCATCTCCCAGAAAGAGTTTGAGAGAAAAATTCTAAAAAGAAAAAGTTTGAGTTTGAGTGTTCATTTTTCAAAGAAAAATCCTTAAAACACTTCTGTTTTACACCCAAGTTTTGTTTATCCAAGTTCCTCTCTCTATATACTTTGCTTGAAGTTTGGCACCGGTTTTATCTCTACTGTTTGAGGAGAAGTTTGGGTTTGCTTCTAAATCTCACAAAGAAGAAGATTGTTTGCGTTGACTTACCCACTTGGATAAAGTCTCCTTATTCGGGTGGCGGTGACCGAAAAAGTCCGATCGGTGGATTCCGAGACCGCGGTGGAGCTCCGCGGTTATTTGCTAGGCGGAGGTGTGTAAAAGAATAAGTGCCAGGGCTTGGACGGAGTCAAGTCGAGTGTTATAAGTCTTTCGTGTCCTGTACTTGTAAAATCATACTTAGTGAATTTGTGGCTTGGGTCGTCCGAGGTTTTTTCCCATTGTGGGTTTTTCCTCATACAACGTGGCGTAGTGGATGTTACTTATTTTATCTTTTTGCAAATCTCACATTAGATGAATGCTTAGGTAAAAAGATAAAATTTGGTTTAATCACTAGTTATGTTTAATTTGGTGCTACATAATTATTTGGGTAAATGCTAATTTGATTCAAGTCCTTATTTAATTTGTTAAAATTGGTTTGGCCTAAATTGGTAATATTGAAAATATGACTTAGGCGAATTTCGAGGACTTGGATTGAATTATGTTGGTTTAAGTGAAATTAAATTTGTGTAGATTTAATCTTATTTCACTTGTGGAATTTTAATTTGAGAAGAAATTAAAATTTGTTGTTTAATTGAACCATCTTTCGTTTTCGCATATTCAAAAAGGAAATTAAATTTTTGTAGTAAAAGGTTTTAAAATTGGGGCCATCGCCTTTTTTCAAATTGGTATCATAGCCAAAACGATAAATTACTTCGTTAAAGATCCTTTAAATAATTTTGGCTAAAATTGAATTTTTCTCATTTTCTAAATTTCCTATTTTCGATGGTTCTAACTACGCGTATTGAAAAGTGTGAATGAAATTGACACTAAAATCTATCGACGAGAGAGTTTGGCTGTCTGTTGTTAACGGGTGGTCTCCACCTACTCATTTAGTAGATAATGAGGGTGTTTCCAAACCCATCGATGGATGGAGTGAGAACGAATTTAAACTTTCTAATTTTAATTTCTGAGGATTAAATTCCTTGTTTAGCGCGGTCACACCGGATGAATTCCGATGCATTATGATGTGTGAAACCGCTAAAGAAGCTTGGGATATTTTACAACTCACTCGTGAAGGTACAAGTGTCGTTAAAACTTCAAAAATCCAAAACATCACCACTCAATTTGAAACCATCAAAATGAATGAAAAGGAAACTTTTGATGAATTTTATGCTAAACTTTTCGATATTGTTAATTCATCTTTTAATTTGGGAGAGAAAATACCCGACAACCAAGTAGTAAATTTTTTTTAAGGCCCTACCCGATAGATTTATTCCAAAAGTGACCGTTTTAAATTCTTTACCAACTTTAGTCTCTACGAAATTAGAAGAGCTCATAGGTGATTTACAAACCTATGAACTGGACATGTTTCCCTCTAATACTGAAAAAAAAAAAACAGAAAAGAGCTATGTTTTAAAAGCCCGAAAAGAGGTAAAACAAGTAGTAGATAGTGAAAGTGACAGTGATTCGGATGACATGGCTATGTTTGATAGGAAGTTTCATAAATTTCTTAAATTTAACAAAGATAAATTTAAAAATTATTTTAAGAAATTTAAAACTTCTAAGCATGACAAAGCCGAAAAGATCCCTAAAACTGTTAATGAAAATTTAAATAGGGACGAGTCAAACACGTGTTACGGTTGTGAGGGCTATGGCCATAGGGAGAGAGAGTGCCCCACTAAACTAAGGAGAGAAGGTAAGCAACCAATATCTTTTAATGCGACCCTTAGTGATAGTGATAATGAAGAGGGACCCGATTCCCCCACAAAGCCCAACTTTGTGGATTTTATGGCTAGTTATGTGAGTGATAATGAGCAATCGTTTATTGATGAAATTTTAACACATGACACTCCCAAGGTCAAAGTTTATGATTCCCTTATTTTTTATGGTAGTGAGAGTGAAGAAGAAAGAGAGAGTGAAAATGAAGAAGTGGTTAATGTGAGTGAACTTCAAAATGTTTTTCAAAAATTGTATAAAGAATCTATTAAATTAAAAAGAGCAAATTTGAAGTTAGAAGTGAGTTTAAGAGAGCGTGCCAAGGTTGTTGATGATAGTGTGTTGGTTGAAGACCTTAGGACATGTGAGAGGACTCTTCGAGAGAAGCTGAAATATATTGAAGGCGAGAGAGATAGTCTTAGAGGTTTAATGGAGTCTATGAAAAACGAGCTTCTCGAGTTTGAAGAGATAAATATTTTGTTAGAGTCTAGAATTTTAGAATTAGAAAATAAACTAATAGACTTTAGAAAAGTCAAATGTGATTTGGAGTGTCGTTCAGGGAAATTAGATAAAATCTTAGGAATGGTCCAAATTAAAAATTACACTTGTGGTTTAGGCTTCAATACTTGTAATGAATCTACTCATAAAGTCAAAACTAATATTTTAGGAGAATCGCCTAGGAAAGCCTTTAGATATCAATCATTAGGTACCAATTGTGGATGTGTTTTTACTTGTGCACATTGTGGTCGAAAAGGTCATCTTAAGAATATTTTTTTGATCTTAAAATATTTTCTAAAAAATCCCAACGTAAGGCAACCAAGGTAGCCAAGATTCCTACCTCCCGAGATAGTCATTCGTCATTGGTTTGGGTTAGGATATCCAACTTGGTGGCTTTACAAGATAGGGTATTTTATTATCATTTACTTTCACATGATTCCTCCCTTGAAAAATCTAAAGGTTGAATGTGTTAGTTTTATTTGCATACTTTACCTTTTGCACTGCATCCTATATTATCATGCTAAATGTATGCTTGTTTAATCATTTTCTAGTCTATGCTCCATGCTTAATCACATACTAGAATAATGATTTTTGTTTATCTTTTGTATTATACGTCTTTAATTTTTGTTTGCATTAAATGAAAAAATAAAAAAAGATTTTTGTTTATCATTTGTATTTTACCTTTTCAGTAATTTATGCTTAATGAAAAATACGAATGATTTTTATGTGTCTTTTGAGTAAATATTTTTGTTGTTTGGTTTAAAATTTCAAAAACTCAAAAAGATTTTATTTTGTGTGTATTTTAGTTTGACACACTCTGTGGCATATACTTGTGTTTGAATCCCATCTTTTTCGCTCCCATGTGGCTAGAACGTTTGGTTAAGATTGTCAATCCTTATTCTGTTCTTTACCATGCTTACATGGAGTAGTTGGATTTTGTGTTGATTAAATGGATTCTATTTTTATACGCCTCTATTCACACATGCACGAGCTCTTTTAAAATTTAACTTCATATGTATATTTGATCTTTGTGAGGTGTTCTCCTACCAATCTTGTCATCTACATATTTGTGACCTAGGAGGACTAGTGCATGTCAAAATCCGTTGCACGTGAGATTTGTGAGAAATAAAAATATTATATGTAAATCTGCACGGGGAAGGGCTCCGAAAGGATTTATTGTCCTTTGCGAATAGTAAGCCACCATTTGTTTGGACCTAAAATAAATGCGTGGTCCCAAGGCCTAAAAAAAGAATATGGCATTAAAAAGAAAAATAATTGCCAAGGCCTATGTTTAATTGATATATTCATTCAAAAATATATGCTTATTGAGGGAGATTGGATGGTATATCAATATTTTGCACAATGTTCGTTTATCATAGTTGTGCTTTCAATGTCATGACTCTATTGGTTTGTAGAATCATCAACATGCTAGGCTTGTATGCATTGTGTATGTTTGTTCATTGAGTTCAATATATATTGTCACAAGAGGTTATATTCAAATGTGATGAAGTTTGCAATCAAGGGAGAACTCTTTGAACATGTTTTAAGTGATTAGGTCTAAATTTAATTGTTGCTAGTTCACACCCCAACACTTCCGTTTCCATATGACACATTTTTTCCATACGAGTGTGAAAAACTATCTTATTTTGTGTGTTTATATCTATATATATATATATATGTATATATATATATGTATATATATATATATATATATATATATATATATATATATATATATGTATATATATATATATGTATATATATATATATATATATATATATATGCGTGTGCATCTTTGGTATATCTAGAATATGTATATATATGATATTTTGTTTTGGTCTTTGCCTCGCTTTCTAGTCCATCTATGCTTTAATTCATAATTGGTATCTATCTCGTTGCATTCTTTGTTGATATCACATGCTTAATAGTTATGTATCATATTGTTATTATTTTCTTGCATCTTAATTAGCATATGTTATTTTTTGCATGGATTAGTTATGATTTTGTTGCCCATGTGCTTTAATGATTCTCATCACTTTATGTGCTATTGTATGTTTAGCTTGTTATCCCATTTTTATGTGCGTGTGCATCTTTGGTATATCTAGAATATGTATATATATGATATTTTGTTTTGGTCTTTGCCTCGCTTTCTAGTCCATCTATGCTTTAATTCATAATTGGTATCTATCTCGTTGCATTCTTTGTTGATATCACATGCTTAATAGTTATGTATCATATTGTTATTATTTTCTTGCATCTTAATTAGCATATGTTATTTTTTGCATGGATTAGTTATGATTTTGTTGCCCATGTGCTTTAATGATTCTCATCACTTTATGTGCTATTGTATGTTTAGCTTGTTATCCCATTTTTTTCATCCCTTGTTTAGTTTATGGGGATTATATGATCTAATTGGGGGAGATATATATATATATATATATATGTGCGTGTGCATCTTTGGTATATCTAGAATATGTATATATATGATATTTTGTTTTGGTCTTTGCCTCGCTTTCTAGTCCATCTATGCTTTAATTCATAATTGGTATCTATCTCGTTGCATTCTTTGTTGATATCACATGCTTAATAGTTATGTATCATATTGTTATTATTTTCTTGCATCTTAATTAGCATATGTTATTTTTTGCATGGATTAGTTATGATTTTGTTGCCCATGTGCTTTAATGATTCTCATCACTTTATGTGCTATTGTATGTTTAGCTTGTTATCCCATTTTTTTCATCCCTTGTTTAGTTTATGGGGATTATATGATCTAATTGGGGGAGATTAGTCATGTTTTGATTCTTTAGCCTTTGTCTATTCCTGAACAAAAACAGGGAGAATGATAGGGGAGAAATGGTATCTAATCCTATTGTAATCGTATCTTAGTTTGGGAGCTTTAACTTAGGCGGAGAGCGCTATCTTCTTAGGTTAATCATAATTGATAAAGGGGAGTGTTGATACCAAATTTAGTCCGCTGACATGGCTCAATTGGGTGAAGACATGTGGCAATCTATGTGGCAACAACAAACACTTCCGAGGAACTCAGACGCTCCGAGGAACCATGCTACAACGAGGAACACTGCTTCCAACCAACTCAGACGCTCCGACTTACAAGAACTCTCCGATGAACTTTTGAGTACCGAGGAACTTATGCGGTTCGAGCAGCTTAGGCGGTCCGAGCTGCACCTCGAACAAAGCATTAATAGCAGTATAACCAACAGTTTGACTGTTCATTAAATGCTTATCATTCAGATGTATACACTTAAGGGGCATTTAGTACATTACCCTTTCACATGTACATCATTTAATGTATTACCCTTCCACATTACAGCCTCAGGGCTATAAATATATTGTATTACCCTCATTGTAAGGGGACCGGAATTTCTTGAGAAAACTTTTAATCGAGAATTCCCAAACACTCAGCAATAACAAAAACAGTGGACGTAGGCCATTCTTATAAGGCTGAACCACTTTAAAAGTTCTTTGTCTCATTTTATTTATCTGTGATTAAATAATTAGATACAATATAATTTTTTACATCAACAGATTAGCGCCATCTGTGGGAAACGACTGGTAATATCATTTTTCATCAAAAACAACTCATCACAAATGGCTGATATTCCGGAACCCAGCCATCAAAACACTGGAAGCCCTCCACATCCATCTGCTCCACCTAATATTCCAGATCTGGCTGGAATAATGACAAATCTGGCCCAGGGCCAGACAGTCATGCAAAAAACTATGAGACAACTCCTACAAACCCTCCATGGCGGTGCACCAACCCATTCAGGACTTCGAAGTATTCAAAGAAATACCAGTTTACCTTCCTCACGTACTAGGCGTACTGATTCATATCGTACTGAGGAATCTGAAGATTTTTCTTATCAACCTGGACGAACTTCGTCAGTGTGGGCCACAAATACTAAACAACGTATCATTCTCTCTCCAGAAAGGACTAGTGCGCTAGAGAGGTTAAGCAGGGTATCACTTTTTGATCAATTAGGACCTAGAAGGAGTAGAAGTCCTCCTAAAGTCTCATCGAGGAGTATTCGATGACCATCAGATTTAAGGGAAGGATCTGCCCAGTCGCGACCAGCTTCTCGTCAAGATAGATTCCAGGAAGCCACATCAACGTGATCAGTTGCTCGAACCAACAGGCCCGAGAAAGGAAATAATGCATGGAAAGGCTCTATTCAGAGGCTGGAGGATAGATTAGGGGAAATGGCTAAAGCCAAGAACCCTCTACAATGAACTTTTGTTCGAGGAACACCTTTTGTCCAGGCCATTATATATTTTTCAACACCATCAAAGTTTAAAGCACCTGTTGTGACCCCCAAATATGATGGAAAGACTGACCCTGTCCTTCATATAGAGCAATACCAAGCTGCAACCGACATCTATGATATTCCAGATGAGATGAGATGCAGAGCATTCTCGGGAACTCTTACCGGATTTCCTCAAATGTGGTATAATAATCTTCCTCGAGGTAAGATCTCAACTTTCTTTCAACTGGCCGAGTTATTCATTGGGAATTTCTATTTTGGGGCAAAGCCTGTTAAACGAGTAGCGTATTTGTTAAGTGTTAGACAAAAAACTGGTGAAAGTACCAGAGATTATATAACTCGTTTTAATAACGAGAAGCTCGAAGTCATTGACTATGAGGAAAAGACAGCGATTAACGCCTTGATGAGTGGATTACTGCCTAACAAGTTGTACTACACTTTGGCTAAAGATCCGCCTAGAACCATGTCAGATCTGATGGGAAAAGCATCCAAGATTATGAATGCCGAGGAGGCTATGGCTGCGAATAAGAATATGGATGCCAAAGAAACCAAGGTGGAAGGTGATAAAGCTAAGAAGAAAGAGCATAAGAACAATGGTAATGACAAACACTCAAAAAATAGGTCGACATTGGAAGTAATGAAGAAATTCGATAATTATACTCCTTTGAAGAAGGACATCAACCATGTTCTAGAAGAAATCAAGAACAACGAGGAATTAAATTGGCCAGAGAAAATGAAGGCAGACCCCGAAAGGAGAAATAAGGCAAAGTATTGCGAGTTTCATAAATATCATGGCCATATGACCAAAAATTGCATAGCTCTTCAAAATGAGATTAAAACACTCATCAGACGGGGAAAACTGGCAAAGTATGTTGATCGTGGAAGCGAAAGAAGAAATAACGACCGAGCAAGAGAGAGGTATAGATCTCCTCGTCGAGCAGAGGAGAACAAGAAGAGAGACCATGAAGTTGATCCAGAAGATGACCCCGATCTTTTAAAAAGACTAAGGCAGCCAGAACGTGAGGTATTTTTAATACGTTTTGGATCATTTGATTGTAACGTTATTACAGGTGGAGATGCATGAGGAGGAGACCTTACTGTCGAGAGAAAAGCTTACCTCTGTGAGGCTCAAGCTTGCTCATACATTCAATGAATAAATCTAGCTGAGGAGGATCACCCGAGAAAGGTGAACAAAGAGAAATTGGTCATTGGCTTCTCAAAGAATGACCTCGAAGGTGTTCTATATCCTCATGATGACTCATTGGTGATCAAAATGAGGATGAAGGAGGTAATAATTTTAAGAGTACTGGTAGAAAATGGTAGCTCGACAGACATCATGTTCTACTCGTGCTTTGACAGTTTAAATTTAAAGCTATCTCAACTGGAGCCTTATCATAGACCCCTCCTCGGTTTCGCTGGCGAGAAAGTATTTTCACTTGGGAAGATCAAATTGGACATATTCATTGGTAAGTGGCCTGCTTGTCGAACAGAAAGAATACTCTTCTTCTTGATGGATAAGAATGTTCAATCATCATACAATATCATCATGGGAAGAGTAGGATTAAAGAAGTTCGAGGTTGTACCATCTACGGTACATCAATGCCTAAAATTTCTAATAAATTTTGGATTAGGAGTTGTGAAAGGTGATCAGAAAGTAACTCGGGAAAGCTATTATTCATCCGCCGAGCAAGAGGAACTGGAGGAATCAAGGAAAAAGACTGCTACTTATCAAGTGGATGAAGGGGCAGAAATTAAAACATTGGATCCTAGAGATGAGTCGCAACTCGTGAAGGGTCAAGTGGTGGAAGCTACTGAAAACATCATTTTGGACGATGAGCTCCCTGAACGAACTACTCAAGTAAGTTCGTTGTTGGAAGCCTCACTAAAATAGGAATTGATAACTTTCCTTGGAAGCAGAATGCAAACTTTTGCGTGGAGTCATGAGGATATGCCTGGGATAGACCCAAATTTCTTATGTCACGAACTCAATGTGAATAAGGAGATCAAGTCCGTGAAGCAGAGAAGAAGAGTATTCAGTCCCGAGAAGAATCAAGCTATACAGGAGAAAGTCGAGAAGCTTCAGAAAGCCTGCTTTATTGAAGATGTTAAATATCCTGACTGGTTAGAAAATGTGGTGATGGTGAAGAAGAAGAATAACAAATGGAGGATGTGTGTAGATTTCACTGACCTCAACAAAGCATGCCCAAAGGATCATTTTCTGCCGCCCCGAATTGATCAACTAGTGGATGCTACCTCGGGACACGAGCTGCTGAGCTTCATGGATGCTTATTCTGGTTACAATCAGATTAAAATGAAACCTGAAGACAGGGAGAGTACTTCTTTCATTACCCCTAGGGTAACTTATTGTTATAATGTTATGCCTTTTGGTTTGAAAAATGCAGGTGCAACATATCATCGGCTGATGAACAAAGTGTTTGCAGAACAAATCAGTGGCAATATGGAAGTCTATGTTGACAATATGATGACGAAGAGCAAGAAATCTGCTGATCATCTAGTTGACTTAAGCCAAACCTTTGATCAACTAGATAAATATCAAATGAAGTTGAACCCGATGAAGTGCATATTTGGAGTACGAGAAGGCATGCTTCTCGGATACATTGTCAATCAGCGAGGCATTGTAGCTAACCCTGAAAAGATCAAAGCTCTGCTAGGGATACGATCTCCAACGACGAAGAAAGAGGTGCAAAGTCTTACAGGACGAGTAGCAGCACTCAACATATTTGTATCGCGAGCAACTGATCGATGTCTCCCATTCTTCAAGACACTCCGAAAGACTTTTAAGTGGAATGATGAATGTGAGAAGGCTTTTCAAGACTTAAAGAAATACTTGGGAGCGCCTCCACTGTTATCCAGGCCAGTGATGGGAGAAAAATTATATTTGTATCTGGCAGTGTTCGAGAATGCAGTCAGTTCGGCATTGATAAGAGTGGAGAATGGAGTACAAAAACCGATCTACTACACAAGTAAGGCCTTCCGAGGAGCAGAGATCAGATATCCAAAGCTGGAAAAATTGGCACTAGCATTGTTCGAGGTAAGTAGAAGAATGAAGCCATACTTTCAAGCTCATACCATAGTAGTATATACTGATATGCCATTAAGGCAAGCCCTTCACAAACCAGAAAAGTCAGGAAGATTAATGTGCTGGGTAATAGAATTTGGTGAATATGATATAGTTTATGAACCCAGATCATTGCTAAAAGGGCAAGATGTAGCAGATTTTATAGCAGAGTTCACCTATCCTGATACCCCCGAGGAGCAAAAGTTGCTCGCTGATCAATCTGTGGATGTTACAGGATCATCAAATTCGAGCCCAGACCAACTTAGGTTGGTAAAAGGGCAAAAAAAGATGATCGATGAAGAGCAAGAAATATCAGGGGAGGATGAAAGAAAGAAACAAATATTTCACCGAGGAACTCTGTCAGATCAGAAATTTGAAGACGAGTTACCTATCTGGAGTCTGTATGTGGATGGTTTATCTTTCACTACAGGATGTGGTGCGGGGATAGTTTTGAGCAGTCCGGATAAGGTCGACATGGAATACGCCCTACGTTTCCAATTCAAAGCTTCCAATAATAAGGCTGAGTACGAGGCCATGATTGTAGGTCTTAATTTGGTAAAAATTATGGAGGTGCAACAGGTTATTGTCTTTAGTGATTCTCAATTGATCGTAAATCAAATGTTGGGAATATATGTAGCCAAAGGAGAATTAATGATCAAGTATCATGCAAAGGTGATGGAGTTGGTATCAGAGTTTGATGTTATTCAGCTGGTCAGAATACTAAGAATGGAGAATACGAGAGCAGATGCCCTAGCTCTATTAGCATCAGCTACTCGTACCGAGCTACGAAGAACAATCCCAATTGAAGTTTTAGATGGTCGGAGTGTAGATGAAGATCTAACGATGAACTTTATTACCCTCTATTTAGGATCATCATTGATGGATCCCATCAGGGCATATATTGAGAAAGGGGAATTACCAACTAACAAACTTGCAGCCAAGAAATTGAAGTTTAGGGCTGCTCGTTATGTACTGACCAACGATATTTTATACAGACGAGGAGTTATAGTAGGTTTGCAGAGATGTGTGCATCCCACCGAGGTGAAAGATTTAATTGAAGAGGTCCATGAAGGGTCTTGTGGAGACCATGTAGCAGGTCGGTCGCTTTTGCAAAGGGTGATGACACAGGGATACTACTGGCCAATGATGAGGGCTGATTGTATAGCCTATGCCAAGAAATGTGACAAGTGCCAGCGCTTTTCCTCCATCCGAAGAACTCCACAAGCATTGTTGACACCCATCACTTCCCCTTGGCCATTTTCCATATGGGGAATAGATTTAGTCGGGCCACTGCCGACGACAAGGGGAAGATTTAAGTATCTCGTGGTCGCTGTGGATTATTTTACTAAGTGGGTAGAAGCTGAGCCTCTCATTGATATGACGTACGACAAAGTGTACCAATTTATTTAGAAGAACATTATTTGTCGATATGGTCTTCCTCATGCCTTCATCACAGACCATGGAACACAATTTGACAACGAGGAGTTCGCTGCCTATTGCCATCAGTCCAATATCTTGAAGATCCACTCGGCACCAGGACATCCCCAAAGCAACGGACAGACTGAAGTGACGAACAGAACACTGCTAAATGGCTTGAAGAAAAGATTAAGTGACGCAAAAGCAAACTGGATTAACGAGTTACAGTCAGTACTGTGGGCTTATCGTACTACTCCCCGAGCAGCAACTGAAGAATCACCATATATGATTGCGTTTGGAAGTGAAGCTGTTATACCTGCCGAGTTGGGCCTCCCAACACACAGGGTACTGAATTTCAATTCCCCTGTCAGCGACTTAATGAGAAGATTGGATTTAGACATGCTCGAGGAAGTTAGAGAAGAAGCAGCCATCAGGAATGCTGCATACCAACAACGAACAGCTTTGTTCTACAATAAGAGGGTGAAGAAGTGCGACCTGAAAGAAGGAGACTATGTGCTAAAGAAAGTGATTCAAAAGCACAACAAATTGGAGGCAAACTGACATGGACCATACCGAGTTATAGAAGTTGTTCGACCAGGAACCTACCGAATAACAACTTTAGAGCGGGAGGAGTTTAAGAATGCATGGAACGCAGAGCACCTGCGCAAGTATTATCAGTGATGTATGTTCTCATATAACGTAGTTCCGTTAGTATGAATAAAATGAAGATATTCTGCCAAATTCTCTCCTTTTATTGAAAGTTTTTCGGGGAATACTAGTGCTACACACTACTCGGCAAAACTCGAATTACTCAAATTTCTTCTCGAAAATGCCAACTATGGTTGGTCGGGAAACAAATGTATTCCTACGGGAAGTAAAACTATGTATTCCTAAAAATTCCAACTTATGTTGGTTAGGAAGTAAATGTATTCCTACGGGAAGTAAAACTATGTATTCCTAAAAATGCCAACTTATGTTGGTTAGGAAGTAAATGTATTCCTACGGGAAGTAAAAATATGTATTCCAAAAAATGCCAACTTATGTTGGTTAGGAAGTAAATGTATTCCTCCGGTAAGTAAAACTATGTATTCCTACGGGAAGTAAAGTAAATGTATTCCTCGGGAAGTAAAAGTATTCCTAAAAATGCCAAATTATATTGATTAGGAGGTAAATATATTCTCGAAAACGCCAACTAAAGTTGGTCGGGAGGTAAAATTATTCCAGAAAGTGCCAAAGCTCCTCGTAGAGGAAAAATCCACTAACTATGGCTGGTCGGGGATAAAAATCCGCTAACTATAGTTGGTCGAAAAGGAAAATTTACCGACCTTGGTTGGTCGAAAACATTTTATGAATACAAGAAAGTGATCGAGCAAAATTTTTGATACTCGTAACTTTTTAAAATCATTACTAAGTTGATCGAGAAACAAAACATCATTTTTTCCAAATGACTACCATAAATTCAAACTACTCGACAATAAGTTGGTCGAAAAATAACACAACATTAATATCATTTTAATAGATACACATGCACAGATGTAAAATGTTACAAAACAATAGCAGTCAAGATTTGCAAATAAAATTATTTCATTAAATGTAGAACAAAATACATTAGGAATGAAATACAAATTTATTACATCAATACTCCTATTCTATTGGTTTCTTCCCCTCTGCTTTTGAAACAGGTTCCTCGCCAGTAGGTGGATCGTTTAAAGCGAGAGGAGAATTTATGAAGTTAAGATCTTTTAGCATCCTGATATTCATCACGGACGGTCGATCTAGGAGGTGCTCGGGATGAGATATCTCGACATTTGAATAGAGATTGTAATCACTGAGGTATTTAAAAATTAGACAACGAGGGATGGCCCGAGCAGGGATCTAACTCATATCAAGATTGAATGGTGGCACAGGTAGGTCGAGCAGCCCAGGATTATGGTAATCCCACAGGTAATGACCCTGTTCGAGTTGCATCACACCTAAGGCATTCAGCCATCCCTATTTGTAGCCCTTATTATTTTCATTCTGGATACGATCGTCCAAGTGGTAGAGAGCCTCGTTGTAGCCAGTCATCCAGAACTCCCTGGGATGCTTGTGAAATTGATATGTCAATATTTCCAGCTGCTCATGGAGATTTTTGATGAAGAGTTCTTTATTCTCCAAGATAGATTTCTGCGCAGAAAGCTGCTCTTCCAGGTCCCTGATTTTCTTAGACATCTCAGCCAATGCCTGGTTCTTCGCCATCAGCTGGAAGGCCTGGTTCTCTAGAGCAGATGGAGTCCTCTGTTCCTCGACAGGAATCCAAGCAGCTCTTGCTCGTCCACGAGAAGATGTAGAAGGTCCAGCTCTTTTCAAGGTTTCCAACTCATCCCCCGGGTTGGAGTTCTCGACCTCCAAGAATGAGAATCCCTCGTCAGTCATTGGGGTCAAAGCATTTGAGGTGGAGGCAATAAATTTTAATTGAGATACTTCTCTTTGCAAGTTGTTATTTTCTTGCTCCAACAACTTGACTATTTGCCTCTGCTCTTCGACCTCGGCTTTCAAAGTTCTTTCCCTCACATCGTAAGCAGCAAAAAGCTTCTCGTATCCCTTGTCGGCAATGATTTGCTGATACTTCTTCTCGTACCCCTCGTGCAAGAGGGCAGTGGATTCCTTATATTGTTGTTGAAGGTCTTCAAGAGTGCCTTGGAGATCCTCAATCATATCATAATAAGCTACATTATTGGCCACCGCACGATCAAGCAGACACTTCAAATATTGGTAAGCTTCAATTGCCTGTTCCGAAGCATCTTGGCCGAGGATGTCGACGATTTGTGCTGCGCTCAGATCTGTGTGACCAGCCTTAAAATATTCATTGCATTGCCGTAACAACTTTGTATCATGAGTAGAAAATAACTCCATACTGGCCAGAAACTAGTAGAGGAAGAAAAAGAAATAATCAATAAGAGTACTGACAGAGTATAAAGAGCAGAAATGACAGTATGCATAAACAAAAGTTTAAATTTTATTATATCAAAAAGTTCAGAAGTACAAGGTTCAGAATTACATGTTCAGAAGATACATTTGACAAAGAAAAATAAAATAGAAAGAAACCCGAACAACTCTACACCTTTTCCTTGTCTCCCAAAACTTTCTCGGGAGGCTGGGACGAGGAGGTAGGTTTCTCGGAGGGAACATAAAGTTGCTCGGGGAGCGCTGGCAGTTGCTCGAATGAAGTAACGAGTTGCTAAAGTTCCTCGTTAGTAGGCTGGATGGCTGGGGGATGAGAAACTTGATCTCCCATCACCATGGAAGACTGTTCAGAGGCAGCTTCGTCCTCTTCTTCGTCTTGAGGAGTTGGAGGGGGACCAGGGATGTGTTACTGGAAGAGTTCAGAAGTTTCATCAACCTTCATCTCCTGAAGAGCTGCGACCCACCCATCTCTAAAGTATTTTAGGATGCCATATTTGACTTGCGACATCATGTTAGCCAAGCCTTTGTTCCACCCCTTATCCCAGCCAGCGCTGAAAGATTTCTTCACAGCCAATTTCCTCTTTAACTTCTCCGAGGAAAGCTTCTCGGACAGAAGATTTTCAGCAACCTTCAGTTTATTCTCAACCTCCTCCTTCTGCCGACTTACTTCCTAAAGCTGACCCAACTTTTCCTCAGCAACCTTGAGCTTATTTTCAAGCTCCCCAACATTTTTGAGCTTCCCTTTGATCTCTTTATTCTTTTTCTCCAAATCATTTAATTTTTTCTCCAACCCCTTGAAGACTTCAACAACTTGAGCCTTCTCTTGCTCGGTTGAGGTAAGTTTCTTCTCCTAAGCAGACTTATCAACATCATGCTTCTGATGAGAATCTTCCAAAGATCGCGTCAGACCCATCAGAGCTTCCTCCACACCAGACGAGGAGCTTGAAGCTTTAATAGATTCATCCTTCTTCAAAATTGTATTAAAGCAGCTCACCAACTGTGAAAAGAAAATGAAAGCAAGTCAGAGACAGATATAACAAGGGAGAGATGAAAAGTTCAAAACAATAAGACTTACAGAAGCAATATGGCGAGCAACCAATTAGGTAACCATGTCCCGAGAAAGGTTTTCTTCAATACCTTGGATCTCGGGAATGATCCAAGTCTTTACCGAGCTCATGGCAGAGCTCGGGGGAACAAAAGTGGGAACTCCACTAGTCGGGGGCTGAGAGACGGTGTCAGCCAAATTGACCGAGGAGATCTTCTTCAGCCTCCTCGGAGGAACAGGAATAGTTTTGACCAAGGAAGAACTCTTGGTCGGTGATATGACAATCACCTCGCCTGGAGCAGCAGCCTTGCTCGGGGCCACTGGAGGCTTCTCGACAACCTTCATAGGAGCAGTTGGAGGGGCTGCATCAACTTTCTTTGTCCCTTCTGGGACATCATGTTTACTTCTTTTTGCCTCTCCAGCAGTAGAGACAGGTTTCTCGAAGAGAGTAGGAGGTCTTCTTTTCTTCATCCTTTCACTTAAAGGAACGTGTGACTCAGGCGAAGAACTGGTAGAAGCTGGTACTGGTTCTGCGTCGCTTATCACCGGACGAGCAGTAAAAGAAGTTATGTAACTATTGTACTGAAGCAGATATGAAGCTGACCTAATATGCTCATCAGCAACAGTCTGATGCAAACTCTAGATAAGTTTTAAGTGCCTTATATTAACGTCTGCCTCTTTTGGACACTTTCTTTTTTTGTCAACTGCAAATAAATTAAAATTAAAATATCAGTGGCACATTTTATCAAACATAAAGGAAGCATAATATCAAAATAAATAAAATGAAATAAAAATAACCTATCCCATTGCCATAGGGAGGGCATCTAGGACCCTGATACACTTTATCTCCAGATAAAGGAGCATGTTGCCAATTTTTTATAACAACCCCGTGCTCAAAATAGTCCCTGTTGGCATCCGGGAGATTGACCACTAAATCCCTATTTAAAAATCTAGTTTTTAAATAAAAAGTATTATCACCAACAACCCATCTATAACAAAACATGATTTCTGGAATTCCTATACTAGTTCCATGAATTTGATTTAGTCTATGAAACCCATTAACTATTCTCCATGTATTGGGGGCTATTCTTGCAGGAACCACGTCAAAGTATTGACAGAATTCCAGGCATAGAGGATTTTGGAGAAAATAAAAGCCACACTCAGCAACAAAGAGACTGGGGAACCAATGTCCCTCAGCCAAACGGAAAAAATCAGAAGGTTCAGAAAGTTCCTCCATAACAACCTATGAAGGAATAGAAAAATCAGAACGAAATTTATCAAGAGATTCAACAAGGTAAACCATGATGAATAAAGGAAATGAAGAAGAAGGAAGAAGATCTTACACAAAAAGAATGGATCTGTTAACAACAAACGATGGAAGAGATGAATGCACAGGAGAGAAAGAGACGATGGAAAACTCGAAGATACAAATTTGAAAAAGTAAAAGACGACGGGATTGTCTGTGACGCTTAAATACCTTATCTTGGGAAACGGTAAAGTTAATGATTACAAAAAGAAACGATTACGCTACCGACGGCTAGAAGGACAAAAAGTGCGCGGAGATCGAGGCGATTATAAAAATTCAAAAAAGCATGATTCTACAAATTTGAAAGGAAAAATAAATACAAAGGAAACACTCCTAAATTTCAGGATAACCATTTAAAACCGCCATATATCGAGAAAGAATGTTCCACACTCCTCAACTTTCGAACTATGAAACATTGGGGGCTTCTGTTGATACCAAATTTAGTCTGCTGACATGGATCAATTGGGTGAAGACACGTGGCAATCTACGTGGCAACAACAAACACTTCCGAGGAACTCATACGCTCCGAGGAACCATGCTACAACGAGGAACACTGCTTCCCCGACCAACTCAGACGCTCCGACTTACAAGAACTCTCCGATGAACTTTTGAGTACCGAGGAACTTATACGGTCCGAGCAGCTTAGACGGTCCGAGCTGCACCTCGAACAAAGCATTAATAGCAGGATAACCAACAGTTTGACTGTTCATTAAATGCTTATCATTCAGATGTATACACTTAAGGGGCATTTAATACATTACCCTTTCACATGTACAGCATTTAATGTATTACCCTTCCACATTACAGTCTCAGGGCTATAAATACATTGTATTACCCTCATTGTAAGGGGACCGGAATTTCTTGAGAAAACTTGTAATCAAGAATTCCCAAACAGTCAGCAATAACAAAAACAGTGGACGTAGGCCATTCTTATAAGGCTGAACCACTTTAAAAGTTCTTTGTCTCATTTTATTTATTTGTGATTAAATAATTAGATACAATCTAATTTTTTACATCAACAGGGAGAATTAATTAAGGGGGAGTCTTTATTTATATTGCATTTAATATTTTAATATTCCCTATACGTTTAATGTGTTTGCTTAAGTATGCAGGAATTCTTCTAAGTGACAACTTTCATAACTGGTAAAGAGATTAATCCTTGGGTCTTGAGTCAAGTATTGGGTGGTATGCGTCATGTCTAGTAGAGCTTGACGGCCCTTTCGTATTTTTTGTTGGTTTTTGTATCGGAATAGCCAAAGGGGGAGATTTGTAAGGACACAATTCTCTGATTGAGTCTTAGTGTAATTTTGGCTCAATTCCGGACAAAAATGTTTACGTCATAGGATAGTTTTTAATTGTATTCATTCAAGCCTATGACAGGGTAGTTGAAGACGTAGCGGCCAAATTTAAAGCTTCATCAAAATACCGAGTTTATTGTGCCTTGTTTTTATGTCACCAACGTTGTTCCATCGCTCGTAATGCATGAATGCATATTAAATATATATATATAGGAGCTTGGAACATTTTTCAATGGGTGTAAGTTTATATTAAAACTATTGTTTTATTTCATAAAGTCTATATAAATATAATTTTTAGCTTTCTGGCTAAAAATATAATTTTTAGCTTTCTAGCATTTCGTTCGATATTGTCATTCGAACGAGTTTGTCATTCGAACGAGAATGTCGTTCGAATGAGGTTTGCCAACGAGTTCCCATATTGCCCACTAGAATATCGTTCGAATTGTCGTTCGAACGAAAATGATGTTCGAACGAGAATTCCAACGAGATTTCTAACGAGTTCAACTTTTATACACTGGAACTTCGTTAGAAGGCTCGTTCGAACAAGACTTCCTTCGAACGAAAATCTCGTTCGAACGAGATTTGGCGGGAACAGTTTTTATGGCAGTTTTGAGCAGTTTTTCCTACATTCCCACTTTTGTTCACACTACTTTTTTGGCAGCATAATTATCTGCGGGAACTAACTTTCTCTAATCAACTTTTTCACATATTTCCATCTCCAAGAGAGAGTTTGAGATCAAAATTCCAAAAAGAAAAAGTTTGAGTTTAAGTGTTCATTTTTCAAAGAAAAATCCTTAAAACACTTATATTTTACACCCAAAGTTTGTTTATCCAAGTTCCTCTCTATATATACTTTTCTTGGAGTTTGGCACCGGTTTTATCTCTACCTTTTGAAGATAAGTTTGGTTTTGCTTCTAAATCCCACGAAGAAGAAGATTGTTTGCGTTGACTTACCCACTTGGAGAAAGGCTCCTTGTTCAAGTGGCAGTGATCGAAAAAGTCTGATCGGTGGATTCCGATACTACAGTGGATCTCCGTGGTTTTTCGCTAGGTGGAGGTGTGTACAAGAAGAAGCGTCGAGGCTTGTACGGAGTCAAGTAGAGTGTTGTAAGTCTTTCGTGTCTTGTACTTGTAAAACCATATTTAGTGAATTTGTGGCTAGGGCCGTCCGAGATTTTTTCCCGTTGTGGGTTTTTCCTCGTACATCGCGACGTAGTGGATGTTTACTTATTTTATCTTTTTACAAATATCACATTAGATGCATGCTTAGGTAAAAAGATAAAATTTGGTTTAATCACTACTTATGTTTAATTTGGTGCTACATAATTATTTGGGTAAATGTTAATTTGATTCAAGTCACCATTTAATTTGTTAAAATTGGTTTGGCCTAAATTGGTAATATGACTTAGGCGAATTTCGAGGACTTGGATTGAATTATGTTGGTTTAAGTGAAATTAAATTTGTGTGGATTTAATCTCATTTCACTTGTTGAATTTTAATTTGAGAAGAAATTAAAATTTGTTATTTTATTGAACCATCTTTCGCTTCCGCATATTCAAAAAGGAAATTATCTTTTTGTAGTAAAAGGTTTTAAAATTGGGGGCCATCGCCTTTTTTCACTTTAGAATTTTAAAATATATGTGATGTCGTGATAAATACCTCCGTTGGGGAGGAAATCTAGTAATGCTAACACGAGGAGTAATCATATCGCAATTTTAAATACTGATGGAGACCGCAGGGTATGTTTGTGAACCATTCCCCCACTTAATATTTGAAACTTTAGGGTATAACAAAATAATTATTCAATTCAAATTTTCTGAGATAAATTAATGAAAATATCCTAATTTAATCTCCAAATTAAAATATATAGTCTCGTTATGTAAATTTTAAGATCTCAAGATGGCATTAAAATTCCTTCCTTTCGAGGAGGAAAGCCTATACTAATACGAGGAATAAGTCACATCACTATTTAAAATAAATCGGAGAGCGGTATTACTATTTAAGAAATCTTGTGATACCCTAATAAACTTGCTATGTTTTGGAGGTAAACATAAGCTAACACAAGGAGAAATCACTTCACTTATATGAAATGAGATCCAAGACCAAAATTTATTCCACGATAAATTAATTATATCAATTAATTCAATTTGAAAGGAATAAATATTTTTTATTTTCCATAAAAGTGTGATCTAGGTTAGGTCACACAATTAATTTCCATGTTTTCCATAATTAAGATGGGTTCCTTATTAATGAGATTAATTACCACATATAATTACAAAGAAATCATAAAAAATATGCAAAATAAAACAAAAAGGAAACAAATTCCTTGCCCACCATGGCCTAAACTGGAAGATGTAGAGTCCCAATGGGACACCTCTACCCATCAATATTTGATCATAATTTTCCTATCCCTCGTCTCTTGGTGTCCCCTGAATCGAGAATTATCGATATTATAAACCAAAAAGATCTCCTCGCATATCTAGATGAACTTATGCTAGGATCATTCAAACTGTTGGAAAATAGGTCGTGCAAATGGTTGAATTTGAATGGGGTAATAAAGATCCATTTGAACAATGAGTGAGGATGGAGCCATGCGCAATCCTTACTATCGTGTGAAATTCATCCTAAACTGATGAACATCATGAGAAAGGCTATAAACATTCGTTTGAATGGATCTGGGCTGCAAAAAACTTTTCTTTGATCATAGCCTTTCTAGATTTTCATGATCTTGACATGAATGATGATAATCGACCAAATAAAAAGAAAATTGAACATAAAACAATACATACACCTTCCCAAAACTCATATACATTGATTGATTAATGTAAAGAAGGAAAAAAATTGAATTATATAACCCAATCGAATCTAATATGAGTAACTATGATTAATCGTAGAATCCATGCATCATATAAATTAAGCAAATGACCATGATAGAGGGGAATATATCAGAATAATCTTAAAAAACAAAGTAAATACAAATATAAACACATATATATCATTTATACAAACTAGGGTTTCGCATTTATATAGACAAACCCAATCCAATTCAATTATGATTGATCCCTAAACAAAGTGCTCTGAGACTAGTTGATGGGATTCACCTTTAAAAACCCTTTTCAATCTTAAGTGAATCAAAAGCTAATAAATGCATATAAAATTCTATACATAAAAACTAGGGTTTGTGAGTCCATACTTTTGCAAATCTTATTATCAATCCATGAAGTAGAGCCAAGTAGATATAAATTTTAATCTTAAACATTTATTTGTCTTCTAATATATGATCCTTTGATATGAGAAGAAGTTAAGTCTTTTTTATCTGTGGAAGAGCTTGAAGAATATCCAGAGACTTTATTCCTTTCTCCTCTCTCTCCCTAAACTTGTTTTCTATCTCCTCTAACTCACTCCTAGCCCACTTTTATCAACCATCCACCTTAATTTCATGGTATGCTAATTCACAAGACTAATAGGATTACTATTTAAGATTCGTACTTAAAGGAGCTTAAGAATAGCTAAGGGTATAAGAGGAAACAACCAAAATAGGGATCACATATAAATAAGTGCTATATCAGGGACCCATGGATAATACCTAAATTTGGCAGCCAAATAGAAAGATAAAATTTCAAATTACTCTCTCGTAATTAATTTTTTTTCCATTTAATCATACTTGATTCCACTAAGTGATTATTCTTGCAATCCAATTTTAATTATTCAAAATCACCACAATAGAAAGGCTGAATATTTGCATAATTGGTCAACGCATAATTAGATTCTTCGCATAAATCATATAATACCCACTTGGTGAATCCAATTTTCCACTAACTTATATTCTACAACATCTTATAAACAATCCTTGATCTTAAACATAACTTATATTACATCTTTATCGGATTAAAAATCTACCGGGTTGGTTTATTGGTAGAGTCAAAACCTAAAAAATTATCAAGGGGGTATCACATTCCAGGACATACTTATTGGATGTGGATTCCTCACAAATATGATCTCCGATATACTAACACAATCACTGCCCATCAGTATAAAACCGAATTGCACCTATCAACAAATCAAAGTAATGACGATGCGAATACTCCGATCTTCATATCCCTAGGGATAAGTATTTGTGAACCATATGAAAACCATAAGATTGTGGAAGTCTTATCAAATCAACATCAAGACTTGAATATTATCCTTGGTCTTACTTTCCTGAAGTACCGATACACTCTTCCTGGAAGTATCGAATAATTTAATGAACCATCAGACAGGTTCCCTTACTCAAGATAAAATACTAAGGTTATACTCAAAACATCACCGTTAGGATGTCAACCCTACAATCTAAGTAATGAATTATTCAAGCGTGCTAGAACATAAATTCTGATCTTTTGTGCCCACACAAAAATTCCTAGTGAGTAAATTTCATCGACATTGTGATATACTTACAAACAAGATAAAGCATTTCTACAATCATGATTTTCTATTTCAACAGGGTAATGATGAATCTTTATGACTAAATATTACATAAACATCATAAACATAGTTTTAAGAATAAAAACATCAATAATTATGGAATCCCATTAATATCTAATTAACATATGAGCATGCTAAATTTTTTAATGGAGGTAAAGGGTTAAAAACCCAGGTGTTAGAATATAAATGTTGCAAAGTGAATCCCCAAAACAGAGGCCAAGATAAATGAGAGAAATAATATGGACAATTTATCAAATATTCATATGGGGTATTTGACCCGAGATTGGAGAAGAATTTCCTTACCCTAGTATCATGAATCAAATGTTTCCTTGAGGGTCTCGATTCGGGCAGAGCTTCATTTAGAAATGCCAACTTTTACTAAATGAGCATAGTGGTTTTCTATGTTTTTATCGAAGGCAAATTTTTAAATGTACAAACCTTGTTTGGGCTTGTGGAGGAAGCAACTTTTTATAAGTACGAACTTCTATATGGAATAAGTGACTCTTCTGAAGTATAAACGTCTTTCGGGAATTTTGTAGAATGATCTCGAGTATCTGAGGCACTTGGTATTAAGAAAGTTAGGAAAAAAATTAATATTGGGTTTTGGAGTAATTTGAAAGTTTAGTGGGTACCTATATTTATAGAGGTTTTGGTAGGGCCATTGACCATGCACTCAAAGGTGGTTGTTACCTGAATAAATAAAGGATAGGACATGTATAGTGTTGATGCAAAAAATTATCCATCTACATGGACCAATAATAAATATACACCTGTTATCCTACGTGGCAACATGTAAAGTCAGCACTCAGTTGGTCGTCTCGGAAGACAATTGTTCTGCTAACCGGTTGATCAACTAACCTAACGAATATAAACCATCAAGAATATCAAAGGTCATTGGTGCAAAATATCAACAGTTATATTTATTGTACAAATGTAAATACCCAGAGATATAAAGTCATTCATCTCTTTGGTTGGGTCAGATTTTACTCCCCCAAACACAATTCTGCTGGACCCTTCTTAGTATCATACCCTGATTATGGGACATCGATCAGCTTATTTGGATTTCAAGAGGAATTCAACATTAATCACAATCGCATGTTAAGTCTGGATGTGGAGAAAACAGATCTTGTCGTCGGTATTCAGGCTATGACGATCAATTTTTTTAGCCATAACGATCTCCCTTCTTTTAACGATCTTCATCACAGGTGTAAAATTGGGCCAAAGGCAAGCCAAAATTCTTATGTAAACCATAAATATGTGTGGAAAGTTCTCCCCGAATTTCTCCTCCGACCAGTAGATCATTACCTCAGCAAACGTGTTCTTAGATTGGAAGCCAAAAATCATGTGGGACGAATAAATTACTAGATATCGATAATCATATAGAAAGCCCAAGGCATGGTCGACAACCATTGGGCGATAATAAAGAAGTGGTGGCATCTATTATTGGTCGCACCAGTAGTCGACGGAATCTATTACAGCGTCGGTAGAAGATTTTGGGGATTAGTGACCACTTATTACTGTTTGACACCATGGTCACAGTACTAGAGTCCTTGCAGTATCTGAATTGGTTGGCAACAGGTATTATAAAACTTGAAAGGTTATCAATTCCCTATTTGTGGGTCAGCGACATCACATTACAACAACGAGTTCGGAAGGGCCTCGACCGCAGTTCCCAACCTCCTATTACTGGTCGATGAAACTCAACATTTTCACAAATTGGGGGATACCCGACCATATATAACTGCTCTGTTACTGCTTCACATTATCTATTATTAGTCGGTGGTCACTGTATTAGGACGACAAGTCTAAAAGAATTTCCGTCACTAGTCGGCGATAAAAGGGGAATAATAATTTAAATCCTTTTGAAATTTGTCAAAATAAAACCTTAGTTGTAAAATAATTTTTGGTTTCTCACTACAATCATCTATATTTCACAACTTTATGTGAAATATTTATATTTGTTGAAGCTCAAATCCAAAGACTGATTTACTTTGTTGAAATTAACATTTGTCTTTAAATGCTTTGGTTTCTCACACCAAATCCATATATTTTACAACTTCATCTGGAAATACATTTTTGAAATCAACTTATATTTGAGTATTTGCTTGAAATTGAAATAATTTCACAAAATTTCTGAATCAAACCTCATAAAACTTCTCATATGACATATATTCAGCATAAAACTTATTGTTTCATATCTTGAATTTTTCTTGCCTGTTGTTCAAGTAGATACATATCATATATTGTTTGGAAAAATTAATCTCTTGATAATTTCTATTTGATTTAGCCTCAACAGATAGTCGGGCAAATTTATTAATTTCCACAGGTACAAGATTCAATCTCAAAAAATACTCGACCATAATCTTAAACTCTTGGAAATTTTATTAATGCTCCAACGTATGCTCAAGCACGAATAGCTTCTCGGCCACAAAGCTCCTAGAAATCTTATTAATGCTCCGATGAATAGTCAAGAATGCTGTAATACTTTATGACCTGACAAATGGTTGGGGAAAATTTCTTATAACCAACGAATGCTCAGACAAATAAATTTCTTTAATTATCCGACTCTTAATCTTAACCCGAAAGATGGTCATATAAATTCGACATTCATCTCGGTAGAAGATCGGCGAAATATTTGTTGTCATATATTTAGTCCCGGAGATACCTGCTACACAAGTTGTATTTTAGCTCCAACGGATGGTTGCTCTGAATAATCTTCATCTATATTCATTCCTGAGAAATGGTTGGCACAGTCGATTAATAACCGACCTTACACATATTATTGTTATTCAACCCTATTGAATGGCGTGGAAATCTATTTTTCTCTAAATGCAGGATCATTTTGTCCCTTTGGGCATTATTTAAAGGCCCAGACATATAGTTGTCCCCTTCATTATTTATATGGATTTCTTAATGGCATGAATATTCAATATAAGCCCCAACAAACTGTTAGGCATACCAACCGCATGGTCATCCAATATTATATTTGTGATTCAGTCCATATACTCAGGCATGCTTATTTTTTGATCTTTTTAAAATTCTCTATATAATCGGCATTATATCGCAGTGAAGTCCCGATGGCTGATTGGGAATTATTATTATCAGGCATTCTCATTATTATTCAGTGTTCTCTTTATAAACTCGATTGGGGGGCTTCATAGAAATGTTGACTTGAATAAAATCATTACAACGGTAGTCAAGCAAGAAATGCATCCGACAAGATTTCTTCGAAAGAGCGCTCATAATTTAGGTTACAGTTAAGCAGATCGAGCAGACTTCCCCGGAAGAGAGATCACCCTAATGATCATTAATTTATGTATGACATCGGGTCATGAACAAGAAGAGCTTAATGATCATTACTTCTTGTATGACTTCACCTTTTGATGGGTTATGAATGCGAAGCCTATAAAACTTCGTATACAACTCAAATAGATAAAAACAAATTTTACCCGACTAAGTTAAATTCAGGAAGACATGCATATATTCCTAAACGTTGGAATACACACATATATTCCTCATATACTTGGCCCCTGACTAAGTTTAATTGTAGGAAGACATCTATATATTCCTCATATACTTGGTCGGTGCGCTGGTCAATCATCATCTACGAGTTATTTTTTTCTATTGAAGATCAATAGTCACATTCAGTATGTACATCATGTGAATCTCCACTACTGTTGTTCCGACCTACACTGGGTAAGAAGTTTTACTTATATTTAGATGTTTAAAAATCCTCTACTAGCTCAGCACTGATCCGACTGAAGAATGGGCTCAAAATCCAGTATATTACACTAGCAAAGAATTTAGAGGAGCAAAAATTAGGTATCCATGCTTAAAAAGAAAAATTGACTTTGTCTCTCATTAAAGCATCAAGGAAGATGGAACCCTACTCCGAGGAACACACCATCATAGTATACACTGATTCACTTCTTCAGTAAGCACTCTACAAACCAAAAAAATCAGGTAGGTAAATGTGTCGGGCCGTGGAGCTTCAAGAATATGATATCATTTATGAGCTAAGAGTTGTGAACTATGGAAGATTTCATTACTGAATTCAGATTCCCATAAGTGGTCCATAACCCAAGTTTGCCTGCCGAGAAGACTTTTTCTAAAGAGAGCTTAGCTTCAAAGAAAATAAAAATTATTGATCACCTTAAATCATCCATTGTCCATGAGATGGTCAACCAATATGCTGAACCAAGTAAAAAGTCTGTCTAACACTCCACACATGTTTTAGAAGGCCGATAATCACATTCAGTAAGTATAGGCACCGAATAACTTTCCATAATAAATACTCCATCCTCTCAGTAAATCATCAAGCATGGAGCATTGGGGGCTTCTGTTTATGCCAAAAATTATCCATCTACATGGACCAATCATAAATAGACACCTGTTATCCTACATTACAACATGTAAAGTCAACACTTAGTTAGTCGGCACAGAATATAGTTGGTCAGCTAACCGACCGATCAACTAACCTAAAGACTATAAACAATCAAGAATATCAAAGGCCATTGGTGTAGAATATAAACAATTATATTTATTGTACAGATGTAAATGCCTAGAGATATAAAGGCATTCCATCTCTTGGGTTCCTAACAAACCCAATAATTACATGCTCTCCCTTAGCTAAAGGGACAATTCAGTCATTCTCAACACACCATATTGTGCTATTGTAAAACCACTTTTAAAAAAAACAATAAATACATGCTCTCCCTTGCGAATAAAATAACAGTGGACATAGGCTTTCTTTACAGTCAAACCACTTTAAAAATATTCGTCTCTTATATGTTTGATGGGAATGTTTAACTTCATTACATCTTCAATATTATCTTCATACCTTCATTTTATTTGCTGCTGATGCCTAAAAATGGTCTATATCATTTTTAAGAGTTAACATATAGGATGAGAAAAGTGTGGGGCATGTGTAGGGATAAGTAAAGAACTCCATATATCATTTAATGATTATATAAGAAGGGGATGACCGTAAGATCAAAGATCTTTAGCCGCGTGGTTAATTGGTTGAGTGACTCTAGCCCCTCGATTAAAGGACCCCAAGAGGTGTTTTTAGGATTTTTTTTGGGTTAATTTCAATTATTTGCAGTTTGAACCTAAGATTTTTGTTTATGGAGTTTGGGTCGGTTGTCGTATTAAGGATATTTTTACAGATGTGGTAAATAGGATCCACACCTTGATCCATAGTTACACTAGCCTATCATGTTAGATCATTGTTTTAGTGCATGTTTAGGGTTATTTAAATGGATTTTAATCGAGAATAAAGTTTTATTACCCAAACTCATCTGTTTGACGGTTCAAACAATCCTTATTAAAAGAACTATATTTGATTTTTTTAAATCTATTAATGAGAATGTTTAGAACTCCGTGAAGCAAAGGGTGGTCTCGTCCCACTGAAGGTAGTGCTCCTAAACACTATGCCTCATGGACAATGACTAAAAATAATTCCTCGACATTTAATTACAAGGGTGCGAATGCTATTTTTTGAGTTGTTATCATTGGAGATTTTAGAAGAATTATGACATGCAAGAGTGAGTGACATGGTTAGGAAATTTTGAGATCTACACATGATGCTGCTATGGTTAGGGTTTCCAAATTGTAAAATTTGATAACTAAATTTGAAATTATAAAAATCTTAGAACATGAGTATCTTGATGAGGTTTATACCATTTTATTGAATATTGTTAATTCCTCGTTTAATTGAGGTCGACCTATTTTCGAGTCGAGAATGGTGCAAAAAATCTTAAGATCGCTGCCTAAAAGATTAAGACCAAGGTCATGGTCCTAGATTCTCTAGGTACTGTCAACACTATGTGGACCTAAGAAAGTTTAAGTGAGCTCCAAACCTATGATATTAACATGCGCCCTCTGATGAAAAATAATGAAAAGAAAGATAAGGACTTTGATTTGATTGTATAGAAAGAGGAGGTGTCAAATTCCAATAGTGAGGGTGATTTTTGATCCCATAGATATAGTTAGGTTTAGTGGGAAATTAAAAAAGTTTCTTAAGCTTAGATAAGATAAGAATTTTGAGAATAAACTTAAGAACTTTAATGGCTATAATAAGAAGAGGAGAATAAATGTAAGTAAGTGGATAATCTAGGTAAGTGTTTTGAATTCCGAGGCGTTAGGCATCATGTTTTTTAATGTCCCACTAGACTAAAGAGATAAGGCAAGAAGCCTAAGGCATACAAAGTTACCCTTAGTGATAGTGAATCAAAAGAGGAAATTGATTCCCACAGAGAGAGTAGCTACACCTCTTTCATGGCTAGTCATATTATCCTTAAAAAAATGATTCATTTGATGAAGACAATTATCATTATGATTGTTGATGTAAAAAATTAGATCACTCTAATAATTCAATCACAGATAAATAAATGAGACAAAAGATTTTTAAAGTGGTTCAGCTTTATATGAATGGCCTACGTCCACTGTTGTTTTATTGCTGAGTGTTTGGGAATTCTCGATTACAAGAAATTGCGTTCTGGATCCCAAAGTTTGGATTCAGAATCAGCTCTCCTTACAATGAGGATTGTACAACGTATTTATAGACTTGAGGCTGTCATCTGAAAGGGTGATACATTAAATGATATACATATGAAAGGGTAATACATTTAATGCCCTTTAAGCGTGTGCGTCTAAATGATAAGCATTTAATGAACCAGTTGAACTGTTGGTTATTCATCAATTAATGTTCTGTTCGAGATGCAGCTCGGACCGCCTAAGCTTTCTGGTATTCAAGAGTTCTTGGGAGAGGTCTGTTCCTCGGAGCGTATGAGTTCCTCGGTGAGGTCTGTTCCTCTGATCGTATGAGTTCCTCGGGGTAACATGGTTCCTCGGAGCGTGTGATTATCTCGGAAGTGCTTGTTGTTTCCATGTAGATAGCCACGTGTCTTTGTTTGATTGATGCAAGTCAGCAGATTAAATTTGTTATCAACAGAAGCCCCCAATGTTTCATATTTCGAAATTTGAGGAGTATGGAACATTCTTTCTCGGAATACGGTAACTTTAAATAGTTCTTCCTGATTTTTAGGATCATCTCCCTTATATTTATTTCTCCATCCCAATTCGTAGAATCATGCTTTTTTGGACTTTTCTGCTCGCTTCGGTTCCCGCGTCACTTTTCGCCTTTTTAGCCACTGTTGTTCGCTTTGATTCCCGCGTCAATATTTAATGCTTTTTAGCCGCCGGTAACGTAATCATCTTTTTTCTAATCATTATTTCGCCAGTTCCCAAGGCAAGGTATTTAAACTTCACAGAGACTCCCATCGTCTTCAATCTTTTCAAATTTTCATCTTTGAGTTTTTCATTGTCTTCTACTCTCTTGTGCGTTCATCTCTTTCGTCGTTCATTGTCAACAGCTTCAGTCTTTTTTCTGTAAGATCCTCTTTCTTCTTCTTCATTTCTTTTAATTCATCATCATGGTTTACCCAGTTGAGTCTCTTGACAAATTTCGATCTGATTTTTCCATTCCCTCTTGGGTTGTCTTGGAAGAGCTTTCTGAGCCTTCTAATTATTTCAATTTGGTTGAGGGACATTGGTTCCCCAGTCTCTTTTTTTCTGAGTGTGGATGTTCTTTTCCATCAAATCCTCTGTGTTTGGAATTCTGTCAGTACTTTGATGTTGTTCCTGCACGAATAGCCCCCAACACCTGGAGAATAGTTAATGGGGTGTATAAATTAAATCAAGTGCATGGAACTCGTATAGGGATTCCAGAAATCATGTACTGCTATAGATGGGCAGCTAATGATAATATTTATTATTTAAAAACTAGGTTTATAAATAGAGCCTTAGTAGTCAATCTTCCTGATGCCAACAGGGATTATTTTGAACATGGGGTTGTTGTAAAAAATTGGCAACACCCTCCTTTAATCGGAGATGAGGTTTACCAGGGTCCCAGATGCCCTCCTTATGGGAATGGGATAGGTTATTTTTATTTTATTTATCTTGAAATCATGTTTGTTTTATGTTTGATAAAATGTGTTACTGATAACAATGTCTGTTTATTTGCAGTTGATAGCAAGAGAAAGTGCCCAAAAGAAACAAATGTCAATCTAAGGCATTTAGGACTTATTTGGGGTCTACATCAAAGGGTTGCTGACGAGCACATTCGATCAGCCTCCTATTTGCTCCAATACAAGAGCTATACAACTTCTTTCACTGCTCGTCCAATGATCAGTAAAGTAGAGCCAGTACCACCCTCTGCAAGTTCTTCGCCAGAATCTCACGTTCCTGTAACACCCCGTATTTTTGTGCATTTAATATTTAATTAATTCGGAATTTTAAATTACTGGTGTGTTGTAATTTTAATTGAATTAATTATGGCAATATATATATTTAAATATTAATCGGGGAATGAATGGTTAATGTTTAGGGAAATTTATTTACTAAGTGAATAGTAATAATTTGATTACGTCATTTCGAGTATTAATGACGAGGTATACACTTATCCCAGCCGGGAGTCGGTATAGACTAAATGGGGTGTGAGATGAGAATTTTTATAAATTAATTCGGATGCCAATTCTGAGTGCGCGATTGAGTCCGGATGGGTCGAGATAGTCAGAAAAGAGTACCCGGGGGTAACAATTGGGTCTCGGGGTATTTTTGGGCATAGCCGGGCCCACACGGGGTGAGTTGGGCCACTTTAATTAAGCCCATTAGGTGAAAAACGGGATTTAGAGTTTTAACCTAAGTGAGGGATTAGGGTATGGCAGCCAACACAACTGAAGAACCTAGGGTTGAGAGGGGATTTGGGGGAAAACAAATCAAGAGCAAATTTGGGGATTTTGGAGCAAAATCAAGGGACTACTACAACGGATCAGACCCTACGAATGATTTCAGGCAAGTGGTTAACTGTTTTGATTCTTAAAGTGTGATAATCAATTCATATCATAGTGATGTGTGTATGAAAATTCGTTTTGGGTGTGTCACGAAAATCTAAATTGGGTTTTTGTAAATTTATATACCTTAATGAGATTAAGGGGGAGATTGATCGTGTTTTTGATTCTAGAATGTAGAGGACTGAATTAGATGTTAAAACCAGTAAGAGTAGATGGTTAATTGCTGTTAAAAACAAATGAAATTCGGATTGGGGGTTTGAAACCCGGATAATACCCAAATCGGAAAACCTTGGAATTTATGGTTATTGATGATGAAATTAGGTCTAGGATATGTTTAGACCTTTTCCTTACATGGAGGATGTATTATTTTTATTTGGGTAAGAGCTTAAATGGAGAATCAAAGCTTAAATTCCCTTCCATGGCTGACAGCGGCGGAAGAAGACGAATACAGGAACGATCGATCGATCGACGGGGGGGTCGATCGATCGATGATGGCGAAATCTGGGCAGTTCGCTCAGTTTATTATATAAAGGGAAAATTTATTAAAGGGGGAGGTTTCATATATTAATAAGTGATAAATAATTATGAAACAAATATTTCTAGCAATTATTGGAGATAATAATTGGAACTAGGATGAATTTATGTGGGGCATTTAACGGATGAATTTGAGAGATTTTATTCCAAAAATAGTGAGGTACGGATCAAGTGAGTGAATCCGGGTATATTGGTCATGCGACCCCAAGGTAGTGAATTAAGTTTAGAGATAAACTAAATAATTTGGAGTCAGGATATAGACTCGGGGAATATTTAATTATGGACCAAGTGGGCGAGTCCGGGTATGTTAGTAATTATAGGTAAATATAATTGGGAAATTTTTGGAGATAAATGTGTGACACATTGTGGGCGAAAAATGTGGGAAAGAAATTATGAGATATAAAAATGGACCAAGTGAGTGAGTCCGGGTATGTTGGTTATGTGACACCAAAGTATTAAATTAATGATTGAGATAGAGTAATTAATTTGGAGTCAGAACATAGACTCGGGAAATATTAAGTCACGGTCCAAGTAAGTGAGTCTGGGGACAATGGTTGAGTGACACCAAGTTATTAAATTAATAAATGTGATAATTAATTTAATTAGAGTCGGATTGTGGACTCGGGTAGTATTAAATTGATAAGTGTATTAATTAATTTAATTAGAGTCGGGTGATAGACTCGGGAAGGTATTAAATTAATAAGGGTGTCAATTAATTTAATTGGAGTCGGACCATAGACTCGGGGAAAGTATTATATAAACTGAAGAGTGAGTTAAATATATTGGAGTCGGACCATAGACTCGGGAAGACAAAAAAATTATTAAGTGAGAAAATTAACTACATTGAGTCGGGCCACAGACTCAGGAAATTTCAGGCAGTGTACGGGACTTGAGTATACGGTAGAGCCGGGGTTTATATTATATATATACGGTGTAGTGATAGTATATATATATACGTGTATATTGTGTGTGATATTAAATTACAGGCAGTGTACGGGATTTTGAGTACACGGTAAAGCCGGGGTTTGTATTATATATATATACGGTGTCATGATAGTATATATATATACGTGTATTTATTGTGCGTGATACTAAATATCAGTGATTAGATATTTATTAAATTTATATACTCTAATGCTATCAAGGGAGGTTGCGCGATGTGGGTGAATCCCCTAGCTTGAGGAGTAGGGCGAGTATATCCCCAGGTCATAGCGTCCGGTATATATGGGTGAGGGATTTATCTCACTTTCAGGGAAGGAATATGACCGCCTCCACTACGTTTATATTTTTGGGCCGAGTTAGTGAGCGATTCCAACTCGGGGAAACTAGGTTTTGTGAGCACACCTAGTGAGATAGCATTTTAGAGGGAATCATCCGGTGAGGGTAAACTCGGAAGGATGGGTACATGTATGATATATGTGTGGATGTTAGTAAAGGTACGTATAATATGGTAGTAAATATTATATGTAGGTGATAATACAGTGTGTGATGTATTTACCTTATATAACTCGGGTTACAGTTATATGTTGTTAAGTAATGAGAAATTAATTAAGTTATTCATTTGTGGGAATAATACAGTGGGTGATGTATTTACTTTATATAACTTGTGATACGGTTATATGTTACTATTTAAGAGGAATTAATTAGGTTAATTGTGAAATAACTTATAATTCAAAGAATCATTATACTCGGGTTAGAGTAGTAGGGAAAGGGAAGGTTATACCAGAACTAGTTGGACGGGGTAGTACAACTAGGTGGGGTTAAAGTAATCGGTAGGTGTGCACAATAGTGGAGGGGTGAGAATGTCCACAAGGGAGTGCGACACTAACTTAAATATGAAGCGCATTCATGCATTTTATATTACTGCAGTTAATTCACTTGCTAAATATTTTCAAAATGTTTTGGGTTCTAACCCTTGCTATAAAAATATTTTCAAAACCTTTTAGGTGTCCAGCCACAGGGACGCCAGAATTGATATTCTATTCCAGGGACACGGAGCTGCGGCATATGTGGATGCTAGCAGGAGTTTGGGTTAGACGCATCATTCATTCATTCCTAGAGTAGGAATCTTGTATCAGTTTCAGTTTCATTTAGGGCTTGTCGCCCAGACTTCTCAGTAAAATTTTCAGGTGTTGAATATTTGTATATGGTTTAATTCTTTGGTGGCCGGTGATTTATTCGGCATGTTGTGTAATTACGATTCAGTTTCTTTTCATTCAGTTGTGTGAATGGTTTATATTTTAATTCCGCATGTACTGTTTTGGTTTTATTTAAAAAGTTAAAATTGGCACCAGCTTTTGGAATACTAGGTGGATAGTAAGTTTTAAAAAGTTTTCGACAGTGATGCTAAGGATGATCCAACTGGGATTCCTGTTTTAATTTGGTATAGGACTGATCACCCGGTATTTTATTAGGCGGGGTGTCACTGATGGTATCAGAGCATCAGGTTCTAGTGTCCTTAGGATCTGTGCGGCTTTTCACGTTTCAGCTTAGCAATCTTTGATATAGAGCCCTATCATAGGATTATTGTATTCTCATACGTATGCGCATATACGTTCTTCTGCGGAGTTTATATTTGAGAGTGAACTCATACAAATTCGATTCTCATTCCAATGACGCCCAAGAGAGTGAGAGCAGCTGGGGCAGCAGGGGGAGTTGAGACCAGGGAGGCTCATCAGGAACAAGAGTTACCGCAGCTACGGCCAGAGGTGATTTAGGCAGCGCAAATAATTGAATTGGTGGCGCATGAAATTTAAGCGATGGTGGTCGCAATGGGAAGGTACTTTCCACGGGATCAACCACAAGTGTTAGTGGCACCAGATGTTCAGGCCCACCCGGGGCCGTCGGGGTGGTAGCAAGTGTGTGAGGTTGTTCACCAGAGTCTCGAGGGGGTTCAGCTGTAGTGCTACCGTGTTAGTGGATGAGAGATATCCAGCATCACCTGTGAATGGTAGATTACAATAAGGTGCAGAAGCATAGGCAAGCCACTTTTAGTTTAGTGGGAGCAACGCTACTGTGGTGGGAGTCGATCACCACAGTTGAGGAAAGGGATACACTAACTATTGCAGAGTTTTGGGTGCGGTCTGACCGCAAGTAAATTTTCCTCCAGCGGGTGAGACCGAAATGAGGAGAAAATTTAATGAGGTGACTCAGGGAGACCGTTCAGTGGTCGATTACGAGGAAGAATTTACTCGGTTGGCAAATTTTATGCCGGATGAGGTAAGATATGCAGAAAGAAAGAAAGCAAGGGTTATGAATGGGTTAGTCTAGAGAATCAGACAACATTCAATTGGAAATTCCACATTAGTAGATCATACTGATGTCGCTAAAACAACACTTCTGCACTGTCAGGAATATTGCTTCCATGTGAGAGGAAGCAAGAGGGAAGTGAAAAACAGCCTGTCGGATGGAGCAGGAGGGAACAGTACCGTGGGGTATCCCAGCTTCAGACAGGGAGAGATCAGGAGCAGGGTTCCCGGCGGGGAAATCATGCCAAACGATTTAGAACTGGAGGCTATCGACAGGATGGCCAGCAAGGAAGGGATTAGTGGCAGGGTGAAAATTTTGAGGTGTTTCGTTTGTGGGGAAGCGGGACACCTGAAGAGGGAGTGCCCTCAGCGAGACAAGGGTCAACTACAGGATGAGGTCCTGGATGTACAGCCACTATAGCAAGTCATGGATGTGTTTGGGCAGGGGGAAGTTGCTCCGGAACCCGAGGATCGGCTGTTGTAGATAGAATATGGAGGTAATTATCTTTTATACTATGGGCATGGGGTATGTTTGGAGTGACAAGGAAGGTGTCACAAAATAAGACTTATTTTCATTAGAGTTCGCAGACGAGTCGAACTTAGTGGGTGCGTTGGCAGTAACAACCATCGTATGTGAATAAACTTTTCGTGGGGTAGCGGAGTTTTTGGTGTTCTTCACGGGAGAGTGAAGGTGTAAACTGAGTGAAGGTTTGAATTATGCGAGGGATTTATATTTTTGAGAAATATGGGAGTAGGGCTGATTACTATTCCCAAATATCGACTGGATAGCGATGGATTTGAACTATTGTGGATAGTGGGGTAAAGTTTTGGTGTTCGTAACACCAGGGTATAATTGGTACTAGGTATCAACTGAGAGGGCGTCTAGCCTATATATATGTGTGTATATATGTTGTATTGCGTGGTGCGATAGCACATAGTGAGGTTTTGTGTTCTCACATTTTTCCCGGTAAGTGGGGATGTTCACTGAAATGAATCAGGGTGGTTAAATTTATTTTCGAGCAAAGAGAGATAGTTCGGGGTTTATTTTGCGCAAGGACTAGTGGTAGTAAGGGCGCGGTATTTCATGTTGTCTTCGGTAGCATAAGGGTAAACGTATATACTTTTGCGTTGAGAGACAAGTATTTTGGGGAGAGGTTTGAACGTTAGCACATGGGCTGGGTACCCGGGCGGTATATATATATATATATATATATATATATATATATATATATATATATATATATATATATATATATATATATATATATATATATATATATGTATATGTGATATGACTACGGGTTCGAAGATTATATTGCGGGTTAAGACTAGCATAGTAGGGTAACTTTCGTGCGATAAGAGCGCGGGGATAGGGTGTATGGGCGCCCTGGTAAAGTTAAATGCATACTTGTGTAACGTATGGTTAGAATTGGATGGGATAGAAATAGCGGGCTTGGAGGCACTTGACTAGTGAGTAATATGTGAATACTGGAACACTAGGTTTATCTTAATTTCGAGGACGAAATTCCTTTGTAAGGGGGGAAGTATGTAACACCCCGTATTTTTGTGCATTTAATATTTAATTAATTCAGAATTTTAAATTACTGGTGTGTTGTAATTTTAATTGAATTAATTATGGCAATATATATATTTAAATATTAATCGGGGAATGAATGGTTAATGTTTAGGGAAATTTATTTACTAAGTGAATAGTAATAATTTGATTACGTCATTTCGAGTATTAATGACGAGGTATACACTTATCCCAGCCGGGAGTCGGTATAGACTAAATGGGGTGTGAGATGAGGATTTTTATAAATTAATTCGGATGCCAATTCTGAGTGCGCGATTGAGTCCGGATGGGTCGAGATAGTCAGAAAAGAGTACCCGGGGGTAACAATTGGGTCTCGGGGTATTTTTGGGCATAGCCGGGCCCACACGGGGTGAGTTGGGCCACTTTAATTAAGCCCATTAGGTGAAAAACGGGATTTAGAGTTTTAACCTAAGTGAGGGATTAGGGTATGGCAGCCAACACAACTTAAGAACCTAGGGTTGAGAGGGGATTTGGGGGAAAACAAATCAAGAGCAAATTTGGGGATTTTGGAGCAAAATTAAGGGACTACTACAACGGATCAGACCCTACGAATGATTTCAGGCAAGTGGTTAACTGTTTTGATTCTTAAAGTGTGATAATCAATTCATATCATAGTGATGTGTGTATGAAAATTCGTTTTGGGTGTGTCACCAAAATCTAAATTGGGTTTTTGTAAATTTATATACCTTAATGAGATTAAGGGGGAGATTGATCGTGTTTTTGATTCTAGAATGTAGAGGACTGAATTAGATGTTAAAACCAGTAAGAGTAGATGGTTAATTGCTGTTAAAAATAAATGAAATTCGGATTGGGGGTTTGAAACCCGGATAATACCCAAATCGGAAAACCTTGGAATTTATGGTTATTGATGATGAAATTAGGTCTGGGATATGTTTAGACCCTTTCCTTACATGGAGGATGTATTATTTTTATTTGGGTAAAAGCTTAAATGGAGAATCAAAGCTTAAATTCCCTTCCATGGCTGACAGCGGCGGAAGAAGACAAATACAGGAACGATCGATCGATCGACGGGGGGGTCGATCGATCGATGATGGCGAAATCTGGACAGTTCGCTCAGTTTATTATATAAAGGGAAAATTTATTAAAGGGGGAGGTTTCATATATTAATAAGTGATAAATAATTATGAAACAAATATTTCTAGAAATTATTGGAGATAATAATTGGAACTAGGATGAATTTATGTGGGGCATTTAACGGATGAATTTGAGAGATTTTATTCCAAAAATAGTGAGGTACGGATCAAGTGAGTGAATCCGGGTATATTGGTCATGCGACCCCAAGGTAGTAAATTAAGTTTAGAGATAAACTAAGTAATTTGGAGTCAGGATATAGACTCGGGGAATATTTAATTATGGACCAAGTGGGCGAGTCCGGGTATGTTAGTAATTATAGGTAAATATAATTGGGAAATTTTTGGAGATAAATGTGTGACACATTGTGGGCGAAAAATGTGGGAAAGAAATTATGAGATATAAAAATGGACCAAGTGAGTGAGTCCGGGTATGTTGGTTATGTGACACCAAAGTATTAAATTAATGATTGAGATAGAGTAATTAATTTGGAGTCGGAACATAGACTCGGGAAATATTAAGTCACGGTCCAAGTAAGTGAGTCTGGGGACAATGGTTGAGTGACACCAAGTTATTAAATTAATAAATGTGATAATTAATTTAATTAGAGTCGGATTGTGGACTCGGGTAGTATTAAATTAATAAGTGTATTAATTAATTTAATTAGAGTCGGGTGATAGACTCGGGAAGGTATTAAATTAATAAGGGTGTCAATTAATTTAATTGGAGTCGGACCATAGACTCGGGGAAAGTATTATATAAACTGAAGAGTGAGTTAAATATATTGGAGTCGGACCATAGACTCGGGAAGACAAAAAAATTATTAAGTGAGAAAATTAACTACATTGAGTCGGGCCACAGACTCAGGAAATTTCAGGCAGTGTACGGGACTTGAGTATACGGTAGAGCCGGGGTTTATATTATATATATACGGTGTAGTGATAGTATATATATATATATATATATACGTGTATATTGTGTGTGATATTAAATTACAGGCAGTGTACGGGATTTTGAGTACACGGTAAAGCCGGGGTTTGTATTATATATATATACGGTGTCATGATAGTATATATATATACGTGTATTTATTGTGCGTGATACTAAATATCAGTGATTAGATATTTATTAAATTTATATACTCTAATGCTATCAAGGGAGGTTGCGCGATGTGGGTGAATCCCCTAGCTTGAGGAGTAGGGCGAGTATATCCCCAGGTCATAGCGTCCGGTATATATGGGTGAGGGATTTATCTCACTTTCAGGGAAGGAATATGACCGCCTCCACTACGTTTATATTTTTGGGCCGAGTTAGTGAGCGATTCCAACTCGGGGAAACTAGGTTTTGTGAGCACACCTAGTGAGATAGCATTTTAGAGGGAATCATCCGGTGAGGGTAAACTCGGAAGGATGGGTACATGTATGATATATGTGTGGATGTTAGTAAAGGTACGTATAATATGGTAGTAAATATTATATGTAGGTGATAATACAGTGTGTGATGTATTTACCTTATATAACTCGGGTTACAGTTATATGTTGTTAAGTAATGAGAAATTAATTAAGTTATTCATTTGTGGGAATAATACAGTGGGTGATGTATTTACTTTATATAACTTGTGATACGGTTATATGTTACTATTTAAGAGGAATTAATTAGGTTAATTGTGAAATAACTTATAATTCAAAGAATCATTATACTCGGGTTAGAGTAGTAGGGAAAGGGAAGGTTATACCAGAACTAGTTGGACGGGGTAGTACAACTAGGTGGGGTTAAAGTAATCGGTAGGTGTGCACAATAGTGGAGGGGTGAGAATGTCCACAAGGGAGTGCGACACTAACTTAAATATGAAGCGCATTCATGCATTTTATATTACTGCAGTTAATTCACTTGCTAAATATTTTCAAAATGTTTTGGGTTCTAACCCTTGAAATAAAAATATTTTCAAAACCTTTTAGGTGTCCAGCCACAGGGACGCCAGAATTGATATTCTATTCCAGGGACACGAGCTGCGGCATATGTGGATGCTAGCAGGAGTTTGGGTTAGACGCATCATTCATTCATTCCTAGAGTAGGAATCTTGTATCAGTTTCAGTTTCATTTAGGGCTTGTCGCCCAGACTTCTCAGTAAAATTTTCAGGTGTTGAATATTTGTATATGGTTTAATTCTTTGGTGACCGGTGATTTATTCGGCATGTTGTGTAATTACGATTCAGTTTCTTTTCATTCAGTTGTGTGAATGGTTTATATTTTAATTCCGCATGTACTGTTTTGGTTTTATTTAAAAAGTTAAAATTGGCACCAGCTTTTGGAATACTAGGTGGATAGTAAGTTTTAAAAAGTTTTCGACAGTGATGCTAAGGATGATCCAACTGGGATTCCTGTTTTAATTTGGTATAGGACTGATCACCCGGTATTTTATTAGGCGGGGTGTCACAGTTCCGTTGAGCGAAAGGATGAAGAAGAGAAGGACTCCTGCTCTGTTTGAGAAAACTACCTCTGGCTCTGGGGAGGTAAAAAGGATTAAGATTGATGTCCCAAAGGAGGGGACAAAGAAGACTGGTGCAGATCCTCCAGCTGCTCCTGCTAAAGTCTCCGAGAAGGTTGCTGATAAGCCCGTAGTGGCTCCGAGTAGCTCTGTTGCTCCTGGAAAGGTGATTGTGATATCACTGACCAAGGATTCTTCCTTGGTTGTACCTGTTCCGCCGAGGAGGCTGAAGAAGAGCTCCTCGGTCAATTTGGCTGATACCAGCATTCAGCCCCCTGCTGTTGGGACTAAGGTTCCCACATCTTTTCCCCCGAGCTCTGACATGAGCTCGGTAAAGTCCTTGACCCTTCCCGAGGTGCAAGGTAATGAAGATAACCTTCTCGGGATATGGTTACTTCTTTGGCTGCTCGTCATCTTGCTTCAGTAAGTACCTTTACATTGAACTTTTCATATTTTCCTTTGTTATTTCTCATTTTTATTTCTGACCTTGCTTTCTCTTTCTGTTTACAGTTGACGAGCTGCCTCAACATAATCCTTAAGAAGGATGAAGCAATCAAAGCTTCTTGCTCCTCGTCCAGTGTGGAGGGAGCTCTAGAAGAAGCTACCAAGTCCTTGGAGGAATCTCGCCAGAGGTACGATACTGATAAAGCAGTCTGGGAGAAGAAACTTGCTTCCTTGAGCAGGAGAAAACTCGGGTTGCTGAGGCCTCCAGGGATTTGGATAGGAAAGTGAATGCCTTGGAGAAAGCTAATAAAGAGCTCGATGTGAAGCTCAAGACTGCTGAGGAATTTGAAAATAAACTCAAGGCTGCTGAGGAGAGGTTGGTCCAACTCCAGGAAATAACTCGGCAGAAGGAGGAAGCTGAACAAAAACTAAAGGTTGCTGATGTTTTACTGTCCGAGAAGCTTGCCTTGGAGAAGGCCAAAAGGAAAGTTGCCATGAAGAAGTCCTTCAGCTCTGGCTGGGACAAAGGTTGGGATAAGGGATGTGCGGCCATGGTTTCTCAAGTGGACTATGGCAGTGTAAAGTATTTCAGGGACGGATGGGTTGCTGCCCTTCAGGAATTGAAGGTCGACGAGTCATCCGAGCTCTTCCAGAGACACATCCCTGGTCCCCCTCCTACTCCAGAAGAATTAGAAGAGGACGAAGCTACCTCTGAGGAGTCTTCAATGGTAGTGGGAGAACATGCCCTAACCAGTCAGCATGTTACCGAGTAAGGAGTTTCTTTTTTCGAGCAGCAGCTGGTGCTCTCCGAACAAGTCACAGTTCCCTCCGAGCAACCTACCTCCTCTTCCCAACCTCCCAAGAAGGTTTTGGGAGATAAGGAAAAGGTGTAGTGTTGTTCGGTTTTCTCTTTCTATTTTTCTTTTTGCTTTTCAAATGTAACTCAAAACTTGTAACTTCAAATTTCTTGATCTAATAAAACTTGAGTTCTTTTCTTCCATACGATTGTCTCTTTTCTATTTGTACTGTGTCTTGATCTTCTTTTTTATGATTACTTTTTCTTTCTCTACTAGTTTCTGGCCAGGATGGATCTGCTATCTGCCAATGATACAAAGATGATGCAGCAATGTAATGAATATTATAAGGCTGGTCACACAGACCTGAGTGCATCAGAAGTTATCGACATCCTTGGTTATGATGCTTCACAGCAGGCAGTCGAAGCTTATTAGTACCTGAAGTGCTTACTTGACCGAGTTGTGGCCAATAATGTGGCTTACTACGAAATGATCGAGGATCTTCAATGTACCCTAGAAGACCTTCAGAATCAGTACAAGGAATCAACTGCCCTGTTGCATGAGGGGTATGAGAAGAGGTATCAGCATCTTTCTGCCGAGAAGGGCTACGAGAAGCTCTTTGTTGGGTACGATGTCAGGGAGAGAACTCTAAGGGGGGAAGTTGAAGCATGTAGACAGATTGTCGAGCTGTTGGAACAAGAGAATAACAATTTGCAGAAAGAGCTAGCACAGTTGAAGTCTGCAGCCTCTTCTTCAACAACTATAATCCCAGTGACTGATGAGGGATTTTCATTTTTAGAGGTTAAGAATGCCAAATTGATGCAAGAGTTGGACACCTTGAAAAGGTCGGGCCCTTCCACATCTCCTCGGGGATGAGCAAGAGCTCCTCGGGGATGAGGAAGAGCAGCTCGGGTGCTGGTCGAGGAACAGAGGACAGCATCTGCCTTAGAGAACCAAGCCTTCCAATTAATGGCTAAGAGACAATCTTTGTCTGACATGTCAAAGAAAATTAGAGACCTGGAAAAATAACTCTCTGCAAAGAAATCAGTGTTGGAGACTAATGAGCTTTTCATCAAGAGTCTTCACGAGAAGCTAGATAGGCTAACATATCAATTCCGCAAATAGCCCAGGGAGTTTTGGATGGCTGGATACAACGAAGCATTATTCCACTTGGACGACCGTATCCAGAATGCCAACAATGAGGGCTACAAGAAAGGTTGGCTGAATGCCCTAGGTGTGCTGAAGCTCGAACAAGGACACTATCTATGGGACTACCATGATCCCGAGTTGCTTGACCTGCCTGTGCCACCATACAACCTGGAGATGGAGTGGATCCCTGCTCGGGCCATTCCACGAAGCTTAATTTCAAAATACCTCGGTGACTATAATTTACATTCTCAAATTGAGGTATCTCATCCGGAGCATCTTCTAGATCGACCTTCTGTGATGAACGTCAGAATGCTGAAGGATTTGAACTTCATCAATTCTCCTCAGTCTTTCAATGATCCGCCTGCTGGCGAGGAACCTGTATCGAAAGCTGAGGGGAAAAGACCAATAGAATAGGAATTTTTAATGTAACAGTTAGTATACATATTAATGTAACTTTCATTTTATCATCAATGTAACTTGTAATTTATTTTGAATATAATGAAAAACTTTCATTCTTGCTTGCAAATCTCAATTGCTATTATCTTGTAGTTATCAAATACTTTACATTTGTGCATATGTATAAGTTAAAACGATAACAATATTGTGTTGTTTGTCGACCAACTTAGTAATAAAAAAGTTACAAGTATCAGTAATGTTGCTCGATCACTTAATAATAAAGTAATGAGTATAAAAATGTTTAATATTTTTTCTAACCAACTAAGGTTGTTAAATTGTGCTCGTCGACCAATTATAGTTAGTGAGAGTTGATCCCCGACTAACCATACTTGGTAAATCTTGGAATATTTTCTCCTCGTCGACCAACTATGTTGGTACAGTTTGGAATATTTTCTCCTCGTCGACCAACTAAGTTGGTACAGTTTGGAATATTTTCTCCTCGTCGACCAACTAAGTTGGTACAGTTTGGAATATTTTCTCCTCGTCGACCAACTAAGTTGGTACAGTTTGGAATATTTTCTCCTCGTCGACCAACTAAGTTGGTACAGTTTGGAATATTTTCTCCTCGTCGACCAACTAAGTTGGTATAGTTTGGAATATTTTCTCCTCGTCGACCAACTATGTTGGTACAGTTTGGAATATTTTGTTTCCTAGCCAAACAGGTTGGCATTTTTAGGAATATTTCTCCTCGTCGACAAACTAAGTTGGTACAGTTTGGAATATTTTCTCCTCGTCGACCAACTAAGTTGGTACCGTTTGGAATATTTTCTTTGAGTAGTCTGCCGAGCTTTGCCTAGTAATGCATGTTGGTACAGTTTGGAATATTTTCTCCTCGTCGACCAACTAAGTTGGTACAGTTTGGAATATTTTCTCCTCGTCGACCAACTAAGTTGGTACAGTTTGGAATATTTTCTCCTCGTCGACCAACTAAGTTAGTACAGTTTGGAATATTTTCTCCTCGTCGACCAACTATGTTGGTACAGTTTGGAATATTTTGTTTCCTAGCCAAACAGGTTGGCATTTTTAGGAATATTTCTCCTCGTCGACCAACTATGTTGGTACAGTTTGGAATATTTTCTCCTCGTCGACCAACTAAGTTGGTACAGTTTGGAATATTTTCTCCTCGTCGACCAACTAAGTTGGTACAGTTTGGAATATTTTCTTTGAGTAGTCTGCCGAGCTTTGCCGAGTAGTGCATGTTGGTACAGTTTGGAATATTTTCTCCTCGTCGACCAACTAAGTTGGTACAGTTTGAAATATTTTCTCCTCGTCGACCAACTAAGTTGGTACAGTTTGGAATATTTTCTTTAAGTAGTCTGCCGAGCTTTGCCGAGTAGTGCATAGCACTAGTATTCCCCGAAAATTTTTCAATAAACAGAGAGACTTGCAGAATATTTTCATTTTATTCATACTGATGGAAACTGTGTTACATATACATCACTGATAATACTTGCGCAGGTGCTCTGCATTCCAGGCATTTCTAAACTCCTCGCCTTCTAAAGTTGTTATTCGATAAGTTCCTGGTCGAACAACTTCTGTAACTCGGTATGGTCCATGCGAGTTTGCTTCCAGTTTGTTATGCTTTTAAACTACTTTCTTCAGCACATAGTCTCCTTCTTTCAGGTCGCACTTCTTCACCCTCTTGTTGTAGAACAAAGATGTTCGCTGCTGGTAAGCAGCATTTCTAATGGCTGCTTCTTCTCTAACTTCCTCGAGCATGTTTAAATCAAGTCTTCTCATTAAGTCGCTGACATGGGAATTGAAATTTAGTACCCTGTGTGTTGGGAGGACCAACTCGACAGGTATGATAGCTTCACTTTCGAACGCCAGCATGCATGGTGATTCTCCAGTTGCTACTTGGGGAGTAGTTCGGTAAGCCCAAAGTACTGATTGTAGCTCGTTGATCCAATTTGCTTTCGCATCATCCAATCTTTTCTTCAAATCGTTCAGCAGCGTTCTGTTTATCACTTCAGTTTGTCCATTGCTTTGAGGATGGCCTGGTGATGAATGAACCTTCAAAATGTTTGATTGATGACAATAGGCAGCGAATTCCTCGTTATCAAATTGTGTTCCATGGTTTGTGATGAAAGCATGAGGAAGACCATATAGGCAAATGATGTTCTTCCAAACAAATTGGTACACATTCTCGTAGGTCATATCAAAGAGTGGCTCAGCTTCTACCCACTTAGTAAAATAATCCACTGCGACGACGAGATACTTGAACCTTCCTCGGGTCGTTGGCAGTGGTCCAACCAAATCAATTCCTCACATGGCAAATGACCAAGGGGAAGTTATGGGTGTTAATAATGCTTGTGGAGTTCTTCGGATGGAGGAAAAGCGCTGGCACTTATCACATTTCTTGGCATAGGCTATACAATCTGCCCTCATCGTCGGCTAGTAGTATCCATGCGTCATCACCCTTTGTAAAAGTGTCTGACCTGCTACATGTGCTCCACAAGACCCTTCATGGATCTCTTAAATCAAATCTTTCACCTCGGTGGGATGTACACGTCTTTTCAAACCTGCCATAATTCCTCGTCTATATAAAACACCATTAGTTAGTACATACCGAGCAACTTTAAACTTCAATTTCTTGGCTGCAGACTTGTCAGTTGGCAACTCTCCTTCCTCGATATATACCCTGATGGGATCCATCCAAGATGGTCCTAAATCAAGGGTGATAAAATTCATCCTCAGATCTTCATCTATACTCCGACCAGCTAACACTTCAATTGGGATTGTTCGTCGTAGCTCGGTGTGAGTAGCTGATGCTAGTCGAGCTAGGGCGTCTGCTCTCGCATTCTCCATTCTTGGTATTCTAACCAGCTGAATAGCAGCAAATTTTGATAACAGTTCCTTTGCCTTTGCATGATATCTAATCATTAATTCTCCTTTAACTGCATATACTCCCATTATTTGGTTTACAATCAATTGAGAGTCACTGAAAATCACAACCTGCTGTGCCTCCATAATTTTTGCCAAATTAAGCCCTACAATCATAGCCTCATATTCAGCCTCATTGTTGGAAGCTTTGAATTGGAAACTCAAAGCATATTCCATGTCGACCTCGTCTGGAGTGCCTAGAACTATCCCCGCGCCACATCCTGCAGTGCAAGATGAGCCATCTACATATAGCCTCCATATAGGTAACTCGTCTTCAAATTTTTGATCAATCAGAGCTCCTCTGTGAAATATTTTCTACTTCCTTTCATCCTCCCCGAATTTTCCTCGCTCCTCATCGATCACCTTTTCTTGCCCTTTTACCAACCGAGGTTGGTCTGAGCTCGAATTCAGTGATCCTGTAACATCCACTTGCCCTCTTACCAACCGGAGTTGGTCTGAGCTAGTGTCTGTCGATCCTGTAACATCCACAGGTTGATCAACGAGCAACTCTTATTCCTCGTCTGGAGTCCTTCCAACTGTCTCTGCATCACATCCTGTAACATCCACACGTCCTTTTACCAATTGGAATTGGTCTGGGCTTGTGTTTGTTGATCCTGTAACATCCACAGGTTGATCAGCGAGCAACTTTTGCTCATCGGGGGTTTCATGATAGGTGAACTCCGCTATGAAATCTGCTACAGCCTTCCCTGAGGAGGGTGTAGAGTGAGGACTGTGCGAGTGCTGGAGCATTTTTTTATCCCGTTCAAGAGCGTGCTGGTAATGTGAGTGCGGGTGCACTTTGATTTTGCTCTCATTGGGGAATGTGCAAGTGATATGAGTGCTAGCATATTTTGTTATTGGCGCACTTTGATTTTGATCCCATTAGGGAGTACGTTGATGAGGGATCTATGAGTTTTTTTGTAATTTACTTAATGAATTTTCTTCGGTCTATCATGTATTCGATCATATGAGGATTTTTTGGGAATTTTTTTGAATGTTATGAGCAATTGTTTTTATTTTTAGAATTTTTACGACGAAGTTTGAAGGATATACCAATAGGTATAGTCAAAGGGATTCTTATCGTCATACGGGTTTCTCAGCGGAAGTGAAAGGTTACTACCGACATGTATACCTAGAGGATTGTTGATCGGCATACCCCCAGTTCCTTATAGGAAGGGGAAGCCCTCTTTATTTTTTTCACACCTTCATTCATCTGAATTTCTTCCTTTATCTCTCTAGTAATCAGTTTTTGAGCGTATCTCTTCGAAAGAATTTATGAAGGGTTCGACCGACAATGCCTTAATGGCTAGGACAACTAAGTAGACTTGGGGTATCACGATTCTGAGGTGTCAATATTGGGGAATGAGAATACCTATGATAGTTTTGAGTTTGTCCTTGATGGTAGAGTTCTATTGAAGGATTCGATAAATCTTCGTTCTGTGAGGATGAAGAACGCAAATGGTTATATAAGTGATTGTTCCCTCTTCTAATTTTTCTAGTTTTACATTTTTTTCTATCCATGGGCCTCTGAAGGGTTTTTCATTATCTGCAGGCGGATATCACATCATCGATTATTCATTCCCATGGCTAGACACGGATGAATAAGGTTTAGGAAAAACTCTCTGAGGTAGTGCGGTTGATGGTAGAGGTTGTTGGATTTGGCCCTCTAGTTGGGGCTTTGGATGAGATGTTGCATTCTTCTACGATGCTTTGTGCTCTGGGTGAGAGATGGTGGGACACAAACCATACTTTCAACTTGGGTTTTGGGGATATAAAAGTTACTCCCCTAGATGTTTATTAATTGACCAGGCTGGACTGCGAGGGTCACCAGATTGTGGTAGAATGTACTTTGTATGTATTTGAGGTCGCAGTTCGGGTTGCCCTAGGAGATATTGGGTAAATTATTTATGGGGAGTCTATTCGGATATCAATGTTGAAGTGCACCTTATTTCCTAGGTAGATCGATGACGCCAATGGGCAAGAGGTAAGGTAGGTAGACTGTCTATTTATTTTTTCTTTTACTGGGAGGGTGTTATGGGGACGAGTGGTAATGTCGTCCATTTATTATTTCTTCCTTACTTGAGGATCATCTTGGCGATTCATCTATATGAATGGGGAAGATTTACGATGGCGTCCCTTTATGCTTATATAGATTATTTCACTCGTCATTGTCGACAAACCATCATGATGCCCACTTACCTTTAGATATAGTTTTCTCTTATTTTCTTATTTTCCTACCCATTTTTTTCCTTTTTTAGATTATGTATCTCTTTCTATAGACGTGGTTCTATTAGCTGATTAGGAACAACCTAAGATTGGTGTCCTTGAAGGTGAGTGAGATGGGAAACTTCTCAAGGATGTAAGGGTGGGGGAAGTCAACCCAGTCCTTGGTATTAAAGGATGTGCGGGAGGCGTTGAACACCTTGCGAGAAACTAGGTTGGGCTTTGGTTTATGTCCTCTATGTGTATTTCACATTTTCTTTTCAGTTGGTACATGATTGGCCTTTATTTGGGAAACACGTGACATTCTACCCGTGGCATTTTTCTTCGGAGGTTGCAGGGGTTATGGGTATGTATTCCCAAATATGGAGGTTGCTAAAGCATAAGTTTAGGCACATTGGTACCTGGGGGAGAGGTTGCCAAGGCAGGTGGTGGAGGGCGAGGTATAGGTCCCACCGTTAGTGCCCCTAAGTTCATTAAGCAGGTAAATGAGATATTGGATGAGGAGAGGGTGATGGAGATGGGGAGCAAACCCTATTCTCTATAAAGACATGACGATGGGATACAATTACTAGACTTTGCAACCAGTTACTAATTTTGTCATCTATTTTTTATGTGGAGGGTATGCCTCCACTAGCAGAAGGATCACATAGAGGTACTAGTGTGCCGATGGCTTCAGCTCATAGCTCGAGGGTGGTAGAGCAGTGGCAGAGGAGGATGTTCTTCTTCAGTATATTACTATATTCGACTGGGTGGTGGGGATTTTGTCTCGGTGCCTCATCATCCTCATGCGAAGATGGATGGTTTTACAGGTCTTGCAGAGGAGGTTCTCCGGAGAGAGGTATGATTTCATTTTCTGTTTCACACTTCTGCTTCTGATTTTCCTCCTTTTATTACTGAATTTCTTTCTTTTGGTAGACTAGTTCTTTTGCAAATTGTTCGTGCTTTGACATCCTGGCTATAAGACATTCGAGACTGGATGACTTCAGTGTCTGACCATGTGAGAAAAATGGCCAAGTCTTGAATACTGCCTTCGAACACTTTTGAGTAGAGATTCGATTCTTGGAGCGGGGGATCTACCCTCATTGTCGAGGAAAGCACGTTCATCGAGGTGCATGGGCCGACAGTTTTTAGTTAATAAGGTTTCTATAAAGTCTGGGTTGCGCCCCGATTTATTATGATTTTTCTTCTACTTTTTTTCCTTTGTTGTTCCTTCTATACCTAAAAAATATAAGCATACGGACAAATGCATTTGTCATCATTTTTTATTAAATGACTTAGTCTACATGCACTTTAATTTTTCGTTGAGGTTTTATTTGTTGCAAAGGTAAGTAGAAAAACAAAAGAAATATTATAAACTTTTTGCAAACGAGTTATTTTTGACAAAAAAAAGGTCTTTATTGGATATTCACATAAAAAGGTGGAAAATTTGCAAAAATGGGGTATGCCAATCGGCATACCCTTTGGCCTACCTATCGGCATGTTGATCAAGTCCAAATAACATTTCTAGCTTTTATTTCACTTTTTATATACTTAGTAGTACTTAGGAACAGTAGTCGTGACAAAAGATTGAGCCTTCGGTATTTTTATGGGTGTTCATAGGTATAAAAATGGGCTTGAAGGGGGGCTCCATCACCACACTTCAATCTTTTCTCTTTTCAAGTCTTCTTTTTTTCTTGAAATGCTGCTTTTCATGACTGAAACATTCATGGATTATCTCACGGGTTTAGAGGCCCTATGACTCTACAATGTTAACTATAAAGCTTTTAACTTGTGTCATGCTTCCTTGTGCCGCAATCGTTCTTTGGATTGGAATCACCTAGAAATGGTATTGCGTTTTTGGTATCCTGAAGAACATTAATTTTTCTTTGGCCTGGATGAAGTATACCCTACTAATGAGGAGTTTCTTGTGATGTTAGGCATTAACTAAGGTGTTTCGGCATCTATGTCGGACCTGTCTTGTTCCCCTCGAGTGTTTTTAGCCAAGTTAGTTCACATTTTTCCAACGACTTCCTCACCATTGGTGCACAGAGGAAGTATTGTTCTCCCATTGGTATTAAATTAGGTGTGTCGAAGAGACTATATTGATAACGAATACTCTAGTGTTGTGGCCTGAGGGTTGATAGCCATGATGCTTTTATTGATAAATGACATGATGGTGGACCCCTAAATGGCTATAATAGTGTTGTGGATGTCCCATAATTGTAATCCTGCTGGTGTTATACCGGCGAAGACTCTGAATGGACTGGATGCCTAGAAAGAAGTTCGGGCTAATTTTCTTTTGAGGAGCCCTATGATGTTGTTCATGTGGCTGTCGGATAGACTTATCTTGGAAAATCCTCTTGAGTAAACTATGGAGGGTGTTCCTAATTTCTTTGCATGGTCTTTTTCATCTTTCTTCCATTTATGGAGAATTAGGTGGATTATCTTGTGGAGCATGGGTCCATGAATCTTCGTTGGTCTGCGCCATGGTGGGGCAACTTGTAGCCTATTTTATAATTGGGTGAATATCAATATGTGTAGTTGGTGGGCCTTTGCCAGAATTCTTTCTATATTCCATGGAATCTTCGACATCAAATAGGCTGAGATCAGATTGTTCCTTCTCACAAAACTAACTTCTTTACCATGCAGGATCTGACTGAATTGCTGAGAATATTTTGGGACCTTTGTGGCAATGCCATCAACTGTTTACAATTCTATCTCAATCTGTTTGGGAGGTTGATCCGTATTCGGGGACTACATAAAGTGATTGTAGAAGTATGTGGTTATGTTCTAAGGAGATTGGATGAAAGTGTCTTATGATGTTTGACACTTTAGAGGAGGGTGTCATGGTTTCATCCAACCTGGTCAAGGTATACTATCACATGGAGCGAATATAGAATCATAACCAGTATGGGGATTCTTAGGGTCCTTCGGGGATTAAAAATGATAATGAGGTTGGTCCATCTAGCTGTTGAACTAGATCTTGAATATGGGGAAAATGTTGGTAACATATAGGTTTGTTGTTTATATTAATTTTGAGGTATTTGGTTTGTGAAGTTTGTAAGTGTGGTGGTTTTTTTACATTCTTATTACCGATTTATTTTGTCTTTTTAATAAAAGATGGTGATTTTGATGTATTTTTTCATGCCTTTGATAAATTATTTTGTTAAAACTATCTATACTAATGCTAAGACTTACATATCTTTTTTTTTTCAATTTAAAGGATGAGAAAGACATTTATTCTCGGAGGGAGAAAATAATAGCATTTTGTGATTGATAAAGGATCATGCCCAAAGTGTCGTATGGACTTCCTACGTACCTTTGTGAATGGAAATTATGAGTTACTCTTTTGAAAAGGTAATTTTTGAGAGGATGGGGTCCTACATAGTTCTGAGTAAAAAGGGAGGAAGAGATTTTTTTAGAATGGAAGGGAGGTGAGAAGATTTGTAGCATGACAAGAGTTCGGACTAGGGGTAATATTCCTTAAGATGGTCCAAATTTACTAGAAGTTCTATTTCCTCTCCATCGAGGATCTTGAGCATAACGCCGCCGCCTCATAGGATCTTATTTACGATGTAGGGGACGCTCTAGTTGGACTTAAACTTTCCTCTCAGATCCCAAATGGGTTCTATGATTTCCTTGAGGTCAAGATGTCCTTCTTAGACAACGTGGTCCTGGGCTTTTTATTGGAGGATCTTGCAATACGGTGATGGTATCCTTATATATGATATTGTTGGAGCAAATGCCCCCAAATTTTAAACTCAAATTATGAGATGGTTCAACGATGTACCAAATTTTAATTTTTCAAAAATTATTTAATTTTCTTTACTTTGAAATCACAATAAAACACACGAAAAATTAAATTAAACTTAAAGTGAAATTAAACTACACAAACATTTTAATTTTCACTTTAAAAAAATTCAATCCAATTCAAGTTGAACAAACTAAGCATGAATATTATCAAATTAAATTAATGCCGAATTGAATTAAATCTACTTTAAACTTAACCCACTCTAAATTAGCACCAAATTAAATTAAGATTGTTTAAACCAAATTTTATCTTGATTAGACCTAAGCATGCATCTATGTGAGTTTGCAAGATAAAATAAACACAATCACATTACGCCGCGATGCACGTGGAAAACCCATAACGGGAAAAGCCTTGGACGAAGTCCACTAATATGGTATTTTTATAAAAGACACGATAAGAGATTTTCTTCTTCAACTCGGCTCCCTTAAATCCTTGACTCTCCTTCGTTCTTCAAACTCCGCCTAGTCGACAACTCCGGAGTCCATCGAAATCTTGGAATCCACCAATGGGACCTCGTTACCGTCAATCCACACACAATTCCTTTCACCGTATGAGCATGCCGAAGCACACACAATCTCCTTTTGGGGGTAGAGAATGAACTCAAACAATCTCCTTAATGGGTAGAGAAGAAACCCGGTGCCAAACAATCTCCAAGCAAAGATATATATATATATATATATATATATATATATATATATATATATATATATGTGTGTGTGTGTGTGTGTGTGTGTGTGTGTGTGTGTGTGTGTGTGTGTGTGTGTGTGTGTGTGTGTGAAACTTGGATTTAAACAAACATGGGTGTAAACATGTGTCTTGGTTGAAATTAATCCATAAAAAATTAACACATGAAAATGGGACTTTTTGTTGGAAGTGTTTTGCCCTCTTAAAAATTCTCAAAGGATGCCAAAAGTCTCTACTCAAAAGTTGTTCCCGCACTTATTTTATCAGGTAAAAAGTTAGTGGAGAAGTGGGAAAGTGGGAAGTTTTTAAACAAAAAATTGTCAAAATGACGAAGGGTTGTTCGAATGACTTTTCAATGTTGTTCGAATGACACTGTTAGAACGAGATAATGAACGAAACATCGAACAAGAAATGAGACCTTAAAACGCCCAAACTCGTTCGAAGTTCATTTGAACCTCATTTGAACGACTTCATTCGAACAACTTTCCAGCGAGAAACAGATAAAAAAATACACATTTTCGTTAGAAGTCATTCGAAGGGCCTGGAAAACTCGTTCGAACGAGATGTCCAGTTCGTTTGAACGACTTTACATAAAATCCCAATTTTTATATTTAAGTCCAATACTTTTCTAAAAAGTTCTAAAAGGATTTTCAGAGAAAAATAAAGTCTTTAAAAATATTTTATAAAATACACCCAAAATAAATTATCCAAGTCTCTACATATATATTAAATGCATTCATACCTTTTAGATCCCTCGAAATCCAAATGTTGATGACATATACACTGAGAACACACTATATAGTTGACTTACTTGAGTCTGTGTTATATAGGATTTCTAACTAGTTTGGATATTGAGACAAAATATGGTTAGACTTTTAAGGCTTACCCTCTCTCAAAGATTCTAAGCTTCAAGAAGAAAATGTTGTCCAAGAATATCACTCATCTACCAAAAAGGGAAGTATTATTCTCATGAACCCACAAATATGACACATTCACTTCATATATGTGTTATTATGTGTGCACAAGGGTCATATGATTTATAGGAATTTTTCTTAATTTTTAAATCACTCAAGACATTTTTAAATCATTTAATATGATTTTTGAAATTAATTAAAATATGATTTTTAAATGTTTGGGGTTAAAACAGAAATATTATTTTCCCTAAAAATTTGTTCAGGGTAGAAAATAAAAGAGCTAAAGAATATTGGGGTTACAATTTGGATTATATAAAATCTTAAAACACGTATTTTTTGTTCCATCTAGACCATACACGTGTAGCTTTTATACCGGTGCGATTTATGTTTTCTTTGAGTCTTAGATTTAAGATTAGATTGTAGTCTTTAATTGGAAACTATCAACAGTCTGCATGTGTTAGTCCTTAATTTGTGTGACTCCAAAAACAACCAATAAGCGTTTGAATAACTGCCCCTTTGTATCAACCTTTGGATGAGAAGTTAAATCGTCAAAAGAGATCTAAACCCTTGATTTGAATTAGCCTTCTCGATCCTTCATTTCCTAGTATAAAATGAGCTCTGGGGTTTACATTTGAGAATCTATTTCAATCGTTCCATTATTTAGAGAAAAACCAGAGGGAGAGAGAAGAGAGAGGGGAGAGGAAAACCTAAATTGTTTGAAGTTTAAAACCCTCAAATGTTTTTCTCCAAAAACGAAACCCAAAATCCAAGATTCTTTCCAAAGCAAAAAACCCAAAACTGAGAAATATAGGGTTTCTGAGAAGTTGAGTTTGTGTGTTTCTCTCTAGGAACCTTACTCTGAGGAAATTGCAAATTTCTTTATAGAAATTTTGTGGTTTTCTTAAGAGAGCATTACACGTAGTATATTAAGGTTCTTACTTCAGTTTCTCTTGGATCTTATTGTTATTGTTATATTCTTTAGAGACACTCTCTTGATTTCAAATAAATTTTGAAAAATAAGACTTTTGATTTTGTATAGTTTTAGATCTGAAAACGTTTTTGTTTCAAAATACGATTTCAATGTTTGTGAAATTAGTTTGAACATAAAAAAGTTTTTGAAACAAACTTGATATAGTTTTTAAAAATTCTACGTCAGATCTGAAAGTTTGTTGAAGTCTTATATTCAAAACATATTTGAGATTTCTTGCATGTCATTTAGAATCTTTATGATTCATAGGTATTGGTTGTATAACTATTGAGGATGTGAGTTGAATTTTTTGCATGTATTATAATCATATCACATCGTTGTCTTTCTCACACATACACTTAGATACTTGTGGTTATTTGAGAGATATATTGTTGATAGAGCTGCTATAGACAGTGAACAAGGAAAAGGTAAGGAAGCTGCTGAGGGAGATCAAAGCAAGTTAGAATCAACCTTTGAGAGTGGAGTAACTCGTGTAGGTATAATTCATAACTTAAACTTAGGATCTTCATTTGCATGCTTAATGCTGTAACTTGTAAATTTTGATTGTTTAGTGGATTTTTTGTTTTACTTCATTCACGGAGTCGTGGATGTCTCCCCTAATTTGGTCTTTTACCATGTCAAAAATCGTGTGTCAATTTTCTTGGATTGTTCTTAACTGTTTATGTGATTGGTTTCTCACTTAAGACTTAGAAGTAGGTTTTAATTTTAAAAACCTAAGGAAACCAAATTAATAAATTTCTCATTCGTATTCAAAATATTTTTTACACATCTTATGTTATATTTTGAAAAGAGTTTCGCTCAAGGAGTCTATATTCGGAGTTTACTTAAAATTAACTTTCAGTTAAACTCTAGTAAGCATTATTTTTTAAGTGGTATCAGAGCGGGTTTATCAAAAAAAAATTATCCTGAGACTCTAGAAACTATTTTTGAAATCATAGTTCTGAAAATGGATGAAAGATTTGAGAAGTTAGGTAATATCTCACGTCCACCTCTCTTTGATGGAAACAACTTCCCCTACTGGAAAATACGGATGGTTGCTTTCATTCAAGGAACTCTTGGTGATGATGTTTGGGATATGATTGAAAATTGTTACACACATCCTACTAAGACTTTGTATGAAAACAATCCTACGAGAGTTAAGAAAAGTCTTAGCGAATTCACTAAGGAAGAGAAGAAAATGTCTCTAGATGATAATAATAATAATAATAATAATAATAATAATAATAATAATAATAATAATAATAATAATAATAATAATAATAATAATAATAATAATAATAATAATAATAATAATAATAATAATAATAAGTGCAAGAGTGCTATTTTTATGTCCATCATCAAGCTTGAATTTAAAAGAATATCTATTGGCTCTACTTCTAAGGATCCCTGGGACACTCTAATCACCGCCCATGAGGATGATGAAAGTGTGACGGTTGGAAAAACCCAAATGCTAATCCAGTAGTACAACACACTGATTATGAATGATAATAAATCTTTTGATAACATTTATATAAAGTTAACTGATATTTTCATAAAATTACATGCTAATATAGTATAACCTACAATAGAAAAGAAATTGTCCAAAATATCCTTAGGTCGTTACCTGCCAAATTTGACAATAAGAGATATGCCATAAAAGAAATGGATGACCCAAATTTGACTAGTGAACTACTTAGCAGTAAATTACGAACTTTTGAAATGGAATTGGACTATAAGAAGAAACTGACTGCCTAATGTCATATTTTCATCTAAAATGTATGTTCCTAAAATAAGTCCATTAGACTTTGACCTTTACCTAAATGATGATTGTTATTTGGATCACCTTGACAATCAAATAGCTCTTTTAAGCCAGGATTTCAAAAGGATAATCAAATTTAGCAGTGCAGTTGCCTATAAACAAGGTAGACAAAGTTATCAAGGTCATCAAAATCACAGACCTCATGAAAGACACTATGACAAATAGTCCAATGACAACAATAGACCCATGACTGACATAAAAGATGTGAAGTGTCATAGATGTGGAAAAATGGTACATTATGCTAATAGATGCAAAACCAAACTGAACAACAATAATAGATCTAACATCTACAAGACATGGGACGACTCTACTAATTCTGATGAAGATGAAATTGAGTCAACACAAAATAATGAGTCATGCATGGAATTTATTGCTAAAATTATGTACAATGATGATTCTGTATGTTTTCCTACTCATGATTATGTTATGCCTCTTAATATTGTTGTTAGTGTAAGGACACAAATTTCCAATTGAGTCCATATATAGTTTTGGCTCAATTCCGGACAAAAACATGTATTCATAGGATAGTATGTAAATGTAATATTCTCAAGCCTATGAAGTGTTTGTTGAAGACGTAGTGGCAAAGAGTATAAAGCTTCATCAAATATGCCGATTTGCGTTCCTCGTTTCTACGTCATCAATCATAGTTCCATGCTCCCAAGGTATGAATGCAATTATATATATATAGGAGCTTGGAACAAGTTTATTGGGTGTTAGGCTTATAAAAACTGCGTTTGGTTTTAAGAAAGGATTTATTAAAACTTTAAATAAATGTTTATAAAGTTTTCTGGGCTAAAAATGAATTTTTCAAACTTTCTGGTCGTTCGTTAGATATGTCGTTCAAACGAGTTTTTTCGTTTCGAACCAGATGTCGTTCAAATGAGTTTTGCCAATGAGTTCCCACTAAGGCATACTGGTCCGTCGTTAGAAATGTCGTTCGAACAAGATTGTCGTTCTAACGAGATTCCCAACGAGCTTCTAAAGAGTCCATAGTGGAGCATCGTTAGAAGACTCGTTCGAACGAGATTTCGTTCGAACGAAATGTCATTCGAACGAGCTGTCAGGCGGGAACAGTTATTGGCAGTTTTTTGGCAGTTTTGCACCCACTTCCCCACTTGGTTTTTAACCAACTTTCACAGACTTTAATAGGTGCGGGAATGAAATTTTCCAACTTAACATTTCCATAACTTTTCCATCCTAGTTTATCTCTTAGAGAGAGTTTGAGAACAAAAATGGTTTTAGGAAAATGTTCATGTTTTGAGTGAAAATTTTAGAGAAAATATTTGATCACTCTAGTGTTGTACACCCATATTGTTTATCCAAGTTCTTATATACATATCAAATTGCTTGGAGTTTTGGCACCGGTTTATCTCTATCGAGTTGAAGAAGAGAAGTTTTGGTTTGCTTCTACATCCATTAAAGAAGAAGACTCTTTGTTGTGATTCTACCCACATGGAGAAAGGCTCCTTGCAAGGGTGACGGTGACCATAGAAAGTCCCATCGGTGGATTCCGAGATCGCAGTGGAGTTCCATGGTTGTCCGCTAGGAAGAGGTGTCTACAAGAAGAAGCATCAAGGCTTGAGAGGGTTCGAGTTGAGGAAGTAAGTCTTTTGTCTTGTATTTGTAAAATCCATATCTAGTGGACTTGTGGCTAGGGCCGTCCGAGGTTGTTTCCCGTCTTGGGTTTTTCCTCGTACATCGCGGCGTAGTGTGATATTGTTTATTTTATCTTGCATCATAATTTAGAACGCATGTTTAGAATGATTCAAGATAAAATTTTGTTTAAATCGTCACACTCAATTTAATTGGGACTTATATTAAATATTGGGTAAAGTTTATTCAATTCAAGTCATTTGCTAAAAATTGGTTTCTCCTAATTTGCTACTATTGATGAATATGACTTAGGCAAATTCTAGGACTTGGATTGAATTCATTGGTTTAAGTGAATATTTTAATTGATTAATCTTACTTCACTTGGTTGTTATTTTAATTTGTTTTGAAGAAATTAAAATTTCGCTTTGTTTTAGTTGAACCATCACCTTTACGCTTTCGCATTTATTTAAGAAGGAAATTATATTTTAATTGAGATAATTATCAAATTTCGGGGTTCCAGCTTCTTTCAAATTGGTATCAGAGCCAAAAACGATAAATTATTTCGTTAACGATCCTTAAATATTTTTGGCTAAAATGGATTTTTCCCCATTTTCAAAATTTCCTGTTTTTGATGGTTCCAACTACGCGTATTGGAAAGCGCGTATGAGATCGGCACTAAAGTCTATCGACAAGAGAGTTTGGATGCCTATTGTTAACGGGTGGTCCCCACCAACTTATTTAGTTGAAAATGAACGTGTCATCAAACCCGCCGATAGATGGACTGAAAATGAGTTTAAACTTGCTAATTTCAATTCTCGTGGTTTAAATGCCTTGTTTAGCGCTATCACACCGGATGAATTCTGACGTATTATGACGTGTGAAACTGCTAAAGAAGCTTGGGATATTTTACAATTAACTCATGAAGGAACTAGTGTCGTTAAAGCTTCAAAACTCCAAAACCTCACCACTCAATTTGAAACTATCAAAATGAATGAAAAAGAAACGTTTGATGAATTTTATGCTAGACTTTCAGATATTGTTAATTCATCGTTTAACTTGGGAGAGAAAATACCTGACGACCGTGTTGTAAAGAAAATTTTAAGGTCTCTACCCGATAGATTTATTCCAAAAGTGATCGTTTTAAATTCTTTACCCACTTTAGCCTCTACGAAATTAGAAGAGCTTGTAGGTGATTTACAAACCTATGAACTGGATATGTTTCCCTCTAAAATTGAAAAGAAAATTGAAAAGGGCGTTGCTTTAAAAGCCCTAAAAGAGGTCAAACAAGTAGTAGAGAGCGAGAGTGATAGTGACTCGGAAGACATGGATTTGTTTGCTCGTAAATTTAGAAAATTTCTTAAAATTAACAAAGATAAATTTAAAAATGATTTTAAGAAATTTGATACTTCTAAAAATGATAAAAGCGAGAAGATTTCTAAAGCCGAGAAGATCCATAAACCTTGTAATGACAATTTAGATAGGGACGAGTCTAATAAGTGTTTTGGTTGTGAAGGTTATGGCCATAGGGCTTATGAGTGCCCCACTGCACTAAGGAAAGAGGGTAAACGACCCACTGCTTATAATGCGACCCTTAGTGATAGTGATACGAAAGAGAAGCCCGATTCCCCCACTAAGAAAAATTTTGTGGCTTTTATGGCTAGTCATGTGAGTGATAGTGAGAACTCATCTATTGATGAAACGATAGCACATGCCACTTCCAAGGTCATTGTACATGATTCTCTTGTTTTTGATGATAGTGAGAGTGGAGAAGAAACAGAGAGTGAAAATGAAGAAGAGGTTAATGTGAGTGAACTTCAAAATGCTTTTCAAGATCTCTATAAATAATCTATTAACTTGAAAAGAGCTCATTTTAAGTTAGAAGCTAGTTTAAGAGAAAGTGTCAAGGTCGTTGATGAAAGTGCTCTAATAGAAGACCTCAGGACCCATGAGAGGACTCTTCAAGAGAAGCTTGAATATGTAGAAGGCGAGAGAGATAGCCTCAGGGGTTTAATGGAATCCTTGAAAAAGGAGCTTCTTGCTTTTGAAGAGCGAAATGTTTTATTAGAGTCTAACATTTTTTATTTGAAAAATAAATTAAAAGATTCTAGTAATGTCAAATTTGATTTGGAATGTCGTTCGGAAAAACTAGATAAAATGTTAGGAACGGTCCAAATTAAAAATGACACTTGTGGTTTAGGCTTCAACACTTATAATGAATTTACTCATAATGCCCAAACCAATGTTTTAGGAGAATCTACTAGGAATGCATTTAAAGATCACTCCTTAAGTAAATCTTTTCGACATGTTTTTGTTTGTACACATTGTGGTCGAAAAGGTCATCTTAGGAAATTTTGTTTTGATCTTAAACGAATTCCTAGAACATCCCATAGTAAAGTAACCACGGTTGTTAACGCTCCAATACCCCAAGATAGTCATTCTTCATTAATTTGGGTTAGGAAATCCGACTTGGTTGCCTTGCAAAATAGGGTTTATGATTCTCATTTACTTCCACATCATTCCTCCCTTGCTAAATCTAAAGGATGAATGTGTTAGCGTTTGCATACTTTAGCGTTTGTACTTCATGCTATATTTACATGCTAAATGTATGCTTGTTTAGTCATTGCCTCATTTCATATCATATGCTAGAACTTATGACTTGTTTATCTTTTTGTATTATATTTTGTGTTTGAATTAATTGAAAAATATAAAAAGATTTTTGTTTATCATTTGTGTTTTATTTATTTCATTTAATCTTAATGAAAAATACAAATGATTTTTGTTTAATCTTTTGAGTATATACATTTATTTTTGGTGAAAAATGTTAAAAACTCAAAAAGATTTTATTTTGTGTGTATTTTAGTTTGACACACTTTATGTGGCATATATTTGTGTTTGAATCCCATCTTTTACGCTCCCACGTGGCTCGAACTTTTGGTTTAGATTTTCAATCCTTAAAATGTTCTTTACCATGTTTTATATGGAGTAGTTGGATTTTGTATTGTTTAAATGGATTCTATTTTTATATGCCTCTTTTCACACATGCACGAGCTCTTTTGAAATCTTACATGTCACATGTTATATTTGAGCTTTTTGAGGTGTTCTCCTGCCAATCTAGTCATCTACATATCTATGACCTAGGAGGACTAGTGCATGTCAAAATCCGTTGCATGTGAGATTTGTGTGAAAATGAAAACATGATAAATTAAAATGTGCACGGGGAAGGGCTCCGAAAGGATGAATTAAATCCTTTGCGATAGTAAGCCACCGTTTATTGGATCTAAAAGAAATACGTGATCCAAAGGCCTAAAAATAGATTATTTGGCATTAAAAAGAAAACTATTGCCAAGGCCTATGTTTGTTTGATATATTCATTCAAAAATAAAAGAATATATATGATTATTGAGGGAGAATTGGATGGTATATCAACGGTTTGCACAATGTCCGTTTATCCTAGTTGTCTTTAATGTCATGACTCTATTTGGTTTGTAGAATCATCATCATGCTAGGCTTGTATGCATTGTGTATGTTTGTTCATTGAGTTCAATCTATATTGTCACCTGAGGTTATATTTAACTGTGATGAAGTTTGCAATCAAATGAGAACTCCGTGAACGTTTCTTAAGTGTTTGGGTCTAAATTTAATTGTTGCTAGTTCACACCCCTACACTTTCGTTTCCATATGACACATTTTTGCCATGCGAGTGTGAAAACTTATTTCTAAGTACGTCATGTGTTTGATAAAGGGGAGAATTAATTAATTGCATTTAATACTTTCATATTCCCTATGCATTTGATGAGTTTGCTTAAGTGTGCAAAATTATTGTAAAGCGGCATCTTTCAATGGCAAAGCGTTTGATCCTTGGGTTGAGTCAAGTTTGGGTGGGTTATGTTTTTGTGTCTAGTGAGCTTGACGGCCCTTTAGGATTTTTGTTTTGGTTTATGTCCCTAAATTGCCAAAGGGGGAGATTTGTAAGGACACAAATTTCCAATTGAGTCCATATATAGTTTTGGCTCAATTCCGGACAAAAACATGTATTCATAGGATAGTATGTAAATGTAATATTCTCAAGCCTATGAAGTGTTTGTTGAAGACGTAGCGGTAAAGAGTATAAAGCTTCATCAAATATGCCGATTTGCGTGCCTCGTTTCTACGTCATCAATCATAGTTCCATGCTCCCAAGGTATGAATGCAATTATATATATATAGGAGCTTGGAACAAGTTTATTGGGTGTTAGGTTTATAAAAACTGCGTTTGGTTTTAAGAAAGGATTTATTAAAACTTTAAATAAATGTTTATAAAGTTTTCTGGGCTAAAAATGAATTTTTCAAACTTTCTGGTCGTTCGTTAGATATGTCGTTCGAACGAGTTTTTTCGTTCGAACCAGATGTCGTTCGAACGAGTTTTGCCAACGAGTTCCCACTAAGGCATATTGGTCCGTCGTTAGAAATGTCGTTCGAACGAGATTGTATTTCTAACGAGATTCCCAACGAGCTTCTAACGAGTCCATACTGGAGCGTCGTTAGAAGACTCGTTCGAACGAGATTTTGTCCGAACGAAATTTCGTTCGAACGAGCTGTCAGGCAGGAACAGTTATTGGCAGTTTTTTGGCAGTTTTGCACCCACTTCCCCACTTGGTTTTTAACCAACTTTCACAGACTTTAATAGGTGCGGGAATGACATTTTCCAACTTAACATTTCCATGACTTTTCCATCCTAGTTTATCTCTTAGAGAGAGTTTGAGAATAAAAATGGTTTTAGGAAAATGTTCATGTTTTGAGTGAAAATTTTAGAGAAAATATTTGATCACTCTAGTGTTGTACACCCATATTGTTTATCCAAGTTCTTATATACATATCAAATTTCTTAGAGTTTTGGCACCGGTTTATCTCTACCGAGTTGAAGAAGAGAAGTTTTGATTTGCTTCTACATCCATTAAAGAAGAAGACTCTTTGTTGCGATTCTACCCACTTGGAGAAAGGCTCCTTGCAAGGGTGACGGTGACCATAGAAAGTCCCATTGGTGGATTCCGAGATCGCGGTGGAGTTCCGTGGTTGTCCGCTAGGAAGAGGTGTCTACAAGAAGAAGCATCAAGGCTTGAGAGGGTTCGAGTTAAGGAAGTAAGTCTTTTGTCTTGTATTTGTAAAATCCATATCTAGTGGACTTGTGGCTAGGGCCGTCCGAGGTTGTTTCCCGTCTTGGGTTTTTCCTCGGACATCGCGGTGTAGTGTGATATTGTTTATTTTATCTTGCATCATAATTTAGAATGCATGTTTAGAATAATTCAAGATAAAATTTGGTTTAAATCGTCACACTCAATTTAATTGGGACTTATATTAAATATTGGGTAAAGTTTATTTAATTCAAGTCATTTGCTAAAAATTGATTTCGCCTAATTTGCTAATATTGATGAATATGACTTAGGCAAATTCTAGGACTTGGATTGAATTCATTGGTTTAATTGATTAATCTTACTTCACTTGGTTGCTATTTTAATTTGTTTTAAAGAAATTAAAATTTGGCTTTGTTTTAGTTGAACCATCACCTTTACGCTTCCGCATTTATTTAAGAAGGAAATTATATTTTAATTGAGATAATTATCAAATTCCGGGGTTCCAGCTTCTTTCAGTTAGGTAGTGATAGTACTATGTCTATTAATGATGTGAATAAAGTTGATAATGTTAGTATACGGGTGTGTCAAAGTGAGGACATTGTCGACGAACTGAACGTGTGTGTGAGTTCCACAGAAAAATTGAACATTATAGGGGACACTACACACGATGCACTTAGTGAGTCCAATGATGATCTTTCTGATCTTCAAGAACTATACACGAAAACGATTAAGAAAAGTGATCGTCTTGATAAAATGGTGAAGCTATTAACTGAACGTCTAGACTTACTTAACCAAACCATTAGAAAGAACGATGAAGATTACACAGCTCAATGAGTTGCCCATGAGACAAAAGTTAAAGAGTTTGCCTTAAAAATAAAAGATTTGTAAGAAAAAAAGTTATGTTTTGGAAAAAAGATATAAGGCAACTCTTGTTGAATTAGAAGAATCAAAGCAAAAGGTATCAAATGTTTTTAAAAAATGCTTACACTTTGAAATTCAAGCCAAGTCCTACGAAGAAATAGTTGTAGGAGGTAAGTTTAATTCTTAAGATAAGTTTGGTCTTGTTTTTGGAGAAAAAGTTGTTACCAGTAAAACTAATATGTCTCCTGAAAATGTCATTTTTGTTAAACAAGGCCAGAATCTTCAGAACTGTAAAGTGTTGAGAGCTTTTCAATTAAAATCAAAGTTATAATTTCCTTTTATATAAATTCAAGATGATACGAAAGGGGTGTGGTGGTTCAATTTAAACAGCAAATTTTAATTTCTTAAACAAATTAAAATTAAACCAAGTGAAGTAAAATTAAACAATTAATATATTCACTTAAACCAATTAATTAATCCAAGTCCTAGAATTTGCCTAAGTCATATTTATCAATATTAGCAAATTAGGCGAAACCAAATTTTAGCAAATGACTTGAATTAAATAAACTTTACCCAATATTTAATATAAGTCCTAAATTAATGAGTGTGATGATTTAAACCGAATTTTATCTTGAATTATCCTAAGCATGCGTTCTAAATTATTTAAGCAAGATAAAATAAACCAATCACACTACGCCACGATGTACGAGGAAAAACCCAAGACAGGAAACAACCTCGGACGGCCCTAGCCACAAATCCACTAGATACGGAATTACAAGTACAAGATAGATAGACTTACAACGCACGACTCGATCCCTCCCAAGCCCCGACGCTTCTTCTTGTAGACACCTCTTCCTAGCGGATAACCTTGGAACACCACCGCGGTCTCGGAATCCACCGATAGGACTTTATATGGTCACCGTCACCCGTACATGGAGCCTTTCTCCAAGTGGGTAGAAACGCAACAAATCGTCTTCTTCTTTTATGGATATAGAAGCAAACCAAAACTTCTTTTTGAAAGGGAAGAGATAAACCAGTGCCAAACTCCAAGCAATTGTTATGTATATATGAACTTGGATAAACAATATGGGTGTAAAACTAGAGTGATAAGTAAATTTCTCTTTGAAAATCTCACTCAAAACTTGATCTTTTTCTCTTTTTAATTTTGCTCTCAAAACACTCTCTAAGAGTTTGTATGATATGAAAAAGATAGATTATCAAAAGTGATTCCCGTACATATTAAAATCTGAAAAAGTTGGTTACAAACTTAGTGGGAAAGTGGGTGCAAAACTGCCAAAAAACTGCCAAAAACTGTTCCCGCCTGGCATCTCGTTCGAACGAGACTTCTAACGACGTTCCAGATTGAACTCGTTAGATATCTCGTTCGAACAGAAGGTTCGTTCGAACGACATATCGAACGACATTCCAGTGGCCTAATATGGGAACTCGTTGGCAGGTTCGTTTGAACGACATTTTCGTTCAAACGACAATCTCGTTCGAACGACTCTATCGAACGAAAAACCAGAAAGTTTGAATATTTTTGTTTAAGCCCAGAAAACTTTATAAACATTTATTTAGTGATTTAATTAATTCTTTCTTAAAACAAAACGCAGTTTTTATAAAACCTAACACCCAATAAACTTGTTCTAAGCTCCTATATATATAATATTGCATTCGTACCTTGGGAGCATGGAACTATGGTTGATGACGTAGAAACGAGGCACGCAAACTGGCACATTTGATGAAGCTTTATACTCTTTGCCGCTACGTCTTCAACAAACACGTTATAGGCTTGAGAATATTACAATTAAATACTATCCTATGAATAAATGTTTTTTTCCGGAATTGAGCCAAAACTATATATGGACTCAATTGGAAATTTGTGTCCTTACAAATCTCCCCCTTTGGCTATTCCGGGACAAAAACCAAACAAAAATCCTAAAGGGCCGTCAAGCTCTACTAGACTCAAAACATAACCCACCCAAACTTGACTCAACCCAAGGATCAAACGCTTTGCCGTTTAAACAATGCCGCTTTAGAAGAGATACTGTAGACTTAACCAAACTCATCAAATGCATAGGGAATATCAAAGTATTAAATGCAATTAATTAATTACTCCCCCTAAATTAATTCTTCCCCTTTAACAAACACATGGCCTACTTAGAAAGACGTCTCCCCCTAAGATAAATCTCATCCAAACTAAGATACGATAATAATAGGATTAGATACCATTTCTCCCCCTATCATCATTCTCCCCCTTTTTGTTCAGGAATAGGCAAAGGATAAAGAACTAATAAACATAAAAGCATGTTGAAACTTAAAGTGATAAGACATGAAGGCATATGGGCAACAAAAGCAACGCAAAGGCAAAACAAAATATCATATATATATGTACTATAAATATATAAAAAATGCACACGCACATATATATAGATATAAACACGCACATGACATAAAAATACAATAAGTTTGCACACTCGTATGGCAAAAATGCGTCATATGGAAACGGAAGTGTTGGGGTGTGAACTAGTAACGATTAAATTTAGACCCAATCACTTAAAACATGTTCACGGAGTTCTCAATTGATTGCAAACTTCATCACATTTAAATATAACCTCATGTGACAATATGAAGATTGAACTCAATGAACAAACATACACAATGCATACAAGCCTAGCATAATGATGATTCTACAAACCAATAGAGTCATGACATGAAATACGCAACTAGGATAAACGGACATTGTGCAAACCGTTGATATACCATCCAATTCTCCCTCAATAAGCATATATATTCTTTTGCTTTTGAATGAATATATCAAACAAACATAGGCCTTGGCAATTTATTTTCTTTTTAATGCCATATATTCTGTTTTTAGGCCTTTGGACCACGTATTTCTTTTAGGTCCATTCAAAGCGGTGGCTTACTATCGCAAAGGATCACTTAGTCCTTTCGGAGCCCTTCCCCATCCATATTTATTTTTATCATGTTTTCATTTTTCACACAAATCTCACATGCAACGGATTTTGACATGCACTAGTCCTCCTAGGTCATAGATATGTAGATGACTAGATTGGTAGGAGAGCATCTCAAAAAGCTAAAATATAACATGTGACATTAAGATTTCAAAAGAGCTCGTGCATGTGTGAATAGAGGCATATAAAAATAGAATCCATTTAAACAACACGAAATCCAACTACTCCATATAAAACATGGTAAAGAACATTTTAAGGATTGAAAATCTAAACCAAAAGTTCTGGCCACGTGGGAGCGTAAACGATGGAATTCAAACACAAGTATATGCCACTTAAAGTGTGTCAAACTAAAATACAAAAAAAAAAAAATCTTTTTGAGTTTTTAACATTTTTCACCAAAAATAAATATATATACTCAAAAGATTAAACAAAAATCATTTGTATTTTTCATTAAGCTTAAATGAAATAAATAAAACACAAATGATAAACAAAAATCTTTTTATATTTTTCAATTAATTCAAACACAAAATATAATACAAAAAGATAAACAAGTCAAAATTTCTAGCATGTGATATGAATAAGGCAATGACTAGAAAATGACTAAGCATGCATACATCTAGCAATGATATATAAGATGAAGCACAAAAAGCTAGAGTATGCATAAAACACTAACACATTCAACCTTTAAATTTAGCAAGGGAGGTTTCATGTGATAGTAAATGAGAATCAACAAATCTTGTATCTAGCGCGTTTAAAAGAGATTTCCTAACCCATATAGATTTATATTTAAAATGATGGGGATTGGGAAATAATGAAATGCTAGATAAAGATTTCCTTGGACTTCTTTTAAGATCAAAACAATATGACCTAAGGTGTCCTTTCCTACCACAATGCAAGCTTGTGTAAACACGAGGAATGTTACCTAAGGTGTGACCCTTTTTAAAGACCTTGGACAAAGTTGACCCTCTAAAACAAACAATGGTTTTAGCTTTAGCAATGGAAGAATTTGAGCATGATGTGCTAGAACCATTAGAACTACTACTAGAGTCTTGAGAATCATTTTTCAATTTTAAAATTTCGGACTCAAGTAATAAATTAGACTCCTCAAAATTATGGGACTCCTTCTTTAAATTTTCAATAATTCCTAGAAGGTTAAAACGCTCTCCCTCAATATGAGCAAAATTGTCCCTAAGAGTCTTTTCACGATTTTCACTCTCTTTCTTGGACTTTTCTAAAATATCAAAATTTGAATGTAAGTCCATGAGCTTTTCACGAAAAATATCTTTTTGAGATAAGGAGATTTGCAAAGACTCAATGTGAGCTTTAAAACAAGAATTTTCATTTTCAAGAAATTTAATCCTTTTTACAAATCTCAAATTTAATTCCTTTAAATTTTCGTTACAATTGTTAAGCCCATTTAATTCCTCTCGAAAATCAAAAATTTTATTTTCATTAAAATTGGACAAATTTTCATTAAGACGTCCCATTGAGAGAAAAAAAATATGAGAGTGATAAAAAATTGAACCACCTAAAAAGGTAAGGAAACACAAAAGCCGAAAAACGGATCTTTAAGGCGATAACTTAGCGCTCCGGCTCTGATACCACTTGTAAAGTGTTGAGAGTTTTTCAATTAAAATCAAAGTTATAATTTCCTTTTATATAAATTCAAGATGATACGGAAGCGGTGTGGTGGTTCAATTTAAACAACAAATTTTAATTTCTTAAACAAATTAAAATTAAACCAAGTGAAGTAAAATTAAACAATTAATATATTCACTTAAACCAATTAATTAATCCAAGTCTTAGAATTTGCCTAAGTCATATTTATCAATATTAGCAAATTAGGCGAAACCAAATTTTAGCAAATGACTTGAATTAAATAAACTTTACCCAATATTTAATATAAGTCCTAAATTAATGAGTGTGATGATTTAAACCGAATTTTATCTTGAATTATCCTAAGCATGCGTTCTAAATTATTTAAGCAAGATAAAATAAACCAATCACACTACGCCCCGATGTACGAGGAAAAACCCAAGACGGGAAACAACCTCGGACGGCCCTAGCCACAAATCCACTAGATACGGAATTACAAGTACAAGACATATAGACTTACAACGCACGACTCGATCCATCTCATGCCCCGACGCTTCTTCTTGTAGACACCTCTTCCTAGCGGATAACCTTGGAACACCACCGCGGTCTCGAAATCCACCGATAGGACTTTATATGGTCACCGTCACCCGTACATGGAGCCTTTCTCCAAGTGGGTAGAAACGCAACAAAACGTCTTCTTCTTTGATGGATGTAGAAGAAAACCAAAACTTCTTTTTGAAACGGAAGAGATAAACCGGTGCCAAACTCCAAGCAATTGTTATGTATATATGAACTTGGATAAACAATATGGGTGTAAAACTAGAGTGATAAGTAAATTTCTCTTTGAAAATCTCACTCAAAACTTGATCTTTTTCTCTTTTTAATTTTGCTCTCAAAACACTCTCTAAGAGTTTGTATGATATGAAAAAGATAGATTATCAAAAGTGATTCCCGCACATATTAAAATTTGAAAAAGTTGGTTACAAACTTAGTGGGAAAGTGGGTGCAAAACTGCCAAAAACTGCTCCCGCCTGGCATCTCGTTCGAACGACATTTCGTTCGAACAAAATCTCGTTCGAACGAGACTTCTAACGACGTTCCAGATTGAACTCGTTAGAATCTCGTTGGATATCTCGTTCGAACGACATATCGAACGACATTCCAGTGGCCTAATATGGGAACTCGTTGGCAGGTTCGTTCGAACGACATTTTCATTCGAACACTAATCTCTATCGAACGAAAAACCAGAAAGTTTGAATATTCTTGTTTACGCCCAGAAAACTTTATAAACATTTATTTAATGATTTAATTAATTCTTTCTTAAAACAAAACGCAGTTTTTATAAAACCTAACACCCAATAAACTTGTTCCAAGCTCCTATATATATAATATTGCATTCATACCTTGGGAGCATGGAACTATGGTTGATGACGTAGAAACGAGACACGCAAACCGGCACATTTGATGAAGCTTTATACTCTTTGCCGCTACGTCTTCGACAAACACTTCATAGGATTGAGAATGAGAAGGATACCCAAGTATGCCGCATCAGAACTGACAAAGGTGGTGAGTTCAAAGATTTGGATATTATGGAATACTGTATAGGCAATGGATGTTAACACGAGTTTAGTCCTCCTGAGACACCCCAGCAGAACGGGATTGTTGAACAAAAGAATATGACCTTACAAGAGATGCTACCTAAATATTTTTCGGCTGAAGCCGTGCAAACTGCATGTCATATCATTAATCGTGTATACCTCTAGAAAAACTTATCACACCCTGCCTAATTTTGTTGTCGATCACCACCAAAACTAAGCCGTGCGTGAGTAAATAAAATACAATTCTTAGCATGAGACAGTTATGAGACATAAATAAATCAGTCAATAAGATAAATAATTGAATCAATCTCAAATGATCATAAACAACTAAGCGATAAAAGATCCATCACATGATAACTTCGAAAATCCAATCTCCAATAATGATTAAATAAAATCTGAATAATCCCAACAAAAATCCTCTAAACAACTTTGGAACCGAATGGCCCAATAAAACTCAAATGAAGTCTCATAATGAAATACGACTGAAAAGGAAAGTCTAACTAAACTATGCCATAAAATGAATAACTCCAGCTTCACCTCCAAATGATAACTACGATAAACTTATGCAGCTTCTCCAATTCTAATCCAGAAAAAGATTAGTCAGCGCATGGGTCAGAGCCAAAGCCCCGAGCAAGAATACACACTACTCTTCTCAAATAGGATCCTTGAATCCAGACAGTAGCATTATACGCAATAAATATCACAATAGAATATTTTAAATTAAATGGGATGATTAAATGCGATAAATATAAATTACTAACTATCCGTAAGAATCCCCATTTATAAGGCACACCAATATGATTTTAAAATTCCCAAGTTCCATGATGTAAATTAATTAAATTAACCAATTTTTATTATTGTTCTCACTTTTTATTAAAGTGTCACACTTCCCCTTGTCAATCTCCCTCTGACTCGTTTAAACTGTCGGCCCCGACACATGACAAGATTCCACACACGAAACGACATAAATCTCCCTCTGACCCGTTTAAACTGTCGGTCCCGACACATTATGTCGCCACAAATTTTAATACCCATTTTTATCTTAGGCATTAATTTTCATTTTCTTAATTTATAATCACCCCACCCTTTTAATCGATGTGAGATCCTCAAAATACCCCTTAGTCCCACAACTAAGGGTCCCCAAGTTATCAATACGTCCTACCCTGTGTTTATGATGAATTTCTAACTTAAATCTCGACCTAGTCTCATGCCTAGACTAGCGTAATGACTGTAAACTACCAAAAATCAGCACACCCTCAAGATGATAAAAACGCGATAATCTACCCTCACTAGTCCCATACCTAGAAAGCGTAAATCATCATAAGGCCTACCCACTAGTCTCATACCTAGAAGGCATCCTAAAGTATAGGGAGAGCAAAATTACCCAACAACCCGTCGTCACAAAGGCAATATAATAATACCAAAAAGTCACACAAACAAGCATAATTAATCAACGCATAAAACTACGCATGATAGTCCAATTTAATTTAATCATAATTTCATTATCACCTCGTCATAAACCTCCAATAAGTCTCATTTAATTATTTAAATTAAATATAACGCTATTTCATCTTTTAAAACATCAAACTTCTAATTTCATTATTTCAACACAAATTACATGAGTTATACGCTCTCAAATCCATTTATTTTAAAACTAGGATTTTTCTACATGCAACCTACACCAAATAAACCCAAGATCACTCACGAATCCTACGTACCCAAAGGGTTATGAATATTATTCAGATTAAAAGATTTTATAAAAATAGCCCCATAATTAGTGTCCCTTTTTTCTAATTAAGTTACTAATTATTTTTAAGAAACATGTAATTAAGTGTTTAGGCGACACTTAAAATGCGTAATACTAAAGGAAAAGAATAGAGTATCCATGCCTGAATAAAAGTTAGTCTAGAAATTTGATCTTGAATGTTTATTCCTCTCAAAAATTTGATAAAGATTCGTTCTTGACGCGTCTCAAGAAAATCCGGTTAATCTTGACAAAACTTGAGTTGAAAGTTATGTAGAATGGGGCTAGGGTTTTGAGGTTGAAGAAGATGAAGAAGATGAGAGGTTTCTTATTTTTGAGAAGGCTAAAATGTGTTTTAACAGATCCAAACTCGTCACTTTATGTTTATATACCAAAAAGAATTAGAGTCCTAATCAACTACAAATACTCGAAAAAATCATTACGGACGATCGAACCATCATAATCGCTTGAAATTTTAGTATGTTGTAGCCAACGGTGGGACAGGACTACTATCAAAAATTTAGCTTGATCGGACGGTCGAATTTCTAAAAATAGTATTTTTACTAGAGAGTTTTATGTTTTTAGGACTCTTAGAGAGTTTTATATTTTGAGGACTCTTCTAAATAATAAAAATTCAATTAAAAATCCATTTTAATTTCGATTCCAATTCCGTTTGAAAATTTATTTTTCAAATATAAAAGTCAACATTTTAAATTATAAAATTTATAAAGTCCAAAATTTTCATTTTTCTTCGATTTCCAAAATTAATTTAAAAATTCTCATTTAAAAATCCGGGTTGTTACAAAATTCCAAATACACAGCTTATGAACATCAGTACCAAAAAAAGCCTAACTTGAACAATTTTAAAACCTTCGATAGTGTCTGTTGTGTCTGAAAGGATTGGACAAATCTTTCAAAATTGACACCCGAGGAGAGAAAGGAATTTATCTTAGTTAATCTCAAACAAGTAGGGCGTGTCGAGATTTTAATTATCGTACCAAAGTAATATTGGAGTCATTTAATGTGTTATCGTAAATGATGCATGTGTAGAGAGTAGTGTCAGTCAAACAGTGGTCCTGGATGATGTGGAAAATAATTTTACCCCTGACTCTGTAGAGATAACTAATTCACTTCCACCTCAGAGTCCTTCTATACCAACTTGGGTTTCTAAAGATTATCTACCTTTTTGGTCTCAAATGGATTTATTCGTGGAGGAAATGATCCGACCTTATTCATTAGAAAAATAGACAAACATGTCTTAATTGCCCAAGTTTACGTTGATGATATCGTTTTTGGATCAACTTGTACTAAACAAGTAAAAGAATTTCCAGATATCTTACATGTCGAATTTTAGATGTCTTTAATGGGCGAATTACAATATTTCTTAGGATTACAAGTGAAACAATGTAATAACTTGTTATTTATAACTCAATCAAGATATGTTGATGATCTAGTTAAAAAGTTTGTGCTCGATAATTCTAAACCAGCACATACACCCATGAGCACGTTAATGAAATTATCTAAAGAATAACATGGGAAAGACAACAACCTGACTCTATATAGAAGTATTACAGTTAGTTTGTTATATCTTACTGCTTCTAGACCCGATATTTCCTTCGCTGTGTGTATTTGTGCTAGATACCAATGTACACCTGAAGAAACCTACTTATGGTGTGTTAAAAGAATTACTAAATATGTTAGGGGTACAATAAACTTCGGTACTTGGTATACAAAGATAGCCCTAGCTCCACTATAGGATACACGGGTAGTTATTGCGCTCAAATTTTATGGATAAAGCAGATGCTAAGTGATTATGGTATCGATGAAAAATAATTGATTATATATTGCGATAACCAGAGTGCTATAAATATATCTAAAAATCATGTCTATCACTCATGAATTAAGCATATAAAGATAAGACATCATTTTATTCGTGAACTTGTAGACTCCAAAGAATTAAATATTGAATAAACTAATACGAACAAACATTTAGCTGACCTGTTTACGAAACCCTTAGACAATATCATATTTAAATTTCTTCGAAAAGTCGTAGGGATGATAGTCCTGACATAATTTCTTCTAGCACAAATTGTCATAAACTCGGTAGTTTCTCGCTAATAATTGGTTTCTGGCGATTTAGGGCATGGGCATTCCTTAAATGATAAATGACGCCTCCTAAAATCTGTTTAATGTAGTAGACCCTTGATTTTGCCCTTATTTATGATGTTGTTTATGTTGGATTCATTTACATAATTCTGTATTTTTTTAACCCTTTGTCTATTTGAGCAAAACTGGGGGAGAGGAACTTGAGTTCATGCTTTTCAATTTCATATTTAATCTTAAGACAATGCCATTTTGAGGTGTTCATTTTTTTCCAGGCATTATTTCAGACCCAGTAGTGTATCTTGCTTGTATTTATTTAGGGTATTGCTTTGTATTTTAGTTGAGTAATGTATTTTATTTCCTATTATTTTTTATTCTAGGATGGGAATGGGTAGTTAGAATTGCGATGGTTTAAGGAAGAAATGGAGTTTAGGCCTTGTTTTAGGATTGAGATTCATAAACTTTAGGGTTTTCTGGGTTTAGGACCGATTTTTGGTGAGTTTTTCGATTGAAACTCTTCGATTGTTCTTGGTGTTCTTGACTGGTTTATTTCAAAAAACTTTCAAATTCCCCTATTGAATAGGGCTAAGTCCAAGGACAAATACAAAGTTGAATCCAAGATTCAAATTTCCCTCAACCCTGTCCCATTAGCTATAGTACATCCACCACCACATCTTACCTATCCAACTTTAGTCGATCCTAGAGTTGTCACTTCAATGAGTAGTGACACTATGTCTCCTTCTTCCTGTAAAAACTCTTTATTGCTTGCATCCTCCAAGGGCTATAGCCTTTCTCATATTGTGGACTCTCATACGAAAAGAGAAAAATCTCAGGCCGACTCCTTTGAAATGGCCATGAGAGTCCCCGACAACCGTCTGAATGAAGGAGATATTGTTAAGTCTAGTAATCGTCATCATGGCACAACTTCTTCTCGTCAATAGGGGGACCTTGAGCCCGAGATCTATGACATATCTGACGTTGAGACAAAATTTTAAGTGGCTATCAATGTGCCCTAATGGCAGTGCCCATCTCGGCCATGACTGAGGACAAGTTCAGGAGTCATAATCCTCATAGAAAATATCTTATCATTGAAGAGGATGAAGAAGAAAATGAATATGTCCTGGACACAAGTATGGCCTTGGATATTCACAGCGACGTTCGTAAGACCAACATAATAATATGGACACACCTCTATTGTGTCAAATCTTCTACTAACATGAGGGTTGCCTCAGAGAATGAGTGTGCCTTCGACAGTAAGGTTGAGAGGGAATTTACTATTTATAATTAGATGTTCAAGGTCGATTTTCGTCTTCACATTTATTAGTCCATCCGAACCATCCTTACTTCTATCGGCTTAGATTCTACCAAACTTACACTGAATGCCTGGAGAACCCTTATCGAAGTTGCCCAGCTTTGGAGGAGTTCCTTCAAAGAGGACATCCTAGCATATGTCTTTTGATCTTGTTATAATGTGGTTGAAATGAAAGTATCCCCTTGTTATTATCACTTTGTTGCTCGTCGCTCCAACTAAAAACTCATCCATATCTACAAAACATTCAACCAGAACTGGAAGTTCCAATACTTCTTCAACTTGAGAGTCTAGAAATATAGTGGCAATATCTCTTCTTCTTCTAATGAAACCAAAAGTCCCTAGAGAGTGGGATAGGGTCTTGATCTTGGCAAAAATGGATCCAGGTCTCAGTGTCGAGACGAGAAAAACATTGACCACCTACATGGTCAAGGAGGTCTTATCGTCTTTGAGTATTCGATAACTCCTAACCTTTTTTAGTACACCGACATAGGGGTGGACCCCATAACGGAACTTCGTAAGAAATTTTCTCTAATTTTTTAACTTTACTGTTATCTAATTTTTCTCTGACTTTAAGTAGGCCAATACTAAGTCATGTGTTTTTTTTACATATCGTCTAGAAGGAATATATGGCTTAGTGTGGGACATGGCAACCCTAATAACCACCAATCTACTTGCCCATCTCTATGGCAAAGTTATTGTGCCGACCAAAACGCAAAATAAGTCTACCACTATTGGACCCCCTATCGTCGACTGGTTAAAGAGAGGAAAGACATTATTGAGGGTACCTCTGCCAAACCCCCTCATAAAATAAGAAGGATGCCCCTTCGAAGCAGGCCAATGACCCCTACTACCCATAAAGAATGATACCATAGTTGTTGCACGTCTAGCCCAGATGGGGATGAATGTTGAATCCCTTCTAGGGAGTCATTTGAGGGCCCAAGAAGCCATAACTTTGATTTTCCTAGAATGCGATAATTGTTACTTTGATATGCAAGACCCTCTCGAGTCTTCAATTTTTTGTTTTCTGGTCCGCCCAGGTAAAGGTTTTCTTTTTGATATCTCATTTGATTCTGAAGTCTTATATCGTATGTACTAACTCGTTCTCTTATATTGATGTTTGATGTAGCCGTATAAAACATTCAACTCTGGCAACTGTAGCAGAGAAAAAGGTGAAGATGATCGAAAATGCTCAATCGGAGGCTGACAACCTAAAATAGCAGCTTGCCAATCTAAAGGCCAAATACGACACTAAGGCCCAGAAGAAGATAAATCGCCATAAATAGCGAATGCAGAACATGAAAGTGGACTTCCTCTCAAAGATTGATTAGTTGGACAAATAGCTCATATACTAGGGAGATGGTGAGACTGAGAAGTTGAGGATAGCAGCTGAGAAACCTTGGACGACTTTAAAGAGTCAGGGGAAAGTTTTGATTATACCATTCAATACATGGAGAAAGTCTCTAAGATTGTCTGCTGCTTAGTATCTATCCAGTGATCTAAGTTGGTGTACATTAACCCTCAATTGGCTGAGATAATTAACTCGTTTATCTTTGCAGACTCGGAGAGTGTCAAAGCTCTTCAACAAATCTACGCTGAGGTTGAGTCTATTGATGAGAATTACATTGGGCCTACTATCATGGAGCCCACAGTCATTTATAATTAAATTGGGATTTCTTTATGGGCGACCGTTTGTGGTCCTTCATGCCCTTTGTTTATAACTCGTCCATTTTGAGCACTTAACAATTTAAACTTTCTATTTGTAATAATTTGTTTATCATTTGCACCAATCTTTCCATTTGATATGATGAATATGATGTTGTGTTTTATGCTTAGATATTTAGCACCGGGTGTAGTGTATGAGTTGAACATGAAATGTTCAATTGATTATTTATAAACCTCGGTGTTTGGTTCTTACTGGCCCCTCGACAAAGTAATGATGTTTAGAAAATTATTTTTAAGAAATTTTTCTCCTCTCGATGTTTATGGAATGACTTCTGGGAGCCAAAACTCCCCAATCACTCTCATGCCACCAAGAGAGAATTATAATTTTTCACCATAATTAAATGATGTTCTAAGTTTACCATATTCAAATGATTTTATTTGTTCTTCACCACTTAAATGATGTTAAAGGACCTCCATCCTCCTAGTGTTTCTGGAATGACTTCTCGGAGCCTTCCTCTTAATTTTTCTAGAGTAACTTCTCAGAGACGAGACTCCTTAATTAATCTCGTATCGCCGAGAGAGAGTTTTAATTATTCACCATAATTGAATGATGTTATAAGTTTACCACATTCATATGATTTTATTCGGTCCTAATCCACTTAAATGATGTTAAAGGACCTCCGTCCTCTCAATGTTTTTGGAATGACTTCTCAGATCCTTCCTCTCAGTGTTTCTAGAGTAACTTCTTGGAGAAGAGACTCCTTAGTCACTCTCATATCGCCGAGAGAGAGTTTTAATTATTCGCCATAATTGAATGATGTTATAATTTTACCATATTCATATAATTTTATCTGGTCTTCACCACTTAAATAATGTTAAAGTATCTCCCTCCACTTAGTGTTTCTGGAGTGGCTTCTCGGAGCTGAGACTCATCAGTCACTCCAAGAGAGAGTTTTAATTATTCACCATAATTAAATGATCTGTTATCATTTACTAGAAACATAAATTTAATGGAAGGAAAGCATGAGACAACACTTGTAAATATCACATTTAACTTTGTTTCCTTTACTTAAAACTTGAACGGTTGCCTCTTGAATATGGAATTGAAATGAGCACAAAATGGAATTTAACTGGACACAAAAGTGATAGACTTTTGATAATATCTCTTTAAGTGGTCCGCATTCCAAGGATTGTAAAATGGTTCACCCTTAAGATTTTCTAGCTAATAAGTGCCCAAGATGATCTTCTCTATAACCTTGTAAGTCCCGTACCAATTAAGGTGAAGTTTGTTGGCCTTTTGTATGACCTTCTTAAGTACAAGATCTCCCTTTGTAATGGCTTGGGACGTAACACTTTTATGATAAAACTTGGTATCCCTTTTCTCATAGGATGATCTCTGACTATTGCATCTTCTCGTCTCTCTTCTATTAAATCTAGGTCGATCCTTCTCTCTTCAAGATTAGCCTATGGGTCATAAGTCTGAACCCTATGGCTCGATAACATAATATATGTTGGGATTATGGCCTCGAATCCATAGTCTAACATGAAAGGTGTTTCCCACGTCGGAATCCTCTTAATTATTCTCCGTATCTTCCAGCTTCTTCTTTATTTCATCTAGTATCGTCCTATTTGTCACCTTTGTCTGCCCATTGGCTTACGATTGTCCAAGTGAAGAATAAAAATTCTTAAGGACAACTCTTTCATAACATGCCTCTAGAGATGTATTCTTTAATATTTTTACCATTATTCGATATCAATATATTAGGGAGGCAGTGGTGATAGATAGTATTCCTCCAGATGAATTTGAAGCATTTTTCCTCTGTGATTGTTATCATGGCATCGGTTTCTACCCATTTGGAAAAGTAGTCCATTATAATAATTAGAAATTAAAAATTCCCCCTTTTTGTAGGCATAGGGTCGACTAGGTCTATACCTCATATTTTAAAGGTCCAGAGGGCTGATACTAGGGAGAGTGGATGGTGGGGTTGGTGAGGGATGCTTGCAAATATCTAACATTTATCGCACTTATGAATGTACTCCGTTGAGTCTTTAAAAAGGTGCATCCAATCATATCCATGGGTGACGATCCTTTTATCCAAGGATAGTCCACCGATATGACTAGCGAATGATCCTTCATGTACGTCTAGAAGAACATAGCCTACCTCAATGAGGCGAAAATTGCCTATAATGGTGAATTTCACAACACGATATCAAATTTTTCTTCGTTCGACTTTAGTTTTGGGCAACTTACCATTCCTGATATAATCTATAATTTGTTCATCCAAGATGCTCCCAGATTCATGTTCAAACAAAGATCTATTCATATCTCTTCTAATTCAATGCTCAGCTTGAATAAAATTTCAACCGGAATAGATCATTTAAACTCCATTCTAGTGGCCAACGTTAGTCTCTCCAACACATCTGCTCTTTCATTTTCAATTCTCAAAATTCTCTTCATCTCGACCTCATCAAAATTCATCAGCATCTTCTTCATGTTGGCTAAGTACTTAGTCATTTTTCATCTTTGGTCTCATAAATTCCTAGTACTGATTGACAAACACCTGAGAATCTATGTGAGCAATCATCTGGAAAATATTAAGCATTTTTTCCAAGGAGTGTCCTACAAGTAAAGCTTCGTATTATAACTTATTCTTTGATGATTTAACATTGAACCATAGGGAATGCTCAATGTCGATCTCATCCAACATCGACAGTATTAGGCTTGCACCACTGCCAATTTCAAAGGACGATCCATCCACAAAGAGGATCCAAACAGGCCCTCATTTGGTAAACTTTCCTTCGTCTAAAATCCATTTCCTAATCAATAAGTCTTTTTATGTTACGCATTTTATTTTTTCGACTAGTTATTCCTCAACCATAATTTTTTTTGGATGACTGGTGGAATCTCGATCGTTTTTTCATCTTCGGAATCCCTCTCAGTATGCCACATAAACTTTGTAACAATGTATGCCTATGTGTAACCTTTTATTACATTTCTTAGTTAATAAATGATATCAAACTCACGTAACTCCACCGACCATACCATTGACCTACCCGATTTCTAGGGTTTATGAATGACCTATCGGAGTGGAGTATCGGTCAACCCTACCATCATATGCACTTAGAAGTAGGGATTAATCTTACTTGAAGCATGAATTCAGGCATATGAAAGCTTTTCCATCTTCAGGAAGTTCAACTCTCCCCCCTAAAGAGCTTTATTGTTGAAATAAATAGGTTTTTGAACCCCAACAGTGTCTCGGACAATGGTTGCACTAATGGCACATTCTAAGACATCTATATATAAATACAATTTTTCACCTTGAATAGGACAGGAGAGGAGCATTGGAGATCCAAGATAAACCTTTAACTCTTGAAATTCCTTTTTGCATTCCTCATCCCAAGCAAAAGATTTCCATAGGATTTTGAAAAAGGGTAAGCATTTGTCCATTGCTCTGGAAATAAACATGTTTAGGCAAGCTACTCAGCCTGCTAACCATTGGATGTTTTTTATCATCTTTAGCATATTCATATCATGTCTTCATATTAATTTTGATACGATTTTCTTCGATCCCCCTTTGATTGACGATGAAACCCAAGAATTTCCCAGATCCGACACCAAACACACACTTTACGGGGTTTAACTTCATTATATATCTATCCATTATGTCAAAAGTTTTTTCCAAGTCAACAACATGGGTCTCGACCTTTAAACTTTTTGTTACAATGTCGTCTAAATACATCTCCATCATATTTTCAATTAGACCTTCAAACATTTTATTGACCAACCTCTGATAAGTTACCCCTGCATTCTTCAATCCGAATGGCATCACCTTGAAGCAGTAGGTTCCTTTGTCTGTAATAAAGGAAGTCTTCTCGGCATCATCACTATGCATCAAAATTTGGTTGTACTGGAGTAAGCATATGCAAAGATCATTAGCTGATGACCTATTATCGCATCTACCATCTGATCAATTAGGGGCAATGAGAAGCTATAGTTTGGTCATGCTTTGTTGAGATCTGTAAAGTCAACACACATTCTCCACTTACCATTTTTTTAGGCATAATGATGAAGTTAAATAGCCATTTCGAGTAAGTTTGCATTATGCAGTTTTTTTACTTCATCTTTAATGACATCATATCGATTCCTGGTAAAGGTATGTCATCTTTCGTTCACTGGCTTATCCTTTTCGTATATATTAAGTTAATGACTTCTGGGTCAATCTTCAGCACCTCATCATGACCCCAGGAAAATATGCTTTGTCATTTTCTTAGTAACTTGATCAACTCTTTCTTTATTTTAACCCTGAGGGACAAGCTAATCTAAATGTTTTTTTCCAGTTCGTCCTCATTTAGGAGGATGGTTTCTACCTCTTCAGTGGTCTCTCCCTTCTTGAGTTTTCTTTCATCCCTTGGGTCAAAGGTATCATTGTTTTATAAAGTCTCCTTCCTTTTGTGAGCCTCCCACTCTTTAGTCGAGGTAAAGTAACACTCTCGTACCTCCACCTGATCACATTTCACTTCCCCTACTCCATAAGGAGTTGGTAATTTCATCATCTGGTGTATGATGGAAGGCATAGCTTCAAATTCTTTATGTGCTACTCTCCCCAGAATTATTTTATAAGCTGAAAAGGCATATTCATCCATCACCAAGAAACTGATTTTCCTGGTCAAGCATTTTGGCCTGGTTCCCATGCACACATCAATCTCATAAATTTTGAGCGGGTGTACTTTATTCCCACTGAATTCAATCAAAGGTTAATGATAAGTAACCAGTCTCCTCTTGCTCAGTTTTGGGCCCTTGAAATAGTCCCTGAACATGACATCTATCAAGATTCTTTCGTCGACCAATATACGAGCCACGTTATAACCTTGAACCCATTAACTAATGGCTAAAGTGTCATCATGTGGGGCTAAAATCCCCTTGAAGTCTTGCCTTGAAAATCCCACTACGAGATTATCTAAGTCAACTTTCTTAAGCTTGCCAGGTTTAGCTTAAGTCTCGATTGAGTTAGCCTCGACCCTTTTTAGTGTTGATTTTGCTTCAATAACATGACACTTCCCATCGACTAGTTTTGTACCTCCACCTGCTAATCCACCGCAGATCATTTATATGCCAAGGGAAATCATACACAAATTACTTTTGAGTACGGGGAGCTTGGCTGGAAGATATGGATCATCCTCATTTCTATCATCTGACTCTTCCTCATTCTTTTTTGCCAATACTTCCTTTCTCAGCTTGCTATTATTGCTTTTGTTGAACCTATTTCTACACTCATCTCATCCCCCACTCTTATCTACGTACTTTCGTAGCCTCCCCTATTTTAGAAACTTTTTAATCTCGTCTTTTAGGGTGAAGCAACAATCAGTTGTATGGCCATGATTTTAGTGAGACTCACACTATTTACTTTTGTCCCTCTTATGAGGTGGGGAATTTAACTTTTTAGGACACCTGAGTTCTCTTTCATCCTTTATTTCATAAAGTGTCAAATACGGACTCATTGTCGGTGGGGTTTTGGAAACCTGTCATTGTTCGACCTCTTCTTCCCTTTTTTTATCTTTTTCCCAACCTTACTCAGACTTTACACTTTCGGACTCCTTCATGTCACCTCTCTTAGCTACCATGGCCTCCTCCACATTCACGATTCTCCCGTTGTTGCCAGAAGTCCTGTTATGGACTTTAAAGGATCCTCAGAGAGGTTCCATTGGAGTTTTCATAGCTGAAGGCCACTGATGAGGTTTTCATTACAATACTTATGTCGTAGTATTCTACCTATTGATTTTCTTTATTAAAATGAGAGATGGAATACTTCTGAGGTTCATTCTCACCTTACCTGATATTCAATATATGGTTCACATGCTTAGGCGGCTTCAGTCCAAACAAAAATTATGAATGAAATTTTTAGCGCGCTACTTAAAATTCTCTATGGATTCTCTCGATAGGACGGTTTACCACACATGAGCCGTACCTAAGATTCTCTACATCTTATTTCATTGGGTGTTGAATATATGTCAGCGGTCGACTAATACATCTCTATATGGTGAATGGGGTTACTTCTCTGTTCATTCCTTGGCATCATAATTGGTAGTTTGAACTTTGTAGGAGTTGGGTAGCAAATAATCCTTTCCATGAATGTAGCTCCCTCCTTGTATCCCCTATGGATGGGATCTTAACTTTTAATTATAGATATGATCTTGTCCTTCAGCCTTTGAATATAATGATTCCAGAGATTTTCCAATTCTATTACATTATCTTCAGCCTCTTCCATTGTTGCGATCATTTTTGGAGTCAGCTCTCTGTAGATAGTTCTCTACCTTCTGTTGACTTTTTAATGGTCCCTTCTTTCTGGTTCTTATATCAACCTATCTTAACCATGATAACCAGTACCATACATGCCATCCATTTTAAGGGAACATTGGTCTCGACTACCATTACGCCTTAGGCTGATATGGTTAAAAGTCGATTCCCTACTTAGTTTTCCGAATGCATAACCTCTCTCGTGACTCTAGAGGGTATGTTGTACACTTTTTCCTTGGTAAGTTTAGCCTAGAGTGCCTCCCAGACGATATGAAGTATCTGAGATTCGTATCTTTCCCAACACCCTTAATCACCACTGGCCAAATGGTCTAGGCACTCCTAGACCTACTTTCCAAGGTCGAGACGTTGTGGATCAGCAACATGACTCCGCCTGAGATAGTGTTGAACCTATTTTACTGGAGTAGGGGGTAGTCTCCCTGTTACTGGATGTGCCACCTTCCTAGCGGCCAAAGTTATCAAGTTTAAGGTGGGATCATTAGGGATCTTTCTCACAATGTCTTGGCCAAATTCCAAGAGCTTATGTTGCCTTTGTTGTTGATTGGACATAAGGGACCTCCGTACTGCCACCACATCAGCCATTTTTTACTGGTGATGTAGTTGGCTAGAGCTGACTCCAGCATTGTAAGGTGGATCAGTGGCTATTTCTGGTGAGACATAAGTAAACAATAAAGAGAGTAAGAATGAAAAAAGAAACCCAAAAACAAGATGAATTAATGAATCTCAAGAATTACCCAACTTAAGCTCTTTCCATAGTGATTCATCCCCAGTAGTGGTAGACCTGGGTGCCACCAGAGACTAGGAGGAGAGAGTTTAATATAAGATGAAGAATAAAACCAAGTCTCTTCCCACAGACGACATCAAAAGTAGCATCAATGTAAGTGTTGAAGGTTAGCAAAGTATTGGCATTTTAGGCACCTTTTGATGTAAGCAATGCAGTCTTAAACCATGGTCATCCGGTAAAATCCCTGATGGTTGATTTTATTAGCAAGCATATAACTATTAATGTGGGTTCAACATTCCCCATTATGAATCTTTCGCATCATGTCTTCTACCCCAGCCTCTGCTATACAATGCAAGTGAGTTCCATTAAAATTTATTGTAAAGAGTTCCTTGTCATAAGTGGTGTACTGAGCAGCCCACCTGCAAAGGGTTGCAGAGTCTTTCTTTATAGCATCCTCAGGATACCTACCAAGCTTTAAGAGGCACCAAATATCATAATACCATAATCCCTCTATGTCTGAATCTTCTTCTTTAACAAGCTCGATGTGGTAATATTGGGTTGGTGTTACCTATTTCTGGACTAAAAAGGGGTCCATTGTTATCCCCATGGGTACGTCAACCGTAGATGACATGGTTTCTAGTGCATTAGCTAGGTTATTTCTCGAGCGAGAAAGGTAATGGAAGGTGACATCTTTAAACTCGGAGGCGATGTCTTCGATATGATCATGGAATAAGAGGATTTTCTTATCTTTGACTTTCCATTTTCTATGGATCTGCCTCGTGATGAGAATTGAATCTCCATAGACATCAATGTGCTTAATTTCTCTTTTGAGGGCAATAATGCACCCAATGATACATGAACAATATTATATCATGTTATTAGTGCAAGTGAAGTCTAATTTTATGGCAATGGGAGTGTGAGAATCATCAGGAGAGGTCAGGAGTATCCCAATATCATATCCTTCTTGTTAACAGCTCCGATGAAGAACATCTTCCATTTGAGCTCATCATGAGAGGCTCAAAGAATGTCTTCATCTGGAAATTTGGAAGTACAAACCTCAGCTCCCCCATAGGATTGTCAACAAAGTAGTCACTAATGGATCTTCCTTTCATGGCTTTCTGTGTGATATATGTGATGTCAAATTCAGTTCATAATCATTTATTACGCCATACAGCTAGACAAAGAAGGATCCTCTAAGAGGCATTTCATTGGATACATTCGGATATAAATTTGATAGGGAATGAGGGCATGTAGTGTCGGAGCTTTTGTGTGACCTAGATTAAGGCGGCACATGGCTTTTCCAGTATAGTATAGCTCACCTCATACCCAGCTAGCTTTCTATTAGCTTAGTAGATAGATCTTTGTTTATATGATTCTTCGATGTATTAGGCTAGAAGAGCCCCTACTGCTACATCTATGATGGTGAGGTAAAGGAAGAAGGGGAGATCTTACTGCACCGAAGGTCGAGACGGTACTACTAGATCTGATTGGAGGTTTCTAAACATGACTCGTCCTAAATTTTGATTGAATTTTTTTGAAAAATCTTAAAAATGGGCTCACAGATAGAGGTCAATTGGGTGATGAACCAACTGATGTATTGTAACTTACCTAAAAATACGCATACTTATTTATCCATCTAGGATGGTGGCATCTCGAGTATTGCCTTTAGTTTGGTAGGGTCTTTCTTGATCCCTTTTTAGAGGAGTTTACCCTTCATGATATCGAAGACACATTTCTATGGGTTAAGGTGCATCTGCTATTAGCGTAGCCACTCAAAGAATTTCCTCGGGGAAGGAATATGACCTTCCTAAGTTTTATACTTGATGATCATGTCGTCGACATAGACTTCAACCTCTTTGTTGATAAGATAATAAAAAATGGTCATATCGGCCTATTGGTAGGTAGCGCTAAAATTTTTTAGACCAAACGGCATGACTATGTAGCAAAAGGTTCCCAATGGATGATGAAGTCAATATTGTCCTGAAGTTTGGGATACATCTTGATCTAATTATACCCAGAAAAATTATTGAAAAATGATTTGAGGACATGATTGGCAGTGTTATCAATGATCATGTCGATATTGGGCAGAGGATAATCATCCTTCGGGTATTATTTGTTCAAATCTCTATAGTCGATGCACATGAGAACTTTCGCTCCTAATTTAATTACAATGACGATATTTACTAGCCATGTTGGGTATTCGATCGTGCAAATAAAGCCTAAGTTTAATTATTTCACCACCTCATCTTTCACTTTGAGAGACCACTTTATTCGGAGCTTTCTTAAATTCTTCTTGATAAGATTGGATTCTAGGAAGGAATAAATCTCGTATCGTGCTATTATTGGGTCAATACCGGGTATCTCATTGTAGGACCATGTGAAGATGTCCACGGATTCCTTCAGTAGTTCTTGGAATTGCAGCCACTCATGCTTGTTAACGGTGGACACTATCCTAATTTCATGCAGATGACTACTAGAATTGAGATTGATAGTGATATTCTCATCACCATTAGCTTGAATGCGGGGTTATGTGGTTTATTTTTTCCTTACTGAGATCGGTTGAGAATTATTCACTTCATAAATCATCTCCTCTAATTATTTGATTAAAATCAAGGAAATAACGCATAACAAGATATTCAAAATCTTAATTCATTTTATTGAAAACATTTTTAGGAAATACGATGGTGAGGACCTCATCGAAGGAAGCGTTATTCACAATTACATCAAAAATAGAAAGAAAATACTAGATTTAAGTGTTTCTATGAGGGAATGAACAATAGAGTTCATTTTGACTTGGATAGGATTAATAGGGAATGCATGCTAGTTGAGAAGTGATTTATCATCAATAATGGTCTTTTTAGATAGGTCAGTTAGCTTAACTTTCAGGTGGATCATGCAGATATCCATCCTCAGTGTATGAAAATCAAATGGTTCATCGGTGTCATTACCCTTAGATTTCTCAGTGCTTTCCACAACTTTGATGGTTAGATTCTTCACCTCATGCTTTTATTATTCATCCCAAATGATTTCATGTTCAAAGTATATTTCTAGCCTTGGTTTCATCTTTTGCTTTACAGGGTCGTACCATGACTTGGAGAATCAGTAAAAGGGAAATTCTTCGCCCTCTGATTTATCCTTTTTGTAGTGAAAATCATCACCCCATCCAATGGAAACAATTTCATCCTTCCATATGCATTCCACAACCTTTGTGGCTTCATTATATAAGTCTTCACATTCAATAGGGAAGTGTTAGAAAGAAGGGACTATATGCCCTTGGAATTTCAAAACCATGAGCAGTTCGGAGATAGTATATATTTCTCGCTTCTTGATGAAAACATTAGGCATAACCTGTATAAGGTCATCTAAATTTAACTCTTCCGTGGGTACGAAGGATTCATCAGATTATTGGGCCCACTTTTGGGCTTCTATGAAAAATGCGTTGATCATCTCATAGTTAATGGTCATTTTTTAGGGCAATTTCAACCCAAATTCCTAAAGTTAATCTAAGATCGTGGGTAATTCCATGTCTCCCCTTCTGAGCGGGTACGAACGTTTATGAAAGCCTTGGTGATGAGAGATAGATATTGGTCAACCAGAACTATCATGATGTAGAAGAAATGAGGGACGGAGTTTGAGGAGTTTGGGTGAACTAGAGGATGAATCGGATGTTTCAATGGGATTAATTTTAAACAGAAACACTGATAAGTGGTGTGCAGGGCGATTTAGTGGAAGTCACAATGAGCGTCATACTTGAAATTTTAGGTAAGTGGATCTAGCAATAGTCAAGGTTCCAGGATTTTGATGAGAAATTCCTCGAGATTTTGACTTGCCCTGAGGTTTTCTTTGACCTTGTTCAACTCTTGTTCTTTGGGATTAACTGGTACTAGCAAATTATTCCCTTATTAGGCAAGATTCAGCAGCGACAGCTGAGTTGGTGGCGGCCTATGGCTAGTGGGGCACACTAGATATGTTGGTATTGTTTCGAAACCCATATTGGTTATGGATTTTTTGAAACCATATCCCTAGGAAAGAGGATTTAGATCTCGGTAGACTTAGGAGTCTAAACCCTGTGTCGTTGCATTTCCTGGACTTCTATCAAGAAATTATCAATCTTCGCACCCATCAACTCTCATTGGACATTTGAATCCTGGTCAATGTTCTCCACGAATAGTCTTCAGAATGATTGATTAAATTTTGTATAACAAGCAGAGGAAGAAGTGGAGATCCGAGTTAGCTTGATAGAAGATTTGAACCAATAAAAAGCCAGGCCAAGATTGGGGTATGTGGTCACACCTCGGACAAAAAATTATTTTTATGTTTATTTTAATGAAAAAATAATATTTTTAGTATATATATGATTTTTCTTTTTATGAAAAGGGGAGAAAATATTTTGAGTATTTTTTAAAGGAAAATCCCCAGCATAGTTATCATTATTAGGTTCCACTTGTATTATGTTTCGCTTAGGACGCAAGTGAATAACAGACAGAATCTGAGTTTGGGGAACAGATAGGGTACATGATTCAAGACACAGTTTTACTTGTTTCCAGACTTAGGGATAGGATTTTGTTTTAAAAAATGAATAAAATAGCACAAAAAATTTGGTGGTAAGACGACCCAAAATTTTAGTAGAGTTTTATATTGAAATCGATAGACTAGATATGAGTTTCTTAGGGTAGACGCCTATATAAAGTTGATGCGTTGGTGGGTTGGTGGAAAGTTTCTCCTTTTATGCATGACTTACATGATATACCTCTTACCTATAAGGGACATAATTCATCGATATGTGAGGAAAATCCATGATAGACTTGAGTATACGTGAATTGCCTCATGATATACCTCGTGGAGATGGTATGTGTGAGAAAAAAATTTATAAACTCGACGTACATGAATGATTTCCCTACTATATACCTCTCGTCTTGAGTTCGATCAAGACTTACGATGCGGGGGAAATTGTTTGATATACGTCGAATGTACTAGGATAATGGATGGAGGGAATCATTTTACTTTAGCTAACCATGCCCTATAATACTGTAACCCATCACGAAGTGACCTCATTCGGTGTAAATATTCTATGTTTACCCCCTTATTTTAGGCTTTTTTAATACCCCGTGTAATGTAATTAAATCGAATTTATCTCATATTCATGTTACTGACCCTATTTGGCAAGTACATCTTGTTTTGTGTATTTCTCATACATTTTACAAATAATTCATGTGAGTAAACACGAAAGAGAAACCGAAATTGTAAAAGAAATCCAAAGAAGACAGAAGTCATGGGAAGTTTCGTAATTTTCTGCCTGAAACTCGAAGATGGAGCCAACTGCAAAGTTGAAGGGCTTGAAGTCACGAGAATACTAGAAAAATGGCACCTCAATCTGAGTCCCGATTAAGAAGTGAAATGCATTTGAAGAAAAAAATCCAAAAAAAATGATGCAACCAAAGTCACCCAAACCAAAGGCCAAATCGGTTCGATAGCGAACCGGTTCGCTGTTGCACCCGAACCAATTCGGAATACCTCCCACGCGATTTTGTGTTTTAATTTGATTTTTTCTAGAGTTGGAAAAGAGTAGGACTCGTGTAAAAAAAATCATGTATTGTTATAGTTTTGTATTAGATAACTTTTAAGAAGGTTTTTTACTGGAGAATTAGAGGGAGAAAGACCCAAGAAGCCTAGCTTTCAATTTAGTCATCAAGCTTATACTTCTATGGATTAATTATCAAGGTTTCCATCAATAAAGTTTATCTTTCTCTACCATGTTCTTGAAGTTAATATTCTTTTCATGTATTGTTCATTTTCTGGAATTCCAAGACCCTCATGTATGTTTAGATATAATTTCATTATGGTTTTGATTACATGCAATGTAGAAATCATGTTTTCTAGTAGTTACACCATGTCCAGCTAAGCTATTAACGGGTTGGGGTACATGAACCCAACCTCGGTGTTATGAATGGAATTAAAAGTGAATAAAATATAATTAACAATTCAAAGGGTTGATTTTTATCAAGATAATGGTTGTAGGTCTTTTAATTCTGTTGGCCTTATGTAACCGGAATGTTTAAGGATACAATTTGTGTTTTGGTAATTTGTCATTCTCGTTAAATACAATTTTTTATTTGATATTGTGAGGAGTAAAGTACGTAAATGTAAAATGCTTAGAAATTACTTGATGTCTCTTTGAATTGATAATTCGGTTTTTTGAAGTTTTTATGTTCTAAGCAATTGCCGACGGTTCAGGATAGTGTACCCCAATTCCATTTTCTCACATTTAATTTAAAATCACTTTGTTCTTATCGCATGCGTAATAAATTCACTAGTTTAATTAATATGCATTAGTTAATAGAAAAATCCAAAAAGAAATCATTTTTTCTTTCTTCTTCTTAGTCAACCAAAGATTATTCGTCTTTCCTACTCGTCATTACGTATTCATGTCCTATTCCATGTTTTCGATACCACACTCGCTTGGATTATTACTTACGATATTGTCTTACACTTGAGCCGATATAAGAACGCACTAATGACACTTTTAAAGTCGCGTCAAGTTTTTGGCATCGTTGCTGGGGACTAGGTAGACATTTAGGTTAGGCCGATTTAATCCAAAATTTGACTCTAAGTCCAAAAAAGCCCAAAAAAAACAGAAGAAATTTTTTTTTTTGCTTCTCTAAAGTATTTTCATGCAAAATCCACAACAAACTCCATAATCTACTCCTACTAGAATTCACGAAAATCCAATGGTAGAGTACGATCCCGGTAGTCTACACACTCCTAACGCTCCTCAATTTTTGGTTCCACCTCCTACATCAATGAATTCTATCACGAGTTACACGTCCTTAGCATCCAGTAAGGAATTTGAATCAATAGATGAGAGAAATATTTCGTGACATGGTAGTTTAGTCACAGATGAGGGTGAGACGTCATTTTGCCCCATGAGAGACCTCCTATATCCGGAGAGAACCGTTAATCCGGGATGAATTCTACTTCCATATAATGCGGAGAAATTCCATTTTCGTAATGGGATGATTCAGATTCTTCCCACATTCCACGGTATGGAATTGGAAAAACCATACATCCACATTCGCGAGTTCGAAGAGGCATGATAAACCTTTAGCAATCAAACGAGTACCCAAGACGTCATCCGCCTCAAGCTTTTTCCTTTATCTCTCAAAGATAAATTCAAGTTCTGTCTATGATCGTTGTCACCGAACTCCATTGGATCGTGGAGGCATATGCAAGCCAATTTTCTCTTGAAATTATTTCCCTAACATCGAATGAATTCCATTAAAGCTCAAATTCAAACGTTTAAACAACAAGAAAATGAGCCATTTGATCGATGTTGGGAGCGTTTCAATGAATAAGTCAACACATGCCCCCACTATGGTCTTGAGAAGTAATGACTCATCTCTTTCTTCCACCAAGGGCTAAGTATAACTTGTAAACAACTCATTGAGACCATATGTGAGGGACAATTCTTTAGGTTAGACGTAAACGATGAAGAGGCCCACCTTAAGTATGTTGCCGAGACTACTCAAGCATGGGACACATTCGATCCTAGTGTCAAAATAGGGTTCAACAAAATCCCATGGCTCATTATGTATCCGGCCTCTATCAGTTGGAAAAAGAAGTCGAGTTGAAACTTCATATAAACCCACTTTCTAAAAGATTGGAAGACGTATTATAATCACGGGTAAGAGAAACACCCAGATCCACTCAAGCACTGAGAGACAAGGTGTGTGTGATTTGTGAGGTGGGCCATTCAATAAAGTAATGCCCGACGATACCCACCTACAAAGTCATGTTTAATGAGCAAATGGAGGCGGTAGGAGTATTTATGGGTAATTTTAATGACCCTCACGAAAATTCTTTTAACCCTTTATGGAGAAACCATCCTGGTTTTAGCTATGGGCAACAACATGTTGTGTTATATCCTAATTCACACATTTCCCCTCATACATTACCACCTACACATTTCTATCAAGCCCTACATATGCAAGCACCACCTCCTGCGCTGTATATCACCCCACCGCGGAGAAATATCATGGATACTTTGAACCAATTTATGCAATCTCAATCGACAACCAGTGCTCAAACTACTCATATGTTTTGCCAAAATAAATGCGAACATTTCAAAATTGAAATCTTCCTTAAGTGTCCAAAAGAAGGGTAAGTTTTCGTCCCAAGGTCAAACTAGTGTTAGCTTTACGTCTGATGATCAAAAAGAGCAATGTCAAGTCGTTACCACTCTACGTAGTGAGAGAGTCGTTGATTTATCACCTCTACACATGATGAACCTAAAGACAAGGAGGTTTCGCCCGACACGAAAGAAGCCGAAGATGCCCCCTTTGAGTGGAGTGAATCATGCCAAAGCTCTCTTGAAAATTGAAAAGCATGATCGTTTTCGCTCTCATTATGCAAGCTTTGGATTTTTCCCATCCATTCGAGCTCATGTGTGATGCTAGTAATTATGCTATCGGGGCTATTTTGGGCCAAAGAAAAGGTAAGAACGCTCACGTCATCTACTACTCTAGCCAAATGATAATCGGAACGCAACTCAATTACTCTACCACCGAGAAAGAATTATTAGCCGTAGTTTTTTCAATAGACATATTCCTCTCTTACCTTGTTAGTTCGTCGATTACTTGCTTTCCCGACCATGCGGACCTTAAGTATCTCCTTTCAAAAAATGATGTTAAACCGCGCCTCATAAGGTGGATCCTACTCCTACAAGAGTTCAATCTCTCTATAAAAGATAATAAAGGAGTAAAAAACATTATAGCCAATAATTTATCCTGACTTTCGTCCGACGTACCTAGTGATCCCATACCCATAGACGAATATTTTCTGGATGAAAAATTATTTACAACTTTGTCTCTCCCTTGATCTGCGGATATAATGAATTACCTTGTCACGGGGGTCTTTCCCTCTGATTAAACACTTCAAGAGAGAAAGAAGTTCCTAACTTGGTCACACATGTTCTTCTATGACGATCCCTACTTGTTCAAGTGTCGTGGGAACCAAATCATGCAAAGATGTTTACCGAATGACGAGATACCTAGCGTCATTCATTTTTGTCATATGGAAGCTTTTTGGGGAATTTATCAACAAATAAGACAACAGCTAAGATTATTCAAAGATGTATCTATTGGCCCACAATTTTTCAAGATATTAGCGCTTATTGAAAATCATGCGATGGATGTTAAAGGATGGGAGCCATCAGATGACGTGACATGATGTCGTTGCCCCTATACTCGTCAATGAGATATTTTATTGTTGGGGAATTAACTTCATGAGGCCTTTTCCTCCTTCCTCTGGATTCTCATACATCCTTTTCGCGATAGATTATATGTCAATATGGTTTGAGTCCATAGCTACTAAGACTAATGACAACAAGGTGGTGATCAAGTTCTTACAAGAACACATACTTTCTCACTTCGGAGCTTCGAAGGAAATCATTAGCAATAACGACAAACACTTTTGAATTAAGACATTTGAAAAACTCATGAGAAAGTATAGGATCGTCCATAAGGTTGGGACGACTTATCACCCCCAAACGAACAGGCAATCCAAATTAGCAAATTGTCAGATTAAGAACATTTTAGAAAAGACCGTCGATCCTAATCGGAAGGATTGGTCTCTCTATTTGAACGATGCGCTATGGGCTTATCGAGCCACGTATAAGAACCCTCTCGGGATTTCCCCTTTTCTCTTTATCTATGGAAAGCCTTTTCATCTCCCCGTAGAGCTAGAGCATAAGGCATATTGGATAATCGAGAGGTTAAATTACAACACGGACCAATCGGCGAAGCATGCAAGCTTCAATTGAATGAGTTGGAAGAAATACGCAACGATGCGTATGAAACTGCAAAGATATCCAAATAAAGAATGAAATTCGTACATGATTGAATTATCCATCGAAAGGAGCTTCATTCATGTCAAAAGATGCTTCTATACAACTCATGTTTACACTTGTTTCCTGACAAGTTATGTTCGCGATGGACCATCCTATTCATTGTGAGAGACATGTCCCCCCATGGATCCATTGAGTTAGAAGACCCTTAGGGGCGAGACACATTCAAGGTAAATGGACGCCCAAAGCCATATTTAGAGGGGTTTGTTGAATAGACCGACACAATTTGGTTATCGGACTTGATTGAGCTTAAAAGGAGAGGTCGTCGCACCCCCGATGCATATGGGGTGATTCGGGTTGTATAGTAGTGAGTAGAGTTGTTTTTAGGTCGTTTAGAAGTCCATATAGGTCGCGAGTAAGGAAAAGGTTGAGCACTACTTTGAGTTTTCATGCATGGGAGAGCGTACGTATAATTTGAGAGGTGACTATGGTGTCCCGGGGTTTCGGAGAGTTTAAGGACTCTTAAAATGCATTAGAAATGAGAGAATGAGAGTTGGAATGCATCAAACATGAAAACTTGGCAAATTTAGAGTCTTATGTAGAACATGTGGGTCGAACAGTAGGCCGAACCGGTTCGCATGCGAACCAGTTTACCTTCCTACATCGAACCAGTTCGATTTACTTGATCATAATTCATCCCCCTTTTTCCATATTTCCTCCTCCCCTCCATATGCATCCCCCATTATTCTCCTTCCCCCATCCAAAAATCCTCCCTTAAATTCTTCCTCTCAACCATTTTTCACCCAATTTCACTTCCTTCAATCATTTCCCGCCATTTCTTCATTTTCCCGCCTATAAATATGTGCCCCTTCCCATTTCATTCATACTAATTACTCATCTCCTCTAGTAATTTTCTCAATCTCTCCATACACTCTCCATGGCTCCTCGTCGTCGCCTAAACGTTGTCGCCAAATACAATTCCACCACCATCCTCAACAAGGGGGTGGACCATGAATTCCATTGGCACGCAGCATATTTTTTAGCCTCCCGCACATCCCACATCGAGAGTCGATCCTTATGGGGGAGTTACCTCCCGATGTCACCTCCCTCTTCTACCACCGAGGGTGGTGTGCATTATTCAATCTGCATATTGATAGGGTCTTCGACGAAGAGGTGCGCTACTTCTATGCGACTCTTGTCCAGTAACAGTCGCCCACCGCCCAAGTAGCAAACCTCGTGGTTGATTTGTTCGAGGAAGTTTCTTTTTGTGGTTCTTCAATGCTTTATTGTGCTGAGTTTTATTTGAACACCATATGTAGTTTCTTTTCCCTTTCTTATCTTGTATGCAAGTGTTGGTTTGTAATGAAAAAAAATTGCATTTTATATATTTGGTTGTTTTCCTTATCGCACTTATTATTTTTTTTTATTTAGATTTTAGTCCTTTTGACTGAGGACAATGCAAAGGTTTAAGTTAGGGGGTGACAAGTGAGTATTTCTAATTCTAAAACTTCACAAATCTTTAAAATGACCAAAAAAAATCATAAATTTCAAAAATTTCCAAAAAAATTGAAAAAATCGAAAAAGCCAAAAATATTTTCTTTCAAAATAAATAAAAATTAGAAATTAATTTTTTCAAAAATATCACTAAATTTTTTTTTTGAAGTCTCAAATTGTAAAAATCAAATGTACAAAGCCGAAATTGACCAAAATCGAAAATTGAACAAAAATTGACGACTTTACAAATAAGTGTGGAGATTAATTAACCCGGTAAGATTTCAAGCCTTTCATTTTTTCGAGCAATTAAATCAATCTGAGTTAATGGTTAACTCAACGTTCGATTTAGTGTTTATATAAGTCATTGAAGATCTCTATTCCTTTGTTTTGATCGGTTACAGGAAATGAGTGTGATGATGTCTTGAAAAATTCGCTAAAATATCTCTAAATTAAATTATTCTCGAGACGCATATGATAAAATAATGATTAATTCAGATAATGAAGTTAGGCCCTTGTTTGTTTATCCAAAAATATGAGCCATACAAAGTTGTGAAAAATTATCCCCTTAGCTAACCAAATTGAGCCAAATAAGATTTCCAATTTCGTTTCATTAACCCAAAAAACCTATGAAGCCCGGAGTTGTGAAAATCGAAAAATTCATCAATAAAGTCCAAATAGCGATGTTGTCCGTAAGAGAGATTAATCAGCAAGAATAAGAGGCGATATTTTTCGTTTCCCAATGATCGTATTCCTATGATGAGATCTTTTCCCCTCAAATTTTTTTTCCAAGTTTGTGTGCATGAATTCGTGTTCCCTTATATTTACTCTTATAAATCACGTATACCGAGAGAAAATAAACACATTCCGAGAGATTCGTTTGTGAGAGAATCCCTGAGAAATTGAATCAAAATGAATTTTTAGAAAGTAACGTAATGATCAATCGATGGAAATTAGCGGTTTAATTTTTGACTTCGTCCATACAAACACTAAATTGAGACTATTGAATATGAATTTACGGTGACTATTTTGGGGGAGGTTAAATTGTACAATTTTTAAGTATTTGGATCTTTTTCTTTGAGTCGAAAAATAAATTTTGTGGGTATATTCACTGCAAACCCTCACGAGACACCACTCGTCCTACTAGGGAAACTTAGGGGTTTAATGGCTTGTTGCATATGCTAAATGAAACCGCTTGCCCGTGAAAAAGGTATTATATCTTAATAAAGTTTTTATGAGTTCCTTAACCAATACTCTTATTCTTTTACATTTCTCGGGACGATCAAAGTTCTAAGTTAGGGGGTGATGAGTGAATTATTTTGAATATTTTATACCCAAATTTATACGTTGTTAGTCCCATTTTATATTATTTACTAAGTTCTTAGGAGAATTTTATTAAAAAGGGGAAAAATGCAAGAATGATTGAATCCATATTCAAAATGGCATTTTTAAGTAAAAAATGGGCACTTTGATGATTTTATAATATTCTTGTACTAATTTGTGAAAAACGTTGCATAGTGAAAATTTTGCAAGTAATTATGGAATTTTGTGCAAATGGATGGTCAACTCGAAAAAGGTGCGAAAAAGATGATTTTTACGATCATTCGAAAAAAGTTGTTTTTACACTTATGGGAGAAAGTCGAGAATTTTTATTCTTCGATTTGGATAAAACTCAGCGTACCTGTTCACCAAGAAAAGATAAGAGTTTTCGAGTGGGGGGAATTCGGTCCCTTATCCCGATCCAAAGATTAAAGAGGTGAAGTGATAGCTTTCAATAATGTTCAGCCAATGAGGAACTATTCCACAACAACTCAAACACATTAATCGTTGCCCTATTAAAAGGACCCTTGGGCTCACAATTTGAGAAGGATTTTTCGAGGAGCAATTATTGAGCGGTTGTAATAAATTTGAGGTCCAAGTTTTTATCATTTTTTTAGAGGATTGAAGATTATTGTGATTGAACTATTTGTAAGTTTAATTTTATTAATCAAAATCTCTACTCATTCTTGCAATTTCTCTTTCATTATGGTAGCTTGATTATTCTATTAGAATTAGGGTGAAGTTTATCATACTTAGCAATTATTTTCATGTTAATTTAATCTTTGTTTATTCCCTACTCGTTTTTATTTGTTATTAAAGATTTGGTATTCATTTTAAAACGACACGAGAGTGTGTTTTAAAACCTTCAAGATTGTTTTGTCAAATTAAGTTTTGAGATTTAAAGGCAGTATTTTTTTATGGATTATGCTTGCACATTGATTGTTTTGATACTCCATGCTTAAATACATTTGCGAACTTTAAAACTTGTCTTTTCTAAGGGAATAGGAATTTTAGCCATCTATTAAAGACGTTAAAAATATTTTGGACATAACTTTTTGTGGTGACAATAAATCTCAACATAAATAATAAGCAAATGCGATCACCAGAAAAAATAAAGAACACAAAATAACTGCAATCACCACAACACAAGATATACGTTGTTCGGCAAAATGGCCTACGTCCACAGTGGTGCTCTCTGTATTATATTTCTCTTTACTCCAGGGGAATGTTTACAATTACGTGCCCTTTGCCCCGGGCTGGGGGTTCAATATATACATGTAATTTTCAGAGAGTGGGGATGTTGGGCACCTCCACGTTAGCCCATAATCCCTAGAATATCTCTTAAGAGATTTTAGGGGTTAAATGGGTCATAACTGAACTAGTTATGTACGATACCTTAGACTTTGAGCCGAACTTTCCCTTATCTTGGATCGGGATTAATCGGGCTACTTATCTGGGCCAGGATAGTTAAACGAGGTACCTACAATTGCCCCTAAATTTTTTGGGTCACAATTTGGGCTCAATAATTTTAAATAACAGCCTTAATGGCATTTTTGTTAATTGCATAGCACTTTGGGGATCGAATTGTCTTTCTTGAGTAAATTCAGGCGGCAGATTTTCTTCGTTCTCTGTGCGTCATGATTGATCGTTTTAAAAACTTTTGAATTCTCAAGATATCCTTCGCTTCTTACTGCATTTTCTCATCTCCAGATCTCTCATTTCGTCTTTGAGCTCTTTCTTATTTTCCCATCTTCTTTACTTGTGTATTTTCATCGTCTCAAGATGATTCTTACTTTTCAACTTCTTCAAACTCCTTCCCCTTTCTTTTTTGGTTGGAATTTATTCATTATCGCTGCTAGGGTTTTTCTTATCTGATGTCAAGAATAGGCAGTAGGTTGACAGCTGAGTTTAGGATGTTTTACAATATTCCAAACTGGGTGGACATTGAATGTGCCCCTGTTCCTCGTAATGTTAGAGACATTGAGGATGGTCATTGGATACATGTCCTTCTGTTGTCCCAGGAGGGTCTAACTTTTCCCCTAAATCGCTTGTTTTTGCATTTCTTTAGTTATTTATATACAATTCATGCACAGTTCTCTCCAAATGTTTGGAATATTGTCAATGGTGTACATAGAATCAATCAGCTCTACAACACCAATCTAGGTCTTGCTGAAATTTTTTATTGTTATTCCTTCTCTCAAATAAGCTCTGGTCTCCTCTATCTGAAAGCTAGGAGTCCTGATAAGGTATTGGTAGTCAATATAATTCCCACAAGGACTATTGGCAAGAGGGGTTTATTGCCAGGAACTAGCAGTTCCCTCCCCAAACTGAAGGGGTGAGGTATAAGGGACCTACAATTCACTTTTATGGGGAGGAATATATAGGTAGGAATAGATTTTGTTCTACTCATTTATTTTCTGTTATTGTACTGTCTTTCTTATATTCTCCTTTTGTTTCTTTTTCAGTGAAAATAAAGAACTCAGAACCTGTGCTTCGCGAAATTCGAGCAGTTGAGCTGGTCAAGGCTCGAAAGATCAGGTAATATTTGGCCGACGGTGAGCATCCATGATCAGCTGCATTCCTTTTGGAGTACAAGAACATTGGGTCCAGCTTTATCGCCCAACCGGTGGATAGTATTCCTCAGCTAGATATCACAGAAGAGGTTGTTGCTTAACCAATTCAGTTAGACGAGGAGGAAAGCAGCTCTGGTGAAGAGAGTAAGGGAGCTAACACAGGTGGACCTGAGGGTTATTATCACGAGGAGAGTTCAAGCAGTGAAGAATATTTTAGTTCGGAGGAGGGTTCAGAGGGTTCAGAAGTTCCCGAGGACTCAGAGGATTCGAATAGCTCCAGGGAGGAAAATATGGCTCCTCTTAGGAAAAATATGATCCAGGATGACGATGAAGACAATGTGTTGGTTGATCACAGGTTGAAGAAGCAAAAATCAGGGAGTGGGGATACTCCCACTAGCTCCCAAACTGTTGCTCATGAGCAGGAGAGGAAGAAGAAAGAGGAGGCGTTGGTGAAAGAGGGAGAGAGAGAGAGAAATAATAAAAGCGGAAGAAGAAGGAGAGACAAGAAGAGAGAAGGAGATACGAAGTGAGGACCAAGATAGGGCAGTCTTGGGTGCCCGTGTCTGCACTGGCTGCGGTGGCTTCTATTTCCCTTTCCCCTCAGTTGGCTCCGACGGTGATCGAGAGAGTAGTTTTACCAGCTAATCGCCAGAGGTCGTCTAGTATATGGACCGACTAGTTAGCCCTGAAGGAAAGTCAGGGGCTAGCCTTCGTAAGTCTCTTGTTACTTTTCTATTTTTGCAGTTCTCCTTTTGATGTATTTTTCGCTAATGTTCTTTTTCTTTCTGCAGTTTGTTTCTAACTTCACCGTCCTTTATCGCAATAACGATGAGCTGGCGAGGAAGAATGCTGAGTTGGAGGCGAATCTAAAGACTGCCACTGCTTCTCAGAAGTCTTCTGACCTTACCTTGGCTAAGGATAATAAGGCGAAAGAGGCAACGACCAAGGAGTTCGAGGAGCTGAGGAAGTCTTATGACTTGGTCTGTACGAGCAAACTGGCGGTGGTTGAGGAGACCAAAGTTCTTGCTAAGAAGGTGGATTCTGAGGCTGCCATCCTCAAAGAGAGCTCGTACAGTGCTGGATAGGTCGTAGCGTATGAGGATGCTAAGGCTCAGATCTGCTACATTGGCCGTCTCAACTTCAAGAAGGGTTAGGACAAGGTCTTGCTTACTGTCGAGGTGGATGTTAATTCCCCCTATTTGATGAGCATAACCTTGGCCCCAGGCCTGTTGTAGATGAGGTGTCTCCTTCTTCTACCCATGAAGTTATCCCGACCACTACTGCTGGCATTCCCCTCGATCAGGGGATGGTGACTGCTCCATCTGAGGTAGGTGCACCTGGAGCTGTCATAGATAAGGGGAAGGAACCAGCGTCCTCAGAGAAAACTAAGGTTGCTAGCTAGTCTTTTTAGGGAACATTTTGTATTTTTTTATTTCTGTTGTTCTTTCTTTCTTTTGCTGATGTACTTGAACTTTTTTTTAATGAAATGAAATTCTGCTCCCTTTTGCGTACTGATTTATTTATTCTTTACTGCTTATATGGTTTATAGCTCATTGATGTTGAGAAATATATTCATGCTTCCTCTCAACTAGGAAAAATTCTTGGTCCTGATGTGCACAATTGAGTTTGTCGTGCCTTTATAATAATCTGTAAGGCTCTTAGGTTGAGGAATCATGATTATAAGGATCAATTAGAGCTCATGGCCAAGCTAAAGATAGGCTCCAGGAGATGGAGGAGGTCGGCGCTTCTGTTTAAGAAGAAGTGAATTCTCTGAAGGCCAAGCTTTTGGATGCCTTCGAGGTTAATAAAGTTGGAGAGGTACTTCAACAAGAGAATTATGCTCTAAGGAGAGAAGTCTCGCGACTTAGGGAGAATTCACCGAGCATTGCCCCTTGAGTTCTATGTGGTTCCACTTTATCGGCTGGGCCGCAAGCTGGTATTGATGACAGTGGCCCAGCTAGGGAGATGGACGAGCTTTGAGGTGATGTTCACAGGGCATATGTGATAGTTGTTGATCTCCAAAGAGATGTTACCCTACTGAGGCACCTTTTCAATAAAGGTCCTCGACAGGTATGGGATGATAGTTATAACTAGGGTTGGACCGATGCTCTGAGGAAGTTGAGGGAGGTTGAAGAGTTATCTATCATAATAAGGGGGCTGAGTGCTCTTAGGGAGTTACAAGTCCCTAAGAACTCTGTCCTTTGGTATCGGCATGAGATCTCCCCTTCAACTTTGATGACGAATCCATTCAAAAGGGATGATCGATGGGCTCCCATAGATGCAATCCCAAGGAAGCTCGTGGAGCCAAACTCAGACGAAGTCGAGGAGGAATTATCTCCTCACCTAGATGATGGCCGAAGGGCACGAGTGGCATACTGTATTGATTAGCGACCTAGTTCCCATTAGGATTTAATTTACTCAGTTTATGTAACTCCTTGTATATGTAATGATGTAATAAAATAGTTATGTTTTGGGTGATTCGCCGACTAAACATGTGTTGTGTTATTTTTTACTTCATTAACCTCTTATTCAGTTATCTTGGGCCTTTTTAGCAGACTCGATTTGATTTAAGAAGAGTTAGTTATTGAGTGAGTATCCCCCCAGTCCAATATGCTTTTTAGTGTACCGTTTTGCCTTACTTTACCTTTTAGGTTGTGTCATCACACTTTCTTAGGCCTAAGTGAGGGAATGGCGAGGATACACCTGGTATCGAATGTTCTATCTGAGAAGGATTTTTAAGCCAAGCAATGTTGGCAACCAACCTGGGTTAGCCCTGTTTCCTAAGGGTCCCCTGTAGGGCTTCATATTTTGTCAGGGTAAAATTACGAGGTAATTAATGTTCATTGACGAATGCCTGAGGAGGGTCGTTCATAATGACCCTACTATAATAAGTCTCTCACGATCTTAGTTTGAGAGGGGAGCCTGTGACTTGGAAAGGGTGCATGAATTACAAGGTAGAGAGAAAAATTAACGCCTCTTAGAATGCCACTGTCAAATAAATATTTATTAATCAGAAATGATTTAAAAATTTCAACATTGAGTTAAAAAAAGAAAAGAAAATCTAGAAGTATAATTTCTTCAAATTGGATACATTCCAAGCTCTAGGTATTTCCCTTCCCTCTACCGTTTCTAAGTGATAGTCTCCTTGTAGGTCGTCTCTTATCACCTTGAATGGCCCCTCCAAGTTTGGTCCTAACTTGTCATCCAATGGTTTTACAGCGCTGCCAAGGACTTTACTTAGGACATAGTCCCCAACCTGGAATGCTCTTAAATTGACCTTCTTGTTGTAGTGCCTCACTAACTATTGTTAATAAAACTCTAGTTTCACTACAGCCAACTCTCTTCGTTCTTCAGCTAGGTCAAGTTCAGCGAGCGAAGTTGCATCGTTCTTGCCTTGGTCGACCAGGGTGTTCCTCATAGTAGGGAGGCCAGCTTCCAAGAGGATAATTTCCTCCATCACATACATTAGTGTGAATGGTGTTTATCCAGTTGCTCGTCGTGGGGTAGTGCGGTAAGCCCATAGGATGTGGGGTAGTTCGGTCGCCCATGCCCCCTTGGCTCGCTCTAAGCGCTTATTCAATCCATCGATCACTGTTTTGTTAGAATCTTTAGCCTATCTATTGCTCTGAGGATATGCCACAGAGCTGAAGTAATGTTTGATCCCGTGGCCGCTGCAAAAACCATGGAAGATGCCACTTTCAAACTGGGTTCTGTTGTCAGCGATGATGGTCTTGGGGATCCCAAAACGGGTGATAATGTTCCTCCATATGAATCTTATTATGTTTGCATCTCTAATGTTTTCCAGCGGCTCTGCCTCTATCCATTTGGTGAAGTAGTCTGTTGCGACCAATAGATACTTGCGATTACCGAATGCGGTAGAAGAGGGCCTACGATGCCTATTCCCCATTAGGCGAAAGCCCATGGGTTGGTAAGTGACTTTAGGTCGCTAGCTGTCTTGTGAATTACAGGAGCGTGAAGTTGGCATTTTTTGCATTTATGAGCATATATTCCAGTTTCTCTCTTCATGTACGGCCACCAGTAGCCTTCTTTCATTGCTCGAAAATCTAGCGACCTACCCCCAATGTGACTTCCATAGATTCCTTCATGGAGTTCGTGCAGAACTTGCTCGACGTCCTTTGGATGAACGGATTTGAGGTAAGGACCAGTGAAAGATCTCTTGTACAGTTTTCCCTTAGAAGATAAGTGAAAGCGAGAAGATCTGACTCTTATCTGATGAGCGGTTTTTTTATTGTTTGGTAGCTCTCCATTCTTCAAATAATCCCTTAAGGGATCCCTCCAACTAGGGGATCTCTTAATCTAGAGAACATGTCCCACGTTCGGCAGCTCGTCGATCTGGTTGATACTTGGTTGAGCGAGGAAGTCAATCAAAATTATTCTCTTCAAGTCAGAATTGATCGTTGAGCTTAGGGCTGCTATGGCGTCAGCATAGTTGTTCTGTCCTCTGGGAAATTGTTGGACGCTGACTTATTCAAAATTGGCCATCAATTCTTTCACCGTGGCAAGGTAGGCTGCCATCCACTCATCTCTAGCATTGAAATCGCCACTTATCTAGTTGGAGACCAATTGTGAGTCGCCAAACACCTGAAGTTGCTTTGCTCCAAGACCAATGGCTTTTTGTAGTACTGCGATCAGTGCTTCATACTCTGCTTCATTGTTGGAGGCTTTAAATCTAAGCCTAATTCCTTGCTCGAGGATTGCATATTAGAGGCTTCGTCAACGAATAACCTCCAAATGCCTGACGTTGGGTTAACTTCCTTCTGATGAATAGTTTGGTATTGGTCGTAAGTACGGTCTCGTATAAACTCTGTGATGAAGTCGGTGAGGACCTGCCCTTTGGTGGAATTCCTTGGCTAGAACTGAATATTGAATTTCCCGAGCTCGATTGACCATTTTGATAGTCTGCCTGACAGGTCGGGTTTTCTCAATACTGCTTTAAGAGGGTGGGATGTAAGTATGATGATGGAGTAGGCTTCGAAGTAATGTTTTAATTTCCTTGAGGCTACCACTAGCGCAAAGGCGAGCTTTTCCAGTGGTAGGTATCGTTGTTCGACGTCCAAGAGAGTCTTACTTGCGTAATAGACTGTAACACAGCAAGTAATAAAGGATCAATTTGCACAACTCAGTCAAAATATGATGAGGCCACCAGAGACCTCACCGGAGATGATTACTCTAACAACTATTCAACCCAATCCTGAAGCCAGAGGACCACCCCAAGCACCACGAAAAGACCAACCTACCCCTCAGCGGAGGAAGAATGCTCTTGACTCTAGGCGTTTACATTTAGGGAGGTAAGGAAACCCTTTTCCTGAGGATAAGTATGATGATATGGAGGTAGAGGATGCTCTAGAGGACTGTTGGGAGTCGTATATGGTTTCGAATAATACTGTACGCCCTATCCAATAGAGCCGAGGTTGTGGGGGCAGAAGAGATAGTGGTGCCCAATAAAGAGGATCAGCTTTTGATCGCTTGAGCAGAGGGTCGGCCTTTGAAAGGCTCGGCCCAGTCAATGACCTAAGACAGAGGCTATCCAGGTCACAAATTGCCACTGACTCTCAGAGGGGAGATGGTGAACATCGGCCTCATCATGGCCGACCTCATCAAGGCCAAAACTATGGTTAAGAGTCAATAGACGACATTGTGCAGCAGTTGGGGAGCCTTCAGTTCACCCCTTGGAGGTGGTTGGGGACAACCTCGGCCAGGCCGACGTTGCAAAGCCATGGAACAATTCCATTCAACGTCTTGAAGAGAAGATAGGGGACCTCATCAAAATTCGAGACCCACTACAAAGAGGGTTCTCAGAGGGCTCCCCATTTTTGGCAAAGATAGTGAACTTCCCAACCCCTGCCAAGTTCAAACCACATACGGTGTCTCCCAAGTATGATGGTAGTACCAACCTTGTGCATTATATTGAGATGTACCACTCTGCAGCAGACATTTATTCGATCCCAGATGAGATGAGGTGTCGTACACATATTTAGTTTACCTCTCTTTCGAAGAACTCTGTAGAGAACTTTAAGGGCTTGGCTGAACAGATTATTCACAATTTCTGTTTTGGGGTAAGACCTCAGAAGAAGATCACTCATCTGCTGTATGTGAAGAAAGGCTAGAACGAGAGCCTAAGAGACTACATTGATAGATTCAACAAAGAAAAATTGGAGGTTGAAGATTACAAAGAGAATATAGTTATGACAGCCCTCATCGGAGGACTCTAAAAGGGGAAGTTGTTGTGGAAGCTTGCAGAAGACCCTCCCAAATCCATGGCAGAGCTATTAGCAACTGCAGGAAGGGTCATAAATGCTAAAGAGGCTATAGCTGTAAAGTATGAGGATGAGAATGGAAGTTGCAGCGAAAAATTCCAAAGGAATAAAAATGAAAAAAAGAGGTCTGCAGACGACAAGTTCGCACACTATACTCCTCTAATTGTGAGATGTGAACACATACTCAATGAAATAAAAAATGACCGATCCCTGAGATGGCCAGAGAAGCTGAAGGCTCCTCCTCATAAGAGGAATAAGAATCCGTGGTGCAAGTTCCACCAAGACCACGGACATATGGCTGACAAGTGTTTCTCCTTGAAGGATGAGATTGAAAAGATATTGAAGTCCAAAAAGCTCAGGAAGTATGTCGACGGTAAAGCTCCTAAAAGGGGAAGAGATGACCCTAAAAATAAGATAAACGACAAATGTCAAGAAGATCTCCCAGCAAGAAAAGATGATGACTCAGTTGGTGATGATGAGGACGATCCTGACCTCCCACCGAAAGACGACAATGCTCCTGTGAAGAGGGTTGGTATGATATCCTTTGGTTTTTACACCATATATTGAGGACTAACAGGGGGTGGCTCCGAAGTAGCCAACCATAAATCTCATATGGTAGAGGCTAAGTCAGTGACCAGAGTAGAGGTTGTCAATCTGGCGTCTACAGAGGCTAAGCAGAAGAGAAAAAAGGTAGATATGGATACTCTTATAGTTGGATTCTCCCTACTTGACTTCAAAGGTATCTTAGCTCCATACGATGACCCGTTAGTAATTATAACAAGGGTTCATGGATGTGAGGTTCAGATAATCCTAGTCGATGGGGGAAGTTCAGCTGGCGTAATGTTTTGGCCATGTTTTAAGAGCCTTGGCCTCAACAGAGCTAGGCTTGTACCGTACCATCATCCGTTAATTGGCTTCAGCGGTGAAAAGATCCATCCGTTGAGCGTGTATGAGATGGACATTCGAATGGAAGACGAGTGGCCTAAGAGGTTGACCTGAAAGATCATTTTTTTTCGTAATGGATGAAAATCTCTTCTTATCCTACAACCTCATCATAGGACGAGTAGCCCTCAAGGAATTTGAGGTCGTGCCATTGACGGTCCACCAAATGCTAAAATTTTGACCCCCTATGGGGTAGGGGAAGTGCAAGGTGACCAGACCTTGGCACGAGAATTCTACTTCAACTCAGTGGAAGGGAGAGAAGCCCATAAGGGGCAACAACCACATATAACATTGATACACTTAATCTAAGGGATGAAATAAAATTGAAAAAAGAAGAGGTCGCGAAAGAGGTAGAATCCATCGTCCTCAATGAGGACGAGCCGGAAAAAAACCGTCCAAATTGGCAAATCCCTAAGACCCGAAATCAAGGAAGAGTTAGTAAATCTTTTAAAGAAGAGGCATGGTGTTTTTTCTTGGAGCAATGCAGATAAGCCAGGCATTAACCCTGAGATTATGTGTCACAAACTCAATATGGCAAAACATGCCAAGCTAATCAAGCAAAGACGAAGAGTTTACTCCAGGGGAAAGTACGGTGTCATAAAGCAAGAGGTCAGAAAGCTAGAAGAGGCCAAGTTCATAGATAAGTCATATACCCTGAGTGGTGATCTAATGCCATCATCGTGCCAAAGGCTAACGAGAAATGGAGGATGCGCATAGATTTCACTGATTTGAACAAGTCTTGCCCAAAAGATAGCTTCCCTTTGCCTCGAATTGATCAGATGGTAGATGCCACAGCATGGTATGAACTTATGAGATTTATGGATGCGTATTCAGGGTATAACCAGACTTTTATGGATCCAGAAGACTCAGAGAAGAAATCATTCATAACCGACAAGGGGACCTATTGCTACAAGTTCATGCCCTTCGTCTTGAAGAATGAAGGGGACCCTTATCAACGTCTTGTAAATAAGATGTTCGAGAATCACATTGGCGAGACCATGGAGGTATATGAGGATGATATGTTGACGAAAAGCTTAAAGGCCGACACTCACGTGGCCGACCTGGAGAGGACTTTTGACACCATGGATTTATACAGGATGAAGCCCAATCCTACCAAGTGTGTCTTCGGGGTAGGAGCAGGAAAGTTTCTTAGACTTATCGTCAATCAAAGGGGAATAGAGGCCAACCTCGAGAAGATCAAAGCTCTACTTGGAATTAAGACAATGAGAACTATAAAAGACGTTCAGAGGCTAACTAGGAGAGTTATTGCACTCAACAAGTTTGTCTTCAGAGCTACAGACAAGTGTCGTCCTTTTTTTTAAAGTGCTTAGAAAGGCCTTCGAATGGGACGAGGAGTGTGACAAAGCATTTAAGGAGCTCAAATCCTACCTTGGATCCCTTCTACTCTTATCTCGTCCCATTCTGGGAGAGAAGTTGTATATTTATCTAGCAATCTCATAGTTACCTATAAGTGCAGCCATAGTATGGGAAGACGATGGAGTATAGAGGTCGGTATACTTCAATAGTAAGGCCCTCCAAAGGTCTGAACAGAAGTACCCTCGAATGGAGAAGTTAGCCTACGCCTTGATACATGATTCCAGGAAGATGAATCCCTATTTCCAATCCCACTCTATGGTCATCCTCATTGACTCCCCGTTAAGACAAGTCCTCCACAAGACCGAGAAGTCGGGCAAATTATTGACCTGGGTCATCGAGTTGAGGGAGTATGACATTATTTATCAACCTAAGGTGGACATCAAAGGGCAGGCACTCGCATACTTTGTTGCTGAGTTTACATGGGAAGAGGCTGAGATTAATAATAGTTCAGAGATTGCAGATGAGTCAGACAGAAACATCTTCCAAAATTCGGAAGAGGTTGTGTCCAGCAGAGCTATAAAAGGAGTAACTGAGAATGAGGAAGACAGGTACCTCTTTAAGCAAGGGACCCTGTCAGAAGGGAACTTCTCTTCAAATGAAGATATTTGGAACCTCTTTGTCAATGGGTCTTCTTATGAAAGTGGTAGTGGAGCAGGGTTGATAGTGTTAGCACCAGATGGTACCGACATTGAATATGTACTTAGATTCAACTTCAAGGCATCAAACAATGAGTCAGAGTATGAGGTCGTGTGCATGCCTCTCATTGGCAAAAGCTCTTAGTGTTGGCCAACTCCTAGTCCACATAGATTCAAGGTTGGTTGTCAACCAAATCCTGGGAGTATCTGAGGCCAAGGATGAAAGGATGGCCAATTATCTGAAGAGGGTGAGAACAATGCCAGGAAGCTTCACATAAGTGAAGATGAAGAGGATACCCCGATTAGATAACAGTCGTGTGGATTCACTATCAAGGTTGGCCTCAGTAACAAGGACAGGCATCAGAAGGACCGTACCCGTCGAGATCCTGCTCAAACCGACCATTGAGGAAGAAGAGGTTGCCAGACCTTGCCTCAACTTGATCCTAAGGGACTCATGGATGGACCCCTTATCAGATATATCAGACAGGGAGAGCTGCCATAATCAAAGTTGGAAAGGAGAAAGTTGAGGTACAGAGCTGCCAGGTGCTCAATAATAGGAGATGTCCTGTATAAAAAGGGATTCCTACTACCTCTACTCAGATGCGTCCATCCCACAGAGGTCCCCCACATCCTTAAAGATGTACACGAGGGTTCTTGATCCAGTCATATAGGAGGAAGGCTTTTAGCCAAGAGGATAATTACGCAGGGATACTGGTGGTCGACCTTGGCTAAAGATGTTGCTGCCTATATGAAAAAGTGTGACAAGTGCCAGATATTCTCCACTATCCCTCATCAACATCATCATCCTATGACATTAATCAGTTCTCCTTGGCCATTTTCAGTATAGGGGGATTTACTTGGTGGGACCATTGCCAAGAGTTGCGAGCAACTATCGATTCCTGATAGTAGCAATCGATTACTTCTCTAAGTGGGTAGAGGTTGAGCCCATGATCACTATCATCGAGCAGAAGACCTTACAGTTTATCTGGAAAAACTTCATAAGCAGATACGGTCTCCTAAACACCCTTATCTCAGATAATGGAACGGATTTTAAGAATGCTTCCTTAGAGAGAGTCGGGATCAATCAGTTCTTCTCTTCTCCTGGCCAACCTCAGGCAAATGGTCAAACTAAAGTCACGAACTAAACAATCCTTGATGGGATTAATAAGAGGTTGGAAGAAGCCAGGGGAGATGAACAGAAGAGGTTTAGGCAGTGTTATGGGACTATTGAACAACGGCAAGGACACCAATGGGGGAGGCCCTATTTATGCTGGCCCATAGCTAAGAAGTAGTCATACCTACAGAAGTAGGACTTCCCACACACAGAGTTCAGACCTATAACCCCGAGAAGAATAGGGAAGAGAGAATACTCGACCTAAATTTGGTTGAGGAAATAAGGGAAGATGCGGAGGTAAGACAAGCGGCCTATCAGTAGAGAACAGTAAAGTTCTACAATCAAAGGGTGAAATCAAGACATATAGTTGTGGGAGACCTAGTGATGAAGAAGACATTTCAGAAGGCTAATAAGCTCCACCCGAACTGGAATGGTACTTACAAAGTAGTCGATGATGTTGTACCCGGTACCTACCAACTAGAAAATCTCAAAGGGAACCTTTTTCCAATCCATGGAACGCTGATCACCTGAAGAAGTATTACATATGATGTTGTAGTTATTTCTTTATAATACAAGTATCATTTTATGAAGAGATATTAATGAGAAGAGCAGTTCCTGTGTTAATACTGTTTCATTATGCTTAAACATCATTAGTTTGGTGAAATTTTGAGGTGAAACGTCATGATTTGGTGACCTGAGACCTTAAAAATCATTAATTTGGTGAAATTTATTAGGGTAAACATCATATTATGATGACCTCGGACCTTAAACATCATTTATTTGGTAATAAATTAAAAGGGAAAAATTTCGTTGTTTTTGAGTGTTTAATTCTTCAAGAATCAAAATTGTGTGTGTGTTTTATCCTATTTCACTTTGTTTAATTTTAATTTGAAAAAAAATTAAAATATTGTTAATTTGTTTTTAATTTAACCACCATCTTCGCTTCCGCATTTAAAAAGGAAATAATCTTTTTGTTAAGTATAAAAAGAATTTTGTTTTCTAAATTGGGGGCCAATTGTTCCAACAAGTGGTATCAGAGGCAAAACGATAAATTATTTCGTTAAAGATCCTTTAATTATTTTTGACTAAAATGGAATTTTTCCCATTCTCAAAATTTTCTATTTTCGATGGTTCTAATTACGCGTACTGGAAAGTGCGAATGAAATTGGCACTTAAATCTATAGATGAGAGGTTCTGGTTATCTGTAGTTAACAGGTGGTCTCCACCAACTCATTTAGTAGATAATGAACGTGTTCCCAAACCGGTCGATAGATGGAGTGAGAATGAATTTAAACTTTCAAATTATAATTCCCGTGGTTTAAACGCCTTATTTAGCGTTGTCACACCGGATGAATTCAGATGCATTATGACGTGTGAGACCGCTAAAAAGCGTGGGATATTTTACAACTCACTCATGAAGGTACAAGTGTCGTTAAAACTTCGAAACTCCAAAACCTCACCACTTAATTTGAAACCATCAAAATGAACGAAAAAGAAACTTTTGATGAATTTTATGCTAGACTTTTCGATATTGTTAATTCATCTTTTAACTTGGGAGATAAAATACCCGACAACCGAGTAGTAAAGAAAATTTTAAGGTCCTTACCCGATAGATTTATTTCGAAAGTGACCGTTTTAAATTCTTTACCAACTTCAGCCTCTACGAAATTAGAAGAGCTTGTAGGTGATTTACAAACCTATGAACTGGACATGTTTTCCTCTAAAACAGAAACGAAAATAGAAAAGGGCATTGCTTAAAAGCCCAAAAAGAGGAAAAACAAGTAGTAAAGTGTGAAAGTGATAGTGACTTGGAAGACATGGCTATGTTTGCTAGAAAATTTTGAAAATTTCTTAAATTGAACAAAGATAAATTTAAAAATGATTTTAAGAAATTTGATAAATCTAGGTATGACAAAGTCGAGAAGATCCCTAAAACTTCTAATGAAAATGTAAATAGGGACGAGTCGGAAAAATATTTTGGTTGTGAAGGGTATGGTCATAGGGCATTTGAGTGCCCCACTAAACTAAGGAGAGAGGGTAAGCAACCAATGTCTTTTAATGCAACCCTTAGTGATAGTGATATGGAAGAGGGACCCGATTCCCCCACTAAGCGCAACTTTGTGGCTTTTATGGCTAGTCATGTGAATGATAGTGAGCATTCCTCTATTGATGAGATTTCCACACTTGACACTGATAAGGTCATAGTTTATAATTCCCTTGTTTTTTATGGTAGTGAGAGTGAAGAAGAAAGAGAGAGTGAAAATGAAGAAGTGGTTGATGTGAGTGAACTTCAAAATGCTTTTCAAGAACTTTATGAAGAATCAATTAAATTAAAAAGAGCTAATTTGAAGTTAGAAGCGAGTTTAAGAGAGCGTGTCAAGGTCGTTGATGATAGTGCGTTAGTGGAAGACCTTAGGACAGGAGAGATAACTCTTCGAGAGAAGCTAGAATATGTAGAAGGCGAGAGAGATAGCCTTAGAGGTTTAATGGAGTAAGTGAAAAGGGAGATTCTCGCATTTGAAGAGAAAAATGTTTTATTAGAGTCTAATATTTCAGAATTAAAAATTAAATTAAAAGATTCTAGAAAAGTCAAATTTGATTTGGAGTGTAGGTCCAAAAAACTAGATAAAATTTTAGGCACGGTCCAAATAAAAAATGACACTTGTGGTTTAGGCTTCGATACTTGTAATGAATATACTCATAAAGACAAAACACATGTTTTAGGAGAATCACCTAGGAAAGACTTTAGAGATCAATCCTTAGGTACCAATTTTTGACGTATTTTTACTTATACACATTGTGGTCGAAAAGGTCATATTAAGAAATTTTGTTTTAATCTTAAAGGATTTTCTAGAAAATCCCAACGTAAGGCAAACAAGGTATCCAAGACTTCTACACCCCAAGATAGTCACTCATCATTAGTTTGGGTTAGGAGATCTGACTTGGTAGATTTATAAGATAGGGTATTTGATTCTCATTTACTTTCACATGCTTCCTCCCTTGTAAAATCTAAAGGTTGAATGTATTAGTTTGGTTGTTTGGTTCACAACTCAACGCCCGATGGAACTCAAAGTTGCTCCGCCCGAGATTCCACGATCAGGGTCCTTCGGTGTTTTACCAGGTGTATCTAAGATGGTCAGGATAAGCCCTAACGGTGCCTCACTTCTCAATCCTCCAAACCAAGTCCCTCTAAAGTTCCCACGGCGAGGTCATTCGATAAAGCATGAAAGCTCTCCCAGGCCCTGCCAAGCCTGGTCTCTCGCGAGTACCGTTTGACCTCATACAAACTCATTATTAATATCGTTACAACATTAGAACAGTTATAGCTTACAGTGACATAAACAGAAATACAATATGACTAATACAACAAGCAAAAGTATGGGTTGCCACACCAAGCTGCCTCGCTGAGTTGCCACGCTAGAGCTGCTTCGGTTGCTTAATCTCAAAAAATTTTGCCAATCAAGAAATTATCCCTAATCTCAGGATGACCTTCAAGCCCCCTCTATATTTTCCCCTTCTTGAAGAAATTTGTTGGAACAAGAAATGTCTGCACGAAACTTCTCAATCTGATGAACCCTCTCTACGTCAACAAATTATGGGCTCCTCTCTTCGTTAGAACTACAGCGTTATAGTCCCCTGGAAAAATTAAAATTCTCCTCGATGTGCCTGAGCCGAAGCGCCATAATTTATTGGGGCTTGGACGAAGGGATATCGCCACTTTTTCCTCATGTTGATACTCAATTGTTCTAGCTTTACTGTTTAAAATTCTCCCGAAAGGCCTACTATCCTTCTCAAATACTCGTTTGGACTCATGGTAAGTGAAATTATCCATTGTGATGCTTCGCTATATTCACAAAAGCATAAATTATCCCCGATGTAATGAGTCACAATTCAAACGTTTGGACATGTGGTGAGGGGACATCGTAGCTTTTTTAAACCATTGGGGGACTGCCTTCGTTGGGAGAATTTGATATGTCTGACAAAAATTCTGGCGCCAAAACTTAAAATTGCTAGAGAAGGAAACCCCCTTCTTTTCCCTAAGTGTCACTTCATACATGATGTGGCGCTATCTTTTCAACTGTCGAGACCCTTCCCGAGGTGCCACGTGTTCATTTGAAATGATTATAGGCGGACCTGCACGTGCCATGGTGGGAAACTTGAACGACATATTTCACAAGGTTTAAAAGCTTCAAACGTCTCTTTTATTCAAACCCTTCTCTTTCCTTATCTTCTTCAACTTCTTGAAGCTCCCCACCTTCTTTTAAGAGAGAAACTATGTGCGAACTTTGTACAACCTCCATTGTTCCCCCATTCTTTACTCAGTCTCCTCCTTCTCTCATCTTTTGCACCACCACCTGCGGTTGTGCTCTTATCTCCTTATTCTTAACCCTCCTTAATAGATTGTACCACTCATCATCAATCTCTCATGGCTTCTTCAAGTATTTCCACGGTTTCTGCCACTACCCAGTCAGGTTCTCCCTCTTCCACTGCTGCCGCTGCCACCGCCCTTAGCGGTGCCGCCCTGGTCGATTCTCCTCAAGAGAAGCTAAAATTCTATCGTCGGGCGCCCATCTTTGAAGAAGAAGATGATAAATTTTATGAAGCGTGCAAGACCTGCCATTTCTCATCCAAGTTTGATCGATTACAATTGGGTGATGAAGAAGTGGATTCATCGAAGTGGGACTATTTTCCCTCAGAGGGAACTCTGCGTTTTCGCCTGGACCGTGGTGACTTTCCCTATTCACAAATCGATTTCGAAGCACTTGGGGGTGACCAACACATTTTACTGCTTGGCACACACATATGCAGAGCTCCCATGCTGCTGCTCTTGCAAAGGTTGGACTGCATCGAGCCTACTGGTTTGGCGAGTTCACCCTCTCGAAGCACAACGCGACACTTCAAGTGCTAGTCTCTCGATGGAACATCACAACCCACACCTTCTTCGCTGCATGGGGGAAGTTTACTGTTACGTTGGAGGATGTCTGTAAACTCCTTGGGTTTGATCCCATGGGCGAGTTCACCTACCACGACGAGCCTCTGGTTGTCGAAGAGACAGTTGATCGGGTTGAGATGGATCGAATATGCCGCAATTGCACCGGTTCCTCAAATAAAGACACATTTTCCCCCCTTATCAACTATTTTTTTGAGGCCCCGACGCCGAAGGATGCTAGTGATGTAACGAGACGCGATAGAGGTACCTCCCTGGAACTACCGGCCTATAAACTTGTACTTCTTTCACGCTTTTTTCTTATTGGGAAACCCAACGATCAACCCAGGAGGGACCTAATAAATATTTCTATTCGTTTGGCCAGGGGTTCAATCTTCCTCTGGCCGCCATCGCCTTGGGGTCCCTCTACACCTGGTTGGATCGAACCCATATTGACATGGAACGGTCACTGGGTCGTTACAACTTGGCAAATTTCGCCAACACCATCATTGATGATGCTAAGATTTAGCACCACCGGATAAGTGATAGAGAGCTCAAACAGTAGTAGCCATGGCAGCCATAGAGATGCATAAGTGTATAAGTATGTAGATGGAGATGAGTATAAGAAGAATAAGACAATGATGTATAGTGGTTCAACCAATTTGGCCTACATCCACTGTGAGTGTGTGATCCACTAAGTATGGGCACTAATGGCCTTGGATATAATGCACATAAGCTCCCTCTCTCTCTCTCTCTCTACTGTGTGTGCAAGCAGGGTTTTAGCTAGGGTTGCAATAATCTTATCCCTTGTAGGGTTGTAGGTGACAAGTATATATAGGTCTTAGGGGGTGTAGTGTACCCCCCAAGTATGTATGGTGCATGTGAATCATGATCTAGCCAATCCCCTGTTGACACTTGTAGATGCCAAATGATGACATAATATTACCTCACTTGAGGGTGTGATTTTGTTATACGGTCTCCCACGTGCCATGTGAGTCTCACGCGCATTGTTCCACGCGTCTCCCAAACCACGCGCTGTGATGATGTCACCCTCGGTCTAGGAGCCGAGGCCGAGGGAAAAGTTCCTTCCAGTAATGAGTCTGGCCCAATTCTGGCCTCGTACTGTCGGCCCTTCGTAGGGTCGTCTGGAACCTGGTGAAGGGTCGGCCCCTTATAGGGTCGTCTGGGACCTAGTGAAAGGTCGACCCCTCGTAGGGTCATCTGGAACCTGGTGAAGGGTCGACCCCTCGTAGGGTCGTCTGGAACCTGGTCAAGGGTCGGGCCCTCTGAGGGGTCGTCTTGGGCCTGATGAAGGGTCATCCCCTCTGAGGGGTCGTCTTGATCCTGATGAAGGTTCGGCCCCTGAGGGGTCATCCATTTGGAGGTAATCTTCAGCCAGGCCGAGGATATAAACGGGTATATCAATCACACCCTAGCCCTTAGCCATAAGTGCTATGGAGATGGATGAGGGATAGTGTTGTAATTGAGATGCGTGTATGATCAGTTAGGTGAGTGACACCTGGGAAGATACTCATTGTTGTTCCAGTTTCTAAGGCATGGCGGCTACACACTTTTCTTGGGGCTTTGTGCCCTAATGATGCCTTCCTCGTGGGCTGTGTCCTGCCTTGGTCAATGGGCCAACTCATTACTAAGGTATTTAAGAGATTTTTGAACTCTCTCTCTCTTCTTCATCTCCTTCGCGCCTAAGCCTTCTCTCTCTAGCCTTTTACCAGTTTTCATTGCCATTTCTGCAGCCTTCAATCCTTCAAGCTTAGAAACTTGGGCAGTTCTTGCTCTCTCTTTATCAGGTAATCCCTTTCCCCCAGCGCTCTCTTTTACCTTCATTTCTGTTTTCTTTTTAGGCTCGTAGGGCTGCATTTTCTTTGGGTTGTCTCATAACTTTTTCCGGTGTCTTCTCCGACAACTGGTTCTTGAATGTTCTTGATCAAAACCCTTGAATTCCTTTGTTTCAATCCAAAAGTCCAATCTGATTAACTGCCAACTTATTTGTGGCTAAGTTTAGTTAAATTCTCTAAGTGTAGATTCTTCCCTTTAATGCTTAGGAGGCTTTATAGTTTAGTATCTGAATTCCCATCCTTGAGAGGGAAGCTCTTTGCAGAGATCAGACGAATAGAGGAAGAGGAAGAGAGGAGACGAGGGACCGACCCTAACTGGGTACGACCCATCTTTCCCATTCCTCTTGCCACAATAAAACCATTTAAACCGTATGAGTCTTGTGGGTCGTCCTCTCGTCCAGCCGAGAGTCATTCAAGTGAGATGGACGAGAGAGCATCCTCGCCAACTGGTGCTGGAACTTCCTGTAAGAGAGAGACATATGACCTAAGCCCAGGCCGAGAGGCCTCCGAGGCTGTCCTTGTGACAACCCTATCTCCCCATGCCTTCCAGATGGCCTTTCCCCATGGTCGTCTGGCAGATTACGAGGCCGAGGGAGAGTGGACTGAGGACAAGGGCGATGATACAGATGACCAGGTTGATACCTCCCATGCCTCGTCCTATATCTCCTCTGTTAGGGATCGCGACCTCTTGATATGGAGGCATGCCTATGGAGTGCCCCCCAGCGTAACTATGAGGGTTCCCTCTGAGTCTGAGAGGGTTTTTGATTGTGAAGAGGGAGAGGTTGCAGTTTATGAACAAATGTTCAAGGTTGGAGTCAGATTCCCTCTGCATCCTGCCATCGTAGATATCCTGTCTGCCCTTGGTGTTGCCCCCTCTCAACTTCCTCCCAACTCTTGGAGGATGATCCTGGGCTACATCTCCCTGTGGAAGAATTCTTTCACCGACGAGAACTCGGCCGACCTATTCTTGGCCTGCTACAATATCACCTCCTCGTCCAAACTGCCGGGATACTATCATCTGGGGGCGAGGAGGTCTGAGAAGAAACTCCTCCACGTGGCGTAAACTTCCAACCACGATTGGAAAAAGATATTCTTCTTTATCTCTGGGAAGTGGGAGTTCACCGCCGATGGTCCAAGGGTCCCTAGAAGATGGTCTAACCCTTCCATGAAGGCCAGGTCAGACCCTGGACTTAGTCTGGAGGAGAAGGACATCATTGAATATCTGAGAGGACGAGGGAGAGAGGGTGAACTTCCAAAATTTGAAGACCTGATGACCCCCCGGTTCCTCAAAGAAGTTGGTCTGAGGGTCGGCCCTCTGACAGAACTATGTGAGTTATACTGAACACTTTTCCATTCTTTACTTATTTTTGAAGTGTTTCCTCTTTATCTCTGCATTTTTCTGACGTGTCGTCCTCTTATCAGGTCGTCCTGCAGGTATATCAGACTATCTTTGGGAAATGACTGCTCCCAGCTTACTATCAGGCTTAGCCAAGAAGAAAGGAAATGAGCCTCAGCAGGCTTCGAGGAAGACGAGGGTCGCTAGGCCGACGGTGGTGGAGCCGACTGCCGATAGTTATAAAAGAAAGGAGCTTGAGGCCCCTGTTGACCCTGGGCCGGATTCTCGAACGAGGGCCAGGGTCGAAGCATATGAGGGGACGGCCTCTTCATCCAACATGGGGGCTTTCTGGTCTCAAAACCTGGCACATCTGAGGGCCGAGCCCTCATCACTCATTGCAAACTTGAGGGCAGCCAATGCCTCAATGTTTTTTGCACCCTCGGCCTCTGACTACAAGTTCTTGTCGAAGATGCCTCCTGCCAAAGTGTACGACTATGGTCTGCACGCCCCTGCACAGGTACTGGTCTTGACCCACTTCTTTTAATTTCATTCTTTCATCAACTGTTTCCTCGACCTCTTGGCATGTGTTTATTTTTCTTGTGCAGTCTGTGTGTGCCTTTACCTCAGAAACAAAATGGATGGCTGAGAACCAAGAAAAGTTCCACAAAGCCGAGAGGGCTATCCAACATGAGGCAGATCTTCAATTAGAGCTTGATACTGCAAGGGATGAGTTGGAAAGTACCAGGACTGAGCATGCAAGGATCCTGGACCAGCCGACGAGGCAGCACGATGAGAACATTAAGGCCAAGGACTTACTTATCAAGGAAAAGGACGAGGCCTTGACCAACATGGAGGCCAAGTACAAGATTGATCTTGAAGCAGCCCTCAAGAAAGACGAGGCTGATGCTGTTTAGGCTTAAAAGATTTCTGACGAGTTTCAAGGCTTCCGCCTTGAATATTTGGAGAGAGGAATCAGGACTGCCTGCCGGTGGGTCGTCCTCAGGTTTGGTGACGTCGTCTCTTCGGTCCGTCCTTCGATTGAAGCAGTCAGACTGGACAACCCTATGATTGTCGAGGCTCTGACTTATGTAGAATCACAAGTACAGGTTGAGGGGGTCGGCACATCTGAGGATCAGCCGGTTATGGTCATTGAGGAAACCCCTCTGGTGGATGTTGAGGCTCTGCCCTCCGATATTATCCCATAGGGTGGCTGTCTGTAGACCATACCCTCTTAATGTAATCAACATTTTTGTACTTTACTTGCAGAACACTTGATATTTTGTATAACTGGCATTTCGTTAATACTATCGTCTTCTTTACTGTCTTCCATATTTGCTTCTTGTATGGTTTGCTTTGTCTTTGTTAATGCCACTAACCTCTCCCTCGTCTTTCTTGAGGGTGAACAAGGGGTCATCCCCTGCGTTGTCCCTCATTATAGCCGAGGAGTCAAATTACCAAACTGGTTTTTAATAAAGTTTTCCCTCGTCTTTTTTGAGGACAGTGGTGGGGTCGTCCCCTCCACTGGCCCTCATTATAGCCGAGGGATCACTTCACCAAACTAATGGTTTTTAATGAAGTTTTCCCTCGTCTTTTTTGAGGACAGTGGTGGGGTCGTCCCCCCACTGGCCCTCATTATACCTGAGGGATCAACTTTACCAAACTAATGGTTTTTAATGAAGTTTTCCCTCGTCTTTTTTTAGGACAGTGGTGGGGTCGTCCCCTCCACTGGCCCTCATTATAGCCGAGGGATCAACTTTACCAAATTAATGGTTTTAATGAAGTTTTCCCTCGTCTTTTCTGAGGACAGTGGTGGGGTCGTCCCCTCCACTGGACCTCATTATAGCCGAGGGATCAACTTTACCAAACTAATGGTTTTTAATGAAATTTCCCCTCGTCTTTTTTTAGGACAGTGGTGGGGTCGTCCCCTCCACTGGCCCTCATTATAGCCGAGGGATCAACTTTACCAAACTAATGGTTTTTAATGAAGTTTCCCCTCGTCTTTTTTGAGGACAGTGGTGGGGTCGTCCCCCCACTGGCCCTCATTATAACCGAGGGATCAACTTTACCAAATTAATGGTTTTAATGAAGTTTTCCCTCGTCGTTTTTTAGGACAGTGGTGGGGTCGTCCCCTCCACTGGCCCTCATTATAGCCGAGGGATCAACTTTACTAAATTAATGGTTTTAATGAAGTTTTCCCTCATTTTTTTTAGGACAGTGGTGGGGTCGTCCCCTCCACTGGCCCTCATTATAGCCGAGGGATCAACTTTACCAAATTAATGGTTTTAATGAAGTTTTCCCTCGTCTTTTTTAGGACAGTAGTGGGGTTGTCCCCTCCACTGGCCCTCATTATAGCCGAGGGTGGTTCTCTGTAGATGTTTCCATGCGTACTAGAACTGATAACCACAGGATGAGGGGAGACACTGATATTTCTCATTAATTTTCAAAGTGTTATGTTGAACTCTTATTACAATTATGGTCTATCAAGACCTTACAACAGTACTGATAGTATTTCTTCACATGATCTGCATTCCAGGGGTTGGAAAAAGGTTCCCCTTCTAGGCTTTCAAGTCTATAGGTCCGAGGGACGACTTCATCAATGACCCTATATGGGCCATGCCAATTAGGATGGAGCTTGTTGGGCTTTTGCCAAGTCTTCTTGAGGACCAAGTCCCCCACTGCGATAGGCCTCTGTTTCACCCTCTAATTGTAAAACCTTACGGTCCTCTGCTGGTAGACGGCCTGCCTTATCTCAGCGTCCTCCCTCCTTTCCTCAATCAGGTCCAAGTCGAGTCTCCTCTCTTTCTCATTTCTCTGGGGTCATACATTTGGACCCTGTGAGTAGGAAACCCAATCTCGGTGGGGATGACGGGTTCTGAGCCATAAGCTAGCATGAATGGGGTCTCTCCGGTAGAGGTCCTCACTGTCGTCCTGTATGCCCAGAGCACGGTATATAACTCCTCGACCCATCTTCCTTTTGCCTCCTCAAGCCTCTTCTTGATTCCATCTAGGATTGTCCTGTTTGTAACTTATGTTTGCCCATTGGCCTGAGGTCGGCCTGGGGTGGAGAAAAATTGTTTGATACTCACCCTTTCATAGTATTTTTGTAGAGAGGTATTCTTGAACTGAGTCCCGTTATCCGAGATGAGGGTGTTGGGGAGACCATATCTGCATATAATATTTTTCCAGATGAACTGGAAGGTCTTCTGCTCTGTGATCGTCACCATCGGCTCCGCTTCCACCCAATTTGAAAAATAGTCAATGGCTATGATGAGGAACCGATAGTTATTAATGTCCCTAGGCAAGGGTCCTACTAGGTCAATTCCCCACACTGCGAATGGCCATGGGGATGTAATGGAAGTAAGAGGTTGATGGGGCTGGTGAGGGATGGTGGCAAATCTTTGCCATTTGTCACACTTTTTTACATATGTCGCTGCGTCTTTCCCCAAGGTCGGCCACCAGTATCCCTGGGTGATCACCCTCTTCGCTAAGGATCTGCCCCCGATGTGGCTTGAGCACGATCCTTCGTGCACATCTTGCAAAATGAAGGGACTTCTGAGCAATGTACACACCTAAGAAAGGGGAGCAAAAACCCCTTTTTGTACAAGGTGTCTCCGATGACAGTGAATTTTGCAGCCCTATACCTCAGCTTCTTCTTTTCTGACTTTGCCTCTGGCATCTCACCCTCTTTAATGTACCTGATCAGAGGGTCCATCCATGAGGCTTCTTGAGAAACATTTAGGCAATTTCCAAGTGTTCCCTCGGCGTCTTCAATAGTTGGCTGAAGTAAAATTTCTACTAGAACCGTCCTCCTGATGTCTGTCCTAGTTACCGAGGCCAACCTCGCAAGGGCATCAGCACGGCCATTGTCGATCCTAGGTATCCTCTTTAATTTTACTTCTCTGAAGCCTTTCAGTAATGACATCACTTTCTCAAGGTACCTAGCCATCCTCTCGTCCTTAGCCTCGTAGGCTCCTAGTATCTGATTCACTACTAGCCTTGAATCACAATGGACCAAAATCTGGCTGACACTAAGAGACTTGGCCAAGGAGAGGCCTGCTACCAAGGCCTCATATTCAGCCTCGTTGTTGAAGGATTTGAAATTGAACCTCAGGGCGTACTCAATGTCTGTGCCGTCGGGTGCTGATACTATTAACCCAGCTCCGCTCCCGCTTTCGCAAGAGGACCCGTCGACGAAGAGACTCCACACAGTGCGTTCTTCTAAGAAACTTCCCTCGGAGAGGGATCCCTATCTAAAGATGTATCTTCCCTCTTCGTTTTCAGCCGCTTTCCTTCTAGCGGTGCTTGTCCCAGCCCTATCTGCGGGTGTGTCGGTGGGCCTGTCTTGTTGTGTATCTGTCTTCCCGAGGGTCTCACCCTCGGCTTCATTATCCTCCCAAGTAAACTCAGCCATGAAATCCGCCAGCGCTTGCCCCTTAATGGCCGTCCTAGGCTGATACACTATGTCAAACTCCCCCAGCTCTATAGCCCAGGCCATTAGCCTGCCTGATTTTTCTTGCTTGTGTAGGACCTGCCTAAGAGGAGAGTCTGTGAGGATGACCATTGTATGGGACTGGAAGTATGGCTTCATCTTCCTTGAGGCATGGATCAAGGCGTAGGTTAACTTTTCCATCCTCGGGTGTCTTTGCTCTGCCCCTGGAGTGTCTTGCTGTTAAAATACACAGGCTTTTGTATCCCATCTTCGTCTCTCACAATGGCTGCGCTGATGGCCTACTTTGAGACGGTGAGGTACACATAAAGTCGTTCACCCTGCACGGGCTGCGACAGCAGCAAGGGAGACCTTAAGTATGACTTTAGGTCCCTGAAAGCCTCATCACACTCTTCGCTCCATTCGAAGGCCTTCCTAAGGATCTTGAAGAATGGCAAACACTTGTCTGTGGCCCTAGACACGAACCTGTTCAAGGCATCAACTCTCCCTGTGAGTCTCTGAACGTCTTTAATGGACTTGGGAGTCTTCATCTCAACAAGGGCCTTTATCTTTTCAGGATTGGCCTCGATGCCTCTTTGGTTGACAATGAACCCCAAGAACTTCCCTGCTCCGACCCCGAAGACACACTTGGACGGATTAAGCTTCATCTGGTATTTGTCCATCGTATTAAAGGTCCTCTCCAGGCCTACCACATGATCCTCTGCCTTCAGACTCTTAGTCAGCATGTCATCTACGTAGACCTCCATAGACTTCCCAATTTGGTCTTCAAACATTTTATTTACGAGGCGCTAGCACGTAGCCCCCGCATTTTTTAGGCCAAAGGGCATGACCCTATAACAGTATGTCCCCTTGTTAGTGATGAAGGCTGTCCTCGAGTCTTCAGGGTTCATGAAGATCTGGTTATACCCTGAATAGGCATCCATGAAGCTCATGAGCTCATGTTCTGCGGTAGCGTCTACCATCTGGTCAATACGGGGGAGAGGGAAGCTGTCTTTGGGATAGTGCTTGTTGAGGTCTGTAAAGTCCACACACCTTCTCCACTTCCCGTTGTCCTTTGGGACGATGACTACATTGGACAACCATTCAGGGTAGATGACATCTCTGATAAATTCAGTGTCTTCTAATTTTTTGACCTCGTCCCTGATGACCTCATACTTCTCTCTAGAGTAAATTCTCCTCTTCTGCTTTACCGGCTTCACTCCCTCTACCACATTGAGCTTGTGACACATGATTTCAGGGTCAATCCCCAGCATATCTACATGACTCCATGCGAAGACGTTTCGCCTTCTCCTTAACAGTTTAACGAGGTCTTCCTTGATATTGGGCTTCAGAGACTTGCCGACTTGGATGGTTTTTTCCGGGTCTCCTCATCAAGGATGATGGATTCTACCTCTTCCGCTGCCTCTCCTTTCTTTAGCTTCGTCTCATCCCTGGGGTCTAGGGTATCAATATTGTAAGTGGTCGTAGCCCTCTTGTGTGTCTCCCTTTCTTCAGCGGAGTTATAGTAACATTCTCGCGCTGTCGTCTGGTCTCCCTGAACTTCCCCCACCCCGTAAGGGGTAGGAAATTTGATCATCTGATGGACCGTAGATGACACAGCTTCAAACCCCTTGAGGGCCACACGCCCCAGTATGATGTTGTAGGCCGAAAACACATGCTCATCCATCACAAAGAAACTGACCTTCTTGGTGAGCCATCTCGGCCATTCGTCCCCCATCCTGACATCAGCCTCATATACTCCAAGGGGATGAACCTTTTCCCCACCGAAACCAATCAATGGATAATGGTATGGGACAAGTCTGGCACGACTGAGGCCTAAGGATTTGAAGCATGGCCAAAACATCACATCTGTAGATGATACCCCATCTACCAGGATCCTCGGCACATCGCACCCGTGCACCCTAGTAGTGATGACGAGAGGGTCATCATGTGGGGCTAAGAGGCCTTTGAAGTCCATTCTTGAAAATCCCACTATCATGGTGTCTATATCAACCTTCTTCCTCTTTTCGGACTTGACCTCCAAAAAGGTCGAGTGTACCGTCTTCGTCACTGCCTTGGCCTCAGCCACATGGGCCTTCCTGTCGGCAACCTCAGACCCTCCTCCTGCAAGACCCCCGGAGATCATTCCCACTCCGAGCGAGATCATATTAAGCCTCTTGACAGGGCCGTGGTCGTCTCTCGGCGGGAGGTCAGGTTCATCCTCATCATCAGAAGGGTCGTCCCCTCTTTTTCTTGAGGACCTTCTCTACATGCATTGCCTCGCTTCTTTCTGGGGTCGTCCCCTCGGCCCCTCTTGAAGGCGCCTTTGTCGACGTACTTTCTAAGCTTCCCTTCCTTCAGCATCTTCTTAATCTCATCTTTCAGAGCAAATCATTTGTCCATTAAGTGTCCGTGGTCTTGGTGAAATTCACACCACAGGATCTTATTCCTCTTGTCGGGGGTTGCTCTCAGCTTCTCAGGACACTTCAGGGACCGGTCACTCTTTATCTCATTGAGAATTTGTTCACAGCTCACCGTTAGAGGGGTGTAACCAGCGAACTTGTCATCCGTGGACCTCTTCTTCCCCTCCTTGTTCTTCTTAGGGTATTTACCCCCACTAGCACCTCCTTTTTCGTCTTCATACTTTGCAGCCATCGCCTCTTCGGCGTTCATCACCTTTCCTGCTGTCGACATCAGTTCAGCCATCGTCCTCGGAGGGTCTTTAGCAAGCTTCCATAACAGCTTCCCCTTTTGGAGTCCTCCAATCAGGGCTGTCATAGCTATGCTCTCCTCATAGTCTTCCACCTCCAGCTTCTTCTTATTGAATCTGGCTATATAGTCCCTCAGACTCTCACTCTTCCCCTGCTTAACATAGAGCAGGTGGGTGGTCTTCTTCTGTGGCCTCACCCCAAAGCAAAAGTTGTGGATGAACAGGTCTGCCAGCTGCTTAAAGTTTTTAATGGAGTTTTTGAAAGAGACGTGTACCAGACATGTGCAGCCCCTGTCAGGGTACCAGAAAAGGCACGACACCTCATCTCATTTGAGATAGAGTATATGTCTGCTGCTGACTGATACATCTCCACATAGTGGACGGGGTTGGTGCTCCCGTCGTATCTTGGGGTGACCACAGGTGGCTTGAACTTTGATGGCGTGGGGAAGTTGACTATCTTTGCCACGAAGGGTAAGCCTATGGTGTATCCCCTCTGAAGAGGGTCTCGGCTCTTCAGTATGTCGCCAATCTTATCCTCCCATCGCTGGATTGAGTCATTCTAGAGCCTCACAGGGTCGGCTTGGCCGATGTTATCCCCTGTCGCCTCTTTGAGGTGGACGGAGGGTTCTGTTACGGCAGGCCTGTGTCGGCTGTTTACTTCCCTTTGGCCGTCATCCCGTCCTTGGGTTCGGCCATCTGCTGCCTCCCTTCTGGATCTCACAGCACTTCTTGACCTGGATAATTTATCCCGCAGGTCATTTACTGGACCTAGCCTCTCAAAGGCTGACCCCCTGCTCAAGCGATCAAAAGCAGAGCCTCTCGGGCGATCATCAGGGTTTGGTCTCCCGCACTTTCCTCTACTATCCAGGAGAGGTCGTACAGTATTATTGGAGACCTCATACGGTTCCCAGCATTCTATAGGGGCCTCTTCTCCCTTCAGATCGCCATACCTGTCCTCAGAGCATGGGTTTCCTTGCCTCCCCAGGCGTAAACGCCGGGGGTCAGCAACATCCCTACGCTGCTGAGGGGGTGGCAGGTCTTTGTGGGTGGTCCCCTGGCCTCATGCTGTCCTGGAACTGTTGTCGGAGTAATCATCTCAGATGAAACCCCTGGTGCTCTTAGTATGTTCTGGCTTAGAGCTATGAACTGCTCCTGCATCATCCGCTGGCTTGCTGCCAGAGACTTTAAGGTTGCCGCCACATCAGCCATCTCAGACTGAGGCGGCGGCTGACTGGAACTAGGTCTTCCCCCCTCATCCGGAGGGGGATGTGGTAGTGGTGGCATCTCAGGTGACATGTGCTTGAGCTATGAAAAGTTAAACTGAAGAAAAGACTGGTGAGCTTGGGAACCTTAGTGGGTCTCTTTCAATGGTGAAATACCTCCTCTCAGGGGGAGTGTTGGTTCACCACCAGAGTGCCCAGTGAGGTCAAGTTGTTCAAAGGAAGAGATGTCTTCTCGTTCCCACAGACGACGCCAAACTGATGATGCTAAGATTTAGCACCACCGGATAAGTGATAGAGAGCTCAAATAGTAGTAGCCATGGCATCCATAGAGATGCATAAGTGTATAAGTATGTAGAAGGAGATGAGTATAAGAAGAATAAGACAATGATGTATAGTGGTTCAGCCAATTTGGCCTACATCCAGTGTGAGTGTGTGATCCACTAAGTGTGGGAACTAATGGCCTTGGATACAATGCACATAAGCTCCCTCTCTCTCTCTCTCTACTGTGTGTACAAGCAGGGTTTTAGCTAGGGTTGCAATAATCTGATCCCTTGTAGGGTTGTAGGTGACAAGTATATATAGGTCTTGGGGGGTGTAGTGTACCCCCCAAGTATGCATGGTGCATGTGAATCATGATCTAGCCAATCCCCTGTTGACACCTGTAGATGCCAAATGATGACATAATATTACCTCACGTAAGGATGTGATTTTGTTATAACGGTCTCCCACGTGCCATGTGAGTCTCACGCGCACTGTTCCACGCGTCTCCCAAACCACGCGCTGTGATGATGTCACCCTCGGCCTAGGAGCCAAGGCCGAGGGAAAAGTTCCTTCCAGTAGTGAGTCTGGCCCAATTCTAGCCTCGTACTGTCGGCCCCTCGTAGGGTCGTCTGGAACCTAGTGAAGGGTCGGCCCCTCATAGGGTCGTTTGGGACCTGGTGAAGGGTCGGCCCCTCGTAGGGTCATCTGGAACCTGGTGAAGGGTCAGCCCCTCGTAGGGTCGTCTGGAACCTGGTGAAGGGTCGGGCCCTCTGAGGGGTCGTCTTGGGCCTGATGAAGGGTCGGCCCCTCTGAGGGGTCGTCTTGAGCCTGATGAAGGGTCGGCCCCTAAGGGGTCATCCGTTTGGAGCTAATCTTCAGCCAGGTCGAGGATATAAACGGGTATATCAATCATCTTGACGGGCTTCCTCTATACCTGCTTTCCTACTATTACTGCGAAGTCAGTTTCCCTGCCCGTGAGCGAAAGTATGAAGCCCCCACACCTCCTATGTTTCCACAAGAAGCAGAGCCGAAAGGAGATAATGGAGGTTTTTAATTGCTCAAACTCCTTCGTTATGAGGCCATACAGTGAGCCCACCTTTGCCACAAGTTGGGACTTCTTTCCTACTGCATCCACAACGGTCATATTTAACCCAGTTGTAGAACATCCCTCACAAGCCGTAGTACTTCTTTTTACCCTGGGGTTTCTCCCCACTTATAATGAATGGGGATATACTTCTGAGCCTTATAATCCTGATAGATACAGCAGGAAGTTCGGGTTCGATCAGGGGGCTCCACGACCTGTGTTCCAGGACAATCATTCCAAGGCCACCTTTGTTGAAGCATGCACCTTCTACACTGCAGCCGCGGTGCTTGGTGTGACATCCACCATTGATGGTCATGTCACCCTTCCTAGTGCTACTAGGAAGGGAGACGTATCCACTTCTTTTGCCACGAATTTCCATCTGGAGCAGTTGGCCATGATTCGTGAGTACATCCACCCCCCCCCCCCCCCCCCTTAATATCCCCCAGTCCTTTCCTTTTCCTCTTCTGAGCTGGGTCTAAAGGGGAACTCCATGCTTGGAGTTGAGTTTTCCTTAAGTAAAACTATTAAAGAGTCTCCCCATGAACTACCCACTCATTGACCAATGATCCCAACTGCTACCCCGAAACCCAAGGCTGCTGCGACCCCCAAATCATCTGTCCCCATGGACGAAGCTGCCACGGGAGAAGGGCCTTCTGAGCCACCTGCCAAGAAAGCCAGGAAGTCCCAGTCTAAGAAGGCTAAGGCCCAAGGTCGAATGCAAACTCTATTGGAGACATTCCCAATTACCTTTGTTCCCCCTCCCATGTCTCCAGAGCTGGCTGAAGAGCTGAGGAGGCTGGTGGAGGCCGAGGTTGCCTGAATAAATGCTGAATTCCAATACCGCGTAGTCATCGTTCCTCCTCCGGGTATGTTCCCTGTGAGAGTGGTTGATCCTACGGAGCTAACAGCAAAAAGGAGGAGAAGGACGAAGGTACTTGAAACTGGTGGTGCAACGAGCTCCAGGAAGAAAACGCTGGGTACCAAATCCCAGAGGAAACAGACACATGAGAAGCCTTCCTCTCCAGCTCCTTCGGCTACTGCCTCCTCACCACCTTCACCCGTGGTTATACCCTCTTGTTCTCCCTCTGGATCTGAGGTATTTGTGCATTCTTTATTTCTCATTCTTATTTTCTTAACATAGTGCCTTTATTTATTGCCTGATAACTTTGGTGCAGGGAGTTGAAGAAGCGAGGGTCAGTCCTCCCAGTCCCCCCAGTCCCGCAGTGAGCCATTTCTTGGGGGGACGTTGCAGTACCCCTCCAGCCACTGTCGCCCTTCCACATCCTCCTTTAATAAGCCTCACCTATTCGCACTGTTCATCCTCTTATCGGCCAGGGATGCCTCCACGGGTGCTGCTGAGATGTATGACCCGCCCGAGGCAACTGTTCTTGAGTTACCCTCGGAGCGAGAGGTCTCTCTTCCCCTTGTTGTGGTCGAAGAGAGTGCCCCGCAGGTAAATTTCTTCCCAATCCTTACATCTTTTATTTTTCGCATTGGTTTATTCATCAATTCTAACATGTTGGGCTATTTTAGGTGGAAGTGGCGTCGTTGATAGCCAACATTCTCCTTCCTCCTGCATTGTCAAGACTTATTCCTGCAGTTCCTCTTTTTAGTGCCATAACGGGGGTAAGCTAGGTGCATTTTTGTCTCTTATCCTTTTGTGATTACTCCTTTTATCTAACACTTGTCTTTACATTTGCAGCTTTCTTCAAGTCTTTCTCCGCCTTTTACGTTTAGTGGCCTTATCCCTTCTCAGGCCCATGTTGGTGCAAATGCTCTCATTGGGGAATCTCTCGAAGGTCCAACATATCCTTTTGATGATGCGCCCTTATTGGTCATAGTAACCTATACTGGCGAGGGGAGTGAACCTACCTTTTAGGCTTCTGCAGATGGAGGCACCGTTGAAGCTGCTGAGGTAACGAGCCCGCCTCCCACGATTTCTAGCATTATGGCTCCCGTGGTAACTACTAATCTCGCTCCTACTGCTGAGGTACTTCTCTAATTTCTCTGTATTTCTCAGCTTCTCAAACTCCACCTATATAGGTGACTTAATCAATGAAAACATTTGTTTAAGATTTTTTTCGTAAACTGCACCTATAATGGTGACTTAAAAACGCAAACACTTGTTAAGATTTTTTCACAAACTCCACCTATAAGGTTGACTTAACAACGAAAACACTTGTTAAGATTTTTAATGAACTCCACCTATAACGGTGACATAACAACGCAAACACTTGTTAAGATTTTTTCACAAACTCCCCCTACAACGGTGACTTAACAATGAAAACACTTGTTGAGATTTTTCCATAAGCTCCACCTATAACGGTGACTTAAAAACGCAAACACTTGTTAAGATTTTTGCATAAACTCCACATATAACGGAGACTTAACAACGCAAACACTTGTTAAGATTTTTGCATAAACTCCACCTATAACGGTGACTTAACAACGCAAATATTTGTTAAGATTTTTCCACAAACTCCACCTATAACGGTGACTTAACAACGAAAACACTTGTGAAGATTTTTCCATGAACCCCACCTCTAATGGTGACTTAACAACGCAAACACTTATTAAGATTTTTTCACAAAATTCACCTATAACGGTGACTTAACGACGAAAACACTTGTTAAGATTTTTTCCATAAACTCATTATTTCTCTTACCTATTCTCAAGTTTCTCGGGAGGATTCTCCACCAGTTCCTTCGCCCATTCCCTCGCCACATCGTGAACCTGTCTCCTCCGAAGAATCGAGCCATAATAATCAAGGTTCCACGACAGGTGTTGCTGCGGAGAGCGAATCTGGGTGCGAGTTTCCTCTCCCGACTTGGCTCCTCCCGCTTTCTGCCTGATGGTACTCCAACGTTCTCCCCAAATGCCTAATAACCATATTTTGGTCATCGAGCAACTTGTGAGCTATCATCTTGATACCTTCACGGTGGACTACCTACGCTCAAACATCCCAGTTATGAGCCATAGGCTTCAAGGCATGGCCACTGTTATTGCTGAAATTGCCAACACTCCAACTGCGAACGTGACCAGACCCCTCCTCAACCAGTTCTTGGGCTATTTGAGGGAGTTGGGTCGTGACGGGTTCCATTTTGACTGGCTCATCGCACATTTAAAGACTTTGAAGATCCAGCGGTTGGACAGCCAAAGGTATCTCTTACGAAAACATCAGGAGGATCAGAGGGCCGAGGAAGCCATGCTGGCCGAGCTAGCACCTCTCCTCGAAGCCATTGATGAGGAGGTGGAGGACCTCAAAGAAGCTCTGCATTTGGCAAAGCTAAAATGATAAAAACTTCTTATCGAACGTACACACGAACAGACTAGGTTGGAAGTTTCCATTAATGACCAACGGTCTTGCTTAGAAGCTTCTTTGGGCCTTCCTGGAGATTTTTTCTCCTCCCTAGATTTGTGGTTCATCCTGGGTCAATGAGTTTTTGTATATGTATTTTTCCTTTCTTCTCATGTAATCCTTGGGCGATAGCTCCCAATTTTGTAATGCCCCAAAGTATATGAATGGAAAAAGATACTTATTCCCATGCCATTTCTTTGTGTTACAGCTGTTTACACAGATTGTGAAATATGAAGTTCTGTAGTTCTTTTATCTCTTCTTGAACTAAAATAAAGAGAACTTGCATACCCATTATAAGAAAGAACTTGTGCATTTATAACAACAGCTAATTACATCAGTGGTCAAACATATCTGCCTACACATGATAAACCTTTAACCACGTATTATTAATCTTGAATGGTTTATCTTCTTATATTTTTGAAATTAAGCAATAACCTGAGTCATGAGCCTCCTTTACGATGAAAGGTCCCTCCGAATTCGCTACAAACTTAGGTAGGGGAAGCCCCCTAATATGTTTCACTGTTGCCTTTAATACGAGATCTCCCTCCACGAATTTCCTTGGTCTCACCAAGTTATCATATGCCCTGGAGAGCTTATTCGTGTACATTTGAAACTGTTGCATCGCATTATCTCTGTGTTCGTCCAATGCTTCCAACTGCACATGTTTATTCTAAGGGAGCATGCTAATTCTCAAAGCATATCGAGCTAAGGGAACTTCTAGCTCCACCGGGAGAATTGCCTCAGCCCCATAAATAAGAGAGAGCGATGAAGGTCACCTCTGACAGGAACTTCCTTACTAAACTAGCCATGGGTCCCTTCCATTTCAGCGAAGGGACTGCGTCTTTCCTCGCAATATCTAGTATCGCCTAGGTTATTTCCAACCTGCTTTCTTTTGGAATCCCCACCTGGTCAAAGAACTAGGTGAACTTAGGGGATTTTAAAACTACATAGTACTCTAGGCCCGGATCTGCTTCCTCACTCTCAACGTTGTACACATCTTCCACGTCTTTGGCGCTTGCTTCATCGTAGGCCAAAACTACGTTAGCCATTCCCTCGGTACAGGTCTCCAAATCTACTTCATACTCTTATCTTTATCCTATCTCCGCCTCTTCATCGTAGGCCACCATGAGATTGGCCCCATGTGCTGGTAGTGGGTGATTATTGACATTCTGTGGAGGGATTCGTAATGTCCCTGCCTTCACGTACTTGACAATAATTCTTCTTAGTGTGAATCAACTTTCTGTTGGATGTTGGATCCTATGATGAACCTGGCAATACTTTGGATCCGCCTTTGTTGCCGCATCGGGCTCTCCAATGGGAATGTCCTTTGGCTCATAGACCGTTTCCCCTTGGACCATCGTGCTGTAACAGCTGACAGCCTCTTCTACTGTACAAGGAAGTAGTGGTGGGTCCTCCCTGTATCTTCCTAACTTTCTTTTATTGTCTTTCTTCTATGCTTTGCCCCTATCTCCCCACTCGATGTACCCTACTCGTGGGGGCAGAGACCTCCCCCCCCCCCTCCCCCCCGCAGGTTGCATCGGCTGCCTAAACATCATGGGCACCGCCACCGGATTGGGACGCACCACCAAAGAGATATTTCTCGCTGCTTTTAAGAACGCCGTAAAAGTCCCCTCACACGTCTCATTAATGAGATGGCAGATGTACTCAGGAAGAAGCCCCTCAGCGCAGATCTGCAGTAACTTGGATTCTTTGGCCTCCTCCCTCACGTCGAGGGATCTTTCTCTAAATCTTCGAACATAGGCCACCACTTCTTCCACGGTCGTTGCTTCTCCCTACCTAGTTGGGTCAAAATAAACTCATCTTCCGCCAGAAAGAACTTCTGGACAAACCACACGTGCATCTCTTCCCATGTAGAAACGTTATTGGGAGCCAAATGGGAATAGAAGGTATATGCTTTATCGATCAAGGATTTAGAAAACTCCCTCAGCCTAAGCCTTTTATTATTATAATGCGCCCCCAAATGTTTAACAAAGAGCTTAATATTCTCCTTCGGGTTCCCACCCTTTCCCATGTATTTTTCAAAAATAGGAGGAATATAGTCCTTCGGATAGGGCTCGTCGTTGTATTCCTGGGGATACGGTGTTCGAAAGTCATCAAAAACCGAAGCTACCTCGCTAGCAGATTGCGAGGAAGCCTGCATGAACTTTAGCATCTCTTTTTGAATCTCCTTTCTCATTTCATCCTTGGGTGATGCTACTGGGTCAATAGCCAATGGTATTACGGGCTAAGTGCCAGTTGTAGCTGGAGAAGGCACCACGGTTGGGGCCGCCGATGCTCCTGATGTTCCCCATGCTGGATTCACAATAGAGGGTATGCTCGCTGGGACTGTTCTCGCTACACCTTCACCTGGCGAGGCCATCGGAGCTACCCCTGGTGTTACAATGGCATTAGCCTCCAATCCTCCCAGCATAGTTGAAGCTACTGGAGTTTGCAAAAACTCATAAAACTTGCTCATGAGGAGCGCGACCTGAGTGGGTCCCAACCCCGCACTCATGGAAGCTTGTGTCACCCCCGAAATGCTTGACGTTGTCGAAACCGGAGGTACCTCCACTCGAGGAGACCCATCCCTTAGGGCCTCCAGTTCTCTAGTGGATTGTTCTTCATTATGCAGGATGTCATCAAAGTTGACCCTTCAATTAACATTATCTATTGCCATACTCCTTACTTAGAAGAATGCCTCCCTAGCAGTGTCGCAAAATATAAGAGGGTACTTTAGATAATATGGATGTGTAACCCTTGTGTGAGTATAGTAATTATAAGCTAATTGGCCAAAAGCTTTGAATTAATGATAGGGCATGCAAACGCAAACTTAATGAAGATAAACTCAGTTTAAACTCACAAAAGCTCTCGTGTATAACTCAAAAGGTGGTAGTGGAACTTAGAAGTAACTTGGCTAGAGGGAGAGAGAAGCAAGCACCCTAGATACACCTCGGTAGGCAGGTATAAACACACCAAACACCCTCAAGAATCTCTATCAAGTACTAAAATCTTCGTAATAAATAACAATGGTGAGTGAGTAAACCTCTCTGGTTTACAATAACTCTCTCTGAATGTATATTCTCTCTAGTAATGACTTCTAAACTCTCAAAAGATCCTCATCTCTTCAAAGGTGGTTGGGGTCCTTAAATAGCCCCCCATACCAGCCCCGAGGCAACTCAATCATTAAAGACTATGAAAGACGTCCCTCATACTTTATGTCACAACATTAAATGCCTGATGCACTAGTTATCCCCACGTCATAAACATTAAATGCCAAGACAGGCCTTTTTCCTAACCACTGTGTGTCAGGGGGCTGATGTCGCAGAGGTGGCTCACCAACTGCCTGACAGCACCAAATACCACGGTGTTTTACTCAAGTTCAGGTCTGACATTGTTTAGCTGGCTAGTGACATCATCTACAGTAGATGTGACATTAAGTAAAGGGTTGTTTGGTTCACAACTCAACGTCCGATGGAACTCAAAGCTGCTCCGCCCGAGGTTCCATGGTCAGGGTCCTTCGGTGTTTTACCAGGTGTATCTAAGATGGTCAGGACAAGCCCCAACGTTGCCTCACTTCTCAATCCTCCAAACCAAGTCCCTCTAAAGTTTCCCCGACGAGGTCATTCGATAGAGCATGAAAGCTCTCCCAGGCCCTGCCAAGCCTGGTCTCTCGCGAGTACCGTTTGACCTCACACAAACTCATTATTAATCTCGTTACAACATTACAACCGTTATATCTTACAGTCGACATAAACAGAAATACAATATGACTAATACAACAAGCTAAAGTATGGGTTACCACGCCAAGCTGCCTCGCTGAGTTGCCACGCTTGAGCTACTTCGGTTGCTTAATCTCAAACACTTTTGCTAATTAAGGAATTATCCCTAATCTCAGGATTAACTTCAAGCCCCCTCTACAGTTTGCATACTCTAGCCTTTTGTGCGTCATATTATATATCATTTCTAGGTGTATGCATGATTTAGTCATTGCTTTATTTCATATCTCATGCTAGAAATCATGACTTGTTTATCTTTTGTATTATATTTCTTTTGTTTTCATTAAATAAAAAATACAAAAAGATTTTTGTTTATCATTTGGGTTTTTATTTGTTCGTAATTTAAGATTAATGAAAAATTCAAATGATTTTTGTTTGTCTTTTGAGTATATATTTTTATTTTTGGTTAAAATTTTCAAAAACTCAAAAAGATTTTTTTGTGTGTGTGTATTTTAGTTTGACACACTTTATGTGGCATATACTTGTGTTTGAATTCCATCTTTTACGCTCCCATGTGGCTAGAACTTTTGGTTAATATTGTCAATCCTTATTATGTTCTTTACCATGCTTACATGGAGTAGTTGGATTTTGTGTTATTTAAATGGATTCTATTTTTATATGCCTCAATTCACACATGCACGAGCTCTTTTGAAATTTAACTTCATATGAATATTTGAGCTTTGTGAGGTGTTCTCCTACAAATCTTGTCATCTACATACTTGTGACCTAGGAGGACTAGTGCATGTCATGATCCGTGGCACGTGAGATTTGTGAGAAATAAAAATGATAAATATAAATGTGCACGGGGAAGGGCTCCGAAAGGATTTATTGTCCTTTGCGAATAGTAAGCCACCGTTTGTTTAGACCTAAAAGAAATACGTGGTCCAAAGGCCTAAAAGAAAATATGGCATTAAAAAGAAAATATTTTCCAAGGCCTATGTTTGATTGATATATTCATTCAAAATAAATATATACTTATTGAGGTAGATTGGATGGTATATCAACGGTTTGCACAATGTCCATTTATCCTAGTCGAGCTTTCAATTTCATGAATTTATTGGTTTGTAGAATCATCAATATGCTAGGTTTGTATGCACTGTGTATGTTTGTTCATTGAGTTCAACTTATATTGTCACATGAGGTTATATTCAAATGTGATGAAGTTTGCAATCAATTGAGAACTCCATGAACATATTTTAAGTGATTGGGTGTAAATTTAATTGTTATTACTTCACACCCCAACACTACCGTTTCCATATGACACATTTTTGTCATACGAGTGTGAAAAACTTATCTTATTTTGTGTCATTTGTGTGTTTATATCTATATATGTGTACTTGAGTTTATTTGGTATATATTATGTATACATATATTTGATATGTTTCTATTTGGTCTTTGTCTTGCTTTATAATCCATCTATGCTTTAATTCATAATTGGTATTCATCTTGTTGCACTCTTTGTTGATATCACGTGCTTAATACTTATGTATCATATTGGTATCTGTTTCTTGCATCTTAGTTGGTATCCATTATTATTTGTCGGATTAGTTATGATTTTGTTGCCCATGTGCTTTAATGCTCTCATCACTTTATGCGCAATTGCATGTTTTTAGCTTGTTATCCCATTTTATTTATCCCTTGCTTAGTTTAAAGGGTGTATATGCTTTAATTGGGTAAGATAAGATCATATTTTGATTCTTTAGCCTTTGTCTATTCCTGAACAAAAAGGGGGAGAATGATAGGGGAGAAATGGTATCTATTCCTATTATAATCGTATTTTAGTTTGGGGGAGATTTATCTTAGGGGGAGACGTCTTTCTAAGTTTATCATAGTTGATAAAGGAGAGAATTATTTTAGGGGGAGTACTTACTTTACTTGCATTAAATATTTTGATATTCCCTATGTATGTAATGTGTTTGCGTAAGTGTGCAGGAATTATATTCTAAGTGGCAACTTTCATCGGCAAAGATTTTAATCCTTGGGTTGTTTGAGTCCAGCATTGTAATTTTATTTTGGGTGGTACTTTTGTCAGTCTAGTAGAGCGTGATGGCCCTTTAGGATTTTTGTTGGTTTTTGTCCCGGAATAGCCAAAGGGGGAGATTTGTAAGAACACAAATTTCCAATTAAGTCCTTAGTAGTTTTGGCTGAATTCTGGACAAAAATGTTTGAGTCATAAGATAGATTTATTGATCATCCTTCAAGCCTATGATGTACTAAAGTTAAAGACGTAGCGGCCAAGTTTAAAGCTTCATCAAAATGCCGAGTTTAAAGTGCCTCGTTTCAACGACATCAACAATGTTCCGTTTACTCATAAGGTATGAATGCATTTTAATATATATATATACGAGCTTGGAACATTTTATATTGGGTGTTGTTTATTTTAAAACTGTTGTTTAAGTTCAGAAAGATTTTATTAAAACTTTAAAATCAAGTTTATAAAGTTTCTGGGCAAAAATCAAAATTTCACAACTTTCTGGAATTTCGTTCGAAGTGTCGTTCGAATGATATTGTCATTCGAACAGTACTGTCGTTTGAACGAGTTTGCCAACGAGTTCCCATATAGGCCACTGGAATGTCGTTCGAAGTATCATCCAAACAAGAATGATGGTTCGAACGGGATATCCAACGAGGTTTCTAACGATTTCACACTGGAACTTCGTTAAAAGCTCGTTCGAACGAAAAATATCATTCGAACGAGATTTGGCGGGAACAGGTATTTGGCAGTTTTGAGCAGTTTTTCCCCTCATTCCCACTACTTTTTCCACTAACTCTTTTCCTGAATATCTATGTACGGGAATCAATGTTTTTAACTTAACTTTTTCATATCCTACAACCTCCAAGAGAGTGTTTGAAAGAGAAATTCAAAGTATAAAAAGTTCAATGTTTAAAGTGTTTTAGTTTTCAAGAAAAATCCTTAAACACTTGTGTTACACCCAATTGTTGTTTGTTTATCCAAGCTTCCATACATATATAAATTGCTTGGAGTTGGTACCGATTTTTTATCTCTACCGTTTGAAGAGACGTTTGGGTTTAATTCTACATCCCACAAAGAAGAAGAAGTTTTCGTTGATTTACCCACTTGGAGAAAGGCTCCTAATTTGGGTGACGGTGTCCATATAAAGTCCGATCGGTAGATTTCGAGATCGCGATGGAGCTCCATGGTTATTCTCTAGGCAGAGGTTGATACAAAAAGACGCGTCGGGGCTTGAGAGGGATCGAGTCGAGTGTTGAAAGTCATCTTGCTTGTATTTGTAAATTCCGTACTTAGTGGATATAAGGCTAGGGTCGTCGAGGTTTTTTTTCCCGTTGTGGGTTTTTCCTCGTATATCGCAGCGTAGTGGCTTCAATGTTTATTTTATCTTGTGCTAACTCACCTAGAATGCATGCTTAGGTAATTCAAGATAAAATTTGATTTTAATCACTACATGTATAATTTGGTGCTAAATTAAATATTGGGTAATGCTTAGGTAATTTAATTCAAGTCATTTAATTTGATAAAATCGGTTTGGCCAAATTTGGTAAAATTGAAAAATATGACTTAGGCAAATTTCTAGGACTTGGGTTAATTAATGGGGTTTAAGTGAAATCAAAATTGTGTGTGTGTTTTATCCTATTTCACTTTGTTTAATTTTAATTTGAAAAAGAAATTAAAATTTTATTAATTTGTTTTTAATTGAACCATCCTCTTCGCTTCCGCATATATTTAAAAAGGAAATAATCTTTTTGTTAAGTATAAAAAGAATTTTGTTTTCTAAATTGGGGGCCACTTGTTCCAACAGAGGTGAAACGTCATAATTTGATGATCTCAGACCTTAAACATCATTTATTTGGTGACAATTTATGAGGGTGAACACCATTATATGGTGACCTCAGAACTTAAACATCATAATTTTGTGACACAGTATGAGGTTCACATCATAATTTGATGACCTCAGACCTTAAACATCATTAATTTGGTCAAATTTATGAGGGTAAACATCATATTATGATGACCTCGGACCTTAAACATCATTAATTTGGTGAAAATTATAAGGGTAAACATCATATTATGGTGACCTCAGACCTTAAACATCATTAATATGGTGAAAATTACAAGGGTAAACATCATTATATGGTGACCTCAGACCTTAAATATCATTAATTTGGTGAAATTTATGAGGGTAAACATCATATTATGATGACCTCGGACCTTAAACATCATTTATTTGGTGATAATTTATGAGGTGTAACATCATAATTTGATTCCTCAGAACTGAAACATCATTAATTTGGTGAAATTTATGAGGGTATACATCATATTATGATGACCTAAGACCTTAAACATCATTTATTGGGTGACAATTTATGAGGAAGAACACCATTATATGGTGACCTCAGACCTTAAACATCATAATTTGGTGACACAGTATGAGGGTAAACATCATATTATGATGACCTCGGACCTTAAACATCATTTATTTGGTGATAATTTATGAGGGTGAACACCATTATATGTTGACCTCAGACCTTAAACATTATAATTTGGTGACACGGTATGAGGTTAACATCATAATTTGATGACCTCAAACCTTAAACATCATAATTTGGTGACACAGTATGAGGTTAACATCATAATTTAATAACCTCAAACCTTAAACATCATAATTTGGTGACACAGTATGAGGTTAATATCATAATTTGATGACCTAAAACCTTTGACATCATAACTTGGTGGCAATTTATGAAGACTTTAAAACAACATGCAAGAGAATGCATTCGCTGAAAGAAGCAAAATCCTCTAAAGAAAATGATATTACATTTAAGTAGTCAGATTTACAAATCAAGTGTGCTGGAGGGCAATCAGAGTTTAGAAAAGTTACAGGCAAAAATAAGCAGAAGTTATAAATTAAAAACTACACATAATCAGGTCTTAGTATCTGCAGCTACAGTAGTTTCCTTTGGGACGATGTTAGTTACCTGGACTCCTTCTTCGAGATGATTAACATCTTCAGTATCAGCTGCTTCCAGGGGAGCCGTCTCTGCAGGAGCAGCACCGTCCTCCTCAACCTCTTGCAAGGCCTGACCAAAACGGGGGTCGCCAAAGCCGAGACCAATAAAGTCTGAGGCAGTTAAGCTCTCTGACTCATGTTCCTTAGTAGCTTACCACTTCCTAGTTGCTTTAATACCTCTTTCAATGCATTCAAAGTCAACGCTGATTAACTCATCAGAGACCTTGTAATCTGTAAGGATATTCTCTGAGGCGTCCTCCAATGAGGCTTTGATGGTAGCATCCACTTTGGCCTGAAGGGCATCATCTTTGGCCTGAAGGGCTACTTCATGATCTTTCTTGGGTTGACGATGTCTCTATCCCTCTGCTTAATCATCTTGTCAACCTCTTTTAACTCATCCTTCAGACGATCAACTTCAGCGTTCAAAAAGGCTTGGACCTTTAGTGCCTCTCTTCCCTTATCAATAAGGGGCATCTTCATAAGAGTCCAATCAACAAACTGGTGCATGGAGAGAACGCCCTATAATGAAAAGTCAGATGTATAAGTTTTATAACCTATAAATATAGCCGAGGTTACACTTGGAAGAACAAAATGGCAGAAACAAGTAGTTGAATGATCCTATGAAGGCTGAACTCGTCCAGCAAGGGGGTATCCAGAGAGTGTAGGAAACGCTTGTTTACGTCGATCATTACAGAACCGATGGCATCCATTGCCTTAAGACCATGGCCTATAAAAATATCGTTGATCTTCAGCTGGTCCAGACGAGCAGCCAGAGCATCATCTGTTAAGATAGGGATGGTACGATCTCCCTTTTGGTTTTTGCTCGGCCTCTGATCCTCCGAGTCAGTGGTAGTCTTTCTCTTATTTGTAACATCGGCCTTAGACGTGCCGACGTTCTGTTTGGGAGGGGGTGGGGCCACATTGTGCCTAGCTGTAACAACCCGAGGTCATGGAGACGAGGTTTTATTTATTTTGGGAGAAATAAATAATATTTTATTGGAGAGTAATTGAATTGGCAATTGAGGTCAAAACTTGGAGTCATTAAAAAGTATGTTGAATTAAAGTTTGACTCGAATTATTTTAATTCGAGTCAAACGTACTTAAAATATTTCGCAATTGAGGTCAAAACTTGGAGTCATTAAAAAGTATGTTTCGAACTATTTTAAGTACGTTTGACTCGAATTAAAGTTACCGAGTCATTTAAAGTGTGTATTATCATTTAAAGATGTGTATCTTGGGAGCTAGGGCTTATAAGACTACAGGAGATTTATTTCTCCAAAGAGAGAAAGATAAATAGAAAGAAAGAAAGAGAGAAGAAGAAGAAATAAGAAGAGAAAGAAGAAGAAAAGAGAGAGAAAGTGGAGATTTCCGGCATCTATGCGATTTCGAGGACGGATCAGACCCTACGAACCCAAGGCAAGTGATTAAACTTGCTAAATAATTCTTGTGTACATTTATTTCATGATTTGTGGATCAAATTTATGGGTTTTAGGTTTAGTCTATCAAAGCCTAACTTTTGGGTATAATCTTAGATTTGTTATGAAGATCTTGGATTTGATGATAGAAATTAGTTTAAATGTATTCTAGGATGAATATTAATGTTGTATATGTGATTGGGTTGAAGAGAAATGAAGAGAAGATGATAAAAATGAATTTTGGGATTTTTGACTTACTAAAAAGTAGCCATTTTCGAGCTTCCAGGTAGGCCGAATCGATTCGAAAATATGCAGGTGCCCAGGTCTGAGTGACCAAATCGATTCGGCTCCAGTGCCCAGGTCTGAGTGACCGAATCGATTCGGACCGCAGCCGAATTGATTCATCCTGAGACAGAGTCCCGGGTCAGATGACCTGAATCAATTCGCCTTGGAGGCCGAATCAATTCGCTGGGCCGAATCGATTCGAAATTGGCCCGAATTGATTCGAAAACAGGGCTTTTTGAGGGATGTTTTTCTATGGAGAATTCCGTCCCGTTTCGTTCGAGGTTATCGATTGGGAACCTCTATAGGAATTATTGGGAGTATGTTTTGGAGACTTTTAGAGAGTTTCCCTTATAAGGAATTATTGGAGTCATATAGACTTAAATTGAAGAATACCGATTAGAGATTTTGGTATATACTAAGTGGGGAAGCCCACCTTGATTGGAGGTTCTATTTGGAGATGATAATTAAATTTATATGAAAGAATGAGAATAACTTTAGAGAAAATGGATCTTAGGATCCAATCCCGAATGGGATACATTTAAAGGTTCATAAAATAAATTGAACCCTATTATGGATGGAGAATTATAAATGATAATTGATGTGCATATGGATATATAAATATCCTTAATGATGATTGATTTGGGAGAAGTCTCACACAATGAGAAATGCTAAATGTAGCGCATTAGGATAAAGAATATCCTTAACATAAATGGATTTGAGAGACAATCCATAAATAGAAGCGACGTGTGAGCTTCAAGTGAGAAATAGTATAGTGTATACTAAGTGGGGAAAATGTGTGAGAATTAACGATTAGTATATCAAGAGGGAAATATACTAAACAATGACATGAATTCTATTGTGCCTAAGAGCGTATAGTAAATATGAAAACAATGTCACAGGTATACCTTATATGATGGTGTATCTTTATATGATATGATGATGTATGTATACCTTATGTGATGGTGTGTATATATATATATATATATATATATATATATATATATATATATATATATATATATATATATATAGTGAAGCATACCCCCTCCTTGCTATCATTGGGAAGTTGCGTACGATGAGGGTGAGCATCCTGGCTCAAAGAGCAGGGTGTGGATATTCCCCAGGTCATAGTCGTCCATTGTGATTATTATGCGATATATATATGCATTCTTTTTGGGGGTGAGAAGTCGGGGGTATGTGATGTTCTCACTTGCCGGTTAGGACCTATGACCGCTTTCCATGACGTTGTGTACGTGAGTTGATCACGAGTTAGGTGTCGTTGAACCCCACCAGGTGGCCCCAGTTTGCTACGTGTATGGGAAACTAGAAGATGATAGCATGTGAGCCTGCGTCCTCGAGTTATATAGCTCGGTTGGATGATTATTATGTTATGGATGTGATTGGTATTTGGGTATCGAGGGCTTAATGGACCTTAACGACCAATATTGCCAATAAAAAGTGTAATGGGGGGGTTACTTGTTTGGATTTCGCTTCGGCGAGACGTCCCACGCACGAAATACAGTGCAGTGTTGAGAACCGGGAGAAGTTTAGTCCTTAGCACTTGATGCTAATAACTCACATATATATATGATTACATGCCAAATGAGGGCATAACTAGAATATATGAAATTCTAGTAAGAGAATGTTGATGTATTGTGATTATGTTAACTGTGGATGGTTATGCAACTTTATATGTTCAAGAAATGAAAAAATATAAAGAGAACTATAACATTTAAAATAAAGTACTGTTGTAGATGGAACTTAGATAACGGTAGATTGCGAGATAAGTTAGATAATCTTAATCGAATCTGCATTTTGGGATCTAGTTAGATTTTATTGCCTAATTTATATTTGGGCATTCATTTGGAGACCACGTGCATACGTTTAGTGCGCGCTCTAGTTGAGAGGTGAGTTGGATTATTATGGAGGGGACGATTCCATTAAATCATGCCATAATGCATTTACAATTATTATGCATTTTAATGCACCTGCTATAAAACGTTTTCAACTCGGGCTCTGACCCATTTATATTTTCTCCTCCTCTGTATATATATTGTATTACTTTAATTGTTCCTCCGCAAGGACGCCATTGATGTTCTTCCATCCAGTGTATTCGTGGAGCTGTGGCAGTAGCGGACTGTTGCGGCATCTTGTTTAGACGATTCCTATCTTTGATGTATCTAGATTAGGATTCAGTTTGTATTTCGAGTTTATACTCAAGTGTTGTAGATTAACACTTTTACATTTCTTTCCTCATATTATTTGTATTGTCTGTGACCCGACAGCATATTCGGGTAATTTACTTTGTACAATTTGTTGTACTCTTGTATTCATTCTTTAAATATTATAGAGTTTGTTGTATCACTCATCATAGTTAGATGTTGTATTGTTGGTTGTTTATGGTATGGTTAGTTTCTTTCGGTGTTAAATAAAAGTTATAAATTTTTGGCAATTCGCTCTTAATGATTTCGAGTAGTTAGCCTTATATAATTTAGTATTGTCAGTTGATGTTGAGACCGTTCCATCTGAGATACCTGATTTATTATATTATAGGGCTGGCCACCCGTTATTATTTGGAGCGGATTGTCACACCAGCCTTCTTCATTAGCTTTACGAGGCTTGGGGCAGACATTTCCCATAAGTCGTCAGAAATACCTTCTGGGCGTTTGGCAAAAAGAAGAATCTGAGTTAGTAAATCATAGGTATTAAAAGTTAGAGGTATAACTTATGGAAAATAATACTTACGAAGCTCGGTCAGAGGACTTCCCCCCAGGCTAGTCTCAGAGAGGTAATAGGGGGTCATCAGATGTTCGTACTTGACTAGCCAACCGTGCTCCCCCTGATCTTGAAGATACTTAACCTTCTATCCTGGTTAAGCCCAGAGTCGGCCTTGGCAGTAAGTCACACCTTCCTCCACCTCAGAGGTGTCCTCGGCTCCAACGATGAAGAGGTGGCATAAAGACCAAATTCCCATGCCCCTGAGGCAAATAAATACAATAGTTTCTAGTTATGATTTGAAGTCTGGGTAACCAACAACATCTTCTTGTCCGACTTCCTAACAAGGAAGTGGTAGTAGCTGGGTGGTTTTTAGCAGAGGATGGGACGTAGCATCTTGTGAAGACCCTAACTGGAAGGTCTGAGTGGTGGACGACCCTCCAAAGGATAGCCCCAATCATCACCCTCCAAGCATTGGGGGATAATTGTGAGGGGGATAGGGTTATATGGGATAATCTGGCGCCGAACGAAGGATGGATGGGGAGACAGAATCCCAACTTAACCATCTACTTGTTCACACAAATATCCCCATCTTGGCTATTTAAGGACCTCTCACCTCTTAGAGGTCTCCTAATCTTAATGGAAGGACCTATAGAATATAGGTGCCTAAAGGCTAAGAGGTCGTATGCAGTGATAGAACTCTCTATCTCGGCTGCCTCTAAGGTGTCAACATCATTCTCATGACCGTCATCTGCATCCCTAGAAATGTCGGCCTGGGCAGATACTGGGACACCATCAGGAAACCTCTGAGCGAACTCAGCCCCGGTAACGGTCGACATGGGGATAGAATCAATGGGTGGGGGAATAGCCACACTCGGCCCCACAATCTCGGCATCAGAAGAAGTCTGTGAGGTGCTAGCACCATTGTGGTATGAGGTATGATTTCGGACCTCGTCCTGATCAGGGACCTGATCTTGCCTAATAGAATAATCCATAGCCTCTTGGAAAGAGTCTATAGACATAGGGTCTGAGGTAGACGACTCGGACTCAGACATGGGAGTGGGGTTAATTGGATCCTCTGCAGGCTCAATTGGCTCACGGTATATTACCTTCAGAGGTGGAGGGAAGATAGGTCTGAGAGGGAAGGCCTCAAACCTTTGAGCTTCCTCTTGGGCTAGCTTTATCCGCCTAATGTTTGCAAAGTTCTTTTCTCTAAGAGAAGGGAACTCTTCTATAAGCTTATACAGAGGTCTGAGCATAAGGCAGTCAACCCCACACTTGGGACTCTAAACCATAAACAAACAACTTGGCATAACTTAAACTAAAGATCAAACTTGGATTTAAAAGATTTCAAACTAATAACAAACAAGAACAAGTTTACCAGAAAATTCAAACTACCACCGAGAAATCTAAATCCTCACCGAAAAATGCAGAAATGGAAATATAAGACCGAAAATGGAAAGGTAAGGTAAAAAACGATACCTGAGGAAGTAAGAAATGAAGAAGAAGAAGATTAAGAACAATGAAGTCCTCAAACACAGCAGCGATTGAGCTCTTGAAGAGAGAGAAAATACAGAGAGCACAGACGGGAGAAATGGGAAAGAAGGAAGAAAAAGGAGAAGAAAAGGGTTTAAACCCTCAAATAGTTTTGCACGCATCCTAAGGCCCATCATTGCCTTGGGAGCCCAAAAGACAATCAACATCATTACAGGCTACCCACTTCAGAAGTTAACACATGTCAAGGGAATATTAGCATGTAAGGAAATACAGCCTCAGACATACATACCCCTTAGTCACCTATTTACATAGGTAAGTAAGGGTTAGGGGTGATTGATATGCCCAAAGTGCACCTGCTAGCTCAGAGACATTTGCTCGGCCCGTATGACGGTCAAGGTAACAAGAGTTCAGGATTAACCATCAGTGATTGGGTATCAGCTGAGGTCTTCATGACTTATGGGGTCAGCTACCCATCAGGTCGGCCACAGTCGATGTTACAAGTACCACCAATATTGGGCATCAGCTGAGGTCTGCACGACTCATGGGGTCATCTACCATCAGGTCGGCCATAGTCGACGTTACAAGTACCACCACGATTGGGCATCAACCAAGGTCTGCATGACTCATGGGGTTCTCCACCCATCCATTCGGCCACAACCGACATTATAAGTATCACCTAAGGCCAGCAAAAGCCTCATAGGCTCAACCACCAAGCATCAAGTCATCATCGGCCTCGGCCGACGTTACACCTCATACCCAACCTCGGATGGATATCCCGGCCGATGTCCCCATGGAACATTGATCTCAGACAAGTCAAGGGTCGTACTCCCCCAACCTCGTACTCATCCAGGTCGAGGTTGGTACCAAGAAAAGATAGACGAGCATTTATGCGCACATGTATGGCTTGGAACATGTGGAAAAATCTGTTATAACTGAATCATTCCCCCCATGTGAGGGAATATTGAGGTCATCATAACTTAATTGAGATCAAACAGGTGTCATCCTTACACTGGTTGGATCTCCATACACATGCACATTGCATGCTTGGGGGGTACATTGCACCACTCAAGCACTATATATAGAAGTCATCCTCAACATTGTAAAGGGAAGATAATTTGCAACCCTAGCTGAAACTTTGTCATTTTATACAGTAGAGAGAGAAAGCTTGAGAGATTGTATCCATGGCCATTAGTTTTTTCATTCAGTGATATTACTCGCACACGCTCATAATGGACGTAGGCCTGGCTGAATTACTTATATTCAAGTGTTCATCCTCTTAACCTGACCTCTTTTTATATATATACATATATACTCCTGTATTATTATCACTTTCTTGAGCTTGTCAACACCTTACTTGGTGGTGCTATTTCCAGTATCATTAATATCATCGATGTACACTTCCATAGTGCTTCCCATTTGGTCTCTGAACATCTTGGTGACCAATCGCTGGTAGGTTTCTCCTATATTTTTTATCCCAAAAGGCATAACCTTGTAGAAATATAATCCAACTGTGGTTATAAATGCTGTGTTGTCTTGATCTAGCTCATACAGAGGGATTTGGTGATACCTGGAGTATGCGTCTAAGAAGCTCATCCTTTCGTGTGTCTTTGGGGGGGGGAAGCAGTCTTTAGGGCATGCCTTGTTGATATCGGTGAAATCTACGTAGACTCTCCACTCTCCGTTGCTCTTAGGGACAATCACTGGGTTTGATAGCCATTTAAGGAACTAAACTTCCCGTATGGATAATGTGTCCAGCAGTTTTTCAACTTCCTTCTCCACTACCTTGGCTTTTTCTGGAGAAGTACAGAGAGATTTTTGTGCAATTAGTTTGAATGTTGGATCGACATGCAGTCGATGACAAGTGATGCTCGGATCAATCCCGGGAAGCTCATAAGGCTCCCATGCAAAGACATCTATGTTACTTCGGAGTAGGGTGACCGATTCCCTCTTTTCGAGGTCGGTGAGTGAGGTTACAATTAAGAACTTTCTTTCACTCGAGATGCTACTGGTTGTGACTTCCTCCAGGTCCTCAGTGACTCTTTCATAGGGGAGGAGCCTGGTGTCCTCCACTCCTGGTCTTCCATACCTTAGTTGCTATTTAGAGTGCATTAGCCTCTCCTTCTCTTCATCCTTGCTTATAACTTTCTCAACTTTCTTCTATGGCTTGGGATGGATGGCTTCTATGAAGCACTTTCTCGCCATTGCCCGATCTTCGTGGATCTCCACCACTCCTCGTTCAGTTACGCATTTGAGTTTCTGATGGTAGGTAGAGGGGACGACTTTCATTGCGTGCAGACATCCTCTGCTGAGGATCGCCTGGTAGGGTGAGTCAATATCAACCACGAGAAACTCGATCATTTTGGATATGTTTCCCTCTCTTACTGGTAGGACAATCTTCCCCAAAGGGATGGTTACTTTCCCAGTGAAACCAACTAGATAAGCATTGGCTTCCTTTAGGTTGGAGATGCTTAACTTCAACTTCTTGAACATGTCGAGGTACATTACTTCGTATGAGCTACCTTCGTCGATGAGCAACCTGTCGACGTCATAGTTAGCTATCCTGTGTAATGATCAATGCATCATGATGTGGGGTTGTCACTCCCACCAAGTCCTCATCTGTAAACACAATGTGCTTGCTATAGTCGACGTCCTCTGTTCGCCGATGCTTTCCTACTTTCGTTTTCGCTGGATCGATCTGAAAATCTTGGATCACGGTTGTAAGCTTCTTGACTTCCATTCGAGCTGTGTTTCCTTGAATTTGTTTGAGATTGGATGCCCCATGAATTACTGTGAAATCATGGTCGACGTCTTCCTCAAGAACATTATAAGGCCTCTGATCTCCATTTGTAACTACCTTCTCTGCCTTTTTTCCACAAATTTGCTCAAGTTTCCAGTTTGAGCTAACTCATCAAGGTGAGACTTGAGGGCCTTGCAGTGCTCCGTTTTGTTCCCTCCCTCTTTGCGCAACGCACATATCAGTACGTTGTTCCTCTTTGAGGGGTCTCCACCCATCTTCCTGGGCCACTTAATGAATGGTTCGTCCTTAATCTTTGCCAGAATCCTGTAGATCGGTTCTTTAAAAACTATGTTTACTACCTGAAATGCTTTTAAGGCATCACTCTTGTTTCCACTCGTAGGGACTCTTTTTCCCCCATTCTTATATCCTTTCTTTTGATTCTCAATTTTATCGTTTCCCTTGACGGTGAACTTAGCGTGACCATTTTCCCCTGCACTGAGATGGGTCACATCTTCAACTTTGCCATATTTTTCATTACAAGCCATTAAGTCGTCAATGGTTGTGGCCTCCTTTTTAGTGAGGGACTGGTGTAGGAGGCAAGAACTGGGTAAGCCAATCTTGAAGGATGCGACGGCGAACTATTCTGAGCAGTCCTCGACCTCGTTCAACAGTTCCCAATACCTCTTCGCGTAGTCTCTGAGGCTCTCCTGTGGATTTTTCTTCTAGTTAACAAAGCACCCATCCTCTTCGGGTTGTATCTATCGGTAATGAAGTGAGTTGTGAAGAACTTCGCCAGGGATTCAAAATTTTTGATAGATCTATGAGGGAGTTTCTCGAACCACTTTTGAGCCACGTCGTGTAAGCTCGACGGAAAGATCCGACACATTAAAGTGTTCTTGTGGTTCTAGAGCGTCATGGCTTACCTATATTGCCTGACGTGGTTGATAAGATCAGTCTTTCCATTATAGATCTTGAACTTGGGCATTGCGAACTTCTTGGCGGATTCTTCTTCTATCTCTCTTGAGAAAGGGGATTTCATCTGGGTCCTAAGATCTCGCCTAGATAGCACTCTGGTCGACCTGGGGCCTCAATGTGCTGGTGGTGGTCCATTTCTCTTCGAACCAAGTTTTGTATGCCACCGTTTCCTCAGACTGGGCTCCTATTATGGCGAGCTGATTATTGTTGCTCAGGAAAGTCGTCGTCTGACCTGTGTCCCTTAATTCTTTGAGATCCACATCTTGGTCTCCTTCCTCGACTGTAAGATCTGCTCGCCTGAGGGCTAGGAGTGCGATAATGACGTTGCCTTGTGTTGAGATGGAGTTCTCTCTCCATGTTCTCAAATCTCCTCTTGAGGAGAGCATTTTCAGCTTCTTGCTTGCGAGTGGCTTCCTCCTGTTCTTGGAGCCTGGCTTCATAGGCGTCGGTCAGCCTGGAAACTTGCGTGGACCTAGCTTTTCCTTGACTTTATTTTGAGGCTTGCCGTTCTGGGCAAGGCCTTGGGTTTAAGAGTCCAACTTTAGATCTGACCCTACGAAGGGCAGGTTGATCTTGAATATCCCCTGCTTGAGGGGAATTGTTGATGTGACCAGACATTCTGGGTTCTTATTGGTGAAGGATTTCTTAAAGGAAGAACAATCGCTTCCCACAGACGGTGCCAATTGTGGTGACAATAAATATCAACACAAATAATAAGAAAATGTGATCACCAGAAAAAATAAATAACACAAAATAACTGTTATCACACACAACACAAGATATACATGGTTCGGCAAAATAGCCTATGTCCACGGTGGTGCTCTTTGTAATATATTTCTCTTTACTCCAGGGGAGTGTTTACAATTGCGTGCCCTTTGTCACGGGCTGGGGGTTCAATATATACATGTAATTTTCGGAGAGTGGGGGTGTTGGGAACCTCCGCATTGGCCCATAATCCCTAGACTGTCTCTTGAGAGATTTTAGGGGTTGAATGGGTCATAACTGAATTAGTTATGTACGAAACCTTAGACTTTGGGTCGAACTTTTCCTTATCTTGGATCGAGCTTAATCGGGTACTTATCTAGGCAAGGATAGTTAAACGAGGTACCCACACTTTCATATTTTCCAAATTAATCGCGATGAGAGTCAGTTTAATTTGAGTTATAAAAAGGGAATGACAACAATAAGCTAGTGTACAATATTAGTTAAGTAATAAAGGAACCCCGAATCCTAATTGTTTACAAATCTCTTGTGTTTCTCACATCTATCGTAGTTGCTTTTATTTTGTGTAGTTCATAATTATTCTCTACCCCAATTTAGTCTAGTTGGAAAGTTACAATTCTTTTAAAAATTAAAATTGACAAGTCTTTGTGGGTTCGACCCGTACTTACACTCGATATTCTATAATAGCCCGTGTACTTGCTGTATTTTATAAAATTGACAACAAGTTTTTGACGCCGATGGAGGGGATTTGTTCGATTAGTAGGTCCCCTGTTTTTAATGTCAAGTGTTCATTAAGGATTACAAACTAACAATTTTCCTTTTTGAAAAAACTTTTACCAAATTTTAATTACGCACCAAGTTTATGGGAACCAATTTCAATTGAGTCCAACTTTACCTTGATTAATCCAAATCATGCATCTAGGTGATTAAAGCAAGTAAAATGAATAAAGTTCACAACATTGGATGTATGAGGAAAATACTAAGGGAGAAAATCACGGATGGCCCAGGCCAGACAATCACTATGATACGATAATTACAAAGAGAGTAAGACAGCCTTACATAACGACTCGATTCCCATAAGCCTTGACGCACTTCTTTTCTTCAATTTCCCCTCCAAAATGCCCACACAAAATTCCCTTTCCACTATACTTGTCACCGTACACGCATCCATGAATGCCTCGGTCTCCACCAATAAACTTGTGTTCAAAGATGTTGAACAAACACTATAGGGAAAACGTCAAGATCCTTATAGCATGTGTATATGGAAGATCGGATCATGAAAGACAAAGGATGTTTTTACTTTGGAAAACCTTTGTAAAACATATGCAAAAAAATGTAACTGTGTATTGTGTAGTTTTAGTTCTACACACTTCAAAATTTTGAAACGAAACTCTTTAAAGAAAAAAGGTAAGTCGGTGATGTCACTCAAACGAAGACTGCATATCGTTTGAACGAAGTTGCAATGTCGATTGAACGACATATGCATCTCGTTTAATTGACAGTGCATGTCATTTGAACAACATCCTATCTTTTGATTTTTCTAAACTCTTCCAGGAATAAATCGAAACGTCTCTAAAACATGTTTATCTCAGAATAAATGAAGTTTAAACATTTCAAAACTCTTTATAATAAGTTTAATCATTTCAAAACTCTTTATAAGAATTTTAAACAATTCAAAACTCTTTTAAAATTATTTTTAATAAAAATTAACATCCTTAAAATATTTTCGAGTCCCATACATAAAATGCATTCATACTTGAGAGATCGGAACATAATGAAGACTTTAAACGTGCACCAATAAACACGGCATGATTAAATCTTTGAAGCTTAGCTACTATGTCTTCAATCAAACTTGTCATAGGCTTATGTGGATCGTACTCGAAATCCATCCTATGACCAAAACTTTATTTTTTCCTGGAATTAAATCAATTACATGCAAATTAACTCAATTAGAAATTGGTCCTTATAAATATCTATCTTGGACTATTCCTTGACAAAATTAAAACAGTGAATGCTAAGCCAGGACGTCAAGCCATATTGACACCTAAATCACATCCCATAAACTCAAAAATAAAAATTATAGGACACGATCTAGTATATGTAGGAACGATAGCATGAAATGTCTAACTGTGATGTAGTCGCAAAATCTCGAATCCTTGAAGCATACCTACACACATGAAATAGACAAATACCTTGTGAAATATGGAGGAACAAATGATATAAAATATTGAATGATATCAATTTATAAAAAACCGACCTTTTGTTAAACATATGAGCAAAGCATGATATAAAAAAGATATATCAAACAAACGTGTTCAAAACATGATGTCAATGTGTTTATCAAATGTTCAAAACCATGCTCAAAACTCTCCCTACAGCACAGACATCTCTCCCCCTATTTTTCTCGAATAGACAACCAATGGGAAAGACAAACAAACATCCTCAAATCTAATATGAGAATAATCATGAGAAGAATCACTAGATAAACAAATGAAAATGTTGCTATAAATATCAAATAATGATAAATCGTAGCTAGTAAACAGTATAAGTCACAAAACTGAAATCACCAAAATCAATGCTCATGTGACTAAACAAACTCTACAGTGTTAACAATTAAGCATGGGTATTCAATGTATACTTCATAAAATCAACCCAGAAGTACCTAACAGAATGATATAATCATGTAACAGTAGCAGGTACAAAATCAGAAGAAAGAAAAAAATTCCTTCATGTCGTTTGAATGACAATGTGATGTTGTTTGAACGAAATAATTATCTCGCGTGAAGAAGCAACTTCAAATGACATCAAACGGCCTTAAATGCCAAACCAGTAGCATCTCTCACGAAGACCCTCTTCTCTTGACTATCACGCGACCTTCTCGTGACCAACATTGTTACTAAAACATCCTCGTTTAAGCTCATGTGAAGCAAACAACTCATGAAAATAGCATGTCGCTCAAACTAAGTTATATTATCGTTTGAACGACATTTACCAAACTTGTATTCCAGTGCCAAGAAGTGTTAAGTTTTACCCAGCGACAAAAATTTGTCAAAACAGTACCTGAAAATACACTTTAGCAGCAAAACAGACTCAAAACAGACAAAAATAAAATAACCAAAACAAATGAGTTTCATGCTAACATATTATCAATGTGCTCAAACATGATTATGGAATGTATGGGCGAGAACTACAACAAATGAATCACAATTCTAACACATCGAAATTATCACGAAGTTCTAATTAATAGTTAAATTTCATCAACTAAATTTTAGTCAAATGACAATTAATATGTGAACTTAATGAACTAAACGAATAACATGCACACAAATCCGAATTTTGACGATTCTGCAAACAATAGCATCATGATACGATTTTCAACGTTAGGATTCATGGTGCAAACCCGTTGTATTTTTACAACCAAACACCCTTATATTTATTATTTTTTCTTTTCTAACCTTTTGAGGTTCTACTTTTCTCTCCTTAGGCCCATTTTGTCATATATTTCTTTTTATTAACTTAATTTTTTTCGGGACCTTTTAAACGGTGACTTTCTCGACGAAGTTAATATCTTCTCACAGTCCTTTCCTATGCACACTCATTATTTTTTCACATTATGCAATATTATCCTCACGGGACACCGGTTCTTACATGCACACCTCCTCTCTAAGTCTTATTATGCATAGATGACAAAATTGAGATAAGAACGTATCACCAACTCAAATATGCAAGAGAAGTCAAACATTCATATAAGTTCGTGCAAGTGTGAAAAGATGGCATGTGTACAAAGTTGAATCAACAAAGCATGTCAAATTCGAAACAACCCCATTATACAATGGTTAAGAATATTCTAAGCATCAATAATAATGAAAAATGTCCTAACCATATTGATAATGAAATGATGGGGGTCCAAGCACACTAATATGCCATATCAAACATGTAAACTCATGACACAAAAATAAACGAAAAATCTTTTTGTGTTTTTCAAAATATTATTGACTCAAAAAATAAAATCTTTTTGGGTTTTCAAATATATATGAACCAAAAATCTTTTTGTATTTTCAAAAATTTTATCAAAAACAAAATCTTTATTTATTTTTTAATAAGACTCAAACAAATTAAAAATATAATACAATATGATAAACATGTCATAATACTAGCAAAGTATATATCATGAAGCAAAGACTAGTATATGACAAACATGAAAACACAATCATCCTTTTAATTTAGCATGGGAATAATTAATTGCAACCAAATGATAATCATGAAGTTTAATTCCTAAAGCCACTAAATCTGATTTCCTAACCCAAGTAGGTGTGTAACGACACATATGGGTTTTGGTAACCGAAATGACTTTATTCCTAAACTTCCTAGGAGCTTTCGTAAGGTCATAATAATAACGCCTAAGGTGAACTTTCCTACCACAAAAAGTTCAAGTGTAATGATGGTGGCAATAATTACCTACATGTGAACCTTTCCTAACATTCATAGTTGGCTCTCTCACAGATTTGGTGTTGGATTTTGGAATGGGAACAACCTGATCATTGAAGACTATACCACACCTATCATCTTTTATTTGGACGATGCCTAACATTTTATCCAACTTTTCTAACCTTGCCTCCATATCAAACTTCACTTTACTTGAATCTATCAATTTCTCCTCGAACTCACCTATCGTAGATTCAAGCAAATGCCTAGACTCCTCAAACTCTAGAAACTATTTCTTTAAAGATTCCATTATACCACGAATGGTATCTCTCTCACCCTCAACGTATTCTATTTTATCTCTAAGAGTCTTCTCTCGTACCCTAATATCCTAAATCAATTTATCATTATTTTCTACAACACACTCTTTCAACTTAGCTTGCAATTTTGAGTTAGCCTTTTTCACTTTTACCATTTCTGCGTACAACTCTTTAAAGGCAATTGGCAACTCATTCGCATGAACTTCTTCTTCCTCACTTTCATCACCTTCACACTCTTGGGTTTTACACAAAACATCCTTAGAAGTGTCATTCACATGAGAAGATTTATCGCCATTGCTCACACGACATGCCATGAACATAACAAAGTTGCACTCAATGGGGGGAATTATCTCCCTCTTCCGGTTCACTATCACTTAAGGTGGAATTATATGCTATCAGTTGCTTACCCTCTTTCTTAAGTCTAGTGAGGCACTCATTTACTTTGTGAACATAACCCTCACACCCAAAACATTATCCGACTCATCACTCTTAACACCCTCACTTATATTTTTAGGGACGGGATCGACCTTATTGTTCTTGAATTTCTCAAATCTTTTAACATCTTTCGATTGCTTTTGGAATTGAAGAAATTTTTTTAAATTCTTTTCCAACAAATCCATATCCTCAAAATAGAAATCGAAATCGTAAACCAAAACTTTAGTTTCCTCCTTTCAGGTTTTCAAAGAAATACCATTTTCTTTCTTTGGCACTTGCTTGGAGGTAAACATGTCAAGATCATAAGTTTGTAAGTCACCTACGAGCTCTTCTAATTTTGTAGACTCAAGTGTACCTGAGGAGTTCAAAACAGTCACTTTGGGATCAAATCTGCTAGGCAACGACCTCAATATTTTCTTTACAACTCGGTTGTTGGGTATTTTCAATCCCAACTTAAACGATGAGTTGACAATAGTGGACAACCTAGCATAAAACTCATCAAACGTTTTACTCTCTAACATCCTAATCGTTTCAAATTATGTAGTGATATTTTGAAGTTTAAACACTCTAACCGTGCTAGTGCCCCCGTGAGTAAGTGAAAGTGCATCACAAGCCTCTTTTGAAGTTTCACATGTAATAATTCTATTATAATCTTCAAGTGTGACAGATGGGGAAATAACATGTAGACCTTTAGAATTATATAGAGAAGGTATATGTTCAGCTTCGATCCAGAACTCGACAGGTATTAAAAAACTGACCTCTCCATCTCTAGTGACCAGTGGTGACCACCGCTTTTCAACCACTAACCAAACACATTCATCAATTGCATTTAAAGCACTTTTCATATGCATCTTCCAATAAGTGTAATTAGTGCCATAAAAATTAGAGTTCTAAAACTTTTAAACCTTCCAAAATTCATCCTTAAAAACACGTGGGATCACAAAAAATAAAATTTTGTTTAAATCTTTGATACCAATTTGTAGGTACTCTATTTTAATGTCAAGTGTTCTTTAAGGATGACAAATCAACAATTTTTTTTTTTAAAAAACGTTGTCCAAATTTTAATTACGCACGAAGTTTATGTGAACCAATTTTAATTAAGTCCAATTTTATCGTGATTAATCCTAAACATGCATCTAGGTGATTAAAGTAAGTAAAATAAATAAAGTTCAAACCGTCGGACATAGGTCCCACTTTATTTTTCAAATCAGACTTTGCTTTAAGGATGATGAAACACTTTCTCTTTTTGAATAACTCTTTTTCAAATTTTATGTGCACCAAATTGTGAAACAATTTTAACTTAACCAAATTTTATCTTCATTAATTCTAAACATGCATCCATTGATTAAAGAAAGTTAAGTAAGGAAAAGAATGCTCACAACACTGGATGTACGAGGAAAACACAAAGGGAAAAAACCTCTAACGGCCCAAGCCAGACAATCACTATGAATGTGGACTTACAAGGACCACACATAATTCTTACTCAACAACTCGATCCCCATGAGACTTGGTGCTTTTATGATCTTTAACCACTCCTCTCACAGTGCCCATGTAGAAATTCTTTCTTTCACAATGCCCGTCCACAACACAGGCATCCACGTATGTCTCAATGTCCACCGATAAGGCTTATAACGTCTACGAGATTGAACATGGCTCTTCCGCTTCTCCACCGTAAAACCCAGAAATGTTCTTGAGAAAAACTTCTTCTTAGTGCAAGCAAGATCACTATAGAATATATTATTGAAAGCTCGGATCTTTAAAACTCTAAGGATGTGTTTAGCTTCGAAAAACATTAGAAAACATGTGCATAACATGTTCTGGATTGTAAATTGTTTTCGCAGAATGCACACCCACGAAATCTGATGGAAAACACGTCATTTATAATTTCCTTAATGCGGAAACTAATTTAAGAAAAATTGGTTTGTCTATCGAACGAGATGGACATCTCGCTCAAACGACTGGTCCAGTCGTTTGAACGACGCACGAATTAGAGTCCAACTTAAATACTACTTTAATCCATCCTTATCTGATTAAAACGATGTGTAAACCATTTCAAACACTTTTAAAAAATTATTAAAATATTTCCTTAATAAAATAACATCATTAAACTTATAAAAATTAATTCTGAGTCCCATTAAAATTACGCATTCATACCTGAGTGATCTTGGAATGCAATTAAACTTGAAGACGAATAAACTTGCACCAATTCATCATAGCCTTTGTGGGATCGTGACAGTAAAAATCTCCCTATGACTCAAACGTGTTTTGTTCCAGAAATAAGTCAAAATTATACAATGGACTCAATTGGAAATTTTGTCTTAATAAATCTCCTCCTCTAACTATATTGACATAAAACCAACAGTGAAATGCCTAAGCCGGGCCGACAAGCCATATGATGCCTAAATCCCATCCCATAAACTCAAAATCAAAAATTACAGGACAAGACTATTAAAATGATGGTCCGACAAGCATGAACTGTCTGAATGTGATGTAGCCTTGAAATCTCCGATCTCTTTAAGCATAGTTACACACATGAAACAGACAAATACACAGTGAAGTATGGAGGAACAAATGATATAAAACCAATATGTAAAATCAAATCCCAATCATTTGTTATGACACCAAAACATGATATCAATATGTAAACAACATTTAAATCGGGATATTAATTTGTACTAATTCAAAAACAATATGATACCAATTTGTGTAAACCAATCAATATAATCATGAAGGTATATGATCACAAACATGATACCAAAAGGTAACGCAACAAAAGTATCGCCTCATTAAACAAACTTTCCCCCTACATCACATACGTTTATCCATCTTTTATCTCGAATAGACAACTAGGTGAAAAGATAACCATATCATGTATAAGATAATCAATGAAGTATATCTATATATGAATGAAATATCTAGCTAATAATTATCAATAATATCAGATCCCTAGCTAGCAAACAATAACAGTCACACAAAGGAAATATCAATCTAAGCAAGTATGACTAAACGAACACAATGCAACAAAATAATCAAATCTATCAATGTGTACTGCATAAACAAAAACATAGAAGCAACCCAGCAGTACCAAAAATATGTCAATATGAACCAGGGTACTGAAATAGAAGGAAAAAAAATTCTAGACTGGTTACACGAATGGGACTGCCTTGTATTTCAAATAACATATCTTCTCGCTTGAAGTCTTCACGCGAGATCAATATCTCGCTCGAACGAGATAAAATAAAAACCCAGTTCCATCTCCAAAAATTAAACAGTTTCACCCAGCGAAAAAATTTCTTGAAAAACTATCTGGAAGGGGCAGAAAACTTCAAAACAATAGCAAAACAGAATACAAACACACACAAACCAATGTTAATTACATGCTAACGTAGTATCGATGTGCTCAAATGTGAACATGGAATTTAAGGGCTTGAACTACAACAAATGAATCATAATTCCAATATATCGAAATAATCAAGAAGCTCTAACTAATAGCTATAAATAATCAAACTTTATTTTATCCATATGTGACAATTAAAATATGAGCTTAATGAACTAAACAAAACATCATGCACAAAAATTCAGAATTTTGACAATTCTACAAATAATAGAATCATGACACGAATGTTCAATATTAGGATCATTCTAGGTTTTGAAGTTGATATATACAAAGTCGAATCAAAATGCATATCAACTTTGAAACAACCCCATATTAACAATGGTTAAGATCATTCTAAGTATCGATAATAACGACCAAATGTCCTAGCCATATGGATATGAAACGATGGGGGGGGGGGGGGTCCAAGCACACCAATATGCCATATCAAACATGTAAACTAAAAAATAAAAACCGAAAATCTTTTTGACTTTTCATATTTTGACTAAAAAAAGAAAAATCTTTTTGGGTTTATAAAAGTTTTCTAAATAAAAACAAAATCTTTTTGTATTTTTCAATAGGACTCAAACAAATGAAAACAATAATACAAAATGATACACATGTCATAATACTAGCAATGAATATATCATGAAGCAAACTAACATATAACAAACAAGGCAACACTATCATCCTTTAGATTTAGCATGGGAAGAATCAAGTGCACCCAAACGAGAACCATGAAGTTTAACTCCTAAAGCCGTTAAATCCGATTTCCTAACCCAAGTAGGTGTAAAATGACGCATGAGGGTTTTGGGAACCGGGGAAACTTTATTCCAAAACTTCTTAGGAGCTTATCTAAGGTCGTAATAATAACGCCTAAGGTGACCTTTCCTACCACAAAACGAGCAAGTGTAGTGATGGTGGGAATGGTTACCTATATGTGGACCTTTTCTAACCTTCCTAGTGTTTCTCACACGTGCAAGGGAAATGGGAACAATTCTCTCACCAAAACCTATACCTCCCCTATCTCCTTTAATTTGGACGGTGCCTAGGATCTTCTCTAACTTCTCCGACCTAGCCTTTAAATCAAACTTGACTCTAGACGAGTATCTCAATCTCTCCTCCAACTCGTGAATCCTAGACTCGAGCAAACGCCTAGACTCCTCAAACTCTAATATCTCCTTTTTCAAGGACTCCATCAAATCACGGAGATTAACTCTCTCTTTCTTCACAAACTCTAGTTTCTCCCTAAACTTCTTCTTTCGTTCCCTAAGATCCTCAATCAAACTATCATTATTTTTTATGGCACGCTCATTCAACTTAGCTTACAATTTTGAATTAGCATTTTTCACTTTCACCATTTTGGCATACAACTCATTAAACGTATTTAGAAACTCTTTCACATCTACCTCCTCCTCGTCACTCTCTTCACCCTCACTAACATGGCATACACTCAAAACCTCCTCGAAAGTGTCATGCACATCAGAATCGTCATCGCTCACATGACATGCCATAAACTCAACAAAGTTACGATCAATGGGGGAACTCTCTCCCTCTTCCGGATCACTATCACTTAAGGTGGAATTATAGACAATGGGTTGGTTTCCCTCTTTATTAAGTCTAGTAGGGCACTATTTAAATTTATGACCGTACCCCTCACACCCAAAACACTTATCTGACTCATCTCTCTTAGGCTTCTCAAGCTTATCCTTAGAGGTGGATCTACTTTGTTGTTCTTGAATTTTTTTAAATATCTTGGCATCTTTTAATTGCTTTTGAAACTTAATAAATTTTTTAAATTTCTTTGCCAACAAAGCAACATCCTCAAAATTAGAATCGGAATCAGAATTCGAAACTTTGATTTCCTCCTTTTGGGTTTTCAAAGCAATACCATTTTCTTTCTTAGGCACTTGCTTGGAGGTAATCATGTCGATTTCATAGGTTTTTAAGTCACCTACAATCTCTTCTAGTTTCATCGACTCTAACCTTCTGAAGGAGTTTAAAATGGTCACTTTTGCATCAAACCTACTAGGAAATGACCTAAGGATTTTCTTAATGACACGGTTGTCAGGAATTTTCTCACTTAAGTTAAATGACGAGTTGACAATATTGGACAACCTAGCTTAAAACTCATCAAAAGTCTCACTCTCTAACATCCTAATGGTCTCAAACTTTGTAGTGAGATCTTGAAGTTTTTACGCCCTAACCGTGCTAGTAACCTCGTGAGTGAGTGCCAAAATATCCCAAGCCTCTTTTGATGTTTCACAAGTCATAATTCTATTATATTCTTCATGTGTGACATGTGAAGCAATAACGTGCAGACCCTTAGAATTATATAGTGCAAGTCTTTGTTCAGTTTTGGTCCATGACTCAACAGGCTTTAAACCAGTGACCACACCTACAATAGTGATAGGGGTGTCCAACCTTTCTCAACTTATACCCACATATGCTCATCAATAGATTTTAATGCACATCTCATTCTCATATTCCAATAAGTGTAATTAGTGCCATAAAAAATAGGAGTTTGAGAAAATTCATTATATCTGAATTCATCTTTGAAAGCACACGGGATCACAAAACAAATAAAATATGTTTTCTAGCTCTGATACCAATTCGAAAGAATCCCTTTTTGCGTGTGTTTCAAATCAAAACCAAATTTTTCACCAAAAAATTATCCAACTTTTAATTATGCACCAAACCAAGTTATGAAAAACCAATTCTTACTTTAAACCGATTTTATCTTGATTAATCCTAAACATTCATCTAGTGATTAAAGCAAGTAAAATAAAGTAAATAATACTCACAATGTCGGATGTACGGGGAGAAATTCCAAAAAGGGAAAAAAACCGCGGACGACCCAAGCCAGACAATCACTATGAACAATGGTTTTATAAAGACAGATTATCCTTACTCAATGACTTGATCCCCACGGGTCTTAATGCTCCTTCTGATCTTCAACCGTTCTTCAATAGTGCCCACATAGAAATTCCGTCTTCTACGATACTTCTCCACAACACACGACTCCACGAATGTCTCGATGTCGAACAAGAAGTCATTCTCTTTTTTTCACCGCAAAACCTTGATGTTTAATTGTAGAACAAACCTTCTTGGTGCCACAAGATCACTTAAACATATAAGAATGATAACTCGGATCTTTGAAAACTCTAAGGATGTGTTTTATCTTTTAAACCTTAGAAAACATGTGCCAAACTCGTACTGGATGGTATACTGTTTTTCCAAAATGCACACTTTACGAAACTCTGATAAAAACACGCTTTAAATAATAATTAAGCACTGCCTCAAAAAGAGTGTCGCTCGAATGAGATTTCCATGTCGTTCGCGCGACATGAGCATCTCACTCGAATGAGCTGACATGTCATTCGAACGACGCTGCGTTAGTTTGACTTTATTTGACTTTTTGTTTAAAACATCTCTTTTAAAAGAGATCCAAATTAGTCAAACTCTATTTCGAGTATATCAGAATAAAACGTAGCGTAAATAATTAAAACACTTTTAAAAACATTTTAAAATATTTTTCTTTATAAAATTACATCCTTATCTTTTATAAAACAATTTCGAGCACCATTAATTATACGCATTCATACCTGAGTGATCTCTGAATGCAATTAACTTTGAAGACGATTAAACTTGCACCAATTAAACTTCGGCACGATTATTTCTTTGAAGCTTTGCCGCAACGTCTTCAATTTCATCAATATGTTATAGACCAAGTGGGATCGTGACAAAATAAAATCTCCTTATGACATATTACAAACATAGTTTTGTTCATGGAATTAAGTCAAAACAATACAGGGACTCAAATGGAAATTTATGTCCTTACAGTTGTGCAAACCCATTTTATTTATCCGTCCAAACTCCCCCAAGTATATAATATTTTTCTTTTGGAATGAATATAAACTAATTTGGCCCATTTTTGGCATATGCTTCATTTTATTGCCTTTTCTTTCGAGCTCTTTTAAATGGTGGCTTTCACGATGAGTCAATTTTGCACTCTCTCAGCCCTTTTTCATGAACACTCATCATTTTTTTCACTCCTACTTTATTCTACTTATGCTTAGATGACAAAATTGAGATAAGAACGTCTCACCAAAATCAAATATGCAAGAGTAGTGAAACATTCATATAAACTCGTGCATGTGGGCAAAGATGGAATATAAACAAAGTCAAATCAAAATACATATCAACTTTAAAACTCCCCATAATGCAATAGTTAAGATCATTCTAAGCATCAATAATTATGATCAAATGTCCTAGCCATATGGATAATGAAAGGAAGGTGGTCCAAGCACACCAATATGCCACATCAAACATGTAAACTCACAACACAAAAATAAAAAATAAAAATCCTTTTGTATTTTTCAAAAATATTTACCAGAATCAAAATATTTTTGTATTTTTCAAAAAAAATATCAAAAACAAAATCTTTTGTATTTATCAAATCAGAATCAATATATGAAAAATATAATACAAAATGATACACTTGTCATAACACTAGCAAAATATAAATCATGATGCAAAGACTAGGGTATGACAAACTTGGAAACACAATCATCCACTAAATCTAGCATGGGAAGAATCAAGTGCAACCAAATGAGAACCATGAAGCTTTAGTCTTAAAGCCTCTAAGTTCGATTTCCTAACCCAAGTAGGTGTGACATGACGTATGGGGATTTTGGGAACCGATACGACTTTATTCCTAAACATCCTTGGAGCATTCTTAAGTTCATAGAAAAAACATCTAAGGTGGCCTTTCCAATCGCAATGGGAAAAAGTGTAAACACGGCGGGAATGATTACCAAAATGTTGACCTCTCCTCATGTTCCTAGTGGGCTCTCTCACACAATTGGAATTGGCTTTGGGAATGGGAACAACTCTATCATCGTATCCTATACCCAACCTATCTCTCTTGACTTGGATGGTGCCTAACATCCTATCTAACTTCTCCGACCTAGATTCCAAGTTAAAATTAACCGTACACGAGTCTTTCAACTTCTCCTCCAACTCACAAATCCTAGACTCAAGCACACACCTAGCCACCTCAAACTCTAGCACCTCCTTTTTCAACACCTCCATCAAACCATGAAGGTTATCTCTCTCTTTCTTGACATACACTAGCTTCTCCCTAAGCATCCTCTCTCGTGCCCTAAGATCCTCAATCAAAATACCAGTAAGCTCTATGGCACGCTCATTCAACCTAGCTTGAAATTTAGAGTTGACCTTTTTCACTTTCATCGTTTCTTCATACAACTCTCTAAATGCGAATCGCAACTCGCCTACATCGATCTCCTCATCCTCACTCTCATTACCCTTACATACTTGGGATGCACTCTCAAAGGCCTCGAAAGTCTCATGGACATGAGTATCTTTAGGGGAAGATATATCATCATCGCTCATATGACATGCCAAGAAAGAAACAAACTTGCTCTCAATGAGGGAACTCTCTCCGTCTTCGGGATAACTATCACTTAAGGTGTCATTATATGAAATAAGTTTCTTGCCCTCCTTCCTAAGTCTAGTGGGACACTCGACAACCTTTTGACCATACCCCTCACATAGAAAACACCTATCCGACTCATCCCTCTTAACTTTATCACTTTTTTACTTAGGTGTGGAATCGACCTTGTTGTTCTTGAATTTCTAAAATCTTTTGGCATCTATCGATTTCTTTTGGAATTTAAGAATTTCTTTGAATTTCTTTGCCAACAAGGCGACATCCTCAAAATCAGAATCGGAGTTGTCATTCGAAACTTTAGTCTCCTCCATCCGGGCTTTCAAAGCAATTCTCTTTTTTTTGCCTCTTTCTTAGAGGTAAACATATCGAGTTCATAGGTTTGAAGGTCACTTGCAATATCTTCAAGTTTCGTCGACGGTCACTTTTGCATCAAATCTTTTAAGCAACGACCTTAAGATTTTCTTTACGACTCATTTATCGGGTATCTTCTTACCTAGGTTTAACGACACATTGACAATGGTGGACAACCTAGTGTAGAAATCATTAAACGTCTCACTCTCTAACATCTTAATCGTCTCAAATTGTGTAGTGAGGTTTGGTAACTTAGACGCCCTAATCGTGATCGTTCCCTCGTGAGTGAGTATATGTCTATCCCAAGCCTCTTTTGATGTTTCACAAGTCATGATTCTATTTTACTCTTTAGGTGTGACATATGAGGAAATAACGTGCAAACCCTTAGAGTTATACAATGCAAGCCTATGTTCTGCCTCGGTCTATGACTCAATGGTTTCAAACTAGTGGCATCACCCCCTTGTGTAACTGGTGGTGTCCAACCATTGTCAACCGCTAACCACACACGCTCATCAATGGATTTCAAGGCACTACGCATTCGCATCTTCCAATAAGCATAGTTAGTACCATCGAAAATAGGAGTACGAAAACTGTCATAATTTCCAAAATTCATCACTAAAAGCAAAAAGGGGATCAACACCATAAAAATATGTTTCTAGATTAGATACCAGTTTGTAGGTCCCACTTTATTTTTCAAATCAGACTTTGCATTAAGGACGATGAAACACTTTCTCTTTTAGAACAACTCTTTTTCAAATTTTATGTGCACCAAATTTTGAAACAATTTTAACTTAACTAAATTTTATCTTTATTAATCCTAAACATGCGTATAGTGATTAAAGCAAGTTAAGTAAGGAAAAGAATGCTCACAACGCCGGATGTACGAGGAAACCACAAAGGGAAAAAATCTCGGACGGCCCAAGCCAGACAATCACTATGAATGTTGATTTACAAGGGACAGACACAAGTCTTACTCAACAAATCGATCCCCACGAGACTTGACGCTCTTCAGATCTTCAACCACTCCTTTCACATTTCCCATGCACAAAGTCCTTCTTCCACGATGCTCGTCCACAACACACGTATCCACATATATCGCGGTCTCCACTAATATGTCTTGTAACGTCTATGATATTGAACACGACTCTTTCGCCTCTCCACTGCAACCTGTAATGCTCTTCAGAGAAGACCTTCTTCTTAGTGCAAACAGGATCACTATAACATATATTAATGAAAGCTCGGATCTTTGAAACTCTAAGGATTTATTTAGATTTAAAAAACCTTAGAAAACATGTGTATAAAACATTTTGGATTGTAAACTGTTTTCGCATAATGCACACCCACGAAATCTGATGGAAAACACTTCATTTACAATTTCCTTAAGGCGCTAACTCGTTTAAGCGAAACTGCATGTCTCTCGAACGAGATGGTCATCTCGCTCGAACGACTGGTCGATTCGTTTGAACGACGCGTAAATTAGAGTCCAACTTAAATACTACTATAATCTATCCTTATCAGATTAAAATGAAGTGTAAACCATTTCAAACACTTTAAAAACATTTTAAAAAATATTTCCTTAATAAAATAACATACTTAAACTTATAAAAATTAATTCTGAGTCCCATTAAAGATACAAAATCATACCTGAGTGATCCCGAAATACAATTAGACTTGAAAACGAATAAACTTGCACCAATTAAATCTTCAGCATAAATAATTCCTCGAACTTTGCCACAACGTCTTTAATAAACTTCAATTAGTTATAGTTGGTGAGGGATTGTGATGATAAAAATCTCCTTATGACTCAAACATGTTTTATTCCAAGAATATGTCAAAACTATACAACAGACTCAATTGGAAATTTTGTCATCAAAAACCCCTTGCTAGTTTAATTAATAAAAGTAAAATTTGTTAAGAAGGGTCCGATCTGTTTTCTTGAGGAATCTCTTTCAATAACAATAATCCAAACACAAGATGTGTCAAAGAAATTTTAGGACAAGATATTTCAGTTACTTAGAAATTAAGTTTTAAGAAAAACTTACACAAGTATAGCAGCAATACTAAGAGTAAGTGCAAGCAAGTATTAAAAACACACACATAAGACAAGAAATTTTTAACGTGGTTAAACCCTAAAGTAAGGGAAACATCCACGGAGGTCTCTACACCTCAAACCAAAAATAAACTAAAATAATTTTTGAGGTTACAAATAGATAACGATTTTTACACACAAATAAGACCTATTTTAAGTCGAGAAATATACCAGCACACTCTAACAGATCTGACTTCTTTAAGGCTCTTGATGTTGTCCTTGTCGTTCTCCTATTTGGCTTCCCTTTCTTCTTTTGTTTTTTACGTCGACTCTGAGGTTGAAATCTCCTAACCAACACACGACTTTAGTGAAGTAATGTGAAAATGTTAGTGAGTGTTGATACAAAAATTAGTCAGGTGACGTGGACCAATTATATGACAACACGTGCAGTCCTACGTGGCAAAAATATATATTCACCGAAGAAATCAACTAGATGAGCAACATAGCGCATCGAGCTACTCAGCATTTTGAGCTACCTAGCGTACCGTGCTACTCAGCGTGTCGAGCATCTAGCCAGGAAGATCAAACAATAATTACAGATGCAATGAACATCAGATTTAATGAACATTCTTATTATGTACAGATGTATATGTATATTAAATAATTTCATATTGTCTATTCATATTGAGAGCCCAAAGGCTATAAATGCATGGTAATCCCCTCCATAACGGGGCGAATGAAGATTGATTATTTACGATCATCATTGAGATTAAGGAAAAGACCCAGCAATACAAAATAGTGGACGTAGGTCGTTGTCATAAGCCTGAACCACTTTAAAAATTTGTTGTCTTATTTCTTATTTTATATTTATCTGTGATTAATTAATTAAGATCAAGTCTAGTTTCTCACATCAATAGATTGGCGCCGTCTGTGGGAAACGACTATACGTAGAGTTTTTCACTAAAACATTCATCAAACATGGATGAGCTCCCAGAATCTAACAATAGGAACAATGATGGAGTTCCTCCTGATTCATCCATTCCTCCAACTGTCAATGAACTCACTGGAATAGTGGCCAGTTTAGCCAGGGGATAAACAGCTATTCAGGACACCATACGACAACTCATTCAAACTATTTAAAATGCAACGCCTGCCTAGTTAGGCCAGCGAAGCGTTCATAGAAACACTCACCTGTCGTCTTTGAGATCTAGACGTACTTTATTCCCTCATGTGTCTTTATCCAGGCACACTGAATCATGACATACTGAGAGGTCCGACGACCCGTCTTATCAACCTGGGCAGACATCTCCCATAAGAGTCATAAACTCTCAAGAAAATGCCACTTTAACTCCGGAATGAACAAGCGCCTTGGAGATATTGAGTAGAGTATCCCCCTTTGATCGTTTGGGACCTAAGAGGACTAGAAATCCTCCTCGGATTACGTCAAGAAATTCTCAACGACCAAATGATCTAAGGGAAGGTTTTGCCCATTCATGCCATAATGCTCGAATAGATAGATCCTAAGAGGAGAATTATTTTGCGATCTGTTGCCCGAGAAAGTAGATTAGAGGCTGGAAATGAAGCTTGGAAGGGCTCCATCCAAAGGTTGGAAGATAGGTTAGGGGAAATGGCTAAGGCTAGGAACCCTCTACAAAGAACATTTCTCAAGGGATCACCCTTTATACAGATAATTGTGGATTTTCCCACACCATAGAAGTTTAAAGCTCCTGCAGTTACGCCGAAGTATGATGGAAAAACTAATCATATCCTCCATCGAGAGAAGTACCAAGATGCTGCTAATATTTATGTAGTTCCTGATGAGATGAGATGCAGGGCATTCTCAGGAATCATTACTGGATCAGCTCAAATATGGTACAACAATCTTCCTCGGGGGCATATTACTACTTTCCATCAACTGGCAGATCTCTTTATAGGAAATTTCTGTTTTGGTGCTAAACCAGTCAAGAGAGTAGCACATTTGTTGAGTGTAAGGCAAAAAGCAGGAGAGAGCACCAGGGAATACATCACTCATTTTAATAATGGGAAACTTGAAGTCATTGACTACGAAGAGAAGATAGCGATCACAGCTCTGATGATTGGTCTTTTACCAAACAAGCTGTATTATACTTTGGCTAAAGATCCCCCCAAATCCATGGCAAAATTAATGGCTAAGGAAGCCAAAATTATGAACGCCGAAGAAGTTATGGCTATAAAGAAGAATGGTGAGACCAAAGCAAACACTAAAGCTGAGGGAAGGTCGGAGAAGAAAGATCAAAAGCATAATGGGAGCAATAAGCAATCGAAAGGAAAAGAGACGACAGAGCACTTGAGGAAGTATGGGAATTATACTCCCTTAAAGGTGGATATAAACCATATTCTGGAGGAGATAAAAAACAACGAGGAACTAAATTAGCCGGAGAAGTTAAGGACAACCCCTGAAATGAGGGATAAGTCCAAGTATTGCGAGTTCCATAAAGACCATGAACACACGACCAAGCGGTGCATAGCTCTCCAGAACGAAATCTAGGCACTCATTCGACGAGTGAAATTGAGCAAGTTTATTGATCGCCAAAATGATGGGAAGACCAACGACAGAGCAAGGCAAAGGTCTAAATCTCATCGTCGAACAAGAGATAACAAAAAGAGGGACCATTAAGATGATCCGGAGGGTGACCCAGACCTCCCCAAAAAGTCAAGGCAACCAGAACGCGAGGTATTTTTAATCCATTTTATCTCATTCGAATCTAATGTGATTATAGGTGGAGATGTAGGAGGAGGGGATCATACTATTGAAAGGAAAGCTTACCTCAATGAGGCCAAAGCTTGCTCCTATATACAGAAAATAAATGTGGCGGAAAAGGAATGCCCAAGGAAGTTTAACAAGGATAAACTGGTCATTAGTTTTTCCAACAGTGATCTGGAAGGCCTCTTATATCCTCACGATGACACTTTGGTGATCAAGATGAGGATAAAGGATGTAATCATCTCAAGAGTATTGGTAGATAATGGTAGTTCGGCAAACATCATGTTTTACCCTTGTTTTGGCAGTTTAAACTTCAAACTAGACCAATTGGAGCCGTATTACATACCCCTCCTCAGTTTTATCGACAAAAAGGTCTTTCCACTTGGGACGATCAAGTTGGACATGCTTATTGGTACCTGTCATGATTACTGAACAGAAAAAGTATGCTTTTTCATAATGGACAAAATGTCCAATCATCCTACAACATAATCATGGGAAGGGTAGGTCTGAAAAAGTTCGAAGAAGTGCCATCAACCATACATCAATGCCTGGAGTTTTTAACTAATTCTAGAGTTAGAATTATGAAGGGCGACCAGAAAGTAGCTCGGGAATGCTACTATTAATCTACCAAATAGGAAGAGATGGAGGAAGATAGGAAGAAGACCACCACCTACCAAGTGGATAAGTCTGAAGATGAAGATATTCAGACATTGAACCCTAGAGATGAGTCAGAGCTCATGAAGGGTCAGGTCATGGAAGCAACAGAGAGCGTTATTCTAGACGATGAATGACCAAAACGAACAACTCAAATTGGTGCTTCATTAGATCCGTCAATAAAGAGAGAGTTAGTGGAATTTTTTAGGAACAGAAAGTAAAATTTTGCGTGGAGTCATGAAGATATGTCAGGGATAGACCCAGCCTTCCTCTGCCACGAGCTCAATGTTAATAAGGAGATCAAACTGGTGAAACAACGAAGAAGGGTCTTTAGCCCAGAGAAAAACCAAGTTATTCAGGAGGAAGTCGAGAAAATACAAAAGGCCTCTTTTATTGAGGATGTCAAATATCCTGATTAGTTAGCTAATGTGGTGATGGTAAAAAAGAAGAATAATAAATGGAGGATGTGCATAAATTTCATAGATCTCAACAAAGACTGCCCAAAATATCACTTCCCTCTACCCCGAATAGACTAGCTGGTAGATGCTACCTCGGGTCATGAATTACTAAGCTTCATGGATGCTTATTTAGGCTATAACCAGCTTAAGATGAAACTAGAAGACCGAGAAAGTACTTCTTTTATCACCCCAAGGGGTACATACTACTACAATGTTATGCCGTTTGGTCTTAAAAATGCAGGTGCAATATACCAGCGATTGATGAACAAGGTGTTCGCAGAACAAATCGATAACAACATAGAGGTATATGTCGATTATATGCTGACGAAGAGCAAGAAAGCTGCAGACCACATAGCTATCCTGAGCCAAACCTTTGATCAACTGGAGAAATATAAGATGAATTTGAAACCCACTAAGTGCGTATTTAGTGTATGAGAAGGCATATTCCTCGAGTATATTGTGAATCAGCGAAGCATTGAGGCAAATCCTGAGAAGATTAAAGCTTTGCTGGAACTACGATCTCCAGCTACGAAGAAGGAGGTACAAAGCCTCATGAGGCGTGTTGTAGCTCTCAACAGGTTTGTCTCACGAGTAACGGACAGATGTCTTCCATTCTTCAAAACACTCAGAAAAACATTCGAATGGAATGATGGATGTGAAAATGTATTCCAAGAGTTGAAATGATATTTGGGGACACCCCCATTGCTATCCAGGACAGTGACGGGAGAAAAGTTATATTTGTACTTGGTTATTTTAGAAAGCGCAGTCAGATCAGCATTGATAAGAGTAGAGGATGGAGTGCAAAAATCGGTGTATTATACAAGCAAAACATTTCGAGGAGTACAGATTAGATAGCCAAGGTTAGAGAAGTTGGCACTAGCATTGATCGAGGCAAGCAGGAGGATGAAACCGTACTTCCAGGCCCATACTATAGTGGTATACATCGATATGCCACTCAGACAAGCTTTTCACAAACCGGAGAAATCCGATAGATTGATGTATTGGACAGTAGAAATAGGAGAGTATAATATTGTTTACGAGCCAAGGTCTTCACTCAAAGGGCAGGCAGTGGCAGATTTCATTGCGAAATTCACTTACCCAGATACCTCCGACCAACAGGGATATAATGAAGAGAAATCGATGGATATTAGAGGAACATCAAAGATTGTCCTCGATCAAAGTCTACCAGCAGATTTACCGGAAGGGATAGTGATCGGGCACCAAGAATCCCCCGATAAAAATCCAGTGTTGGAAGAAAATAACAGGAAATACCAAATATTCCATTAAGGAACTTTGTCAGACCAAGAATTTGATAATTGTATACCCATATGGAATTTTTATGTTGATGGCTCTTCGTGTGCCACAGGCAGTGGAGCCAGCATAATTCTTGACAGCCCAGATGGATTGAATATAGAATATGCTTTGCGTTTCCAGTTCAAAGCTTCCAACAATGAAGTTGAATATGAAGCTATGATTGTGGGCCTCAGTTTAATCAAAACACTTAACACAAAGCAAATTGTTGTGTTTAGTGATTCAAAGCTAATCATAAATTAGATGCTTGGGTTGTATGCACCAAAGGGAGACTTCATGTCTAGGTATCACGCCAAAGATATGGAGATTGTATCAAGTTTTGAAGTGGTCCAAGTGATCCGAATACCAAGATTGGATAATGCAAAGGCTGACGCACTAGCTCGGTTAGCCTGAGCTACGACGAACGATTCCTATTGAGATATTAGTAAATCGGAGCATTGATAAAGACTTAATGGTCAGATTTATTACTCTGGACATGGGACCTTCCTGGATGGATCCCATCAGGGCATATATTAATAACGAAATCCTACCAATCGACCAACTTGCAGCCAAGAGGCTAAAGTTTAAAGTCATTCGGTATGTATTGAACAACAGAGTTTTGTACAGAAGGGGTATAATAGTCAGTCTACAGAGATGCGTGCAACCATCAGAAGTTAAGGATCTGATTGAAGAAATTCATGAGGGGTCTTGTGGGGCTCATGTGGCAGGACAAAATCTTCTGTAAAGGATAACGACGCAGGGTTACTATTGGCCAATAATGCGAGTTGATTGTACAGCCTATGCTAAGAAATGTGATAAGTGTCAATGTTTTTCTACCATCCTAAGAGCTTCCCAAGCCTTATTAACCCCAATCACTTCACCTTGGTCGTTCTCTATATGGGGAATAGACTTGGTCGCCCCTCTCCCCACTACCAAAGGACGATTCAAATACCTGGTGGTCGCTGTTGATTATTTCACCAAATGGGTCGAAGCTGAACCTCTTATTAACATGGACTATGAAAGGGTTTACCAATTCATTTGGAAGAGTATTATTTATAGATATGGTTTTCCGCATGCTTTCATCACTGACCATGGTACCCAATTTGATATTGAGGAGTTTGCTGCGTATTGTCCCCAGTCCAACGTCCAGAAGATTCATTCAGCACCTGGCCATCCCCAAAACAATGGGCAAACTGAAGTGACGAACAGGACTCTGCTTAACGTCTTGAAAAAATGATTGGATGATGAGAAAGGGAATTGGATTAACGAGTTACATTCTCTGTTATGGGCATATCGAACAACACCCCGAACAGCAACTGGGGAGTCTCCTTACATGCTAGCCTTTGGAAGTGAAACAGTTATCCCAGCTGAACTGGGCATATCCACTCATAGGGTGCTCAATTTCAACTATCCTATCAGTGATTTGATGAGACTATAAATTTGGACATGCTATAGGAAGTGAGAGAAGATACGACAATCAGGAACGCAGCTTACCAGCAAAGAACTGCTATGTTCTTCAATAAAAGAGTCAAGAAATATGATCTTAAGGAGGGAAACTTTGTGCTCAAGAAAGTAATTCAGAAGCATAATAAGCTGGAAGCTAATTGACATGGACCTTATCGTGTCGTTGCAGTTGTTTGACCGGGAACATACAGAATAGATACCTTAGAGGGAGAAGAATTCAAGAATGCGTGGAATGCGTAGAACCTTCGTAATTATTATCAGTAATGAAGATTCACATGTATCACAGTCTTTCAAATATGAATAAAAATAATATTTGCCTTATATTCTTTTTAGTTCAATGTTTTTCGACGTACTAGTGCTACACACTACGCCAACTACGGTTGGTCGTCATATCAATAACCACCAACTAAGGTTGGTCGGCATTAATAAACTGAACCAACAATGTTGGCATAATAATCATACAAGGCAAGACATGTTTGATTATGGGTGACCTCAAGGGGCATCCAAAACTAGGCAAGAAGATGGGTGACCTCACAGGGCATCCATTGTCTAGGCACCAAGGTAATCTAGATAAGATTGCTATAACTAAGCAGGACCATGGGATGAAAATCATTCCATTGCTTAGGTACTTATGGGTGACACGTCACTACAACTAGGCAGTAAATGGGGCAAAGTTCCATTGTCTAGGCAATTAAAACATAACAGGACAATTTGTCCTTATACACACTCATCAAAAGATAATATGATACGACAAACATCTTACAAATTATTTCCAAGGAAAGAAAATTACAACAGATGAATTTTACTTCATTCAATACAAATGTCCTATTCTATTGGACTTTGCCTTCAAATTTTGGTATAGGTTCCATTCCAGCTGGAGGATCATCCAAATCATAAGGATAATTGATGAAATTCATATCTCGTAGCATTTTGATGTTGCTAAAACTTGGTAAATCAAGTAGATATTGAGGTCGGGATATGTTAAACTCTTCATGAAGTTGGTAATCACCAAGATACCTGGAAATCAAACACCTAGGAATAGCACGGGCTGGAATCCAGTTGACATCCAGTTTAAAGGGAGGATTAGGAAGATCAATTACTCTAGGCTCATACCAATCCCATAAGGAATTTCCTTCTTCAAGCTTCATCACAGTCAAGGCATTCAGCCATCCCTATTTGTATCCTTCATTGTTCGCTTGTTTCAGCCGAACATTGAGATGGCATAGATCTTCATTGTATCCCCCCATCCAAAAATATCTAGGCTGCTTGTGAAATTGATAAGTCAAACTCTCAAACTGCTCATTAAGTTTCTTCACCAAGTTTGCTATACTTTCCAATGTAGAACCCTGGTTGGAAAGTTGGTCGGTAAGATTTTGAATTTTCTAGGACATTTTATCCAAGGCTTGAATTTTTACTTTTATTTGAGAAGCCTAATTTGCTAAGTCTTTTTGAGTCCTAGTCTCTTCAACACTTCTTCAGCCAGCTCTAACTCTACCTCGCGAGGAGGATATAGGTCTGGCTTATTTCAAAGCCTCCAGCTCTTCTCTTAAAGAAGCATTTTAAGTTTCCAAAAATGAAAAACCCTCAACATTGACTGGGACCAAACCTCCCGAAGAAGAGGAGGAAGCAGCTTTGAGTTGTTTCACTTCTTCTCACAGGGAAATATTTTCTTCCTCCAATAAATTGGAAATATTCCTATGTTCTTCAATTTTAAGTTTAAGAACACTCTCTCTCTTTTTATGGGATGAAAGAAACTTGTCATAACCCCGAACAGCATTCAACTGTTGATGCTTCTTCTCAAACCCCTCATGTAGAAGTACAGTAGTTTCTTTGTGTTGAAGTTGAAGCTCCTCGATCTTCCCTTGAAGATCTTCAATCTTCTCATAGTAAGCAGCATGATTGACTACAGCCCGATCAAGAAGATATTTTATATATTGATAAGCGTCACTTGATCGTTCAGAGCAATCAGGTACAAGGATATTAACAATTTCAGCTTCAGTAAAATCTGTATGGCCAGCTTTAAAGTAATCATTACCTTTCTTCATCAACTCCGTATCATGAGCTGATAAAAGTTCCATCTTAGTAATAAACTAGCAAGGCAAATAGGAATCAATCAACAATAGTGCAACTACATATCGAGCAAGTAAAGTAAAAAACTCAGAGTAAATAACAAAGTCCATTTTATTAATCATAGGAGGAGAAAGTACAATCGAAGTTACAATGAAGGGTAAAAATAGAAGAACAACATAATTAAAGAGCCGAACAACTCTACACCTTTTACTTATTTCCTATAACATCTTCAGTCGATTTAGACGAAGGAGTTGGTTATTCAGATGACAGTTGAAGTTGCTCGGTAGAACTTCTCGCCTACTCAAATTGATTGAAAGATTGAGGAAGGTTAGTAGTGGTTGCTAGTTCTACTAATAGCATTGAAGATTCATCAAATGAAATTTTATCTTCTTCTTCTTCTTCAACAGTAGGAGGAGGGCAATGGGTATATTCCTAAAACAGTTCAGAATCCTCGACAACATTCAACCTCTTCAAAGCTGTAACCCATTTATCTCTTAAGTATTTCAAACTTACATACTCCATCTGGAAAGTGATAGTAGTTAAGGCCTTGTTCCATCCTTTGTCCCAACCAGAGCTAAAGGACTTCTTCACAACAGTTTTCCTTTTTGCTATCTTCGTGGAGGTTTTCTCCCTGAGAAGCTCTTCGACATACTTCACCCTCTCTTCAAGGTCTTTCTTACGCCATTCAGCCTCTTTAAGCTTAGCCTTAGCTTCCTTGGAGGCATTCACAGCCTGCTTCTAAGCTATATCAGCAAGTGGAAGAGCTGTCTCGGTCGATTTAATCTTCTTCTCCCAAGAAACCTCATCCTCTTTATACTTCTGTCGGGATTCCCCTAAAGACTTTGACAACCCAGCAAGGGCGACACCACTAGATGAGGTTGAAGCTTTGATGGCTTCATCCTTCTCCACGATATTGTCAAAGCACACCAAAAACTGTAAGAAGAAGGAAGAAATTCTTACAGAAAAGCTGGGAAATCTGATAAGGCGGATGACAGAAAGAACGACAGTACAAGGATAGAGTGAGAAGACAAAGAGTTCGAAAATCTGGAAGTAAAAAGTAGAAGATGATCTTATTCTATCGCTTTTAAATGTCATGCATTGGGAAACAAGAAAAGAAATGATTACTAGAAAATACGATTTCATTTTCGGCGGCTAAACGATGAAAAAGACGCAAATACCCAAGTGTCTGCTGAAAATTCAAAACATTTACGCGTTTACCATTTCGAGACGCAAATACCCAAGCGTCTGTCGACGATTCAAAATAATTACGAGTTTTCCATCTCGCGCTCAAAGTCATTAAATGGAACAAGTGTTGGAAATCTATAATCTAACAAGACTGGGTAAATGTGCCCGAACAACTTTTGGGCATAATGTTCGACATTCTCATACTCAACCTCAACTGGGAAACATTGGGGGCTTCTATTGATACAAAAATTAGTCAAGTGATGTGGACCAATTATATGACAACACAATTGGACGAGCAACATAGTAAAAATATAGTCCTATGTGGTAAAAATATATATTCACCGAACAACTCAATTGGACGAGCAACATAGCGCACCAAGCTACTCAGCATTCCTAGCTAACTAGTGTACCGAGCTACTCAACGTGCAGAGCATCTAGCCAGGAAGATCAAATGACAATTACAGATGCAATGAACATCAGATTCATGAACATTCTTATTATGTACAGATGTATATGTCTATTAAATAACGACGTATTGTCTATTCATATTGAGAGCCCAAAGTCTATAAATGCATGGTAATCCCCTCCATAACGGGGCGATTGAAGATTGATCATTTACGATAATCATCGAGATTAAGGAAAAGACCCAACAATACAAAATAGTGGACGTAGTCCATTTTCATAAGGCTGAACCACTTTAAAAACCTGTTGTCTTATTTTTTATTTCATATTTATCTGTGATTAATTAATTAAGATCAAGTCTAGTTTTTTACATCAACAGTGAGTGTTGTGCCTATATGTAAGGACACAAATTTCCAATTGAGTCCTTTGTAGTTTTTGGCTCAATTCCGGACAAAAACATTTGAGTCATAGGATAGAGTTCAAGTTTATTCATTCAAGCCTATGACGTGTTTGTTGAAGACGTAGCGGCCAAGATATTAAAGCTTCATCTAATGCCGTGTGTGTTTGTGCCTCGTGTCTACGTCATCAACATGGTTCCATTGCTCCTAAGGTATGAATGCATTTTTAATATATATATATATAGGAGCTTGGAACATTATTTATTGGGTGTATGTTAGAAATTTATTTTGGGTGTTAGAACTTTTTTGTAAACTTTTTTGAATTCATAATTCTAAATATTTTGTTCTCGGACACCTTTCAGTAAAAAAATCATATCAAATCCAAAAAAAATCAGAATGACACGAAACTGGCGGTCACGCGTTCGTATCGAAATTATCTAGAACCATGCCCTAAGATCTCGTTAGATAGGTTGTTCGAACGACCTCGTTCGAACGACTTCTCGTTCGAACGAGTTTTCAAATGAGATTTTTTTTTTCCTTTCTGTCTCTTCGTTAGAAGTCTCGTTCGAACGAGATTTCTAACGAGAAAACAGCGGGAACAGTTTTAAGCCAGTTTTTTCCACTTTTCCACTACTTTGCCCCACTTCCTTTTTGACATACTTCTTAAGTGCGGGAACTAACTTTTTGAAGACAACTTTTTCACATTCTAAGAGTCTTTTGAGAGCAAAACTTTAAAGAAAAAGTTCCATGTTTTGTGTTTGATTTTTATGGATTAAACTCATCAAAAATTACATACGCACCCATTTATTTAGTTTATTCCAAGTACCTATTGATATATCATTGCTTGGAGACTTTTGGCACCTGGTTTTCTCTACACCAACAAGAAGAGAGTTTGGGTTCTTCTCTACCCCAAAAAAGGAGAAAAGTTTATTGCGGTGTTCTCACTCGAAGAAAGGCTTTGCGTGTGGGTTGACGGTGACCATAGCCCCATCGATGGAGTTCGAGACTGTGGAGGAGTCCACGGTTATACACTAGGCGGAGGTTGAAGACCGAAGGAGCGCGTCAAGGCTTGGACGGACTCAAGTCAGTTTGTGTAAGTCCTCTTGTGTCGAGTCTTTGTAAAAACTACCATACTTAGTGAATTCGTGGCTAGGGCCGTCCGAGGTTTTTCCCATTTGGGTTTTCCTCGTACATCCGGCGTAGTGCGATTGATATTTATTTTATCTTGCTATATCACCTAGATGCATGCTTAGGACAAAAAGATAAAATTAGTTCAAAATCAAAATCTATTTAATTTGGTAAAAATTTAATGTTTGGGTATGTTCAATTTATTTCAAGTGCAAAATTACTTTATCTTGATAGCATGCAAGTTTAACTTGAATTGGATTAATGTGTGTTTAAGTCTAAATGAAAATTGTGTGTGTAGTTTAATTTCACTTTTCGTTTAGTTTTAATTTTTTCGTAAGTTGGTTTGTTCTCTTTAATAAAAGAAAATTTTAAATAACTTTTGAAAAATTAAAATTTGAACCATTTCATTATATTTGAATTTAAAAATTGGGGGCTTCCGCACTTTCAAATTGGTATCAGAGCCAAAGCGATAAATTATTTCGTTAAAGATCTTTTAAATAATTTTTGGCTAAAATGGAATTTTCCCCATTTTCAAAATTTCCTATTTTCGATGGTTCAAACTACGCGTATTGGAAAGCGCGAATGAAATCGGCACTAAAATCTATCGATGAGAGAGTTTGGATGTCTGTTGTTAACGGGTGGTCCCCACCTACTCATTTAGTAGATAATGAGCGTGTTCCCAAACCCACCGATAGATGGAGTGAGGGTGAATTTAAACTTTCTAACTTTAATTCCCGAGGTTTAAATGCCTTATTTAGCGCTGTCACACCAGATGAATTCCGACGCATTATGACGTGTGAGACCGCTAAAGAAGCGTGGGATATTTTGCAACTCACTCATGAAGGTACTAGTGTCGTTAAAGCTTCGAAACTTCAAAACCTCACCACTCAATTTGAAATTATCAAAATGAATGAAAAAGAAACTTTTGATGAATTTTATGCTAGACTTTCTGATATTGTTAATTCATCTTTTAACTTGGGAGAGAAAATACCCGACAACCGAGTTGTAAAGAAAATTTTAAGGTCCCTTCCCGATAGATTTATTCCAAAAGTGACCGTTTTAAATTCTTTACCAACTTTAGCCTCTACGAAATTAGAAGAGCTTGTAGGTGATTTACAAACCTATGAACTAGACATGTTCCCCTCTAAAACTGAAAAGAAAATTGAAAAGGGCGTTGCTTTAAAAGCCCGAAAAGAGGTCAAACAAGTAGTAGAGAGCGAGAGTGATAGTGATTCGGAAGACATGGCTTTGTTTGCTCGTAAATTTAGAAAATTTCTTAAATTTAACAAAGATAAATTTAAAAATGATTTTAAGAAATTTGAAACTTCTAAGTATGACAAAGTTGAGAAGATCCCTAAACCCATTAATGAAAATTTAAATAGGGACAAGTCAAATAGGTGTTTTGGTTGTGAGGGTTATGGCCATAGGGCTTTTGAGTGCCCCACTAAACTAAGGAAAGAGGGTAAGCGACCCATTTCATATAATGCGACCCTTAGTGATAGTGATAAGGAAGAGGGACCCGATTCCCCCACTAAGCCCAACTTTGTGGCTTTTATGGCTAGTCATGTGAGTGATAGTAAGAACTCATCGATTGATGAAACTTTAACACATGACACTTCCGAGGTCAAAGTTTTTGATTCCCTTATTTTTTATGATAGTGAGAGTGGAGAAGAAAGAGAGAGTGAAAATGAAGAAGAGGTTAATGTGAGTGAACTTCAAAATGCTTTTCAAGAACTTTATAAAGAATCTATTAAATTGAAAAGAGCTAATTTGAAGTTAGAAGCTAGTTTAAAAGAACGTGTCAAGGTCGTTGATAATAGCATGTTGGTTGAAGACCTTAGGAGACGAGAGAAAGCTCTTCTAGAGAAGCTTGAACATATAGAAGGCGAGAGAGATAGCCTTAGGGGTTTAATGGAATCCTTGAAAAAGGAGCTTCTTGCTTTTGAAGAGAGAAATGTTTTATTAGAGTCTAACATTTTAGAATTACAAAATAAATTAAAAGACTATAGTAATGTCAAATTTGATTTGGAGTGTCGTTCGGAAAAATTAGATAAAATATTAGGAACAGTCCAAATTAAAAATGACACTTGTGGTTTAGGCTTCAAAACTTGTAATGAATTTACTCATAACGCCAGAATCAATGTTTTAGGAGAATCTACTAGGAAAGTCTTTAGAGATCACTCCTTAGGTAAATCTTTTCGACATGTTTTTACTTGTACACATTGTGGTCGAAAAGGTCATCTTAGAAAATTTTGTTTTGATCTTAAACGTATTCCTAGAAAATCCCAACGTAAAGCAACCAAGGTAGTTAAAATTCCTACACCCCAAGATAGTCATTCTTCATTAATTTGGGTTAGGAAATCCGACTTGGTTGCCTTGCAAAATGGGGTTTTTGATTCTCATTTACTTTCACATGCTTCCTCCCTTGCTAAATCTAAAATATGAATGTGTTAGTGTTTGCATACTTTAGCTTTTGTACTTCATGTTATATTCACATGCTAAATGTATGCTTGTTTAATCATTTTCTAGTCTATGCTCCATGCTTATCACATGCTAGAATTATGATTTTTGTTTATCTTTTCTATTATATTTCCTTCATTTTATTTGCATTAATTGAAAAATACAAAAAGATTTGTGTTTATCATTTGGATTTTATCTCTTGGTAATTTAAGCTTAATAAAAAAATTCAAATGATTTTTCTTTGACTTTTGAGAATATATTATTTATTTTGGTTAAAAATTTCAAAAACTCAAAAAGATTTTATTTTGTGTGTAGTTTAGTTTGACACACTTTATGTGGCATACACTTGTGTTTGAATCCCTCCTTTAACGCTCCCACGTGGCTAGAACTTTTGGTTTAGATTGTCAATCCTTAAAATGTTCTTTACCATATTTTTTATGGAGAAGTTGAATTTTGTGTTGGTCAAATGGATTCTATTTTTATATGCCTCTATTCACACATGCACGAGCTCTTTTGAAATTTTAACTTCATATGTATATTTGAGCTATGTGAGGTGTTCTCCTACCAATCTTGTCATCTACATATTTGTGACTTAGGAGGACTTGTGCATGTCAAAATTCGTTGCATGTGAGATTTGTGTGAAAAATGAAAACATGATAAATAAAAATGTGCACGGGGAAGGGCTCCGAAAGGACTAAGTGATTCTTTGCGATTGTAAGCCACCGTTTTGAATGGACCTAAAAGAAATACGTGGTCCAAAGGCCTAAAAACAGAAAATACGGCATTAACAAGAAAAGTAATTTGCCAAGGCCTATGTTTGATTGATATATTCATTCAAATTTAATATAAATGCATATTGAGGGAGATTGGATGGTATATCAACGATTTGCACAATGTCCGTTTATCCTAGTTGCGTATTTCATGTCATGACTCTATTGGTTTGTAGAATCATCAATATGCTAGGCTTGTATGCATTGTGTATGTTTGTTCATTGAGTTCAATTTATATTTTCACGTGAGGTTATATTCAAATGTGATGAAGTTTGCAATCAATTGAGAACTCCGTGAACATGTTTTAAGTGATTGGGTCTAAATTTAATCGTTACTAGTTCACACCCCAACACTTCCATTTCCATATGACACATTTTTGCCATACGAGTGTGAAAGACTCCTATTGTATTTAGTGTGTGTCATTTGTGTGTTTATATCTATATATGTGTACTTGAGTCTCTTTGATATATATTATGTATACATATATTTGATATTTTTGTTTAGTCTTTGCTTTGATTTCTAATCCATATATGCTTTAATTCATACTCTGTATCCATCTTATTGCATTCTTTGTTGATATCACGTGCTTAATAGTTTATATATCATATTGGTATCATTTTATTGCATCCTAGTTGGTATCCGACGTTATTGTTTGGATTAGTTGAACTTTTGTTGCCCATATGCTTTAACGTTCTCATCACTATATGCACAATTACATGTTTTAGCTTGTTATCCCATTCTTTTATCCTTTGCTTAGTTTAGAGGGTTTATATGCTTTATTTGGGGTATATAAGTTACTGCTTTGATTCTTTAGCCTTTGTCTATTCCTGAACAAACAGGGGGAGAATGATAGGGGGAGAAATGGTATCTAATCCTATTATTATCGTATCTTAGTTTGGGGGAGATTTATCTTAGGGGGAGACGTCTTTCTAAGTAGGTCATTTGTTTGATAAAGGGGAGAATTAATTTAGGGGGATTAATTATTTAATTCCATTTAATATTTTGATATTCCCTATGCGTTTGATAGTTTGCTTGAGTGTGAAGGAATACTTCAAAATGGCAACATTCAACATCGGCAAAGATATTGATCCTTGGGTTGTTTGAGTCAAGCATTGTATTTTTATTTTGGGTGGGACATTGTTTTTGAGTCTAGTGAGCTTGACGGCCCTTTCGGATTTTTGTTTAGTTTTTGTCCCGGAATAGCCAAAGGGGGAGATTTGTAAGGACACAAATTTCCAATTGAGTCCTTTGTAGTTTTTGGCTCAATTCCGTACAAAAACATTTGAGTCATAGGATAGAGTTCAAGTTTATTCATTCAAGTCTATGACGTGTTTGTTGAAGACGTAGCGGCCAAGATATTAAAGCTTCATCTAATGCCGTGTGTGTTTGTGCCTCGTGTCTACGTCATCAACATGGTTCCATTGCTCCTAAGGTATGAATGCATTTTTAATATATATATATATAGGAGCTTGGAACATTATTTATTGGGTGTATGTTAGAAATTTATTTTGGGTGTTAGAACTTTTTTGTAAACTTTTTTGAATTCATAATTCTAAATATTTTGTTCTCGGACACCTTTCAGTAAAAAAATCATATCAAATCCAAAAAAAACAGAATGACACGAAACTGGCGGCCACGCGTTCGTATCGAAATTATCTAGAACCATGGCCTGAGATCTCGTTAGATAGGTCGTTCGAACGACCTCGTTCGAACGACTTCTCGTTCGAACGAGTTTTCAAATGAGATTTTTTTTTCCTTTCTGTCTCTTCGTTAGAAGTCTCGTTCGAACGAGATTTCTAACGAGAAAACAGCGGGAACAGTTTTAAGCCAGTTTTTTCCACTTTTCCACTACTTTGCCCCACTTCCTTTTTGACATACTTCTTAAGTGCGGGAACTAACTTTTTGAAGACAACTTTTTCACATTCTAAGAGTCTTTTGAGAGCAAAACTTTAAAGAAAAAGTTCCATGTTTTGTGTTTGATTTTTATGGATTAAACTCATCAAAAATTACATACGCACCCATTTATTTAGTTTATTCCAAGTACCTATTGATATATCATTGCTTGGAGACTTTTGGCACCTGGTTTTCTCTACACCAACAAGAAGAGAGTTTGGGTTCTTCTCTACCCCAAAAAAGGAGAAAAGTTTATTGCGGTGTTCTCACTCGAAGAAAGGCTTTGCGTGTGGGTTGACGGTGACCATAGCCCCATCGATGGAGTTCGAGACTGTGGAGGAGTCCACGGTTATACACTAGGCGGAGGTTGAAGACCGAAGGAGCGCGTCAAGGCTTGGACGGACTCAAGTCAGTTTGTGTAAGTCCTCTTATGTCGAGTCTTTGTAAAAACTACCATACTTAGTGAATTCGTGGCTAGGGCCGTCCGAGGTTTTTCCCATTTGGGTTTTCCTCGTACATCCGGCATAGTGCGATTGATATTTATTTTATCTTGCTATATCACCTAGATGCATGCTTAGGACTAAAAGATAAAATTAGTTCAAAATCAAAATCTATTTAATTTGGTAAAAATTTAATGTTTGGGTATGTTCAATTTATTTCAAGTGCAAAATTACTTTATCTTGATAGCATGCAAGTTTAACTTGAATTGGATTAATGTGTGTTTAAGTCTAAATGAAAATTGTGTGTGTAGTTTAATTTCACTTTTCGTTTAGTTTTAATTTTTTCATAAGTTGGTTTGTTCTCTTTAAGAAAAGAAAATTTTAAATAACTTTTGAAAAATTAAAATTTGAACCATTTCATTATATTTGAATTTAAAAATTGGGGGCTTCCGCACTTTCACTATACACATGCATGAACTTACACACGCTTATACAGACATATATCCTACAAATTACAAGATTTTCTAAGGATGATATGTAGGATTTCACAACACTGAACTTATGTTTCTTTTATCAAAACTCAAACTTTTTAGATCTAGGTTCTTGAGAACTTTTAAAAACAGATTCTACTAATCTTTTATTTATTTAACAAGTTTTCCAAAACGAAAAAGTTAAATCTAAAATTTTTGAAACCTTCAACTCGGTTTTGTAAAAACAGAGATAAGAAATTTGTTGGATAAATTTGATAAAAATGTTTTAAAGAAAAAATCCAACAAGAGAGGTAGATTTCTTAAAACAGAAATAAAATCTAACTACAATAGTGACTGTATCACTTTGTAAATCAGATTTACAAGTTTTTGTAAGAGAAACGAGTTCTGATTACTTGTGAGAGTGTTAGAAGAGAGATTAAAATCAAAGAGGTTTTTTATTTGCAACAAACAGAAAATCTTAAAACTCACAAATATTTTTTATGGGTTAAATCGGACAGAGTTTTGTTTGGGTTTGGGAATTTTCTCTCAATTTATTTTCTCTCTCTCTTCTCTCTCTCTCTCTCTCTCTCCTTTCCCTCAACTCTCAAGTATCCCAAAAATTGTAAAATGGTAGAAGAATGGTCATATTTATAGGAAGCTGGGAAGGATCATTCGACTGTTAAGATGATCAATCTAATGTCTCACAATGCATTGCAATTATAAATGCTCTGATTGGTCTAAAGGGCTAACACATGGATAGTTAAAGATCATATGCAGACCATAGATTGAATTTGATTGAACGATCCAGATTAAGTCTTAAGTCTGTGAGGGAGAGAAAATACAAATCCAGACGATAAGATGGCAACACGTGTATGCTCAGGATGAGGTTTCAGACGCATATTTTTTAACAACTAAAAATATGAATTGCACCCATAATATTATCAAGCGCTTTTGGTTTCTATCTAGCTTAGTTTTTACGAAGTTTGGATATTACAAATTAAGCCCACAACATTTTAAAAACCTAATTTTAATTTCTCAAAAACAGATTTTAAATGTTTAAAAAATTCCTAAAAATTATTAAAAATTTAGAAAAATATTTTAAACCAAATTAAACACACACACACCTCATAAATGAAATATGCAATAAAAATGCAAGCCTAGAGTGATTGTGTGTTGGTTTTCTACCTATTAAAGTGTCTTCAATGCTGATAAAATTATCTTTGAAGATCATGAAGAGGTGGGGCTTGGGTAAAAATAAGGATGACACAAATTTTGACTCTATTTTCAAACTAGATAAGGTCATATATTTTAGACTCAAGTAAGTCATATATATAGTGGGCTTCAATCTCCCCCTTCGGAAATATGAGATAAAATCTCCTTTGAGTCGTCTAGGACTCGTAGGGATAACAAAAAAAATTAAGAAAATCGTATTCCTACAAAATTCTATCTACCCCATATCCTAGAAATGAAAAAGTACATAACTCAACTAAAGACAGACCAATACCCTATAACAAACGGTACTGAATCCTAAAAATAGATAACTAAGAACAAGCTTTTTAGTTGAATTAGATGAATCAATAACACTAAGTGACTCAAAAATGTCTCGCCCATTTTGTCTCAAATGGACAAAAGGTAAAAAATCGCAATTCAAAATATATATGATGAATATACAAAGTGACATCAACTGACTATTACACAACGGGTTATATCACGGATCTCCTACAAAAAATAAATATAGGAGGCGTCTTTTTGTCATTTATCAAACGACCATGCCCTGTATCCTTGAAGATCAATTATAAGCGTGAAGACAACTGGAGGATATAATAGAGAGTTGATAGAGAATTATTATAAAAATACCATACTAATAGATTTTTTAATGAATCAAATCTCAAGTAATCCAGAGGTTTGGTAAATAAGTCAACTAATTGGAATTTTGTTGGTAAATCTGTAATTCTTTTTATTCTACTAACTCTCGAATAAAATGATGTCATATTTTTATATGTTTAGTATGAGAGTGTTGAAATGGATTTTTTGAGATATTTATAGCACTCTGATTGTCGCAATATAAAGTTAGTTTATCTTCTTTAATGTCGTAATCACTCAACATCTACTTAATCCACAATAATTGAGCACAACAGCTGTCTGCGGCTATATATTGAGATTTGCCAGTGGAAAGCAACTTAGAGTTTTGTTTCTTACTAGACCAACCTATTAAATTATTTCCTATGTAATGACAAGCACCTGATGTACTTTTGTTGTCATTAGAACAGCTAGCCTAATCTGCATATGTGTATCCTACAATAGCACTAGATGTGTCCTTTGTGCACCATATTCCTAGGTTTAGAGTCCCTTTAACATATTTAATAATACGTTTGACACATTGAAGGTGACTTTCCTTAGAATTGAATTGATAACGTGCACAAACACAAACTGCGTACATTATATCAGGATGCAAGGCCGTAAGATATAACAGGAAACCTATCATGCTTCTGTATAGGGTAGGGTCTATAGGTTTTGTAACACCCCGTGTTTTTATTAGTTAATTTAATTAATTAATTGGAATATTTAAGAAAAAAATAAAATTTTGAATTTAATGATTTTTATTAAATAAATATGTTGGTTTTGATTTTAGAAGAATAAAACTTCAAGAGGAATTTAAATTGGATTTAAAATAGATTTTTAATTAAGTTTTTAATTATTTTTTCCTTATAGGCATTTTGTGGGGAACTGCCGCCAAACTTGTGGGGTCGATCGATCGACCCTGGGAGTCGATCGTTCGACTATGCCCAGATTTTGAGTCGGTGAGTTATTTTATATAGTTGGAATTTGATTAGGATTCCTAACTAGTATATAAGACTAATAATCCGTATGGGGACTTCTCATAATCACTTTTTCCCAAGTTTTTCACGAGAGATCTCTTCCAAAAGTTTTCCTCTCCATCATAATCATCAAACCTCCAACATAATCAAGTTTTTGTCACAAGTTTTGAAGGCTTAATTGTGGGGTTTAATCAAGGTTGTCCAAGAACAACTCTTTGCTAATTTTTCTAGAGGAATCCAGATTTCTAATCAGATTTTCAAATTGATCTTCACTCAAGCTTGAATACTCTATTCCTTTCCTTTAGTATTATGCATTTTAAGTGTAGCCTAAACCCTTAATCATGTGTTTTTGATTCAAATCAATTAGTAACTTAATTAGAGAAAGTGGTCACTTAAATTTTGGGACTGTTTTTATGAAATTGTGCGTAAGTTAGATTATTGAGTTTTTATGGTTTTAGGTGTAGGTTCTCATGTATAATTTTTATGGGATTATTTATGTGGTTATTGGGCACTCTCACTCTTATAAAAAAATAGAGGATTTATAAAAGAGAACGATTATATCATATTGAATAATATCGCATGTTAAATAAAATAACAGTATTGAACGAAAATAATTATGTTGAAAACGACGACCGTGTTACTCATTGAATTAAATTGAATTGGGATTATGATTAATTACTATGTTACTATTATGATTTGTGATATTGTGTGAATTGTTTTATTCACTTTCTCCATCGCGGGGACAAGGGGCATTGCGTAGTATATTGCTCACCTAGATTCTAGAATGCTTACTAAGTATGGAACTAGTGGGTAGGCCTTGGTTATAATTTATGCCTGCTAGGTATGGGACTAGTTAGTGTAAATTCATAGGGATTTTATATTTCGGGGTGGGGCAGATTTTTATGTTATACCACCTTTTCGTTAGCCCAGGCATGTGACTAGAACGTGTTTTATATTGGTGATTCATCCTATATGTAGGATAGGACGCATGTGCACTTGTGGACCTTTAGGTATGGTATTAAGGGGTATTTTTAGGATCTCACATCAATTAAAAGGGTGGGGTAATTTATAAATTATTAATTGTAAAATTGAGAATTAATGCCTAAGATAAAAGGGGTATTAAAATATGTGCGACATAAATAGCGAGGGCCGACAGTTTAAACGGGCCAACCGACGTTTTATGTCGTGTCATGAGTGGAACCTTATCAAATTTCAGGATCGATAGTTTAAAGGGATCAGCGGTCGTTTTGGCAAGGGAGGTGTTAAACTTTGGTGGAAATCACCACCCGGGGAGGGAGGACAGCCATAATAAAAAGTGAGAACAATAATAATTTTTGGTTAATTTAATTAAATTAAAATTTTGGGACTGTGGGATAGTTAAAATGATATTGGTTTGATTTTTATAAGAATCTTTGGGGGTGGTAAGAAAATTTGTCGTTCTTGCATTTAATTATCTCGTATTAATTCAAATACTCTATTGTGATATTTATTGCAAATAATACTACTGTCTGGGATCACGAACCCTATTTGAGGGGAGTAGTGTGTATTCATGCTCGGGGGTCTGACCTCGTGTGTTGACTAATTTTTTCAGGATAAGTTTTGGAGAAGCTGCATAGGATTATCAGAGTTTATCGTTTGGAGGTGCAGCTGGAGTTTATTCATTTTATTTCTTTATTTAGTTAAACTTTATTTTCAGTCGTATTTCATTATGAGACTTCATTTGGGTTTTTTGGGCCATTTGGTTCCAAAGTTGTTAGAGGATTTAAGTTGGATTATTCACGGTTGATTATTATTTAATTTTAATTAAATCATTATTGGAGATTGGGTTTATTCGGAGTTTTAGCATGTGATGGATCTTTTATCGCTCAATTGTTATTATCATTTGGGATTGATTCAATTCCTTATCTTGTGGATTGATTTTATATTGTCTCATATCTGTCAGATGTAGAGAATGGTATTTTATTTAGATCACACCTGGTATAATTTTGGTGGCGGGCGACGCCAGAATTACACGGGGTGTGATCGGTTTCCCATATTCATCTTTAGAGAGTTTAATTAACGTACTCATGGGTGTCCTAGCAATTTTGGCATTGTCTAAGCCGAACTTTTTAACTAACTCTATAGAGTATATGGATTGTGAAATGAATAACCCATCACACTTTTGTGTGACTTGAAGTCCTAAAAAGTATTAAAGATCTCCCATTAAGGACATTTGGAATTCCCCATGTATAACATCAAAAAATAATTTAACCTCAGATGGGGAAGTTGATCCAAAAATGATATCACCTACATATACTTGGTCTATTAAGCCATTTTTATCAAAAAATTTAACAAAAATAGTTTGATCATTGCCACCACGTCGAAATCCTTTTTCAATAAGAAAAGTTAACAGTCGATCATACCAAGATCTGGGGGCTTGTTTCAAACCATATAAATCCTTTTTTAAGCGATAGACGTGGTTAGGGTATTGTGGATAAATGAATCCTTTAGGTTGTTCTACATAAGTCTCTTCAGTTAAAATATAATTAAGGAATACAGACTTTACATCCATTTGATCAAGAGAAAATCTTAAGTGACAAGTTGTAGCTAAGAGAAGATGGACCGATTCGAGGCGGGTTATAGGGGCAAAAGTTTCCTCGAAATCAATCCCTTAAATTTGAGAATATCCATGGGCCACAAGTCTGGCCTTGTTTCTAAAAATCATCCCTATTTCATCAGTTTTTTTTTTAAATCCATCCAGTTCCAATAACCCTTTTATTTTCTAGCCTAGGAATAAGATACCATACGTCATGAGTTTTAAATTGAATGAGTTCTTCTTGCACAACACCTATCCAAAAAGAATCATTTAAAGCTTCATTCACACTTTTCGATTCTATAAAAGAAATAAAACATGTGAAATGAGTAGTATTATGTAAATAGGATCTTGTTCTAATGGGCTCGTCAGGGTTACCGATCACATTATTTAAGGTATGCTCCTTAGAAACCCAGTTGGGCACTTCTGGGTTCTCAATTGGTAAAGAATCATCTATATTAGTAGATTCATGATTATAAGAGGTTTAAACCTCTTCTATTATGGTTGGTTCTACATTCTTACTCTCAACGTTGGTGTCACTAACTATCACATTGATAGACTCCATTATAGCTTTGGTACGAAGGTTCTAAATATGGTAAGCTCTATTATTAGGGGAATATCCTAAAAAATGGCTTTATCACCTCGAGTTTTGAATTTAGACCGATGTTCTCCGTCTTTGCACACATAATAAATACTACCAAAGGTCTTAAAGTATTCCAGGTTAGGCTTTTCCCCATACCAATGTTCGTAAGGAGTCTGTTTGGTATTCTTCCTAAGGTAAACTCTGTTTATGATATGACATGCAAGTCGAATAGCTTTAACCCAAAAGTACTTAGGGAGGTTCTTGGCATGAATCATCACCCTAGCAATTTCTTGAATGGTACAATTCTTACGCTCTACTATTCCATTTTGCTGCGGGGTCTTAGGGGAACTAAATTCGTGTTGGTAACCATTAGCTTCACAATATTCGGTTACACCGTAACAGTATTTTTAAAAAACTTCAAAAGGTGTCAATTTTTTGTTTAAAGAAGGCTACCCAAGTGAAACGAGTGAAATCGTCGACCATAACTAAGATATAATTGTTACCACATAGGCTTACAGTTCGAGAGGGATCCATTAGGTCCATATGGATAAGCTCCAGAGGTTTTGAAATTAGAATGTCTTTAACTCTTTTATGAGCAGTCTTAACTATTTTCCCTTCTTGGTAAGGCCCATAAATAATATTAGAAATAGGATTTATTTTAGGGAGACCTCTAACTATTTCTTGAGATCTCAGTCTACCAAGGTTATCATAATTTATATGACACAACCTGTTATGCCAGATTTCATTTTCATCCTTTCTGGAAATGTTACAAACCTCAATATCTGGATTGATTGTGTAACAGCTATCTCGTGTTCGGAGGCCTGTAAAGATATATTCACCATTTTTGTTTAAAATTTTGTAATTTATTTTTGAAAAAGTGATAGTATGGTAGGAGTCTCAAAATTGTGATATATTTAGCAAATTGGCTTTTAGACCTTTCACTAAAAGAACGTCTCCGAGAACAAGTAACCTTTTTTCATGGAGTGTCCCTCTACTAATGATCCTGAGCCGTTACAGCATCTCCAAACAAAACGTTTTCTCCTAAGAAGTTAGTTGTGTCTGAAAGTTTGGTATCACCTTCGGTCATGTGTTTAGAATAGCCTGAGTCTAAATACCAACCAGAGGCAGTATGTTCATCTTTTAAAGCACTAATTACAATATTACATCTCATCTGGGGTATTAACTCATCTTTTCCAACCCAAATTGCTCTACTTTTCAAAGGTTTATGAGCATTTGTTTTAGACTTAGATTTATGGTTCTTTCTCTTGTACTACCTTTTAGAGTTAGATCTCTTTTTTCTATTCCTATAGTTAGAATTCCGAGTTGGCTGCTTAGGGAGAATATAGTTATTTATATTTTTTAGAGTAACTAAAGTTTTGGTATACCGGTGGACGAAAGATGGGATTGTATAAACGCTTTTGAAAGCATTCTTTGAAAGAGTGACCATAGACGTCGCAGTAAGAACAATAGAGGTAACTCATTGGTTTCTTGACATTTTGAAGACCATTAAAAATAGGTTTGTCCAAATTTTGGATTTTGGTCTTATTTCTAGGAAGGATGGGTTGAACTAACGTACACCTTGTCTTATGGAAGGGAAGATGTATTTATCCTTATTTTCAACATTATGCTTTGGGCTATTACTTGTACCAATGCCTGGCACTTTTTGTTTTTTTGATCAAAATCCATTTTAAAATCCTGAAAGTTTGGACAATTTTCAACGGGACCTTTTCCACCTGACGCAAAATATGTAGTTTGAAGGTTTTCAGTTTGTGTGTCAATGTTAGGGCAAAAACTTATGCCAATTATGTCCTCAAAATTGGTTTTACTTGAAGCAACAAAGCCTTTAAAGCAATTAGAGTTATTTTTAAATTTGGAAAACATTTTTAAGACAGTTGAAGATTTTTCTTTTGTTTGTTCCAATTCTAACAACGTGGCCTTATATATCTTTTCCAGAATTTCATTCGATTCTGACAAGTCGTTAATTTTATCAGCAAAAGTCTTAGTCTTTTTTTTCATACTCCAGACATTGATTAGTGTAATCCTCAACACTTTGTTTTACCACAAGACTTAGGGCTTCTAATTTTTCTGTGAGATCCTTGATAGTTTTCTCAAGATTAGTGCTTCTCCTAAGAATTTTGGTATATTGTATGTGAATATTGGGAAGGTCGTCAATATCATATTCATCTACTGTTGTGTGTAAAGTGTCTAGTGTTTTGTTTTATGTGTTTACTGACGATTCATTTAGACTACTCACACACACGTTCAATTCATCTTTGATTTGTTCCTCTTGACTCACACTCACTGCTGTTGAACTATTACAAGCAATATTAACATTATTTGTATTCTCTAGGCAATAAGAGGATAAACCAGCAATAGGCAAGTATCATATGTCAGGTCATTATTAGGCATTTCATCATCAATAATATCACTACTGGTAGGTACATCATCAGAATATACTATCTTTGCACAAAATGACATATAGGGGTCACAAATATTGGATGATTCGGACTCATCATCATTTGATTCACTTGAATCATCCCAGATCTTGCACAAATTGGCCTTATTATTTTTTTTCAAGTTAAACCTACAGTTAATGGCAATGTGGCCTATTTTACCACATCTAAAGCATTCGGTCTCCTTATGGTCTCTGTCAGGTGTACTGTTATTTTCATTGTTGCGTTTGTCTAGTTTTCTCTTATGAGGTCTGTTATTAGACTAATTTGAATAGGGATCCTTTCTTTGTTTAGAAGCAATATTATTTCTAAACTTAAGTATTTTCTTAAAATATTTGGACATTAAGGCTATTTGATTATTCAAATCATCTAAATCACAGTCATCATCAGAGTTTAAGGCAATATTAGGAATTACCAACTGTGGGGTAGTCACTTTATATTGAAAAACAGCATTGGAACTATTGTGTTTCTTTTGACTATTGAGAAGTTGTTTCTTATAATCCAATTCCATTTCCAAAGTTCTTAACTTGCTACTGAGGATTTTAGGGGTAAGATTAGGATCTTCCTTTTCCTAAATTTCATATCTTTTGCTATCAAATTTTTATGGAAGTGATCTTAGGATTTTAGAAACAATCCATCTTCTGTCATAAATCATACCATTGGCATGAAATTTAGTAATGACATTAGTCAATTCAAGATAAAAGTCATCAAAGGTCTCAGTCTCTGCCATAATGAGTATATTTTATTTTTGGATCAGCATTTGGGTCTTGGCAACCTTAACATGTGTGTCACCTTCATGGGTTATGACCAATGTGTCCCAGGCTTCCTTATAGGTAGAACATATGGATATTATTTTAAACTCGTGTTCATTTACAGACATAAATATGGCATTCCTTTCTTTGTTATTACAGAGGGAGGCAAGTTTCTTTTCTTTAGTGAACTCGGTGAGAAGTTTTTTAATTCTTGCTTCACTGCCTTCTGCTACAGGTCTATTAGGATGAGTATACCCTTTTTCAATGGTATCCTATACGTCATCTCTGAAAGTTCCTTGGATGAATTCAATCATCCTTACTTTCCAGTATGGAAAATTTATCCCATCGAAGAGGGGAGCTCTGGATAAATTTTCCAGTCACTCAAATTTCTTGTCCATTAGTTATTACTTTTAAAACAGTTTCAAAAACATAGGACATGGACAGGTTTTATAAAAACAAGAACTCGTCTCTGATACCAATTAAAAATCCCTTGCTAGTTTGTTAAACAAAATTTAAAGCTATTAAGAAGGGTCATATTTATTTTCTTGAGGAAACTTTTTTAATAACAAGAATGCAAACACAAGATGCGTCAAAGAATTTTTAGGACAAGATATTTTAGTTACTTAGAAATTAAGTTTTAAGAAAAACTTAGACAAGTATAACAACAGTAATAAGAGTGAGTGCAAGAAAGTATTAAAAGCATTCACACAAGATAATAAGTTTTTTAACGTGGTAAAACCCTAAAGTAAGGGAAACATCCTTGGAGGCCTCTACACCTCAAACCAAAAATCCACTAAAACAATTTTTGAGGTTAAAAACAGATAATGATTTTTACATACAAACAAGACCTATTCTAAGTCGAGAAATATACCAACACACTCTAGCAATTCTGACTTCTTTGAGGCTTTTGATGTTGTCCTTGTCGTTCTCTTGTTTTGCTCCTCTTTCTCCTTTTGTTTTTTACGTCGACTCACAGGTTAAAATCTCTCAACCAACACACGACTTTAGTGAAGTAGTGTGAAAGTGTTAGTGAGTGTTGTTCTTATACACATGCATGAACTCACACACGCTTATACAGACATATATCCAATAAATTACAAGATTTTCTAAGGATGATATGCAGGATTTCACAACATTGAACTTAGGTTTCTTTTATCAAAACTAAAAAGTTTCAGGGCTAGATTCTTGATAACTTTATCACTTTGTAAATCAGATCTACAAGTTTCTATGAGAAAAACGAGTTTTGATTACTTGTGAAAGTGTTAGAAGGGAGATTAAAACCAAAGATGTTTTTTATTTGCAACAAACAGACAATCTCAAAACTCACAAAGATTTTTTCTGGGTTAAATCGGACAGAGTTTTGTCTGGGTTTGGGAATTTTCCCTCAATTTATTTGTTCTTTCTCTTTTCTCTCTCTTTCTTTTTTCTCTCAACTCTCAAGTCTACCAAAGATTGTAAAATGATAGAGGAATGGTTCTATTTATAGGAAGCTAGGAAGGATTTGGAACCTCAGAGGTAAATCAACGATCTAGATGCATTCGACTGTTCAAATGATCAATCTAATGGCTCACAATGCACCGCAATTATAAATGCTCTGATTGGTCTAAAGGGATAACACATGGATAGTTAAAGATCACATGCAGACCATAGATTGAATTTGAATGAATGATCCAGATTAAGTCTTAAGTCTATAAGGGAGAGAAAACACAAATCCAACCGATAAGATAGCATCATGTGTATGCTCAGGATGAGGTTTTAGACGTGTGTTTTTGAATAATTAAAAATATGAATTACACCCACAATATTATCAAGAGCTTTCGGTTTCTAACCAGCTTAGTTTTTAGTAAGTTTGGATATTACAAATTAAGCCCACAACATTTTAAAAACCTAATTTTAATTTCTCAGAAATAGGTTTTAAACGTTTAAAAAATTCCTAATTTTTTTTTTTGTAGAAAAATATTTTAAACCAAATTAAACACACACACCTCATAAATGCAACATGAAATGAAAATGCAAGCCTAAAGTGATTGTGTGTTGGTTTTCTACCTATTAAAGCTTCTTCAATGTTAATGAAATTGTCTTTGAAGATAATGAAGAGGCAATAAGGCTTGGGTAAAAATAAGGATGCCACAAATTTTGACTCTATTTGCAAACTAGATAAGATCCTATATTTTAGACTCAAGTAAGTCGTATATATAGTGTACACCGGATGTACGAGGAAACCACTAAGGGAAAAAACCTCGGATGGTCCAAGCTAGACAATCACAATGATACAGTAATTACAAAGAGAGTAAGATAGCCTTACACAAGGACTCGATCCCCACAAGCCTTGATGCACTTCGTCTCTTCAACTACTCATCCACAGTGCCCACGTAGAATTCCTTCTCCACGATACTTGTCGACAACAAACACATCCACGAATGTCTCACTGTCCACCGATATAGCTTTCGGAAATGTCTACGATGTTTAAATTGGATTCCTCCTTTTCTTTATCGCAAAACCCAATGAAACTTATGTTCAAAGATGTTGAACAAACATTATGGTGCAAACAACATGTAAGGACAAAATTTCCAATTGATTTCATTGCATAGTTTTGCATTATTCTCGGAACAAAACACGTTTGAGTCATAGGGAGATTTTATTGTCACGATCCCACACAAACTATGACGTAATTGAAGTTTTATTGAAGATGTTGTGACAAATATTCAAGGAATTATTTATGCCGAAGGTTTAATTAGTTCAAGTTTATTCGTCTGTTTTGGTGTATTGGATGTTAGAAGAAACAACAAAGTGGGTAGGAATCTCAATGTCAGAGTTAGTAGAAAAGTGTTTTGATGAATTAGGTAATGCATTTGAGAGTAACTTTAATGTAAAACCCCGAAAACAATGCTATTGATATTTATTGAGATCATATGAAATTTTTTTGAGTTGTATTGTAACCTTAACCAACAAAACCAATTTACTAAAAAAAATGTTTCACCATAAAATACCAATAGTTTCACCATAAAAAACAACATTTGAGCAAAAAAGAACAACATTTAAACAAAGAAGGTGCATCCAATCTTAACCAACCCCCCCACCCACACACTCAAAAAAAGAAACCTAAAAACTAACTCACTGTGTTTTCCATAATTTGATGCGAATTATCATTCATACGTGGTGTAATTAGCTTTGACGATTCTTCACCAAACCACCTTGTCCATCCTTCCTTTGTCGGTTCATATATGTTGTGTTTTCTCCCTCTTTTGCTTCATTGCTTGTTTCCTGACACATGCATAGATGGAATAACTAGTGTTTCTCTATGTCCAACTATAGGCTGCACACTACACCAAAAAGGACAAATTATCACTTTTCAGCCGGCCACCCGTGTCACGGTCATTGACCGTGACAAAAAAATATGTATTTTTTGCCACGTTCATTGACCGTGACAAGTCCGTGACAAGTACAGTTGTTACAGTCACTGGTCGTGATAACCTTGTAAAGTTGTCATGGTCAAAGACCGTCCGTGACAACTTAGTCAGTAAAAAACCCTTCCCTCTTCTTTTTTCCCACCATTTTCACTTCCCTCTTTTTTTTCTCTCTCTAGGCGATTTTCAGGTTGGTTTTTTCCTCTCTTTCTCTTTTCTTTGTATATATGTGTGTGTATATGTGTGTATCTGTATGTATATATGTGTGTGTCCATGTACAAGTGTGTGTGTGTGTGTGTGTGCGTGTGTGTATGGTGGGGGTCGAGGGGTGGGGTATGGGGTATGGGGGTGGGGCCGGGTGGTTGGGTGTGTGTGTGTAAGTGGGTGAATGTGTGTGTATGTGTGTTTATGCATGTGTGTGTGGTGGGGGGGAAGGGGGGAGTGGTGGGGTGGGGGTTGGGGGTAGGGGGAGGGGGAGGGGTGTATGTGTGTGTGTTGATTGGGAACTTGAAATTAATGTTTAGTTTATGACTTGAAATTAATGTGTAAATACCCAAATATATGTTGTACCCTTAAGTATAAATACCCAAATATTGTTGGCTAATACATAATGATTCTCCCCATGTTTAATAGGCTTAAAGTTCAATTTGAGATTTTTCTCACGAAATAGTCATAATAGGAATTGGAATTGGGACTTATAATTATTATTGTTAATTTAATTATGACTTTTGTTGGATATAAATGAGTTAGGAGCCTCTATATTCCCCTTATTAATTGTTGGTTTTAAATTAGTAAGTAGTTAGTTTGAATTGATGTTTAGGATTTTTAGTAATTATACATATTAGATGTTGTTGTTTTGGAATTCAGAATTAAGTTATTAAACATTAGTATTACACCGTGAAAGTTGAAACGGACAAATTGATTAATAAAATATAGCTTTAATTGTAACTTTAATTGTATAGCTTTAATGATGATATGTTTATAAGACGTGATGAAATGAATTAATTGAGTAGATGAATTAGAAGGAGTACGGGATACACATTTGTTGGTTTTTTATTGCTATTGTTGTTGGATTATAGTGGACTGATATTGGGTTGGTTAATTTTGAAAGTGGCATGACCACTTGATTATTGTCCAAATGGGGGGGGGGGGAGTTTTCAACTATTTTCTAAAATTAATTTGTGTCACGAACAATATATTATTAATTCATATATATGATAATTAAATGAAACATATATGATAATTAAATGAAACATACTTGAAATTACATATAGTGTGCATAGATACTAGCCTTCTAGTTCTTATGCGTACGCATTGAATAGCCCATAGACCCGTTCGAGAGTCATTACCCATGTAATGAGATCTCTCGAATTGTCCTGTTTAGACAGTTTGGGACTGTGTAATTTCTATATAATAATATCCTTAATTGCTTAAACTTGTTACTCTTGGAGGAAGTTCTGCAGTCGTATCCTAATGTTCTCTGGGTACATGCTAGATTGGTAAGTGTGAGTGTTATTTCAATTGATAAATTGAAATAACACTCACACTTGCGAATCTACGCCGTGTAGTTGGAGAACTATGGGGATATGTTACCAAATTTTTCTCAAATCGTAACAATGTGAATGAGAAATTAAGTATATTACAGAAATATGCAGTCTTGAATGGGATAGGACCACTCACCCTTTAGAGGAGATGGAGGAAATAGGAATTAATATTATAAATTGAAATTTATAAATCGAATATATATAAGACATAATTAAATGAAAACATACTATAAATCTAAGTTTTGTTTATACTAATCCACGAATATACGCTTCTTACCTTTAATAGGTGATTGTTTGTAGTAGTTGTGATGGGATATCTTAAATACAAAGAGTGGATGGGTGAAACAAATAGAATGGAGGATATGTTTTGCAGAGGTGCTAATAAATTTGTGAAATACCCAAAGAGATGTCATAATGATGAAGAGTTTTCTTGTCCGTGTACTAAGTGTGAGAATGGTAAGGTGTTTGAGTGAAAAACAGTTGAATTACATTTGTTAAGATGGGGTATTAAAGGTAATTATCGATTTTAGAGTTTTTGGGAATTGAAAGTTCCTTTTATCCTCGAGCAAACTTCAACAAGTAGGATAGATGTAAAAAGGGATGACATAGATCATAATATGTTAGAAGATTTATTTGATGACGCGTACGACATTCATGAAGTGGAAGAGAATGAGGTCACTGCTGATTTACAAGGTTCAGGTGCTCATGAAGATATCTATATAAACCTTGACGATGACTACCAAAGTTTAAAATTTAAGGCGACCCAACCATTATACTATGGCCATGAGAAAGATCAAACAACTTTACATGCCATGGTTGCTTTGCATAGTTTGAAGACCCAATACGATTTGTCTGGCAATAGTATGACAGGAATTCTAAATTAGGTGAAGGACTTGCTACCCAAGAAGAATAAGATTCCAAATGACTATCCTGTTATGAATAATAGTTTGAAAGGTTTGGGAATGAAGTATAAATCGATTCGTGCTTGTGTGTATGACTGCATACTATACCGAAAGGAGTATGAAACTCTTGATCGGTGTCCGGTATGCGATGAACCTAGACATGTCCAACCTATTGGCAAGGAAGGCACAAGCTCAAAAATGCCTCAAAAGTGTTAAAATAATTTCCCGTTGGGCCTAGATTAAAGCGGTATTTCATAGTACCATGGATAACGGAGGCAATGACTTGGCATGCTAGGGTGGAAGTGGGGGATAATCTCATGCGTCATCCTATTGATTCTAGAGCTTGGACGAGGATGAGTTATGAGTATCACGATTTTGTTTGAGAACAGCGTGACATTCGTTTGGCTATATCAACAGATGGTTTCAATCCATTTGGAAATCTAAGTACCAATCAGAGTGTATGGCCAGTGATCCTAGACCCACTCAACCTCCCTCATTCACAGTGCATGAGACCTGAATTTTCTAAAGGCAACAAGTGATGACATCGATATCTACCTAGCTCCTTTGGTAGAAGAATTAGATGAGTTGTAGGAAGAACGTGTGCAAGCATTTGACTCTTTTAGAAAATAAGAGTTTACGCTGAAAGCTCTGTTGATGTGGGTAATTCATGATTTTTTAGCTTATGGGACATTAACCGGTTATGTAGTACATGGTTATTTGGGGTGTCCTATATGTGGAGATGAGACTCAATCTCTTCGTCTCCCCACTAGCTCAAAAATGTATACCATTGCCATAGGAGGTTTTTACCCTCCACTCATAGTTTCATATTTGAGAAAGGTTCCAATTTTTTATCGAGCGGAGTTGAACCCAAAAAACTTTCAGGTTCAGAAATTGAAAGGAAATATTTTGATTGTGGCCCTAATATGCCAGGTAAGAATCCTAAATTTAAGAATGTCAAACATAAGAAGACCCCAACTGGGAATGAAACTGAGACAAGAAAGACATGGTCTAGGAGGTCAATTTTATTTGACTTGCCTTATTGGAAGAATAACTCGGTGTGCCATGTATTGAATTTGATGCATGCAGAGAAGAATATCGTTGAACATATTATGGGCACATGCCATAGGGGGAGTCATTCAAAGGATGGATAAAATTCACGAAAAGACCTTAAATCATTGAAACTTAAGCCACAACTATGGTTGAAAGAAAATAGTAAGGGAAGGATAATAATTCCCCCTGGTGCGTTTACTTTGACGAGTGGAAAAAGGAAGGTTCTTTTGGATACAATATATAATTTAAAGGTTCGATCTAATTTTTCTTCCAACTTGAAAATGATTGTGAATTATGCTACCCATGATTTACACAAGTGTAAGTCCCACGATTGGCATGTGATCATGCAATTGGTTCCTCTATTTTTTAAGCACTGTTTCTCCAAGAACAAGGATTTGCGGAGGGCTATTATGAAAATTAGTATCTGCTTCTCACTTCTGTGTGAGAAGGTAGTCAATCAAGAACACATAGTGGCCACAAAATTGGTGGTGACCGAAGCGATTTGTGTGTTGGAGAAGTACTTTCCCCTATCATTCTTTGAGATAAGTGCTCACTTGTTGGTACACCTATGCGATGAGGCACTTATTTGCGGTCCGGTTAGATATCGGTGGATGTATCCATTTGAAAGATTGATAAAAGTTTTCAAAGATTACGTCCAGAATACACGTTACATTGCATGATCAATTGTAGAGGAATACATCATCATGGAGTCATCAATCTGTACTCAAGAATATATGTCTGACTCGACCAACGTTGATGACATTGATGAGTTCGTCAATGAGGGTGGTCATGTGATAGGCAAACGAGTGAAATTATCGAGTTTCCAACATGAACAAGTAGATTGTTATTTGTTTGACACACATGAAGATGTAGAAGAATAGAAAAGGTAAGTTTAAATTATTTTAAGTTTTACATTATTTTAGATTATTTTATACATGATTAATTTTGTAATACATTCGTCACATTAATTTTATGCAGAAAATATCAAGCTAGTGAGAACAATAAAAGATGAAAAACAATGGCACAATTAGACAGTGAATTTAGGTTGTGGTTGTTATATGAGGTAATTATAATGAAAATTGTTATTATATAACGTTACATTACAATAAAACTTTACAACTAACCTTATTACTTTATCTATATTCCAAGCTTTTAAAGACGGGTGATGTGACATAAAGGCTTGCTCGTCTAGCCATTGGAACCTTGTTCATGGAATAAGAGTACAAAAAGTATCGATTGAACGGTTACGTATTCGACGCAAGGGTGTATGAGGAAAGTACAAATGTACAGAACTCAGGCATTTCATACAAGGCTCTTACTTTCTTTCGATCGAGCACAAAAGATAAAAACCTCGTTGAAGCTGAAATGACTTACTATGGTGTAATTCAAAATATATATTTGAATTGTACTATTTAAGCTTCAAAGAAGTTGTATTTTACTGTGATTGGGTAAGAGTTGAGGATAAAAATGCTTGTAAAGTTGATCCTCAGGTCAATTTGATCATGATTGACTTGTCCAAGTTAAAGAGCGATGGACACGTGAGTGATGAGCCGTTTGTTTGTGCATTTCAAAAGGTCAAGAAAGTGTTTTACTCGAAGTATATCAACAACAATCCGTGGTCAATCATCCTACATGCGCCAAAGCGTCAAAAAAGACGGACGTGCACAACTCCGACTGGACGTCTTACGCCGAGGTGGAGCACAGGATGGTAAGTTATTATTTTTTATAATTATAGAAATATGTTATTTTGCATTATTTTACTTTGCGTTACTTATTAATTTTGCATTATTTTATTTCAAGGGATGGGAAGTGGCCCTGGGGGTATGCCACATAGGTTCAATGCCTATGTGGCAATATTGACGAAGAAGGGCAAGGATAAGGAGGTATCCCCGAGCGTCGCGGTCATGATTCTAAGTAATCCAACGGTTTGATTTTTGTGAATTATGTTAAAAAAATTATTTACTTATTTAACTAATCGTGTGCTTTTTTTCGTTTCAGGCAAAGCTTATGAAAGTGCATGAGTCGCAGTCTGATGCCGATAAGGCATCTTTGTCCACGGACGCACTTAGCCAAGCGCTTGGCGCTGATCGCAAGGGGATGACTAGGGGTGATCTCTTGGGTGGGAAAATCTAGGATCACCGGAATAAAGATGATCAACATCGGGTTGGCTCGTCAGGTGGACACGCATGACGTGAAGCTATCAAAGTTGGAGGCGACGGTCCTAGATAGGTACGCATTCATGACGCGTCAGTTGGGAGGAAATGGCAAGGAGAAGGTGGAGGAGGAGGACGAGGACGAGGACGTGGACATCGCTTCTTCATCTCCGATACGTGCGGACTCACCGCTTGATGATCAACTCCACTACTCGATTCCCGTCCAGCGACCTATGTCAATAATCGGTTGGCCGAGCATGTTTTTAAGTGACATATATGATGGCCAGCGAATAGCGAGGGGGTTGAGGGACCCGAATACCATCGAGGGTATGTCGGTTTATGGACGTAACCTTCAAAACATTGAGGCTAAGGTGCTCGTCACGCATGTGATACCCAAAAAGGAGAACTCTGCATTGTGGTTGCGCGAACAATACAGTGTGACGCATATTGAAGGGTGTCTCAATGCGTATATCGTGTGGCCTTCCTTCCTCCTCTAACCTACCCCAGACACTATGTCGTGATATTATTTGTATCTATTTTTATTTGAACACTTGGATTATATTTGAATTGTTTTGATTTGTTACATTTTGGTTTGGATATGGATTGTATTTTTATTTTATTTGGATATGGAAATATATATGCAATGAATTGGTGCATTCTTTCTATTTTATTTGGATAGATGTTGTTTGAACAGGTAAAATTTTGCTACAACAGGTATAAATATACTGTTGGGCAGTGGCAGAGGCCAAACTGCCAAATAATTTTTTTTTAAATTCTGCCTAGATTTATCAAGGTCATTGATTGCGACAAGTCCGTGACAAAGATAACTTGTCAGGGTCAATGACCGTGATAATTTTTTAAAGGTTGTTAAGGGTTTATCATGATATTTGACCGTGATAAAACTTGTCAAGGTCAAAGACCGTGACAAGTCTAATGAACTTGTCACGGTCAATGACCGTGACAAGTCTGTGACAACAAAAGTTGTCACCCCCAGACTTATCACGATCATTGACCTTGACAAGTTAGACTTGTCACGGTCAATGACCATGACAATCTGGAAGATTTGGTGTAGTGGTATATATGTCCCCTCTGCCTTTGTGCTAGGCTTGACTGTGAGTAAAAAACAAGGGTATAAGTATAAAACGGGTGATGAAATAGATCAAAAGCATACCATATGCACCACTAGAGTCCTTAGCTACTCAACCAGCACACGTTGCTTTGTTATGTCCAAGCTGACCACTCTTCTTGCATTTTTTTTGTTGTTTTTTTGGTGCAACGACTTCATCTAGATCCCTTAACCTCTTCACTCTATGTTTACCTGGCGGTCTTTTGAGAATTAGGGGAGTTACTTTGTGTGGGGGCTATAGTAGCATGGTTAAAAACAAGATAATGGCTATATATATAATATGTTACCATCTTAGGAAAAAATGTTGGGCCTTCCATTGGGTGTACACATGAAGAATATGCTTCCATGTAAGTATCCCAATTAAAAAATAAACCACTGCACCCGTAAAAGTTCAAAAACAGGAATTAATCAAAATAATTTGGAGTTAAACAATATTGTATATAAAGCATATAAATAAATTCACATCAACAAAAAATGTATATAATAAAGCATATAAACAAATTAATGCGCAACAAATAATATAAAACAAACCCAAATACAAGAATGCATTGGAAAATATACAATGCTGATAAAATCTTAACATATGGTTGATCAAATTATAAATCGAAGGAAAATCCTAAAATTTTGACAAGAAGATGACGAAATACCTTAATCAAGCTTCATTCACAATCTACTTTGAGTGCTTTGATTTTGGAAACCTTCCTTTAGAGCTGATTCCATCGATGGCGGTATAGGTTTTGCATGTCTTTGGAAACGTTAGAATGGTAATAATAGTTTAGAAGGGTGAAAAAGCCCTTTTACGTCATCCAACCAAATGTCAGACATTCCCCACATTTGATTCTAACAACCGTCGTGAGAAATGACACACGATGGATAATATAAGAAACAATGGCACCCAACCAAGAATAAATGAGAACAAACATACCATAAACCGCAAATAACACATAAAAAATTGTTTTCATCTTTTTGTAATTACTATAAAAAATAACAAAACTGTTTTAAAATAATGAAATATTTTAATTGTTTTATAAAATAATGGTATTTTAAAAAAAATATTTCTAAAAACAATAAAAAATATTTAAAAATAAATAAAAAGTGTTTATGAAAAAAAAACTATTTTATACAAAAAAAAAAATAGTTGTTAAAAAATTATTTTTAGGGGGGCTTTTTTACTTACCCCTACAATAATTTGGCATTTTGAATTAATCCCCATAAGATGAAAAGTTAGACTTAACCCCTAGATTCTAACACCATTTCTTTTTTGTTAAAAAATCACTATAATTCATATTTTAACTTACCCCTATGGTTTATGGACAAAAATACCCTTATTCTTCCACAAATCCAACATCTTAACCCTAATTTCAAAAATCCTAACCATTAGAAAAATGCAACAATAGTTCTTCCCCAAATTGAAAATACCCATCTGTGATATTATTTAAGAATTGCAGAAACCAACTTCAACATCATACCAAATGTCTTCACCTCTAACATTATAGTATATAACTAAAATTGATAGCGAAATTCGGTGACGTCATTTGTCTCTTTTACAGAGTGACACATGGACAATTTTAATTAATGTTATTAACAAATCGCTCATCTTCTTATATTTTAAGGGAAGGGAGTGGAGGGGTATGTTAGAAATATGAAAAGGCGGGAGAGGAAGTTAAAGGATCCTTTAAAAATCATACACCTCCACCACAACCCTAACCATACAAGACCAATCTCCAGCGCAACAACAACAACCACCACAAACCTGAACCATTTAACTCAACCGCAAGAAAAATAAGGTCACCTGGAAACAAGGCACCGTCAAGTCACTGCTTTTTCTTTTCTTTGTAACTTGAAATCTTTACCCTGCAACAATCTCAACATCAGTTAAAGTCGCTGCTGCAAAAATAGACGGAGAAATGGGTTCAAATTTTGAGACGGATCTAAGGTATAATGGTTATTCTAAGTCTAAAAAGGAGTTCAGGCCATTCTCGGAGTCCACTATGACTTTTTTTTTTCGAATATGCCTTCTAAACCTCTGAAATCTTTCATAAACACCTTACATTTGCTTATATGTAAGTATGTCTACTATAAAAAAAATTACCCTCATTTGAAAAAGACTAACTAATTTTTTAACAGGTTGATTTTGAAACGTTCAAGGCGGACTGCTAAATACGAGAGGGAAGCACCAAAAGCTTAGAGACATGGAACTTGGGTTTGGGTTTTTCATTGCATTTGTCCTTTTAATTTTTATCATTTTCTTTGTTTTTCATGTGTTTTTATGAAGGTCATTGATAATAATTTATGTATTTACCGTTTCACTCTTCATATTTTATATTGTTGTGATTTAGGTATATTCAGGAAAAAAACACAAAGATAAGGAAACATAACTCTTTCTCACACAAGGCTTTACAAATAGGCACTGCAAAAGTTTTTAGACTTTCTATCTATTTTTTTCATATGTGAAGATTCAATTAATCCTCTCACCAAATGATTATTCATCATCGCCAATATCTGTAACACCCAACATGTTTTTTCATTTTTCATGCATTAAATATGTAATTAATTCGGGAATTGAAAATTACTTGTGAGTCGTAATTTTAATTGAATTAATTAGGGAGATTTTATTTAAATATTAATCGGGGAGTGAATGGTTAATATTTATGGGAATTTATTTACTAAGTGAATAGTAATCATTTATTTAAGTCATTTCGAGTATTAATGACAGGGTATGCACTTATCTCAACCGGGAGTCGGTATAGACTAAAGGGGTGGGGGGAAAGTATTTTTATAAATTAATTCAGATGCCAATTCTGAGTGTACGGTTGAGTCCGAATGGGCCGAGATAGTCGAAAAAGTGTACCCGGGGGTAGTAAACGGGTCATGGGGCATTTTTAGACATAGTCGGGCCCACACGGGGGCAATTGGGTCATTTGGGCTTGGCCCATTACGCAACAAACGGGATTTAGGTTAATTGTTAAGTTAGGAGAAGAAAGGAAACGACTGATAGAGTTTTAGAAAAAGACTAAGTGTATTAAGGAACCCTAATAGCAGTTAAAGGTAGTTTTGGGATCACTAGAGAGCCAACAAGGATCATCTTCAACCTTGGAATTCATCTCCGAATCAGACACTACGAAACCTAAGGCAAGTGGATAACTTGCAATAGTATTGAATCTGTTTTTCAATTCATATTCATGTGATGTGTTTGATCAAAATTCGTTTTGGGTGTTCATGTCATAAACATGAGGTTTTAAAAATAATAATCTGATTTACGAATTTGAATGAGGATTCTTGTAGAAATATGATATTATAAATTGAGACATATCTGGTAGGATGATATCTGGATAATTAGAAACGAATTTGGTGAAGGGATTTGGGGTGTAAATGGGTAAGGAATTAAAGATGAATATGTTCCCAAATTCAGAAATTGTAGTTAATGGACGAATTAATAACGTTGGAGGACATTCTGGAGGTCCCTAATAAGGTTCCTAACTTGTATTATTGTTAAGAAGGCTTAAGATTGCTGATAGAAGAAGACGAAGAAGATGAAGACCTGCTCGATCGATCGATCGAATGCCTGTGGTCGATCGATCGAGGGTCGGCAGATTTTGACAGTTCACCCAGTTTTCTTTTATAGGAAGAAAATTTAATTTAATTTTTTTCATGAATTAATTTGGTGAGAAATTTATACATGGGTTTCAAATCTAATTAATGGTGAATAAAGTTAATTAGAATTTGGAGACGACTTAGTGTGACATCATAATTTAAATTTGTTGGGTTTTGCAGAAATTAGGTGTGACACACTAAGGCTGTATTTTCGGGAAAGTGTTCGAAAGGATTAAATATAGATGCAGAGAACAAGTCCGGGGATAACGGTTGAGGAATGTCGAGAGATAAATATTATTTAGGTAAAGGCTAAATAATTCGGGAGTGGGGAATTTGGACTTGGGTGAGGTTAATTCGGACTACGAGGGTAAGTCCAATTTTATGGTTGGGGCAAGACCAAAGGTGACTTAATTAATTAATGTGCGAATTAATTAATAATTAGAGTTGGACCATAAACTCTTAATAAATTAAATAGGCTTATGTTACGGATTTTGTACATGGTGTAGCCAGGAAATTTTATATTTACATATATATACGGAGTGTGACAGTATATATATATATATAGTGTGTGTGTGCATTAATATCAGTGATTGAATATTATTAGTATAGACTCTAGTGCTATAGGGGGAGGTTGCGCGTAGTGGATGAATCCCCTAGCTTGAGGAGTAGGGCGAGTATAATCCCAGGTCATAGCGCCCGTTATATGGGTGAAGGGCATCTCACTTTCAGGGAAGGAATATGACCGCCTCCAATGCGTATGTTAAACTAAGTTAGTGAGCGAATCTAACTTGGATAACTAGGTTATGTGAATACACCTAGTGGGATAGCACTTGGGAAAAATTTACATTTTGGGAGTATTTTTACTCGGTCGAAAGTTTGTATTAAATGTTATTTCACTATGTGTTGTGAACACTGTAATATGATTAAATATAAAATTAGATAAATAATTATATATGGGACGATTATTACATAGTGTAAAATGTATTATGTGCATAACAGGTGTGAATGTTATATGAAATTAAAAAGGGTAATGATTTAATTAATTTTGACGTTTATAATAACTTAAAAGTCATGAATTAAGGCATACTCGGTTAGAGTAGGTAGATTTCAAGGGTTAAAATAAGTACTGGGTTAGGAGCGTAGAACCTAGTAAATTAAATCGAAGCGTTAATAGTGCACATTAGAGGAGGGGTGAGGAAGTTCTCAAGAGAGTGCGGCACTAACTAAAATATGAAGAGCATGCATATTTATTTATTACTGCAAGTAAATCATTTGTTAAATATTTTTAACTATTTTTGGGTACTAACCCTTGCTATAAAAAATTTTAAAAACCTTTTAGGTGTCCAATCACAGGGACGCCAGGCTTGACTCTATTCCAGGTATCCTTTGCTGCAGCACATGTGGATGTTGCGGGCTTTTTGATAGACACCTCCTTCTTTCATTCATGTAGAGACTCTCTAGTAGTTATCTGAGCTTGTCGCTCACAGTTCATTTATCAGTATTAGACTTGTTGAGATTTTCTTATTATCTTTACTTGTATTGGATAATTGGACCGGTGGTTTATTCGGTTAGGTATTTTAATTGTGGATGGTTATATTAGTTAACTATGATTGTGTATTAATTTATGTTCCGTATGAGTTTTATTTAATTAATTGAAAGATAAAAATTGGCACCAGTCTACTTTTCTCACTTAGGTGGTTAGTAATTAAAAAGACGACAGTGATGCTAAGAATGGACCAACTGAGAAACCTTTTCTAACTTGATTTAGGACTGATCACCCTGGATTAATTAGGCGGGGTGTCACAGATGGTATCAGAGCATCAGGTTCTAGTGTCCTTAGGATTTATGCTGCTTTCTACGTTTCAGCGTAGCACTCGGTTGTTATAGAGTCCTATTATTAGGATTGTTGATTCATTTTTCGCTTGTGAAATATCGTACTTCTGCTGTGAATATATTTTGTGTAAACTGTGTACTTATCCGATTTAAACTGTTTCAGATGCCACCAAGGAGACTGAGAGTGGAGAGGGCTGAGGCTACGGATGAGGTCAGGGAAGCTCACCAGGAGCCACAGGCACCGCCACCACCACCCCCACCCGAGTTGATTTCCACTACTCAGGTGGCAGTGATAGTGGTCCAGGCGGTCGAAACAGCAATGAGAGCTATGGCAGCTCACTTTCCACAGCCCCAAGCACCGCCTCCAGTGGCACCAGCAGTTCAGGCTCCGGTGGGGACACCATCTTGGCAGAGAGTTAGGGAGACCTTACAAAAGGATCACCGAGGTACAAGAATAGATGCTTGCTACCTTTCGTCTGTCGGGGGCAGCCTTACAGTGGTGGGAGTCAGTTACCACCGCCAAGGAGCGAGACTTGATGTCGATAGCAGAGTTCTGGGTGCGGTTCAACCGCAAATACTTTCCACCAGCAGTAGAGACTAAGATGAGAAAGAAATTCAATGATTTAGTTCAGGGTAACCGATCAGTGGCAGACTACGAGGAAGAGTTCACCCATTTGGCAAACTTTATGCCAAATGAGGTAAGCGATGAGGAGCGGAAGAAATCGAAGTTTATGGACAGTTTAGCCTGGTGGATCAGGCAACACTTGATTGGGAATCCCGCATTAGTGACGCATACAGACGTCGTTAATGCCGCACTTGAACACTGCCAGGATCATCGCTTCCATGCGAAGGGGAGCAAGCGAACAGGGGAAGCCGGGCCCAAATCAGCAGCAGCAGGTTCCTCAGGGCCGTCAGGGCCAAGGGAACAATGGGGGAGGCCAGCAGGGCCAGGACCAACAGGGCCAACGACAAGGGGATGGTCAGAGACGCTGTTTTTTCTGTGGCCAGCCAGGACATTTCAAGAAGGAGTTCCCACAGAGGGGCAGAGGTTAATAGCAGGAGGCCCAACAGGGGCAATGGGGGCAAGTAACACCAGCAGCACTAGCCCCACTTGCCCCACCTCAGCAGGGGAAGATGCACTACGGGCGTGTGTATAACGTCCGGGATGTTCCCAATCCCCCGGCGCAGCAAGCACCGCCAGCAGTTAAGGGTATTTTTCTCATTCATGGTTATGAGGGTAGTGTTCTTTTTGATACGGGAGCATCACATTCATTTATTAAATTAAATTTTGCTAAACGGGCCGGACTACTAGAGACCGCAGGTAGACTTCGGATGTGTGTAGAGTCGCCAGTAGGCAGCGGGGCTATGATTCACTCGATTTGTCGGGGTGTGGACATTTTGATTGGGAGACTTAGTTTGGCAACGGACCTCTTAGTGTTAGATATGGAGGGGTACAATGTCATCTTGGGTATGGATTGGTTGGCAGGTTATCGAGCGACGGTGGATTGCTACGAAAGAACCATCGTGTTCTCCATTCCAGGGCAGGAGATGTTCTTGATAGCAATGCCACTACCCGAGGGAGGGTCACGCACACACTTGTATTACATTGAGGAGGAAACCTCACAGGAGGTGGCTATTCCGTTGGACTCAATCCCAGTGGTGAGAGACTTTGAGGATGTGTTTCGGGAGATACCAGGGTTGCCACCTAGCAGGGAAATCGAATTTGTAATCGATTTAGCCCCGGGGACGAGGCCAATTGCTCGGGCCCCATACCGTATAGCCCCTTCAGAGATGCGTGAGCTGAGGGAGCAGATTCAGCAGCTTCTGGGTCAGGGTTTCATACGACGGAGTACATCGCCGTGGGGTGCACAGGTGCTGTTTGTGAAAAAGCGAGATGGCTCACTACGGTTATGCGTGGACTATAGAGAGTTGAATAAGGCCACGATACGGAATAAATATCCGTTGCCTAGGATTGATGATCTATTTGACCAGTTGAGAGGGGCATCTTACTTCTCTAAGGTCGACTTGAGGTCAGGGTATCATCAATTATGCATCCGAGAGGAGGATGTTCCTAAGACCGTTTTCCTGTCGCAGTATGGATCTTATAAGTTTAGGGTGATGCCATTCGGGCTCACCAATGCACCAGCAGTGTTCATGGACCTCATGAACAGGGTTTTCAGGGAGTTTCTTGATCAGTTTGTCATCGTGTTCATTGATGACATCCTGATCTACTCGTGTACCGAGGAGGAGCACGCAGAGCACCTGCGTATAGTGTTATAGGCATTGCGGGATCACCAGCTCTATGCCAAATTCGGTAAGTGTGGATTTTGGCTATGGGAGGTTCAGTTTCTTGGCCACGTGGTGTCAGACCGGGGTATTGCGGTAGATCCGAGTAAAGTGTCGGCGGTGAGGGAGTGGGGATAGCCCACGACACCGACTGAAGTGCACAGTTTTCTAGGATTGGCCGGTTATTACAGGCGGTTCATCAAAGGATTCTCAAAGATTGCGGGCCCTTTAACGAATATGACCCGGAAAGGGGTACCTTTCACTTGGAATGATCATTTTCAATTAGCTTTCGACGAGTTAAAGGACAAGTTGACATCTGCACCCGTGTTTGCATTGCCGAAAGGAGGATTAGAGTATCGGGTTTACACTGACGCATCCTTACAGGGACTTGGGGGTGTGCTTCAGTAGGAGGAAAGGGTCATAGCTTATGCGTCCCGGAAGCTAAAGCCCCACGAGAAAAATTACCCCACTCACGACCTAGAGTTAGCAACGGTTGTTTTTGCTTTGAGGATATGGAGACATTATCTTTTGGGGGAGCAGTTCACGTTATTCACGGATCACAAATCGCTTCAGTATCTATTCACTCAGAAGTATCTGAATATGAGGCAAAGGCGATGGCTAGAATTCATGAAGGACTACCGGTTTGATATTCAGTATCATCCTGATAAGGCTAATGTGGCAGCAGATGCATTAAGTCGGAGACCGACTAGGGAAATATCAAAAGTGTGGAAAGCGAAGTGGAGAGAACTTTGATATGAGGATGATGTAGCCAGGGCATGTATGTCAGCATTGTCCATCACACCTGAGATAATTATGCGGGTTGTGAGGGCTCAGGCAGAGGATCAGACCTACCGGGATAGGGTGAGCCAGTTGCTAGCTGAGGGAGCAGAGGGTTACACGATCAGCTCGGAGGGAGGTTTACGCCTTAATGGGAGGTTGATTGTGCTAGAGGATGAGGAGTTAAGGCACGTTGTTATGACAGAGTCTCATGGTTCGAGATTTGCGGTACATCCCAGTGGGGATAAGATGTATCAAGATACGAGGAGATAATATTTGTGGGCAGGAATGAAACGGGACATAACAGAGTTTGTTTCGAAATTTGCCACGTGTCAGCTCGTGAAAGTTGACCATCAGAGACCATCAGGAATGATACAGCCACTGGAAATTCCCGTGTGGAAGTGGGAGATCATCTCCATGGGTTTCATTATAGGGTTACCGACTTCGCAGAAGGGTCACGATTCCATATGGGTGATTGTGGATCGGTGGACCAAAGTGGCCCACTTCCTGTCGGTTCGCACAGACTTTGAGACGATGCGTTATGTGCAACTATTCATAGCAGAGATTGTTAAGCTGCACGGAGTACCGATAAATATTGTTTCGGATAGGGACAAGATCTTTGTGGCCCATTTTTGGCAGAGTTTTCAGGAGGCCATTGGCACGGAGTTGCGTTTGAGTACAGCTTATCACCCACAGACTGACGGACAGACTGAGAGAGTCAATCAGATGCTGGAAGATATGCTCAGAATGTGCATATTGGACTTTGGGGGAGGTTGGGAGAAATATCTTCCTCTGGTAGAGTTCGCGTATAACAACTCTTACAAATTCACAATCGGCATGGCACCATTTGAAGCACTACGGTAGACCTTGTCGTTCACCCTCTTGTTGGTTAGAGGTGGGGGATAACAAACTATTGGGGTTCGGAGATTATACAAGAGACATCTGCCAAGATAGAGCTGATCCGAGGGAGGATTCAGATATCTCAGGATAGGCAGAAAAGTTACGCTGACGCTTTACGGAGACATTTGGAGTTAGAGGTTGGGGATCAGGTATTGGTTCGGGTGTCCCCTATGAAAGGGGTGATGAGGTTCGGCAAGAAGGGTAATCTAGCACCGAGGTACGTGGGACCTTTACCTATTATCGAGAGGGTGGCTCTTGTAGCCTACAGGCTAGGATTGTCGGAGCACCTTCAGCGGATACACGACGTGTTCCATGTGGCATCGCTGAAGAAATATCGCAGGAGCGAGAGGGCCTTCTGGCACATTACACTCGAAGAAATTAATTTACAGCCAGACATCTCATATGAGGAGAGGCCGGTGGCTATTCTAGACCGTAGCGAGCGAAAATTACGATCCAAGGTTGTTCCACTAGTTAGAGTACAGTGCGGTCATCACAACATTGACGAGTCTACCTGGAAGCGGGAGGAGGATATGCGGGAGCAATATCCAGAGCTTTTCATCATAGGTATGACCTAATTTCGGGGACGAAATTCCTTTGTAAGGAGGGGAGTATGTAACACCCCGCATTTTTTTCATTTTTCATGCATTAAATATGTAATTAATTCGGGAATTGAAAATTACTTGTGAGTCATAATTTTAATTGAATTAATTAGGGAAATTTTATTTAAATATTAATCGGGGAGTGAATAGTTAATATTTATGGGAATTTATTTACTAAGTGAATAGTAATCATTTATTTAAGTCATTTCGAGTATTAATGACAGGGTATGCACTTATCTCAACCGGGAGTCGGTATAGACTAAAGGGGTGGGGGGATAAGTATTTTTATAAATTAATTCGGATGCCAATTCTGAGTGTATGGTTGAGTCCGAATGGACCGAGATAGTTGAAAAAGTGTACCCGATGGTAGTAAACGGTACACGGGGCATTTTTAGACATAGCCGGGCCCACACGAGGGCAATTGGGTCATTTGGGCTTGGCCCATTAGGCAAAAAATGGGATTTAGGTTAATTGTTAAGTTAGGAGAAGAAAGGAAACGGCTGATAGAGTTTTAGAAAAAGACTAAGTGTATTAAGGAACCCTAATAGCATTTAAAGCCAGTTTTGTGATCACTACAGAGCCAACAAGGATCATCTTCAACCTTGGAATTCATCTCCGAATCAGACACTACGAAACCTAAGGCAAGTGGATAAATTGCAATAGTATTGAATCTGTTTTTCAATTCATATTCATGTGATGTGTTTGATCAAAATTCGTTTTGGGTGTTCATGGCATAAACATGAGGTTTTAAAAATAATAATCTGATTTACGAATTTGAATGAGGATTCTTGTAGAAATCTGATATTATAAATTGAGACATATCTGGTAGGATGATATCTGGATAATTAGAAACGAATTTGGTGAAAGGATTTTGGGTGTAAATGGGTAAGGAATTAAAGATGAATATGTTCCCAAATTTAGAAATTATAGTTAATGGACAAATTAATAACGTTGGAGGACATTCTGGAGGTCCCTAATAAGGTTCCTAACTTGTATTATTGTTAAGAAGGCTTAAGATTGCTGATAGAAGGAGTTAGGGTTTTAAGAAACTCGTACATGGAAGAATCTGTCGCGAAGAAGACGAAGACCTGCTCGATCGATCGATTGAAGGCCTGGGGTCGATCGATCGAGGGTTGACAGATTTTGACAGTTCACCCAGTTTTCTTTTATAGGAAGAAAATTTAATTTAATTTTTTTCATGAATTAATTTGGTGAGAAATTTATACATGGGTTTTAAATCTAATTAATGGTGAATAAAGTTAATTAGAATTTGGAGACGACTTAGTGTGACATCATAATTTAAATTTGTTGGGTTTTGGAGAAATTAGAGGTGACACACTAAGGTTGAATTTTCGGGAAGGTGTTCGAAAGGATTAAATATAGATGCAGAGAACAAGTCCGGGGATAACGATTGAGGAATGTCGAGAGATAAATCTTATTTAGGTAAAGGCTAAATAATTCGGGAGTCGGGAATTTAGACTCGGGTGAGGTTAATTCGGACTACGAGGGTAAGTCCAATTCTATGGTTGGGGCGACACCAAAGGTGACATAATTAATTAATGTGCGAATTAATTAATAATTAGAGTTGGACCATAAACTCTTAATAAATTAAATAGGCTTATGTTACGGATTTTGTACATGGTGTAGCCAGGACATTTTATATTTACATATATATACGGAGTGTGACAGTATATATATATAATGTGTGTGTGAATTAATATCAGTGATTGAATATTATTAGTATAGACTCTAGTGCTATAGGGGGAGGTTGCATGTAGTGGATGAATCCCCTAGCTTGAGGAGTAGGGCGAGTATAATCCCAGGTCATAGCGTCCGTTATATGGGTGAAGGGCATCTCACTTTCAGGGAAGGAATATGACCGCCTCCAATGCGTATGTTAAACTAAGTTAGTGAGCGAATCTAACTTGGATAACTAGGTTATGTGAATACACCTAGTGGGATAGCACTTGGGAAAAATTTACATTTTGGGAGTATTTTTACTCGGTCGAAAGTTTGTATTAAATGTTATTTCACTATGTTTGTGAAATCTGTAATATGATTAAATATATAATTAGATAAATAATTATATATGGGACGATTATTACATAGTGTAAAATGTATTATGTGCATAACAGGTGTGAATGTTATATGAAATTAAAAAGGGTAATGATTTAATTAAGTCTGACGTTTATAATAACTTAAAAGTCATGAATTAAGGCATACTCGGTTGGAGTAGGTAAATTTCAAGGGTTAAAATAAGTACTGGGTTAGGAACGTAGAACCTAGTAAATTAAATGGAAACGTTAATAGTGCACAATAGAGGAGGGGTGAGGAAGTCCTCAAGAGAGTGCGGCACTAACTAAAATATGAAGAGCATGCATATTTATTTATTACTGCAAGTTAATCATTTGTTAAATATTTTCAAATGTTTTTGGGTACTAACCCTTGCTATAAAAAATTTTAAAAACCTTTTAGGTGTCCAACCACAGGGATGCCAGGCTTGACTCTATTCCAGGTATCCTTTGCTGCAGCACATGTGGATGTTGCGGGGTTTTTGATAGACGCCTCCTTCTTTCATTCGTGTAGAGACTCTCTAGTAGTTATCTGAGCTTGTCGCTCACAGTTCATTTATCAGTATTAGACTTGTTGAGATTTTCTTATTATCTTTACTTGTATTGGATAATTGGAACGATGGTTTATTCGGTTAGGTATTTTAATTGTACATGGTTATATTAGTTAATTGTGATTGTGTATTAATTTATGTTCCGCATGAGTTTTATTTAATTTATTGAAAGATAAAAATTGGCACCAGTCTACTTTTCTCACTTAGGTGGTTAGTAATTAAAAAGACGACAGTGATGCTAATAATGGACCAACTGAGAAACCTTTTCTAACTTGATTTAGGACTGATCACCCGAGATTAATTAGGCGGGGTGTCACAATATCTTAGTCTCATCTGTTTATGTGTTTGTGTTTATTTCTTTTTTTTGTGTTGATAAAATTTTGATGCCACAATAAAGAAAATTACGATCCAAATAATGTAGTTTTCTCTTACATGACTTTTTAATATTTGTTTTGTTGAAAATTTTGACTATTTAAAATTTTCCCCCTTCATTTCGTTCATTATTCTTGAATGTATACAATTGTATAAAAAATTGTAATTCGACCTAACTTTTCCCCCTTAATTTCTTCCAATATTCATAAATGTCTGTTGTTGAATAAATTATTATGATTCGACCTCACTTATAATTAAATATTAAAATGGGATTACATGTGATGATTGAGAGTATTTTAATAATAATATACACCGATCTTTGTACTGTTGTTTTCATGTAATATAATGTTATTACCATATATGCATTAGGCATGTCAACGTGCCGGATTTGGACCAAATCTAGGGAGATCTGGATCCATATAACAGACACTTAAACGGATTTAGATTCGGATCCAGATCGGGTTTTAATTGGATCTGCAATATTGGATCCGGATCAGGTCGGATCGAATCGGGTATATGCAGTTATTTGATTTTATCCCCCTTCTTTATTTTTTAATCTTATATTAAAATATTTTGTAATGTATTATAGTATATGAATAGTATAAATAGAACATATATTACTTATACTTATTATATACATAAATATATATTTTTATATATTGTACTTACATGTTATATTAATAAAGATATATTTATAAATATATATAAATTTATAGTATATTTGAATATTTAAAAAATATTAATGTACAAGGTGGGTTGGGTTTTCGGGTCCAGATTTCGTATAGGATCCAGACCCTACCCGTATAATAAATGGGTATTCGAATCTTCGGGTCTCGGGTCTAAAAAATATCCTCAGACCCTATTATAAGTCTCAGGTTCGGATTGGGTCCGGGTCCAGACCTTACCCATTGACATGCCTAATATGCATTAAGAAAAATCATTTTGTTCACAACATTAAGATGTTTAGGTAGATAGACGGGAAAGTGTAATGTAAAGTGATATCAGTTTGCATGTTTATCACATCGATATAACCTTGCATGTTTATCACATTGGGTCTTAATTATTCACCATGAATGATCAATTTATAGTGTATTCCATCTTATATAAAAACATTGGTTACCCTTTCATTTTGTATTAGTTTTCAATTTATAGTTGAAGAAATGTATATAAGAAGTTATCAAAAAAGTATTCTGTAAGGCTCCCTCGCATCGGACGGATTGCATTCTAGTTATACTAAAAAAACTTTATGCGTAAATAATAACATCGATGGTGCCATTAAGCCTCTTGACGAAATGCATCCATGGGAATGGTACCCAATAAGGTCAGCTACACCACTGTATTGGGTGCTTACGTATTGCAAGGGGATATGATCACTGCTAAGAAGATGTTTGACGAAATTATTGACAGATGGTCCCTACTTATTATATTGATGGATGGCTTTTGTAGGCAATAGGAAATCGATTGACGCAATTAAGACGATGGATGATATGGAGGAGTACAAGGTTGAACCAAATGATGTTACTTATGGGATGATGATAAAATCATTTTATAAACGCAACAAATCTGGCCAAACCCTTAATTTTCTGCAAGACATGCTAGACAACAAATATGTACCATGCTATGTGCTTTGTTATAAGGTTACTGATATTTTGCGTGAATAAGGAAATGTATTGTTGCATTTTTCTAATGGTTAGAATTTTTGAAATTATGAAGATGTTGGATTTGGGAATGAATATGAAGTGAGGGAAGAATAAGGATATTTTTGTTAAAAAAAATACAAGGGGATAAGTTAAAATATGAATTATAGTAATTTTTTAATAGAAAATAACGATGTTTAAATGTACAAGATTATATTTAATTTTTCATTTTCAAGCATATTAAGTAAAAATATGTTATTATTTCATAGACTTAAGTAAAAAAAACTTCTTTTTTATTTTCTTTTATTCTAATTTCTAAAAAATTATACAAAAAGCAACCAGAAAATATTCATTGGCTCCTGAAAACACACACACGTGAAATATTACTTGGTTCCTAAGTTTAATAGTGCAATAAAGAGTTGGGCAAAAGTACATAAAAACCCAAATTAAATACTTCCACCCTCTCTCTCTCTCTTTCATTCGTCGACGCTGTCTCCTTGAGTGTTCTGCAAATCAGGTTTGAAACCTCCATACTAAAACCCTACTCCTTATTTCATTTCATCTCAATCAAATCATTTATTCCAATTTTTACAACTACAATAAGTATCAAGACTTTCCTTGTTTAGCTTACCTAAATGCACTTCACCTTTACCAAATCTCACATTTCATATCAAACTGTTAGGGTCCGTTTGATTGCGAAGTGGGAAAATAGTTAAGTAAGCAAAACAAATTATGGCAAAATTGTCATGGCAAAAATTTGATAAGCAAATGTTAGGTTTGCCCACTTTGGACTATCAAACAACCTAATGAGTCAAAAATTAAAGTCAACCCAATGAATCAAAAAGTAAAATAATAATTTCAAAGACAAATAAAAATTTAACTAACATAAAATATATTTTACGAAAATAAATCGATTTTACTAAAAAAAGAAAGAAAATTAATACATATTTTGAAACATTTAAATAATTTAACGGTTATGAAAAAATATAAAGCATTTTTTAAAATACTATTTAAGTGTTTAAAATAGTGTTTTAAATAATTTTAAAAACAAATTTTTAGAAACAGTTTTCAAAAAACTGTTTTGTAAGGACATATTCTCATAGGTCCGTTATCAATTTGTTATGTCATATACCGCTACATCGTCGAAGAGCATTCAAGATACATCTACATCAAAGACGGATCCGAATTATTCAAGTTCTTCATCATTCAAGACTCCGCGAAGTTTACTTTGGTAAGGTTATGTTTTAAATACCTTTACTTTTCACTTTGAGTTTTTAGGAGATTTTTACAAAATATTTTCTAAGTGTTGGAGAGAACTTTTTCGTCAAATATTGAGAATGAGTATTTTTTCTAAGTTTTATAGCGGACCTCGATTTTGACGCCCAGATCGTTCGCGCGAGATCAGCATCTCGTTCGAACGAGATTGGAAGTCGCGCGATGTCGTTTGAACGATATGGGTACTTCGTTCGAGCAACCTATGCTTCTCGTTCGAACGAGCTCGAATTTCGATGTGGTGTGTTTTTGTATAAATACTCATTAAATGGTAACGTTTTCATTACGAAGTCACAGCGTTTTGACGAACAGAAAAACTGCAAAAGCATAATCCTTTTTGGCCTCTTCCTTTAGGGTTTTAATCCCTTTTTGTTTTCAATTCACAAAACTCCCATATGCATTAGTGAATTGTTTTGGTGTTCAAGAACACAACTTTTACCCTTGTTTATTCTTTGTGGGGAGATCTCTACAACCGACAACTGCGTGCTATTGTGGAGGGAGTCCTTGTGAAGATTTCAGACGGCATGTCTAGGATTGCGGTCCTTATGGTATAGCTGCGCGTGAACCACTGTAGATTTCTAGCCATTGCTTTGAAGGTTTGACGAAGACACCGTGCGTTACTCTTGTGGACGAAAGCAAGATGGTATGTAAGTCAATGGTCTTGTAAACTTTTCAAAGTTCTAGAAATAAAAGGTTTTCCCTGCGGGGATTTTTCCTTAAGCTTGTGTCGCATGCTTTATTTGTTTATGGTTTGACGCACGCACCATAGATGCATGTTTAGGGGCTAAATTAATAGACTCTAATTAAATAAGTGAGTCAAATTAGAAATTTGTGAATTAATCAATTATCACACAGTCACACTCTTCTCAAATTGGTATCAGAGCAGGTTACGCTAATTTATTGCGTATTCCCATTTTTCGCAAAATTGTGTGATATTGATTTTTTTTAAATCAAGTTTGTGAAAAATCGCAATTTTTTCAATGGAACGCCCGTTTAATGAGGAGCCTATTTTTGAAAAAGTTCACGACCATGCTGAAAATTTAAAAAGTTTGAATTTGAAACTTTGCAAAAGAATTCAAGTTTTGGAAAAAGAAAATTCTCGTTTTAAATCCGCGATGGATCTTTTGCAAACGGTTCAAAATCAAAGAGATTTTTATCGTGAAAAACTTGTTGCCTTGGACCATGACTTTGTTTCTTTAAAATTGTCCAAGAAGGAGAGTGATGATAGGGTTCTAGTTTTAGAAAACGAATTAGAGGACCTTAAAAATTCGATGGTTTGTGTTTGTGCCAAAGATGATAAAAATATTTTAGTCAATGAGTTCGTGGCACGTGAAGAGACTCTTAGGAAAAAGTTTGCTTTAATTGAGGGGGAGCGAGATAACCTTCTAGGTTTGATTGATAATTTGAAAAAGGCTTCCCTTAAATTGGAAGAGTCTAATTCTTTGCTTGAGTCAAAAATTTTGAAGTTAAAAAATAATTTGGCAGACTCAAGTAGGTTTGATAGTTATGGTAATGGCTCAACGTGTTCTCATACTTCTAATGCTAAAGCCAAAACCATTATTTATTTTAGAGGGTCAACTAATTCCAAGGATGTTATAAAAGATCACACTTTAAGTGTCATTCCACCCGTTTACACATGTTCTTATTGTGGTAGGAAAGATCACCTTAGGCGCTTTTGTTTTGATCTTGGAAAAAGTCCTAGGAAGTTTATGACTAGTGTTCCCGTGGTTCCTGAAACCCCGTGTCAACGTGTTACATCCGTTTGGGTTAGGAAATCACTTTTGGATACACTAGATTTTAGAATAGTTGATTCTCATTTGCTTGCACATGATTCTTCTCTTTCCATATCATATAAATGATTGTGTTTGCATATTTGTCATGCGCTAGTTATGCTTTTTGATATATTTTTTTTAGAGTTGTGATGTGTAATTTTTGTATAAATTTTTTTTCTTAAAAAATTTTGAAAAATACAAAAATTTTATTTTGACAAATTTTTTAGAAAAATCCAAAAAGAGTTTCGTATTTTGTTTGCACCGTTTATGGATGGAGACTTAGGATGACCAAGTCACAACATCATTCCATTGTCCTATGACTATTTGATAGTGTTTTGAGACAATAGGTCAATTCATCCTTGTGCTTTATAATGTTTGGAGTTATTAAGATGTAATTAAGTGTTACTTCCTACATGTTTGACTCATGTTTCCTTTATTGCACACATGCACGGATTTGTTTGATTATTTTTCTTTTCTTATCACATGTTGGTTGGGTGTTTTCACTTTAATCCTGTCCTTAAAACGTACCAAGCGCGATAAAATTTTGATAAGAAAATTGTTGATATAAGAACCGTTTTGTGAGTTTGTGTGTTTTGTTTGAAAACGGGGAAGGGCTGCGAAAGGTTCATTTTGCCTTTGCGAATACTAAGCCACTGTTAAATTGGACCTAAAAATGGAGGAATTTTATTATCCGGGGTCCAAAGAGGTTTAAAAGAGCCCGAAAAAATTTAAAGGCAATAAAAAGAAATTCATGCCAATAATGGGCCATTTAGGTTTTTGCACCAATTCTCCGAAGTTTGAGAATTTAGATTACCTCTAAAAGAAAATATATTTGAGGGAGTTTGGATGGAGAATTTAAACGGGTTTGCACGTCCTTGAATTGCTTGAAAATGAGCTACATAGTTTTGGACGTTATTGGTGTGGAAATCATTTGACTTTGATTTGTTGATTTGCATAAGACGATGTCATCTAAATTCAATAAATTTTTACACCTAAGGATTTGTTTGATGTTCATTCGTTAGGGGTACAAGTATTCATCGTGCACATATGATTGATTGAGTTGATTTACCTATCGAATGTGTTCACACCCATTGATTCCATTTCCATTTTCATGACTTGATTATTTGAGTTTAAATCCATGGTGTGATTTTTGTATCATATTTTTCAAAGTGGTATCTTATTTTTGTATGAAAAAATGAAAAAATTCAAAAATAGTTTGTGAATTTTGTGAGATACTCCTTTGCATGCGCGTAGCTTGATTCTGGCTTTCTATGTATTTTATCGTGACACTACATGTTTTGATTTTTTCTTCTTATCTGTCTATTTTGGGACATCATAAAAGGGGGGGGGGAAAGAATTATCATGTTATGGGGGAGTTTTTTTGCATTATGGGGGAGATTTGATTATTAATGCTTTATTCTTATATCATTTCAAACTCGATGCGTCACGAAGGTTTTTGCTTTTTCTCATGTGTGTAGGTACAAAGATTGATGATCATGATGTTGCACACCCTGATGAGAAAAGCTTTGAGATTTGACGAAGATGATTGAAGAAAAGTTTGAGGTCTTGCAAATTTATTCATGGGAGGGTAGATTTGTATAGGCAATTTGGTTTTTTGATAATTCGGATTTTTTATGTATGTATCGACATAGACATAGGGGGAGATTTGTAAGGACATATTCTCATAGGTCCGTTATCAATTTGTTATGTCATATACCGCTACATCGGCGAAGAGCATTCAAGAGACATCTACATCAAAGACGGATCCGAATTATTCAAGTTCTTCATCATTCAAGACTCCGCGAAGTTTACTTTGGTAAGGTTATGTTTTAAATACCTTTACTTTTCACTTAGAGTTTTTGGGAGATTTTTACAAAATATTTTCTAAGTGTTGGAGCGGACTTTTTCGTCAAATATTGAGAATGAGTATTTTTTCTAAGTTTTATAGCGGACCTCGATTTTGACGCCCAGGTCGTTCGCGCGAGATCAGCATCTCGTTCGAACGAGATTGGAAGTCACGCGATGTCGTTTGAACGACATGCGTACTTCGTTCGAGCGACCTATGCTTCTCGTTCGAACGAGCTTGAATTTCGATGTGGTGCGTTTTTGTATAAATACTCATTAAATGGTAACGTTTTCATTAAGAAGTCACAGCGTTTTGACGAACAGAAAAACTGCAAAAGCAGAATCCTTTTTGGCCTCTTCCTTTAGGGTTTTAATCCCTTTTTGTTTTCAATTCACAAAACTCCAATATGCTTTAGTGAATTGTTGTGGTGTTCAAAACACAACTTTTGCCCTTATTTATTCTTTGTGGGGAGAGCTCTACAACCGACAGATGCGTGCTATTGTGGAGGGAGTCCTTGTGAAGATTTCAGACTGCGTGTCTAGGATTGTGTTCCATGTGGTATAGCTGCGCGTGAACCACTGCAGATTTCTAGCCGTTGCTTTGAAGGTTTGACGAAGACACCGTGTGTTACTCTTGTGGGCGAAAGCAATATGGTATGTAAGTCAATGGTCTTGTAAACTTTTCAAAGTTCTAGAAATAAAAGGTTTTACCCTGCGGGGATTTTTCCTTAAGCTTGTGTCGCATGCTTTATTTGTTTATGGTTTGACACACGCACCATAGATGCATGTTTAGGGGCTAAATTAATAGACTCTAATTAAATAAGTGAGACAAATTAGAAATTTGTGAATTAATCAATTATCACAAAGTCACACTCTTCTCATGTTTCTAAACAATTCGTAAAAAACAGTTGTTAAAAACTGCTTTCTAAAAATAGTTTTTAAACAATTTTTAAAAACAGTTTTCCATGCCAAATAAGATTTTAAACATTTATTTTAAAGTTATTTAGAACAGTTTTATAAAATAATTATTAAAACGTTAGAAAACATTTGAGAATAACATAAAAAAAGGATAAAAAATATTCATTCAGAGTTAGCAAATTTGTTGAAATTTTTTTCTTAGCCAAATAGATAAGCAAAAGTTGCCCACTTAAAGTGGACAAATGATGATAAACACATGGATACCCATGGAAAATTTTTCCATGGCAAATTATGCAACCAAAAGGATCAAAATATTGGCAAATCCTCCATTTTCCAATTTCCATGGCCAAAGTGAACAACCAAATGTACCCTTAGTTTATTTCCTTCAAACTCAAATGAAGAAAAAGGAGTTAATCAAATATGCACTAGTGTCACATTGTTTTTGCTGGATTACCTTTTATTTTTATAACATTCAATTGTTTATGTAAACTTTGAATTGAGGAAGCTTCAATTAAATTTCTATTCTATATCCCACTAAATATAAATACACATAGAAGTATAACATATTCATAGATTTTTAGCAATCTGATAAGTCATAGAATCCTAAGTGGTTATAATATCTAATAGCTTAATTATACAACAACCTGATAAGATATATTAATTCAAATATATCTGACCAAGTCAAGACTCCCCCTCAAGTTGGAGAGTGCAAGTCATGAACCAACTTGAAAATCAGTGAATGGAACAATGCTTCATCCAAAGGCGAACGTAGGAAGTCTTGAGAACACCAGATTGAATTTTTTCATGGACGAGGTGACAATCAAGTTCTATGTACTTCGTTTGTTCATGAAAAACTGGGTTAAAGGCTATGTGGAGTGCAACTTTATTATCACAATAAAAGGTGGTGGTGTGAGATGGAACTCCGAGGTCGAATAAAAGATAACCAAGCCAGGTAATTTCACGTGACACTTACTCCATGGATCTGTATTCAACTTCAGCGGATTATCGGGCTATAATATGTTATTTCTTTGACTTCTGTAAAGCGGAGATCGCTTAAATAAGCTCTGATACCAATTTGTAGAATCGCTACAGCTAAAATATTGCGACTTGTCAAATAACATCCAATTTTAATTAATCCCAAATTTTAGTTAAACCCTAAAACATGCATCTAGATGATTTATCAAATAAAATATAGCATGCAAAATAAAACAAACAGTTTCAGAAAAAATCCCCCAAAGGGGCAAAACCTTTTATTTTCATTATAATATTGTAACACACAATTTTGGATTACAATGAAAATACAGTGACACAGAGTTACCCGCAGGTGTCGGATCTGTAGTCGGCGGCTGGAAGTTTCCCTTTCCAGGAGGTCAGCAATGAAGAAGAGAAACCACTTCTCCACAAGTTTGTCGACTGGAAGTTTCCCTTTCCAGGAGGGCAACAATGAAGAAGAAAGACAACTTCTCCAGAAGGGTATGAACAGATACAAAGATGTGTTCTTGGGTTACCAAAAATATTCACAAAGGTTTGGCAATTGTGTGAATCAAAACATGAGTCTTGGGACAAAAAAATATGAAGACTAGAAGTAGTTGGACTCTCAAAAACGTCTTCCAAAGTCTTATGAAACAGCTCCCCCGAAGTTGGAATTTATAAGGAAATACATGAAGAGTTCCACCAATTTAAAACACTGAAATTCAATCCAGTGTACAGGGACCCCGAACCGGTTCGGGTACCCTGCGAACCGGTTCGCCCCCCAGAACCGGTTCGGGCTGGGTTCGTGGAAACTCGCTGGGAACAGGGGCTAAACACTTAGAAAAATTCCCAGTATTTTCAATGTAAATTTCTCCATTTTCAACGGGCCATAACTTGTTCAACGTAGCTCGGATTGAGGTGACGTTTCTTCCAGTATCTTCGTTGCGGCAAGCTCTTCAACTTTCCAGTTGACCGGTCCTCTAGACGGTGGCTGTAAAATTACCAAATTTCCCTTGAACTTTCTTTTCAAGCCTTGTTGCACTGTTTTGACTTCTCTTGCGTACCACTTGCATTACGAGCCTAAAATCACGGCACGTGAAGTCATTGAGGTAGATGAGGGACACATGATGGAGATAATAAATGCTTGATTCCTGGAATTCGGATAGAGGCCGTCATGTGAGATCGTGAGGTGACGTGCCAAATGTAGCGGCGTACGACATACATAAATGTAACATGTTGGACATGAGAAAAATGTCCTTACAACTTCCATTATATAGGACTATTTCCAAGAAAGGTACAATACCCTGTAATGGAGCATCGATATGTAGGACAAGTAGCCCAATCAGAATCACAGTAATTATGTAGTTGTAATTGATAGTGGACCTCGCTTCTATAGTTACTTTCAAAGACAAATGTTCAGGAGAAGATCTTTTCTATGTCAATTGGTTCAATTTCAACTTTGTGCCAAAAAAAACTATCTTTGTGATTTCTAGCTGGAAAAAACCTACTGAAGGTTGGGTAAAGCTCAATGTGGATGGGGAAGTATCTCATGAATCAAGTGGCATTTGTGGAATGATTAGGAACAGTAAATGCGAGTTTATAGCTAGCTTCAGTGATTTCATTGAGATCAACCAAGTTCTTTTAGCAGAGGCAAAGTCTTTAGAGAGAGGTATTGATATGTGTAAAAGTTTGGGCTTCACATCTATAGAAATTGAGTCTGGCTCTAAATTTCTGTTTGATATAATTTATTTCAACTTATGTGCTCCTTGGTACTTAAAGTCCACAATAAAACCCATTATCTCTTCATTATCAACAATTAATCATAGAATCTCTCATATCCGGAGGCAGTCAAATGGTGTAGCAGACAACCTGATCAACTTTGCTTCTTTATCAAAGTCTTCTCATGTATTCTCAAATTTTCACAGTCTTCTTTGGGTAGCTAGGGGTCTCATTAATCTAGAAATTAAAGAGATTCCTTCCATTAGACTGTCATGTTAATTGTTCTTTTGTTAGTTATGGAATTATCTCTCAAATTCTCCCTCTATCTCTTTGTAAATGCCACCTAGGAAAGGCTATTTTTCCTAAGTAGTATCTAATAAAATCAGGGGGTATATCCCTCTTCCCCCCACCCCCTATCCCAAAAAAATGGACTTGATGCTGAAAGTAGGATTCCTGTGCCGGGAGAAGATTTGAGATGTCGAATGACCCGCAAGGCAGCGTGCCAATGAGGCTCCCTAGGCTGACTCATAAAATGACTTAGAATGCTGACACTGTAAACAATGTTAGGACAAATGATTATGAGGTAAAGAAGTCTTCCAACGAGACAGAGGTATTGAGATGGATCTGATATCAATTTTCCCTCGTCATAATGAAGCTTCAAGTTGTGTTCTATAGGTAAAGTGCATGGTCTTCCTACAAGGTGACCCAAATCTGAAAGAATATCTAAAGTATATTAATGTAGAGAAAGATAGATTCACTCTCGGGATCGGGCTACTTCAATGCTAAGGAAATATTTTAAGTGGACCAAATCTTTGATGTGGAAATGAGCGTAAAGAATATGAATGAAAAGATAAGAGGCGTGCGGGTTAGTCGAAAGGAAAAGCGTGTGTAGGATTTTTAATCTTCAAAACTATTGGTGTTATTTTTCCATAAACTTATTAAAATCTTCATTAACGTTACCTCTGACTTCCTATTTTTACATCAGTGTTGTTATGCATCCTAAATAAATCCCCCAAAATCTTCTCCAAGAAACAATAAAGTGTTGTGCCTTGGCGAAACCCATACCATAAGCTACAACACTTAATGTTGTTTGGAGGATTTTTTGGGGACTCAAAGCATTGTTCTTTTTACATATACCATCCCTAAAAAAATTCTTGATAATTTTTTAAAAAAAATCCCAAAAGCCCCCCCCCCCCCTCTCCTCCTCACTCCCATCTAAAACCGCCCCTACTTTGGATTAATGCTAAAATTAAGAATATGATTGTCTAATTGGGAGACCTTAAAGTTTTGGGTCCAAAACCTAGCATAAATCTTTTTGAATGAAAAATGCTAAGGAGGTCGTGCTTTTTTATTTAATTTTGGGACCAAGTGATGTGTCATCATCACATTGAGTGATGTTTTTAGTGGAAGTCATGTGACCCACTTACACCACCCAATGTGGTGATGACATATCACTTTGTTTCAAAATTAGATTAAAAACTGGATCTCCCTATCATAGTTCTTTTTCATTATTTATTACCATCGTTTGTGTTCGAAAATAGTTCTATATAACACATTTTATAGGGAAAGTTTTTTTTACCGGACATTAACTAATGATGTACTCGAACCATTAAAAATTGATGACATATAATAAAGTCTAACTGTCTAAAATCACTTATTATGGGTTATTAAATATTAAAGATCCAATTACGCATTATTTATTTTTTTATTTTTAAATAAAAATAGCATTATATTCACATATTCTCGGTTTATCTGCAACTTAATTTTAAGAAAAAGGATTGTTAAGGGAAAACAACTCCGTTTACTACTTGCTTTGTCATTAAAGCATGAAGTACGACTACTTTTAAAAATAATGTGGTATTAAAGAGTAATTTTGTGATGTTTGTGAATGCCAAATTACTCCCTTTACTATGTGAACTATCATTTAAACATGGAGTAAAATTACTTTTAGAAATAATGAGGTATAAAAGAGTAATTTTCGTGATATCCTTAAAAAACACATTTTAAACTTTAAAGTATATCTCAAAGCATCAATGTATACACGTTTGACAATATAATGTGGGATCCATAACACCTCTACGCGATAAATTAACTACATCAAGACATTAACATACAAGTTATTGAAGAAGATTCGTAAAAAGTTTGACTCTACATACTTTACATGCTTGCATATATATATATATATTTACTAGTGAATGCTTGTGTTGATGGTTAGTATCTTAATTTCACCCTATGTCACACCTCTTATTACTTTATAAACATTTTTTTAATTACTAACAAGTACAATAGCAAACTTATCACAATGCTATATATAAAACCAATTTTCAGCTGCCCAACACCATCTCCAATGTTTTCTTTATTTTAAAAAAAAATAATATTGGCAATAACTCGACTTTAATCAAAAGGAAAGACATAAAATTATATTGTTCTTCAAGACATTTGTGTTGTTATAGTAATATTTTGAATGAATAAATAAAAAGGTACGCTGTAATTGAGCTAATAATACATACTTTAATTGGTCACAACAACTTCTTGTCCGCAGCTGAACTAAGTTTACTTCAGGTCCACCAAGTAGTCCATTTGTGGTTTGAGTCATTATTAGATGCCTCACGTGTATGGAAGTATATTTATAGCACGAGTACTACTTTTTAATTACAAAATTAACCTTCATGTTAATTTTGGGGAGAGTTTTGTAGTTTTCTTGCAGTATTTTTTTTATCTATTGTAAGAGGCACATTCTTTATAACTTTACATATTATTAATAAAAAATTCTTCTCAATAATGCAATTATTTTGTGTCAATGATTATGGTAGCGTAACTTCATAGTTAGGATTATGGTGAAAATTTTCATGTTAATTAATTATTGACGTATTCGTTTAATAGTTGCTATTTCCCTAATTGTTTTCATCCTTTTAAAAATTCATTATTCATTTAAATAGTCACGAGAGTGATATTTTAAACCTTTGATTTTAAGTGTAAAAATTTATGACTTTGATAGTTCATGCTTACATTTGATAGATTATGGCTACGTTAAATAGTTTGATAGTCTATTCTTATGTTTGATAAATTATGTTTAGAAGTAATTTGGATATGTTTTAAGGTAATACGAATTAAGCCATCTAGTAGAGATATAAAACTAATTGTAAACTTTAATGTTTTAATCTTCCGAAGTATACGCAACGAGAGTCGGTATTATTTTGAATTATAAAAAAGGGAATGACACAATTAAACTATTGCGTAATACTAATAACGTGAAAAATGGATTTCGAAATCCTAATACTTTCCATACTATTGTAATGTACCTCGTAATTCGCTCTCGTCTTTATTATTTTCTTTATTATTATCTTTTCAAGTTAGTAATTACATTTCTACACCCGTTCATCTAGTTGGACAGTAGCAATTATTTTAAATGATAAAAATTAATAAATCTCTATAGGTTCGACCCGTACTTACACTCTTTATTCTATAATAGCATATACACTTTCGGTATTTATAAATTAACAACAGGAAGCCTCCGAGAGAAAGAAAATGAAATGAAAAGGGAAGAGGAGTGCGGGTTAGTTGAAAAGAAAATCATGTGCAGGGTTTTTAATTTTCCAAACTATTTACATTATCTTACCCTATACTTGTGAAAACCTCATTAACATTACCTCTAGCTTCCTATTTTTACATATACCACCCTTAAAAACATTATCGATAATTTTTTTGCGATATCTCAGAAGGAGCCCCCACCCCTCCTTTCCCCCACCTAAATCCACCCCTGCTTTTGATTAATGCTTGGGTCCAAAACCTAGCATAACTCTTTTTCAATGAAAAATGCTAATGAGGTCATGTTTTTTTATTCAATTTTAGAAGTCACTGATGTGTCATCATCATATTGGATGATATTTTTAGTGAAAGTCATGTGATCCATACACACCACCCAATGTGGTAATGACACGTCACTGTTTTTCAAAATTTGGTTAAATTTGGATTTCCCTAACATAGCCTTTTTTTCAATATTTGTTACCATAGTTTGTGTTAAAAAACAGTTCTATATAACACATATTATGGGGAATTTTTTTTTCATAATGAAGAAAAAAATGGTGAAACATAAGCATCTCTTTCATTATCTTTATTAACGGTCACATACACGGCACATGAGTGCCAAATCTAACTGAACGTGCGCGTATGATATATTTATGTGATATGATTATAAATATATCTGTGTGCGTATGATATATTTATGTGAAACATACCCCTCTAGTGCTATCATGGAAAGTTACGCGATGTGGATGAATCCTCTGGCTTGGGGAGTAGGGTGAGTATAGTCTCCAGGTCATAGCGTCCAGTTATTTATGCAGTGTGACTCTTTATCATTGGTGAGACGTCTTGGGTATAATTCGGCCTCACTTTCAGGTGAAGAACTATGACCGCTTCCCCTACGTTTGTGATATATTTTTATGAGGTCCTAGGATGATGTGTGTAAACTGAAAGATAATAGCATCCTAAAGACTACATCCATTGAGTTATAGCTCTGAGGGATGGTTATTATACTTATATAGTGTGTGATATATAAGTATGGATATACTTGATGTGTGTGTATATATATATACGGACAAAATAAAGAATGAAATGAGAAATTAATTCTGGTTCATCCGGGAGAATAAAATCTGGAATAAAATGTGATATACGTATATAAAAGATGATAATATTATATACGAGACTAATAACACTAAAACGGGAATATTGTATTATAACTAGTGAAAGTTATTCATAATGAACGAATAAATTATAAGTGATAATTTATAATGCATAAGCTAGTGCAAAAACTTAGAATATTATATACGTGGGGTATGAGATAGTGTATGAATATTTAGAAGTTTGGTGAGATGCAAATTAGGCTGGATAGTGTGTTTAGGGTGTTTAAAATACATGCATTAGGTGTGCACTGTTAGATGAAAGGTGAGGGGTATCTCATGTGAGTGAGACACCAGTTTAAATATGGAGAATATTATATTTTAAATGTTAAAGTATTTTAAACACTTCCTAAATATTTTCAAAACGGTTTGGGCTCTAACCCACTTGCAAATTTAAAAAAAAAATCTTTTAGGTGTCCAGACACAGGGACGCTTGGATGATAATATTCCTTCGAGTCAGACGATGCTGAAGCAGATGTGGATGCTAGCATGGATTGTTTAAACGCTTCAATCTTTGTGATCCAGGTAGGAGGTATTGTGAGTTATATTTGGTCATATTGCCCAACTGTTGTCATTTATTTTATTTTTCGCATTTTTGTTTGCGCCTTTTCGATATGGTTATATTAATGTTTTATCGAGAGTTATCGCTTATTATTTTATTTTATTTTATTTAATTGAATTAATGTTTATATTAATTGTGTGGATTGATTAATTATGCGTTTAAGTTAAAAGATGAGTAATTTTAAAATTTAAAACTCGCCCTAATAGGTTAATAGTAATTAGTTAATTTGCGACAGTGATGCTGAGAATGAACCATATGAGAATCATGTTTTATTTTGATAAATGATTAATCAATCGTGATTAAAATAGGCGGGTTGTCACACCCATATCTCATTTTATAACCTCTAACCCTAAATTAGGTTATTACTCAAATGTAAATGACCTCTATACCCCTATGCGGGTTCCGACTAGCCTAAAAAGCCTCCGAAACCCAATTACTACCCCCGATTACTTATTTTTGACTATTTCGATCCATTTCGGATCAGCCGTGCATTCGAAATTTCCATCCGATTTATCCATCATAAAAATTTCATGTCAACCTAATATGACCCCATATGCGCGTTCCGATTGAGATACTGTCAAATCCCGTCGCTTTTACCCACTTATGACGTAAAAATATTTGACATTATTTTATTTACTTTATCACACTAGTAAATGTATATCCACATAAATACTAATCATTTTCTTGCTAATGAATATTTATTTAAATTCTCATTATTTCTTAGTTTATTTAAATTACGTGCACACGTGTAATTTAAATACTAAAATATAAATACTCAAAATTATGGGGTATTACATGCATCAATTCAAAGTGCGTTCAACGTTTAAAGATGGACTCAAAAATAAGATTCTTAAATCGAACAAATCCAAAAGGAAAACATAGTGTTTTAATTTAGGGATGCGAGGATATATATTGGGTAATAGAGTAGTGTATTATGTGGTGCTTTTAAGGAAAATCTCAAGGCATAGCCCGTATTAATGAATGGTGAACAATCATAATAAATATATAATAAATACAAGTACAAATAACAAGGCCACTTTGTGAATAAGGCCCAAAAGAAGAAAGAAAAAACACTTTAAGAACTTGAGATTGTTTGATTAAACACTAATGTGTGTGTGTGTGTCATCGGTTATTGATAGACACTCAAATATAAATTTATAGAATGGAAGTGATTTGTAGAATCAAGAGGTGTATAACTCTCAAGTTTTTAAGAAGAACAAAGTATGATATGTATGTATATATATATATATATATATATATATATTATTTTTTTATCTATAATAGATTCTCACTATTTAGTAGGTGTGTTGTGTGTAATAAATGACAATAATGAAAGTTTATATAATGATCGACGTTTGAGTAATCTCCAAGAAGATATTAACGAGTGTAAAAAATCTTGCGTGTTTAGACACAAACTTCACTAAAGGAAATGGACACCGTGATAGACTAACCACTTTGTTGTTAGTCGAATTATGCAAAATCTACATTTTTTTGTGTGCACTCACATCCGAGGTATGTTATGGTTTTGCAAGCATTATATATATATATATATATATATATATATATATATTAATGTGACTTTTCCTAAAATATTTGAGGATAATATCTTTCGATATATAAATACATGTAAAATAATGCTAGCACTGTTCTCGAGGTTTAATTTCGTCGAGAGAGTTGTGAGTGGTTATGAGTGACCATGTGAGGTCACTCGAAGAATGTTGACATTCCTTTTCCTGTACTTGACCTTACACCCCATCCTCCAATCCAGTTTCCTCAAAGGTCCATAATCAACTTGTTGAGTTAAAACAAACTCCCTTAAGTTCCACCTAACTTTGTTTCTCACGTGGTCTTAGGAAACCTCTTTTACCTACCACTATCTTCATTTCGCCCTACTTAATCGAGGAAACATTGTTCAACTTCATCCTTCACAACCGCCCATCTTATGTTAATCACAAGATATATAATTGTAATCCATACAGAGATTATACTAGTTACTAAGATCTCTCATGGAGACCGCATAAAAATGTTTTTCAAGGAACCTTGCATCGTCTACCCCGGATCATTAATTCCTCTATCTCCGATTGCCCAAATTACCATATTAATTATAGTTAGGTCTGTAAAATGAACCAAGCTACTCGAGTTCAACTCGTGTTCATTCGAAAAAGCTTGTTCGAGACAGGCTCATAAAAATTCATGAGCCAAACTTGGACAAAATTTTAAGTTCGTTATATTATTGAGATCGGCTCGAGTTCGACTTAATCACCAATATCCATACGAAATTAGTGTAAAATAACCAAGCTTAGATGCTCATTTGGCCTCAAACCGTAAGATGAATGACCCTAGCTTGAGCATTACATTCGTTAACATTTACAAATCAAGCTTGAGCAACCTTAAGCTCGCTTCGCCTCGCCTCGCCTCGCCTCATTTTCACCTCTAATTATGATTAGAGACATCTAAAATAAAAACAAAAACAAAACCATTAATTTGATACTCGCGAGCAAAACTTTAAACTTGATTTCCTATTAATAATTTCAAAAAACCAAAAGAAATCCCTCTTTACCAATAGATTTTTTATGTTTTGAGAGAGACTAGAAAGACATTGTAGGACCGATTTAGGACCCATACCTCTTCTAGTTAGACATGAGTTGAACAAACAAGGAAGACATTGTTATGATCGGATCACACACACAATACAAAACGTGTACGAAAGCCGCCAAACATCGATCAATTTAGTCACCCCTATATATACCCCAACTCCACGGTAAACAGTCAAAACCCTCACACATTTTTAACAATCACCAAATCAAATCTTAATCCATCTCCAATGGCCCCTTCGTTACCACCTTCTCTTAACCAATACCGATCCTTAGCCAATTCATATCTATCTCAACACGAGCCTCTTTTTTTACTCCTCGCTCCAATTTTCACTCTCTTCACCGTTTGTTTTTTACACGGATTGGTTCAATCAGTAACCGAAAAAGGACTTAAAGCTACTCTGTTAGGGCTCGTAATGAGATTCATCAAGTAATTATTAATTTATCACATTTGAGTTGATTTGATCATTTTATGTTATCAGATTTGTGTGATTTTGATTTGAATTTGGAAAACAGGTTGGTGCCTGGTGTGAGCAAGTACATAGCTGCTGAAAAACAGAAGGTACGATCTGTTTCATTAAAAAAAGGAAAATGCTACGTGTCCCAAACAACTTTTTCAAATCATTCCCAAATAGTTTTAAGTGTTATACCTTATGGTATGGGTCCCACCAGGGCACAACTCATCAATGCTATTTGGGGAAGATTTGGGGGAGTTATTTGGTACCCACAACACCACTCGTAAAAAAATTGTCAGATTTGTGTTTTTTGGTAATAAAATATGCGGAGTTAATGAAGGAGAATATTTCATTAAATTCAGTGTTGAAGATGAGCATTAAATATCTGGTGTTACTTGTTTTTGATTTAAAAATTGTTAGATTTGTGTTTTTGTTGTACCGGAGATTGTGTTGAGTGTTTTTTTGGTTATAAAATAACGAGTTGAGAATAATGAATGTGCTGAAGATAAGCATTAAATGTTGAGGCGGCTGGCGGCTTAAGGATTTTTTTAGTTTAAATAAAAAAAAAAGGTTAATTTGTGCATATGTCCTGAATTTCTAACATTTAAAGCAATAAGTCATGTTTTTAAAGTAAGCAACGTATAAAATAACTACTATAGTATAAATAAATCTTATTAGTACATTTGAGGATACATATAATTTTCTGACTAAATAATTATCACACCAAAATAAATATATGTAAATAAGTCCTATTTACGTAAAACATTTTCTAATAGGTCTTATCAAAATATTTTTTTTTTCTCAATAGGTCATATTTATACATTTAGTGAATATTCACTCCATAGTTAAAAGTAAGACTTATTGGAACAAAAATATTTTTTTATGCAACCTACTGGAGCAACAAAGTTGATAGGACCTATTTTTTTTTGAAGCCCTGAACCTCCACACGAACGAGCCATTTGGACTCCCTCGTGTTTGCTAAACAGAGGGGGTGCAAGTGCCAGAGCCACCCTAACACACACCCCAATTTAAATCTGGCACTCGAGGGAGAATCGAACCCAGACACGTTACGGCATACCCGCACGGCTCTGACCTGCCCATCCGTGGGGAGGGATCGAACTCACGACCTATGGTCTAGAGCGAAACCCTCCTTACCACTGGACCAAGCCAGGGTGAATGATAGGACCTATTGAACTACATACTTAGTAAATGAAACTAATTAGTAAACCCACCAATTTTAATGGACTCGGATAAATTTACTATTTAGCCAAAAATCGTTCTCACGCCTTATTTTTAAGAGAATACCATATCTTAAACTACATATATATGCACTACAACTTCATGAGTTTAATTTACTATTCAAGAAACAACATTATTTAAATTTACTATTCACGAAACAACATTATTTAAATTTTCAGTAGTAAATAAATGAGTTTAATGTGGCAAGACCTATCGGAACAAAAAAAATAAAGTTTAGGACCTATCGCAAAACAAAAAGCCTTAGGACCCACTGCAGCATACGAGTGAAATTTAGGACCCATCCATAATTTTACCCCTTAATAATTCCTCCGTCCCAAGTTAATAATCTTGTTTATAAAAATAGTATATAAAATTAGGTGAGATTGCAAAGTTACTCATCCAAACAATACATGCACGAATGAGAACAATAATAGTAGTGCACGTCTTGCATTCAAAAGTATTCATTATATTTAGGAGGATAAAATTGGAAAGTATAAAGTATTTTTAAGATGTTTGACTTTCAAACCGCGACTATTAATTTGGGACGGAGGGGAGTATTCTATGTTTTCGATTATATAATAGTGATGGATGTATCCACTGTTTGATAGCCAAATTATATAGGAAATAGTCACGTGTCTATGTATGGGAAAATTGCAAAATTAACACTAAAGTTTGGGGTCACTATTAAATTTAGACATGATGTTTTAAATGTTGAATTGTTAACCCGATGTTTGAAAATTTGTGCAAATTTAACCTTCAGTCAACATAGATGGGCGGGCATTCTACAAAGATGGGATAGAGATCTAAAATTACACGAATTTTCAAACATCAACTTAACATTGCAAATTTTGAAATGTTGGGTCCAAAATTGAGTATGACCCCAAACTTCATGATTTTCTTTATGCATTCGTTCTCTCATTTCTCCGCATTACCATTGATTGTCCCTAAACTCGAAGTCTTGTGGCAACTATTCGGGCCCGAGTGTTTGGAAATTTTATTATCTTTATGCTCTCTTTGAGTTATCTAATTCTGACAATTTATTTATTTATTTTAGTAATGTTGCGAGTCTTAAACCCATCACCCAAATGCCCCAAGGGATATACCATAACAATAAAGTATTATACCCTATGTAGGGACCACGTAACAAGCAAAACACTTATTGCTATGCCACATCCTTTGGACAAGGATTTTATAATTTTTCAAATAAAAAAGGTATTGTCCTTTTTTTTTTTTCCAATTATCATTTACTAAATCAATGTATTCCCACGTATTTTTTAACATTACTGTCGATATTTATGAATCACTCTTAATGGATGGGGCTCTTATTGATGTACACTATATTTGTCGAAACCATAGAAGAATATTTTCTTTCAGTATATATCTTACAGTATATATTTCTATAATTTCGCTTTTTTTCCCCCTATTTCTAGCCTTACCATCAATTTTCTTCCTTTCCACTTTTTTTTGCGACCCATTTTATGAGCATGTTACTTCTTAATTGCCTAGAAACATGTCCAATAAAACATGGTTGTTCTTCTTTAACCTGGACATATATATATATAGGCAGGCTACTGTGCACACTAAAGTTTGCACATAATTTTTTTAAAATAGCTAATTTTTTTTTTTGACCTGTTTTTTTTAATTTGGGTTCCTTGAAATGTTTAAATATCACACAAAAAAAATTAACTCAAAAAAATATTTTTTGCTATTTTAAAAAAATCGGTCAAACTTTCATAGCTTTTAAGCACTTTAAAAACTGCGAAAGTTTGACCGATTTTTATAAAATAGCAAAAAAAGTTTTTTTGAGCTGATTTTAATTATTTATTTCGGTTCCTTGAAATGTTTAAATATCACACAAGCAAAAATATTTTTTTTGCTATTTTAAAAAAATGATGTGCAAACTTTAGTGTGCACGGGAGCCTGCCTCTCTCTCTCTCTCTCTATATATATATATATATATAGAGAGAGAGAGAGAGAGAGATAGATATCACATAATGTGCTATTAGCTCAACTTATTTAAACCATTTGAATTATTGGGCTTCTCTTTGCATTTCTAATTTAGCATTAAATCATTGCATTAGTTTCATTTAATGTTTGTAATCATGAATCATGATGGCACACTATGTCGGGGACAATGTTGCGTTGCATAAGCAACGTTGCGTGTCGCCCACGTAATTTGGGTATTTGATTTTCGTATATAAAAATATCACAAGATAATTATATTTAAAGAAAAATATTAAATTCTAGCACATCATTTCATAAATAAATTCAAAATTAGCAACCGAAAGACATTACATTCCACAAATAATTCCAAAGCTTTCATTCAAATAATATCCTTAATTCCCATACCATGACATCTTATAACAAAATAAGTCGTGACAAATAACTTTTTTTGCATCGGTCCAAATACTTTCATGTTTGCAAAATATAACCAACCAAATTGCATATCAGAAGTCATTTCATCCAAAATAATGTCATCGTCATCTTGATTAAGAGTTTTGATGACGGGGGAGCTTCTAAAATATTTAAGACACCCCTTCCCCTAAATTGTTCATTTCTCTTCTCTCTTTAAGATTCTTCGCTTCTTCAACCACTGAGTTTTACTTACGTGGTTTCCATTGAACAATTTACTAAATTGAATTTTCCACTCTCTTTAATTTATCTTTCATTAGGACTCTTTGATTATCTCTCTTAATAAATATATCATTATTAACATCTTTGATTGTTACTTAATGCATAATATAATCATCATTGCATTTATGTAATTTTTTTTTAAAGTTTGCGCTAGTTCTTTTCACTCATTAGACTTTATTAGTCTTCACATTATTATCAACTAGTTTTGATAACCAAGACACTCCTCCCCTGAACACTTCTTTTGTCTTATCTCCGCAGGAATACCGAACTCCCAAACCACTAAATTACTTACATGGTCCATTTAGCAATTTCTTAAATTAGATTTTCGTTTTTTTCTTTAGTTAATCTTTCATTTTCTTTGATTATCTTCTTTAATAAATCTTTCATTATGAACATCTTTGATTGTTTCTCTCAATGCATAACATGATCAAAATTTCTCTCTCCCTCCTAGTTTAGAAAGTTTATAAGGGTTTGTTTGATTATCAATATTTTGGATGGAAAATATGGAAGTTTCAAATTTTCTAACTTTCGGTGTGTTTGATTGTCTGCCTTTAGAAATTATATCGGGGTTGTACGTTATTTAATGCGCATTTTGGACATTTCCATAGAAAATATCCGTGGAATTTTTTACATGACTTTTGTTTCCTTACAAATCTTTTCCACTCACTCCAATCAAACACGCTTTAAATGATCCCTTCCCCTCTTATACTTAGTTTAAACACAACCATGCACTTTAAATTTACTGTCTCTTACTCTTCTGGATTTTTTCAGTTGCATACTTTATCTTTGAATCATTCTTCATTTCTAGTCTTTTGTCTTGTTTTATAACATTCCTTTTTTGTTTTTACAATAATTTGGACTTTTCACGTACCGCCATGTTTCCTTAGTTATTCTCTAAAAAAATTCTTATTATTCCTTCACATCGCGTTATATCCATCCAATATGTTCTATGTTGCTCCTTTTTAATGTTATTGTTAATTGAGTTACATTTCTCCGATTTTAAATTTCGCCACATAGTTATTTGGTTCCAACTCTCTTTTCTAAACTCACACTTTTTTCCCCTGTTTGCACAGGTTGTGGATAAGTTGCAATCTTCTGGTAAATCTAAAAGGGATGGCTGGAGGAGTGAGTTGCCCAGGGCAGGATTAGGAGTTGGAGTTATAGAGAAAATGAAAGATGAGAAAAAAAATGATGTCGTCTGGCAAGGCAAATGCTCTGGTACAGTGTACGTTTTTTTGTTATTAGTTGGGAAACTTTTTATTTCTCGTACTTCAGAAGATACTCCTTCCGTCCCAAATTAGTAAGTCTTTTTTTCCTTTTTGGCTTGTTCCAAAATAAAAGTCCTTTTCCAATAATAGTATATAAATAGTGTGAATTTCCAATATCATTTGGGGGTAGAAACCCAAACATCAGGTGATGTTGAATTAATGCGTTAGTAATGTTAGGAGACCAAATTGAAAAAAGATATTTTTTTCTTACAATTTGTGCATTTTAAAGAGGGGCTTAATTCGTGACGGTGGGAGTATTCAGCGTTAGTTTTTGTATTGTTTTACACTTGTGCCCGTGTACACTTAAGCTAATGATTCGTCATTTCTGTGCAGCTACATTGGAGGAAGTGAATCTGAAGGACATTTTTCTTTGATAAATGAGGCATGCTCAATGTTAGTAAGATCTCACATTTGTAGTTTGAATTCTTGGTTGCCATGGAAGTCCTGGTTTTCTGCTTGTGGGAAAAGAGAATAATGTTTTTTGCCGTGTTTCAATATAATTTTTCTGCCTCCTCATCCACTGATTCATCTATCTATCTATTTATTAATTTTGTGATATTTAGCCAATGCATAAATTATACTTACAAAGGTATGTGGCAAATTAGTCCTTACCTCCTTAACAAACTTGGTAACAGTAACAACAATTTCATCACATACCCTCAGAGTCAAGAGTCAATATTAGTACTGGAAAAATGAGTCTAGTAGTGTGCGGAATCTTTGTTTTGTCTTGTGTGCGAGGCGTATTCAACTTATTTGTTTTAAGTTATGTACATTTGTCAGCTCAAGCTTCTTACCGCTGAGGTTCAAGAGACTTGTCCGCTCTTGCTTCAATTGCTAAAAAATGTTATTGAGATTCATAAATTATTTATCATGTCCATACTGACCCTACCTTTGTGGGGTAGGAGCAGTTAAACCTAAACTAGGATAAGAATTGGTGTTTAAATTACCTTGATGACATATTGGACGAACAGTGTCTATACTTCTTCTTAAGGTCCTATTAAGCGACACCACTTTGAAAGGTTTGATTAGTTTAATTAATTTTGTATCTTTCACCTTTCAGCTTTGCACATACAAACCCACTACATCTGGATGTATTCCAGAGTGTTGTACGATTTGAGTCAGAAGTGGTTGCCATGACAGCTGCATTACTTGGAAGTAGAGAAAAATCTTCTGGAGGTCAAATATGCGGAAATATGACATCAGGAGGAACTGAAAGTATACTATTAGCTGTGAAATCATCACGTGATTATATGAAAGCGAAGAAGGGGATCACAAGGCCAGAAATGTGTGTTTTTTATTCTTTTTTTGAAGATTTCTTTTGACTTGTGAATTATTTTCTTTAAACCATTCTTCTCAATTATAGGATAATTCCACAATCTGCACACTCAGCTTATGACAAGGCTGCCCAATATTTCAACATCAAGTTGCGGCGTGTCCCCGTAAATAAAGAATTTCAAGCAGATGTCAAAGCTATTAAACGACATATTAACAAAAACACGATATTGGTAAACAGAGTTCTTGACCAGTTTTTATTTTTTTATGATCAACCACTGTATTCCGGATAGATTTTCAACTTTTGATTCCGGATAGATTTTCAACTTTTGCCTTTTTCTATGTTCTTTTTTCTTCCCCAAGCTGTTCAACTAACACGAAATATCTGCAGATTGTTGGATCAGCACCTGGGTTTCCACATGGTATCATTGACCCTATTGAGGTAAGTGACACACGTGCATATTTGAAAAGAGTTTATTGTTCGCATTTTTTCACTAATGGACCCTAGCAATTCCTCTTGTAGGAACTTGGTGAATTAGCTCATAGTTACGGAGTTTGTTTCCATGTTGACCTCTGTCTTGGGGGTTTCGTGTTGCCTTTTGCTCGTAAACTAGGGTAAGTTTGGCTGGAGTTTTCTTTTAACTGGTACTGTGGCTCTTTGATTAGTGTTGCCTGTATTCTTCAAATTACCCCTTGTCTGTAAATTGCTCGTTATATGGCACAGGATTCTTGTTCTACCATCTTGTAATTTTATTTCCAAAAATTTTGTGTTTTGATGTGTAGTGGGTAGCGGAAGCGATTAATTACACTACACAACAACAACAACAGCAGCAGCAACAATAAAATAGAGGGAACTCTTACTCTATTTCTTCATTTATTATAAATGCAAATGAGGGCCCAAAAGGCCTTATTTATAGGGTGAGGTTAGCTTGCTAGTCAAGCTAACCCTAAAAGCTAAAAGACTAAAAATGACAAAATGAACAAAAGGCAAAAATAGCCTCAAACTCTTGGAGCCCAAGTAAAGACCCCAATATAACTAAAAATACTAAATTACCCTAACTTAGAATATTCTATTTTACTAATAAAAATAAAATAAGCTACAATTAAAATAAAATTTTTCTTTCGGACACACCTCCATGCGACATGTATCCTGCGTATGTATCATGTTTTTTCTCTATGTATCATCACCGCTTTCTCTTCTACGCTTTATTGGACTTGTGAGGTGACGACAGTAGACTAGGAAGCATATAAACTTCTAGAAAGGCAACATGATACATTAGAAGCCAACATTTTCGGACAGTCAGACATGAGTCCAGTACTTCAATATGTCCTTGATTTAAATACTAAATTATTTATTTGACTTGTGGTCCACATTTTCGGGTCACTCGACAAGTTTCCATCGGCTTCTTTTGGAAGTACCTTATTAAAAACAAACATAAGCTGATTGACGATTTTGTTTAAGGAGTGTTAAAACAAGGCGAGCAGTCGTCATAGTTATAACTTATAAGTATCTAATATGCATATTATGTGTGTAAATGTGTATATGCACACATTTACATATCCGCATACACACACGAACTTCTTAAATGGATTTGATATTGTATTGATTGTATCTTTCTATTACAGAGATGATACAACTATATATAGGAAGCCAAAGAAAGGCGGTTACATAAAACATACATTAAACATTTGCAACAACTCCTTAACTAACACTGGATTTGCACTGTCTTCATGAAGTGGAGCAGCTGCTGAGTGAATATTGGCTAACATTTCCCCCACAAGCTGATGTGTACTGATGGAGTAACACAGCAGATTGGACCGAAGCTTAAGGAAGTGAGGATAGCAGAGTCCCTTTGTGAAGATGTCTGCCAGTTGGTGACTGGACTGAACAAATGATAAGTCAAGGTGGCCTCTTTCAAATAGTTCTCTGATAAAATGATAATCAAGTTCGATGTGCTTTCTGCGGGCATGCAAGACTTGTTGCGAACTAGACATTGAGCACTGATATTGTCGGAATAAAGTCTGAGCTTGGAACTGGGCCAATTTCTGAAGAACATAAGAAAGCCAAAGTAGTTCTGCAACTGTGACAGCCATAGCCGGATATTCTGCTTCAGCTGTTGACCGGGAGACTGTAACTTGTTTCTTTGAATTCTAGGAGATCAGATTAGGGCCAAGGAAAGTTCAATAATCTGTAGTTGATCGTCCAGTGTCAGGACACCCACCCCCGTCGGCATCCGAGAAGGCAATTAAGGAGGAAATTTTGTTCAAGTGACCAGGTTAATAGAAGTACCCATACCAAGAGAGCCTCGGAGGTAGCGGAGAATTCGTTTGACAGCCTTCCAGTGTAAATCACTGTGCTTTTGCATAAACTGGTAAGCGTAGTTGACAGCAAAAGTAATATCTGGTCCGCTAATGGTGAGGTATTGTAAGGCTCCCACTGCACTTCAGAATTCTTTTGGATCAGCCAAGGCAGTGCCTTGATGGACAGAAAGACATGGGCCATAAGAACTGGAGTGTCGATGGGCGTGCAGTTCAACATGTTGGTCTTTTTGAGCAGGTCTATTGTTCTACAAGTACAATGGAGGCATCGGAGGGATTGGATTGAGCTTCAATCCCTAGAAAGTAGTGTAAGGGACCAAGGTCCTTCATTGCAAACTGAGTTTTTAGTCTCCGCATAAGCTGCTGAATTAAATTTGGACTAGTCCCAGCCAAGGTGATATCATTTACATACAACAATAGAACCAAGTTGTCTTTGTTGGTCTTTCAAATAAACATCGAATTGTCAGCAATGCTTCTCTTGAAGCCACATGTGAGTAAAAACTACTTCTCAAACCATGCCCAAGGGGCTTGCTTTAATCCATATAAAGATTTTGTAATAAACACACATGATTTGGCTTGGATTTGTCTCCAAAATCAGGTGGTTTGTGCCATATAAATTTGTTCATTTAAATCTCCATGAAGGAAAGCATTGGAGACATCCAATTGTCGCACATGCCATTATTAAGTAACTGCAGCTGTGAGGACTGTTCTAATTGTTGCAGTCTTTACCACAGGACTGAATGTCTCATGGTAATCTACTCCATCTTGTTGGTGCCCTTAGCAACTAGTCGTGCCTTGAATCTTGCAACTGAACCATCAGATTTGTGTTTGACTTTAAAGACCCATTTACAGCCCAAGATATTCATGGAGTCGTTGGATGGAACCAATGTCCATGTATTGTTCTTCTCCAGAGCACAATATGTCTCATGATACCATAAAAGGATTTGATATTTTATTGATTGTATCTTTCTATTACAGAGATGTACGACTATATATAGGAAGCCAAGAAAGGCGGTTACATAAAACATACATAAAACTGTTACAACAACTTCTTAACTGACACTGGGTTTGCACTGTCTTCATGAGGTGGAGCAGCTACTGAGTGAGTATTGGTTAACACTTCTATGTATATATATGATCAGTGGCGGAGCCAGGATTTTGCAGTAGGACAGGCTACCTTAAGGGTGATTTCTGGGGATTGGGGGGCGGGAGGCCCCGAGCCGAATTTTTTGGAGGTTATTTAAATTATTTTTAGAAAAATCACCAAAAGTCCTATTAGGGGTGGACTGAATTTATATTTTTAACACTTTTTTTTTTTAAATTAACACTACTGTTTTTTTTTTTTTGGGGGGGGGGGATTGGGGCTGGTGCCCCCCCAAGCCACCCCCTGGCTCCGCCCCTGTATATGATACCCTTATGCTGTTAACATAAGGTATGCTCTGATTATGATGATTTATAAAATACAATTTTTCGCCCCGCAGTCGTATGATATTATATTAAGAAAATATATGTTGGTTACCATGAAATTATATCTTTCATTGAGGTGTCCTCGTCATGTCTATGTTCTATTAGTTAGGATTTTCTTTGTCAGCGTGTCCGACTGTCAAGTCAGATCTGTGTTCGTACTTCATACGCTACAAAGGTTCTTTTTTGCCAGTCTGGCTTTTATTTATTTATTATTTTATTTTATTTTACCAGATACTAGTATATTGAATTATACACAAACTCGTGTATATTGATTCTCTGTTGTCCTTGAAATCACATTAAAAGCAGTTAGTTTGTATGATGTTAATATATATCGTTTTATTTTTATGGGTATAATTTAGTAAGTGTGGTGTGAAGTTGATACGATTGCAGGTTAGGCTAATAAATTCAATTTCAATCGGGTTGTTATATTGTTTCTAGAGTTCAGGATTGGACTTTTTTCATTTGACATTTTTTTTCAGGTATCCTGTTCCTCCTTTTGATTTTTCTGTCCAAGGAGTAACATCAATTTCCGTGGATGTACATAAGTACGGGCTGGCACCGAAAGGAACAAGTGTAGTTCTATACAGAAACCATGACATCCGAAAGGTAATTAATTCTAAAACCACTTGACAAGAATATCTGAATATGTACTTTTTGGACACTCCACTTTCTATTTGTCCAAATTGCTGGTAAAGCAAGCGAATGAAACCTTTTTGTTATATATTAATATTGTCTTTTTTTCTAATTGATGAGTTTATTAAGATTATAGACAATAACATCATCTATTGTGCTAATGCTGATTTTAGCATGACAATATCAATGGTTTTGCACGAATTTTTAATATTATGAATTGATTTACTGAAGTATATTGGTTACTGATTTTTGTATTATGACATCTTTGTTGGTGCGGCCTGAATATATGCACTGGGTAAATGGTTTGGCCTTTGGCGTTCCATCTTAAACAGCATCAATTTGTTGCTGGTAAGTGACTTTCTTCAGAAACCATTATCGGCTTGTAAGCCGATCCATTTCTGTTTTTAGAACCAATGCATGTTGTAGTAGAGATGAGAAATGAAGTTGAAAGTTTGATGATATTTTTTTTGAAATGGAAATTGTGGGAAGGACACATTATTCAAAGCATGTATTATGGTATACATGATTATTTGAAATAAACTCGTGGAAAGGATATGAGACTTAAGAAAAGGTTATTTTGAGTTAAACCCCCTACTTTTATGACTGGTTTTGAGCTAAACTCCAGATTTTGAAATAATTTTCCATACATCTCCATTAGGGGTTTTGGCGACACTTTGCGAGTATCTTTCTTGACACTTTGCGAGTATCTTTTGTGACATTTTGTAAGCTTTTGTGACATTTATTGAAGGCTATTATATTTTTTAAAAATTTTGGGTTGAACTATGAGGGGTGCAAGTCTAATTATGAAATTATGTCAGGGGTAAAGATGTAAAGTCAACACTCCCCCCTCTCCCGCCCCTCAAAAAAAAAAAAGAATGGAAAGTTTAAAGTCTTTCTTAGAATTTTGTAATCTGTACTCAAGGTCTTGCATTATTTTGCATTTATTGGATTTTTGGAAGATCAGATTCTACTTGGTGTTTAAATAAATTTCTGATGGACATATTTATGCTCTCTCTCTCTCTGTATTGCAGTTACCGAGTGGTCTGGCGGGCTTTACGTTTCTCCAACAATTGCTGGTAGCAGGCCTGGAAGTTTAATTGCTGGAGCTTGGGCAGCCTTGATGTCTTTGGGGCTGGAAGGTTTACTTTCAATTGCGCACTAGCCAACTTCAACAGTTCAACCTAAATCTTTGATCATATTATTGCTTTGTGGACTCCTTATCTTTGTTCCATTACATTTTAAAAGGTTACATGGAGAACACAAGAGAGATTATGGAAGCTTCAAAGAAAATACAAAAAGGGTATATATATTATTGATTCCTATATCATTAATCGTGTTTCAAAATAATATTTGATGAAATTCGTGTTACTCATTTTGCAGAACGAAAGAGATTCCTGAGTTGTTTATTATTGGAAGGCCAGACATGACATTAGTGGCTTTTGGGTCTAATGTTGTAGACATTTTCGAAGTCAATGACATCATGTCATCAAAAGGCTGGCATTTGAATGCACTGCAGAAACCTAACAGGTGGGTTTATTTATTTAAAAAAAAAAGCTAGTTGGGAAATAATTCTCAAGTAAAGCTATTTGTTATGAATCATTTGCAGTTTAGGGTTCTCTAGTTCTTTGTAATTGTTGTTTGGGGTTAAATATTTCAGTAATTTTGTTTAGGGGTCCATTTCCACTTTTGCTATGCAAGTGTCAAAAAAAATCTCAAAGCGTTTACAAATTGAAAATGGACCCCAAAGTGCAAAATGCAAAATGCAAAAAAAAAAAGAAAAAAACCATAAAATGCAAATATCCAAAATGTTGGATCCCAGACTACATATGATCCTTTTTTCATTTATTAAAGAAAGAAGATGGGCTACACGACTGAGAGTAGCCTTCTCCATTTTACCATAGTCCAAAGATGGTTTTTTAAAACACGAATATATGGCATTTTTGATATATATATACTATTGTGACTTATATGTAAATAAGGTTGCAAACAAACCGAGATGTTCGTGAACATCTCGAGCTCAGTTAAATCTCGAGCTCGGCTTGTTTGTTAAGCAAATGAACCGAGTTCGTTCTCAATCTTGAGCTCGTTAAATTGAGCTTGATGAGTTCGGATCGAACTTGACTTGTTTAGTTTCTTAAGGCGTACACGAGCTCGATTAGACCCCTTACCAGCTACTCGGCTCGTTTAAAGCCTAAGCTTGTTTGTTAAGCATATGAACCGAGCTTGAACTTGATCTCAAGATCATATAACCATTGAGCTCGATTAGGCTCGCTTGGTTCATTTGCAGCCCTAATGGTAAATGAGTGGTTGACTTACTGATATTAGGCATCCTTATTAACAAGCAACGAAATTCCAACATGGTTGGATGAATTCGATTGTTGAATTCATCTCTCTCTCTCTCTAGATATCTGTTTAATTGAGTGACAAAATTAAGAAATTGGGTTTGTGCTAAAATCTATGGTACTATATGTGCATTCTTCAGCATTCATATCTGCGTGACCCTTCAGCATGTACCAGTTGTTGAGAACTTCCTGAAGGATTTGAGGGATTCTGTGCAAACTGTAAGTTTTCTATTAGTGAAAATAGCAAAACCATTCCTTTATCATCAGGACTGTTGATATTATTAAGTTTACTAACGGCCCGTTTGGTTGTCCCCATGACGGTAAAATAGCCGATTTAAAATTGGCTCATTCACAAAATTGTCTTATTATTAGTGTTTGGTTATAAGAATTGAACTGATTGAAAAATGAACGAATTCATGTAAATTTATATAAACTTAATTTTTTTCCTACTTTAATACATTACTAATTCTTGATTTTAGACTTGAATAGAATTTTAATTAAAAATTAGAGTTTGCCTGAAATCGTTACAAATTTTGTTGATCTTAACAGATACGTGGATTTTTCAATTGAACAAAGGGATCTTAAGTATTTAGTGCCATTTTTTAAGAGTTATTTGTATCCATTCCCATGTATATTTTTTTTAGTTGTTGGCTCAATTGTAATCACTATGGGACAAGTGTCAATCTCTGCGGAAAGAAAGTGGGGCGGTTACAAAGTAGTAATGAACGGTTTTGGGTAGTTATGGGACTTACTGAAATTTTAAAATAGAGAAATATATTTGGATTTTTAGGACAATGCTTTTCAAGTTTATAAATCGAGTCCCTGTGGTAAAATAACATTTATTTATGTGGTTCCATTAGAGTTAGGAGTTCATTTTTTTGGTCCACGCCAGCGGCATCATTTTTCATGGTGCTTTTTAGTACAGGGACTAAATTTATAAAATTATGTGGAGTGTCCTATTTTTTTACACTTTGAGAATTATGAGGACCTTTTCCCCCAAACCCCCATTTTAAAAACACATAGGATGGAACTATAACAAATCTTAGTAGATGAGATTAAAGCCAAAAATATATACTAATTACTTCTTGGGTTGGAATTGCTATCTTATTAGGTTCAACCACTATAGCTGTTCGGAACCCGCAAATTTATTCCGACAGGCAGTCAAAATTTCTTTGGATATGTCCTTGAATTCATATTCGAGATGCGAGTCAAATCAAATTGGAGAAGAATAATTAAAAAAAAAATAAAAAATAAATTGAAAATGCATTCTAATTTAAAAAAAATTGGGGTTTCTACTGTTTAGTCCTAACAAACAATTTTAGGCACTAAGTTACACTAAACAATTTTTAGACATTTAAGGACAAATTCATTTACTCATTTCTCTCTCTTAATCTTTACAAAACCTCCCCCTCTTCCCCCCCCCTCCCCCTCCCCCCCCCCCCCCCTCCCGCCAGAGCTCTAGCAAGGGGTTGTTGGAGCTCCGTCGCTAACAGGGTGGGTGGTGATGGTGGGTGCTGCTAACGCAGACCTTTAAAATAAAAGAGTATTGGATAAATGAGTGTTTGAGGGACCTAGGTGTTTGAAAAATTGTTGCCTTGATTTTAGACTCCAAAAATTGCTTACGAGGGACTAAACTGTAGAAATACCAAAAATAATTCAGAAAAGTAAAAAAAAAAAGGGCAATTTATAATTAGGTCCCTTGATAACAATTTTTAAACATTTAAGGACAATTTACTATTAGGTCCAGTTGTTATACCACTAGTGTAGACTTATACAAGAAGAGAATTAGTAGACCTAAGTGTTTAAAATTTGTCAAAATTCCTTTAGTATTTAAAATTTATTTGTGAGGGACCTAAGAGTACTTTCCCCCCAAAAAAACCTTCCTTCCCCACTTCCCTACCACCTCCTGCATCCAAAAGTGTAGATTGCCAGAGTACCCCACCCCCCACCCTCACCCCAACACACACTGCACACACCCACTACGATCCAATATAATCCTTTATAAACAAATCCACAAATCCAAACAATAGAATCAATTTGACTCGGTTTTGTTGAAAATGTTACTGCAATTCTTTTGTTTGAACGATTTCGTTGATTATGGTTTTCATTGATGCGGGTTTTGAATCTTATTTTCGTAGTGGGTCAATGGCGGCAATGGTGGTGATGAAAATGGCGGTCGGCCAACTGATGTGGTGGTGTTTGTCGGTTGGCCGGGGGCCCGGGGGTAAAGAATGTGGCAAAGAGGGTTTCAGAAGGTGGGGGTGGGGTTTTGATGTGGTGGAGAGGGTTCGAGGGTTTTGATTGTTTTGTAAACTTTTATTTATTATTTTTTTTCTTCTTATTTTTGAATTATTTTAATTAAAAATCCACGCGCTAGTTAAAGTTAACAGAATTTGTAACGATTTTGGGCAAACTCGAATTTTTAGTTAAAATTGTATTCAAGTCTAAAATTGAGAATTAGTAATGTATTAAAGTAAAAAAACCCGAACTTAACAATTTCAGGAAAAACATGAAATTACACAATTTAATATCACAACATTAGTCCTTCAATGGAATACTTCAATGCAGTTCTCTTACCACACAACTCCCAAGCTCCATTGCCCCCCACCCCTGAGACAACATTATTTTACCTTTTCAGTCAGTACACAAATTGGATTTAGATCCATTTTAAATGAAGACAGTGGCAATGAAATAATTTCACAATTGATCAGTTTATATAATTAAACAATTTACGCAACTAAACGGACGTAATAGAGTAGCACTTGTGTAATTGTGGGTGGAGATTATTTTACTAGTTCCATATTTCTGCATTTGAGACATTTTAATTTTTTTTCTTATTTCAGGTGAAAGAAAATCCAGGTCCAGTTAGTGGAGGGCTTGCACCAATATATGGTGCTGCAGGGAAGATGCCAGATAGAGCCATGGTTTCGGAATTACTGGTGGATTTCATGGATAGCTCATGTTAGTGTCATATATGCATATATTTGTTGTATTCGTGATCTGTTGATGAGTTTGTTTGTTGAATTCATTGTTACTGTGGTCAAATAATACGAAACTCAGATTATTGATGATTTGATATTCAACAAAATTTACACGATATCCTCATTTTTATTTGACCCTATTACTCATAAAAGACAATTTGATTTTGGTTGAGATACTAGCGATGCACTTTAATGATGATGGTGAACGTGGGTGCAAGTAAGGAGTAAAGCAAAGTTCATCCACTTATATCTAGTTCATGAAAAATATATTTGGGTTTTCTGTTCCCCATGTATAGGACAAGTAATTATTTTTTTGGGTTTTTTAATTATTAATGATAAAACAGAGAAGTATACAAGCTAGTCTAGTCAAAGGATAAAATATATGGTAGGATGATGACGCAAACATAGTTGATGGAACTCACATATCTGGGTTTTCTAATATCCTCAAAACTGTGGGACTAAAGAGGTTTTGGATAAATATTGGCCAGTTGACGTTAAAACTAAAGAGGTTCGGATATAAGACTTGTGATTTTTTTTTTGCAAGTTCATGAAAGAAACGATGCAACTCAATCTCACAATCCTGCAACATTTGCTTCATCTCCTCCATTCGAAGTAGTTATGATGTACTCGGGAGTAATTCTACTGTAATTAGTAGTGGCAAATGGGCGGTTATGGGCGATTATGGACGGGTTAAAAATGGATATGGATAAATTTGGGCGGGTCAAAAGCGAGTCGAACATAATAATTTGGGCGGGTTAAATTCGGGTCGGGTCAGGTCAAACCCCAGATCAGTCCGGGTTGACCCGCTTTTTTTTTTTTGAAAAAACAATTATTATACCATATACAAATAAATATAATATAATAATTTTGAAAAAAAAATATACAAGTAAATACTTGAATAAAAAAAATCTTTTAACTCTTTAGTAATTTGAGTTTTATTTTTGTGAGGGTCCAAAATCATTTTGACCCGCTAATGACCCGCCAACAAACCATCTTATTGGATCGTTCAAACCATTTTGACCCACAAACATAATTAATGGGATCCAAACACATTATTTTGGGTGGATTATGGGTGGTTTCATCCTCAAGAGCCCATATTGCTGGCGCTAACTGTAATCGAAATTTTGACCGAATTTTTCTAGACACACTGACGTGGCGGCTTGTTATTGGTTGGTTTGTAGGCCCCACTGGCGTGGACCCCAAAAATCAACCAATAGCAAGCCGTCACGTCAGTGTGTCTAAAAAAAGTTTGTCTAAAATTCGGTCACAATAGAATTTTTCTGTACTCGGACTTGGTAGTAAATAAAAAGATGGAGTTTTGTTTTTTGTTATGCTATGAGATTAAGCAACTCCCCAAAGGTATTCTTAGGACAATGCACATCACATGTGCAATCAAGGGAGGATAATACAAATAAAGATGTATATATATCAAAGGAATACCAAATCTAATGTCCTAAAGTAGTCACATAATAATCCTCAAAACTAAAAAAATGTTAGTTTACTTATGATTCGTCGAAAACTGAGTACAAGCTCCAGCACTAGATAACAAAATACTTATCATACTCTCATAAGGATCGACCTTCAGTCTTTACTTATTTTTCGTAGTTTTGGATAAGATTATTAACGACATACATGAAGATGTTCCATGATGTACGTTATTTGCGGATGGTATAGTTTTAGTAGACACTTCAAAGGAGGGCCTAGTGATGAGAGTAGATACTTGGAGAAAAATCTTGTAGTCTAAGGGACTAAGAATCAGTAGAAATAAAACGGAAATTATGGAATGTAAATTTAATAATGAGGCATCAGATAACACAATGTTAAAGATTGAAGAAAAAGTGATAAATCAAAGTAATTAATTTTGTTATTTAGGTTCAATGTACAAAGTAATGAGGATATTTACGAGTAGAATATAAACTGATTGGATGAAATGGAGACAAGCAAGTGGGGTGTTATGCGATATGAGGATAATTAAAAAATTAAAAGGAAAATTTTATAGAACAGTTGTTAGGCCAGTGACCCTATATGGAGCGGAGTGTTGGGCTTTAAAGAAAAAACATGAACAAAGTATCTTATTAGTGAGATGAGGATGCTCCGATGGATGATAGTAATTACCACAAAGGACAAAATTAAAAGTCAATATGTGAGAGAAAAGTTAGGAGTTGCTCCCATTAGCGATAAATTAAGAAAAAGTAAACTTAGGTGGTACGGATATGTGTTGCGTAGACCAGTAGATGCACCTATAACAAAAGGAAGGGTATTGAAAATATAGGGTAAAAGAGAAAGGGGTCGCCCTAAGCTATCATGGGAGGAAATTATTAGGAGACATCTTAAGGAATTAAACTTGAATGATAATATTGCATATAATAGATTAGAAAGGAAAAAGAGAATTCATGTGGCCGACCCCATATGATGGGACTAAAGCAAGGATGACGACGATGACGACTCCTACAAAGTGTCTACTTGACATCCTCACTCTTAACATGCTTAATGGATTCTATCCCAAACTTCTTAACTAAGTTTTTAGGGACTTCTTTTCCATCTTCTTTATATAATCATGAGTATGCCGCTCACATGTGGACCCAAATATAATGCTGTCAACATAAATTGGGGTAATATAAATGTACATCTCGTCTCTCTTTACAAGTAATGTCTTGTCTACCCTCCCTCTCATGAACAGTTTATCTAAGACATGGGAAGTAAAACTAGTATGCTAAGATCTCAGAGCTTGTTTCGACTTGTATAAGGACACTTAATATAATCAAACCCTTCACATATACTTATTTATGAATTGTAAGAATAATTTTTCTAGGATTGTTCATAGCATAGCTTTAAGCTAGTTTGACGTATCTCGTTACAAATCATCACGCACCGAGAAGACGAACCGAATTCAAGCATCTCCAAGTTTGAAGACTTTCCGACATCTCGTTGAGGTTTTAAACAATTTAGAGTTTGAAGTAATTTATAGAATAAAATTTGGGATGTTTATTTTTATTAAAAATGAACATTAACTTTTATTTTTGAAAAAATATGTTTTCTGAGATACGGCAAGCAGAGTTTTTTATAAAATATTTTTTTTTGTTTATGTCGTTCAAATGACATCTTCAAGTCGTTAGATCCTTGATTGATGCCTTGATCGATTTTGGATCAAACTACATACTAATGGTTTGGTTTTGTTTAGGTCGTTAGTAGCGAGATAGCATCATGTTCGCACGACATGTTTATGTCATTAGAACGACTTGTTTATCTCGTTCGAATGACGGGACGCCTTAAAGTTTTGTTTAAATAACTGTTTCGTGTTCATATTTTTTAAGAATTTTGTGAAAACATATCTGCATATCTGATACAAAAGTTCTTCAAGTTTTGTGTTGAAAAATACTTGTTTTAATTCACAATAAAATAATTATTTCTGTGAATTAGTTTAGAACCCTTGAAAGTTTTGTATACTTGCATACACCTTTTGTGGAGAGGATCTCCATTGCTGACTTGTGATACCTGCGGAGACTCATTATTGAAGACGAAGGCTGAGACTGACCGAGGACTGCGGTCATGTGATTCTTGCGAGGATCATAGTTGTTGTTCCTTAGAGATTTTCGAAGAATAGCGCGTTATACTTGTGGGGGATATCAAGTAGTCTGTAAGTCGACTCTCTTGTAAATTTCTAAGTGAATAAAGGTTTTTACCTTTGAAATTTTTTCCTGAAACTTAGCTTTGTCATATTTGCATGTTTGATTTATTAGTTTTATCACCATAGATGCATGATTAGGATAAAAATATAAAATTTATTTAAAATTAGCTTCCGCATTTAAAACCGACATTGCAATTTTTATTTGGAACCGCCTTGGATTATTTGTGTTTACAAATTGGTATCAGAGCTTTTATCTCGGGATTTTTGCATTTACAAATTGATATCAGAGCTCGTAGTTCGGGATTTTCGCCTTTACAATTTGGTATCAGAGCAGGTAGCACTAAGTTATTGTGTTTGATCCTGTTTACCTGTTTTTTGGGTGGTTATTTATTCTTTTCTCATGTGCTTGTATTTTTGTCTCCCGATGGATTCTCATTTGGATTTGAAGTTTACTGAAAGAATTGAATTTCTTGAAAATCGTTTTAAAAATATTTTGAAACTGTTCAAAAACAAAGAGATACTGTTCGTTAGAAGTTTGGTGCTCTGTATGATGACTTTAAAATATTTAAAAGTGGCCAACAAGAAGAGTGAGCATAGAGTCCTTATTTTAGAAAAAGAATTAGAGGACTTGAAAAATTCTTGGTTTTGTGTTTGTACCAAATAGGATAAAAATATTCTGATTAATGATTTTTAGGCACGTGAGAAGACTCTTAAGGATAAGTTTTCTTTTATTGAGGGAGAGCGAAATAACCTTCTAGGAATGATTGAAAATATGAAGGAGTCCCTAAAATTGGAAGATTCTAATTCTTTGCTTGAGTCTAAAATTTGAAGTTAAAATATGATTTAAAAGACTCGAGTAGTGTTGATAGTGATGGTAATGGCTAGTCTTGTTCTAGTGCTTTCGTTTTAAATCCAAGACCATTAATTTTTTTAAAGGGTCGACCAAAACTAAGGACGTTAGAAAAAGTCAATCCATAGGTAACATTCCTCCCATTTACATATATTCACATTGTGGTAGGAAAGGTCACCTTAGGCGTTTTTATTTTGATCTTGGAAGAGGCCTTATGAAGTTTAAGGATAGTGTCCTGTTGGTTCCCATAACACCTCGAGTTAGGTACACATCTATTTGAGTTAGAAAATCTGTTTTGGAGAAGCTAAATGTTACGTTGGTTGATTTTCATATGCTTGTACATGATGCTTTATATGCTATTTCATATCGATGACTGTTTACATGATTTTATTTTTCATACGCTAGTTGTGCTTCATGATATATATTTACTAGAGTTATGACATGTGTACTTTTTGTATTATATTTTTCGAGTCTTATTAAAAAAATACAAAAAGATTTTTGGTTTTATATATTTTTGCAAAATTTAAAAAGATTTTCAGTTCTTTGTGTATTTTAGTTTTACACGTTTTGTGTGACGTATTGGTGTGTTTGAATCCAATTCACTCCATGATTCCATGTGGCTAGGACATTTGGTTATGATTTTAGATGCTTGGATTGATCTTAACAATGTTTATGGAGTTGTTTCGAACTTAGCTTGCTTTATGGATTCGACTTTGTTTATGCCTCCAAATATACACGCACGAGCTTATTGGACTTTGAATTCATGATGTATATTTGAGCTTGGTGAGATGATCTCCTATCAATTTCATTATCTACATGTTTATTTGACTATGGAGGATTTGTGCATGTAAGAACCGTTGCCCGTGAGTATTTATTTATTATTGAAAAAATGATGAGTGTACATGGGAAAGAGCTACGGTAGTATAATGAACTCGTCGTGATGCCACAGTTCGAAAAGAGCCCAAGAAAAAAATTAAGGCATTAAAAAGAAAAATATGCAAAAAATGGGCCAAATAGTTTAGTTTGATATGTACATTCGAAAGAAAAGAAAAGAATTATATTTTGGGGGAGTTTGGATGGAAATATCAACGAATTTGCACGATGATAATGAATCCTAGTTATGATTATTTTGTCATGACGCTATTGATTTGTAGTATCATTAATATTCTAGACTTGTGTGCATTGTGCTTGTTTTGTTCATTAAGTTCAAATTTATTTGTGAATTGAGGCTAAATCTTAGTTTGATAAAGTTTTACAGTCAATTTGAACGTCTTGAACATATTTGAGTGTTTAGGTTATAATTCTTTTGTTACTAGTTCACACTTATTCATTCCATCCCACACGTTTGGACACATCGTTACTATGCTATTGTGTAAAGCTTATGTGTTTTGTATCATATTTTGTGATTGTTTATACCTATATATGTGTGCGGTATTTTCCTTGATATATTTGCATATATTATATTATATTTTTGTAAGCATAACATTTTTTTGGAAAAAAATTGAATTTTTTTAAAAATAATTGCTTGGGTTTTGCCTTTGAGATGAGCATTACACATGATTGATTTATATCTTATGTGATGATATCTTATCTTCATATTCGTGATGCTTTGTATTTCATGTTTATGTTTCTACTTCTTTGTCTATTTGTCTATTTCGATAAAAATAAAGGGGAGAGCAAATTAAAATGGAGTTTTGATGAGTTTGAATTATGGGGAGAGTTTATTTATTTATGAGCTTTATTTTGTCTCAAACTCGATATGTCACGAGGGTATATGTTTGTTGTGTCATGTGTGTAGGTATTTAAAGAGGAATTCAAAGACACACGGGTGAAGACAAAGTTTAAAAGGTAAGAAGAAGTTTTTGAAGACAAAGAGACTTATGCCATTTCGTTTTAGGGTTGTGAAGGGGGTTAGTATCCTTGTTATAGGAGATATTGATTTTAATTTGTTGTTCAACCATCTTGTTTGTTTTTTTACTGGAATAGCCAAATGAGGAGATTTGTAAGAATAATTTTTCTAGGATTGTTCATAGCATAGCTTTAGGCTAGTGAGGCATAGCTCATTACAAATCGTCATGCACCGAGAAGATGAATCAAACTCAAGCATCTCCAAGTTTGAATACTTCCCAACATCCCGATGAGGTATTAAATGAGTTGGAGTTTGAATTCATTTAAAAAATAATGTTTGGGATGTTTATTTTTATTAAAAACGAACATGAACTTTTATTTTCGAAAAAATATGTTTTCTGAGATACTGTAGGCGGAGTTTTAGAAAAAATATTTGTTTACGTCATTCAAACGACATCTTCAAGTAGTTAGATCCTCGTTTGATGCCCCGATCGATTTTGGATCAAACGACATGCTACTGGTTTGATTTTGTTTAGTTAGTTAGTTGCGAGATAGCATCTCGTTCGAACAACATGTCTTTGTTGTTAGAACGACCTGTTGATCTCATTGAACGACGCGTCACCTTAAAGTTTTGTATAAATACATGTTTTATGTTCAGATTGTTTAAAACTTCTGCAAAAACGTATCTGCATATTTGATACAAAAGTTCTTCAAGTTTTGTGTTGAAAAACCCTTGTTTTAATTCACAATAAAGCATCCTGCAATATTGTTCTTGGGAACTAGTTTATAACCCTAGAAAGTTTTGTATCCTTGCATACACCTTTTGTGAAGAGGATTTCCATTGCTGACTTGTGATACCTGCGGGGACTCACTGCTGAAGACGAAGGCTGAGGCTTCCGGAGGACTGCGGTCATCTGATTCTTGCGAGGATCATAGTGTTTGTTCCATAGAGATTTTCGAAGAATAACACGTTATACTTGTGGTGGATATCAAGTAGTCTGTTAGTCGAATCTCTTGTAAAGTTGTAAGTGAATAAAGGGATTTTCCTTTAGGTTTTTTTCCTGAAACTTAGCCTTGTCATATTTATATGTTTGGTTTATTTGTTTTATTACCATAGATTCATGATGATGATAAAAAGATAAAATCTATTTAAAATTAATTTATGAATTTAAAATTGGTATTGCAATTTTTATTTGGAGCCACCTTGGATTATTTGCGTTTACGAATTAGTATCAGAGATTTTAGCTCGGGATTTTTACGTTTACAAATTAGTATCAGAGCTTATATATCTCAGGATTTTCGTCTTTACATTAATAAAAGAACCATTCATGTTTATTTGATATATGTTGAATTTCACATATTATGGCTAAGACATGAACAAACTCTAACCTGAAAACATAAAAAAATGTCTTCTCAAAATTTATACCCTTGGTGTGGTTATAGCCTTAACAAAAGAAACCATCCTAGATTTATTATTCACAAGAATAATGTTGGAATGGATTCTTAACACTTTAGTCTTGCAAAAATGGAGGAATGAAAGTAGAGACGGGGACACCAGATGTATGTGGTTTGACCTTCTGGTTAACCTACGCCATAAGGGATAGGTGAAGCTTTGTTGTATTAAAAACATAGGGAGATACCAAGATTTAATATAGGTTATTGGACGCGTGTATCCATGTTCCCATAATGGATTTCTATGATATGCTTACAACATTTACATCTACCCTAATTCATTAATTGCATTGGCCCAGTGGTCCTTTTCCCTAGGAGTTGCGGGGGAGTGTCTTCTTGGAGATTGTGTGTGTTAGCGGATATTGACACACTTTTTGTAAGGTTCGCTTTATCCAATCTTAATTTAAATCGAATCAATTAATACATTCTTGACGAAGTACATACACGGCCAACTGAAGGGTCTACTAATCATTTGGAGTTGAGGTATCGTTCACCCTAATTGACACCTACTGTCCTCGGCCTTCGACAGGGAATCTGGTTAACAAGGGGTAAAATTTTCCCTGTATAACAACATATCATTTATCTCGAATGGACGTAACTCATCCTGCATAACAATAATAAAATGTTCGTCCTTGAGTGACTCGTTTTCACAATTTTGTGCTCAGTTTGTGAGATAATAGAATAATTTAACCTAATTATCAATTTGATTTTGAGTCATGATATCAATTTTAAGATATCCAATACTGTTGAAGGCATCATGAATCATTTGAAACTATGTAGGTGAGTCCACCTTATTAAGTTGGGAATCCACTTAAATATATGGAAGACAACTATAATCATCACTATAAGGTGTGTGATTCGCACAATTTCATAAATATACGAAGTAAGATAGTCATACTTGGCCACTACATTTATCGATTCCATGAAGTTAGATATACTAATATTAAACGCCTCCAGAAAGATTAGGCTTTTTCTCCGTCCACAATTCATAGGGACTAATGTTAGTATTGGGATAATGATAAACCATAATCGCTGTATGTCATGTAGTAATCACAACATTTACCCGAATTATTTTAGGAACATTCTTTCCATGGAACGTTAATTAAGCCATTTCTTATATAATGTGATTCTTTTCCTCCATAATACCATTTTGTTGAGGTGTGTTCGCCGCCAAAAAATCTGGTTTATTCTATTTTAATCGCAATAATGGCTAACATCAAAATTGATGAACTCAATACCATTATAACTCTTAATAGTTAGTTGTACAATCATGTAGACTCCAAAGTAAATGACATGTTATGGTAAAAAACTCACCGGCATTGTGCCTTTCTTTAATAAATGTAAAAATATAATATCTAGAATAATGATAGTAAACCGGATACTGGATAATTTTTATATGATGATCAAGTTTCTTATATTTCAAATAAGCTAACCATTTTTTCTGCAATATTAGCGTTTATAACTTTAAAAAATTGCAAAATAATGGAGGATAAAGGAGTGATATCATAACCATTATATGTAATCCTTAAATGAATCATTGTCCTTTTTATAGATTCATTGAACATAAAGCATTCCTTTTGGTTAAAGTTTATCACTAAGTTAGTGTCACAAAGTTAACTTATATCAATGATGATCTCCTTTAAAGATTCAATTCAAATTATCTAGATTTGAAAATAAGACATGTTTATTGTTGGCCCAAAATATTTACCCAAGATAGATAAGGTTGGTATTTATAAAATTAATAAAAAATACAAAATTTCCTCTTACCTTATTTAAGATAGATATAATGTTAAGTGAAAGTAAACAACTTAAGGAAGAAATAGTAAAGATAAAATAGAGAGAGAGAGAGAGAGAAAGAGAGACACTTTGTAAAATGATATATTACGTGGTTCGACCTCGGCTACATCTAACCCAAGACAACATTCGGAGACTTCACTATATTTCTCACTTAGTAAGGGGGAGAAATCACCTCATAAGGATAAAATACACCTTGCAATTGCAACAAACAAGACGTCCTTATCTTGATTAAGAAAACACAACCAAAGATTAAGAGTCCTTCATTGTATTCAAGTGCAAAGGCACTACCGGACTTGAAATACAATGAAATTAGACTCTAAAGTAAATGAATTGAATAAATCACCTATCTATGGAAATCTTTAAAATAAATTCTTATTTCTCTCTCTAGAAATTTAAATCTTATTTATTGCAGAAATCAAAGGCTCTATGTATAATGTGAGACTTCTTTCTATCTCTTTTGAAATCGTAATGTTACTTTGTGATACAAGTGTAAATGGAACTTTGATGTTGTAATGTTATTTTTAATAACTTGCATGTTTATAAATATTTTTTGGAAGTGTATTTATATAGTTGAAAAAGAAACTAGCTTTTAAAAGTGGTTGAAAAACATTTATAAGGTAGTTGGAAAAAAGTTGCATTTGAAATTCAAATGAACTAGCCATTGGGATTTCATTTAACCTAATTAAGTTGATTATTTATGAGATTATGTTGACTTAATTAATTTGAATTGATGTAAACTTTAAATAAGTCAACTCAACCTCCCATAAATTTGTTCTAAATTGAGTTAGAACTATTATGCCTAATTGAGTCGACTTAAAATAATTGAATTGACTTAATTAGAGTAAATTTATATTTTCTAGTATTGGAACTTTAGTTTATTTGTGTGTAAAGTGTTTGTGTATAGCAAGATAGAAGCGCAATACAATTTTATAATTACTTCCAAATCACTCAAAGTTTTCTTGAAACTTTTGTGATCTTTGTTGAGAACTTTGTTTGATGTCTTTCTTGACCATGATCTTGTTGGAGTTTAAGATCGAGTGATGAGAACTTTATCTTGTTGTGATATTCTTTGAGTTTGAACATATTCTTGAACTTTCTTGCCTTTATAGGTTTTGGTTGCATAAATGTGGTTGTCTCTCCTTGTGATGAAACTCATTATGTTTTGAGTGTAATGTGATGAATTCAAGAATATTAGAGTGGATATAGCGAATTTTATATTCTTAAAATATTAGTCGTTATTTCATTTAGACATATATAGTACCATAAACCAATAAAATATACTAAATCTCATCTCAAGTGGGCTATACCATTCTCGTGGATAAAGGTAGGTACATAGAGACTTCTCATATGTCATGTGCCAATATGACCCATTATTAAAATATTATTATGAACTATTTTAAGCCTTGCAAGTATTATGGATATTAAGACACTTTATACCATCTTTCCTAACCCATGTAGGAGCAATTTTTAGAGGCTAGGAATTGGAATTTTCCTTATTAATCTTTTTTTATAGAGTCTTATTTGATTGAACTAACTTAAGGAAATACATTCGTCATATGTATCTCAGCCATTAAGTATTTAGAATTTTGAACTATATATCCTACATTCTCATAAAGTCAAATCATGTGTCTATAGTGTGATTTGGAAGCCTTATGATTATCTCCTTTAAAATGATAATGAAAATCTCTAAGGTGTCTCTCTATGAAAATAAGTACAAAAAGAAGGTAGAACCACACCTATATGCCTATTTAACAATACTAAGTTGAGGTTGACAATAATTATTGAAATATATTATGATGAGGTTAACCCATTGACAAATGTGGTATTAGTTTTAGATGCGTAGGCTTTGAACTTATGATAACTTAGACGATATATTCCACTAGATGTCTTGGAAGGTGCATGAAGAACCTTTCAATGATTTAACAAGTGAGGTATTGGATCAATCTTTACTTGATCCCTATGTTTTCATCTTCTGACTTTTTCAAAATCTTTGAGGACTTAAGGACATCCTTATTTAGGTTGTAAACTTCGTCGGTTAGAGAATTCTTCTACTTATTCATTATAAATAGTTTATTAGTGAAAATAGCTTACAAGCCTCCAATTAATTCACAAGTGCCTTACTATCGTTCAATATTTGTCTTATTCCCATACATCTTATTATTTGAAAGTGTAACGAATGAGATCTAGCTCCTAAAAAACCCTTGAGGTTATGTTTTAGATCATAGAGTGGTGTAAGGATACATTTATTTTGGGGAATATATATGATTCTTTAGGCCATAATTATGGTCACAGTTAATGGGTCATGATAAAAACCAGTGACCTGGGGGTCACAGTCCAAACTCGTGACCTCTCAGTATGTACCCCAACCAAATAAGTGACCAAGGTTTAGGGTGAATTTATTAAGGGTCTGGTTATGGTAAAAAATCGCGATTCACCCATGAACCAAGATGCCTCCAAATGTTCTGAGCGTTTGGTCACACTTACGTCGGGCTCGATCTCTAAATGGATCTGCTATAGCTACTCTCGATATGTTTGGGACTTCGCCTCTTATGGATTTGGAATCGAGCGAGATAATATACTTAAATGGGTTCTAGGTTAAATCTCCATAGAACGAAGCTTAGCCATCGCCCATATGCTAGAGATTATGTTGGGTCTGTCCCGAGATGCTCACTACGACATGACTTCGGGTCGTTTCCCTCTCGTTAGCTTAGCTTGGCTTTAGTCGTTACCCGTGACCCATAAATTACCATTTACCATGACCAAGGGTATTTTGGGTCTAAATTTCCTTTCATTTTAGTTACGAAACTAGTCACGGTCATGGTGACAATTATCAGTGAACGTTGGTCACGGGCATTAACCGTGACCCCCAAACCTATTTTAATATGGTCACGATATTTTCTAACCGCGACCCACGAACCTATTTAATATTGGCCACCATACGGTCCACGAGTGAAAATCGTGACTCGTATTTAAGGTATTAATTAAGTCAGAATCCACGATTTTATTTCGCTCATGCCCTAAAAAATCAGAAAACTCTTTATCAAACCCTCTTCCTCCGGCGAAACCCTCTTTCTCTCTCTCCACACAAGGTATTCCCTTCATTTATTTAATATATTGTGTTGTGTGTGTGTGTGTGTGTTCAGTGTTGCCTCTGTTCTGTGTGTGCATGTGTATTCAGTGTGCATGTGTACCCGTATTGATATTAAAAAAATATAATGGTTGTTGTATTGTATTCAAAAAATGAAATTATATGAAATTGGTTGTTGTTGTTCACTTTATTGTACTATTTTCTTTCACATAATAAATATTGTTCATACCTTGAATTTTTAACATGCTGAATAATTTTAATTATACTTTTTAGTCCTTATAACGAACAATAACCAATTTATATGCACATTACATAATTTATATTAAAATATGACCCTATTTATTGTTAGGAATTATATATAAAACCCTTGATATCGAATTGTATATAAAAACTGATTTTCTATTATTATGTTCTTGTAAATCAATCAAACATAAGACTTAAAAGGAGTATGGGATAATCTTGTGTTGGATTGTTGGGTTGAGGGTTTTATACAGACGATGTATATTTAAAACGCTCACTCTATTAATTCTTCATAATAAACCATTAACTAATTATTTGTCTTAACGATGACTCTATCATAACAACTAAAACACTAACTTTATTAATTCATCACTCCTTGATTATGATTAAATTAAAATGAACTTAAATTGGACTTCTCGTGTCTGATTGACCAAATGGAAAATCATAATTTATTTAGGATTAATTAAAATCTTAAATTTGTCGTGTCCTCACCCTTAAGACTCATATTTACCCCTTCTATATATATTTTCTCAGGATTTTGCTAGCATTCTACCACCAACCTGGATATAATTGCATTTTTGGAGTTGACAATGAAGCTGAGAGCATTTACAGAGTTGGTTTACCCTATATTTCCCTCCCCATCCCTCAAAACTTTCTCTCTCTCTCTCTCTCTCTCTCTCTCTCTCTCTCTCTCTCTCTCTCTCTCTCTCTCTCTCTCTCTCTCTCTCTCAAATATCCTTAGAATGGATTACAACCAACATAACCTTGCCAAACTGGAAACAGTTGATGAGTTTGATTTGAAACAACAATTTCAAGTGTAATTCACATCGAGCTAGTTGTAGTTTTATGTATGAGTAGTGAGAAAAATACCCACTCTATTGTGTTAGTCACGTAACGTATAATGCATTTAAAAAACATTTGATATTAGATAGGTATCAAGTGTAGGCATGTGTATATATAATCTTAATGTATACATTCTTTATCTATCTAATTAGCTTTTATTTTCTTATTTATTGTAAAAAATTAGATCCATACACACCACTGAATAACAACTTCAATTATTGCCTTCTCATTGATGTTCTTTAGTTTGATCAATTTTAATTTTCTTAACATAACAAGCTCATCCCCAACTTAACAGGTATTAGTAATGTCGAAATGGAAGAATTGCACATTTTTAGAAAAAGAGAAGAGTTATATATTAGGAAACCTTCTCACACCACAAATGTATATATATGATACAAAAATCCACGCCTAACACTTTCTCAGCCATATAACATTACATGTTTTACACAACTGACTGCATAGTCATCGAACTCCTGGTTCGAGAACATGACTAAAACTTGCAAGTAGGTACACTTAGACTTGAAACCATGTCGTTGATGGGTGAAAATACAAAATAGTCCCAAATGCCCAATGGCCCCACGAGAGGTACGAACACCTCGTACGGGACCAACGTAACACGTAGTAGCTGACCGCATAGTCACGGGACTCTCAGTTCGAGAAGATGACCAAAACTTGCAAGTAGGTAGACCTAGGCTTGAGAACAAACCGTTGAAGGGTGAAAATGCCAAATAACCCTCAAATGACCCCGCGAGAGGCACAGACACTTCGCAGGGGACCAACATAACACGTAACAACTGACCGTGTAGTTATGGGACTCCTGGTTCGAGAATATGACCAAAATATACAAGTAAGTAGATATAGGCTTGAAAACATGTCGTTGAATGGAGAAAATGTAAAACAACCTCCAAACGGCCCCCGCGAGAGGCACAAACACCCCGCACTGGACCAACTAACATATAGAAAGTGATGAGGTAGTCAAGGGACTTTCGGTTCGAAAACATGACTAAAACTTTCAAGTAGGTAGACTTATGCTTGAAAACATGTTGTTGAAGGGAAAAAATTCAAAATACCCCCAAACGGCGTCGCGAGAGGCACGAACACCTTGCACTGGACCAATGTCACACGTAATAACTAATCATGTAGTCACAGAACTCTCTATTTGATAACATGACCTTAAATTACAAGTAGGTAGACTCAGGCTTGAAAACATGCCGTTATGCGTTAGTCCCCAACCTTGTTAATCTTGCACTACGTGGACTATGATGATATTTTTGGCTATGTAGATGTTCCAAAGTTATTTTTGAGATTCAAGTTCTTTTTTACTTACCACATGGAATATCTTTGAGTTTTTGTTTTCAAGCCTCAATGGAGACATATTCACGGAAACATGCATTGCATTTTATTTTCTATTGTACATATTCATGCATTGTATTTTATTACATATTCACGCAAATATGCGTTAGTTAACTTGTATTGTATTATTACATATTCACGCAAGCATCCGTATGTTAACTTTTATTACATAGTAGTGAAATATTAAATTTCTAGAGATGTAAACAGGTTTAAAAAATGTACAGTTTTTTTAAATGAAAAAAAATATTTTTATTAGCTCACGGTAAAAAACCATGATCATAAAATATTTTTTTAAAATTAGAAAATAACTGGGGTCACAGTCCATGACCGTGACCAGCCATAACCCAAATCATGATGTGGTCACAACTTGTGATCGTGACCCACGTTGTCAACTCTTGGGTCATAGCCTAGGGTGGTCACGAGTCTTGACCATGATCCAAGTTACGCCCTATGGGTCATGAGTACGATCGTGACCCAAAATTTTCGATTATGAGTCAAGTGAGCCTTTTTTTGTCGTACTTAATATTGTCACGGGTTGTGATCGTTACCCATGATGTGGTCACGGGTCAAAATGTTGACAATTGACGATATTTAGTGTAGTGATAAACTGTGTAGATTTAATTCATGGCCTCTTGAAGGTCGATAACATGGAGATATACTAATTGAATTTTAGATATAATAGTTGATAATAGACTCTAAATATCGTAAGCCTTGATGTGTGGATCCTGGGTAAACTTAAGGATAATATATATGGACCAATCATGTTATTACTTGGGAACAATATTTGGAGCTTCTTGAAGGTTTTAGAATGACTTTTTTGTAATAGTGGTTATATCTTGGGAAACCCTATAAGCAACCTTATAATATAAATAAGAACAGTGGGCTCATTTTTAGAGGTTGCTAAAGAGAATTAAGAGTTTTTTTTAGAGAGAGTGAGGAAGAGAGATACTAATGGTGGATTAAGAAAAACGACTGTGGCAAGGGAAGGTTTTTTTAAGGTGGGTGACGTCAGACCAAGTCCTATAGGTAAGGTATTAATCGTCTCCTTTGTCTTTTTACACCTAAATCTTGGTTTCCATGAATCCTTTGAACAAGATAAGGTCTCATTAATGTATAGTTGAATATATTTTAAATTTGAATCCACGCCTAGTCTTTTACTGTTTATTTAAGTTGCATATGATATATCAGGTTTATATAATTGAATATTTTAATATCAAGTACTATTAGTTATGATAGGATCCAATTAAGGTCCTTCATATGTTCTTCATGTTCTTAAGATTTATAGGATAGGTTTGGGTTTTTTATATTTAAAACATATATATATATATATAACTTGTTTGTGGTAAAACTGTCCATTTTAACTCAATGACCTTGTTGTTTGATTTTTAGTTGTTTTAATTCCTTCTTTTTGTCCACGGACTTAAAGAAAACCTCGTTGATATACCAAAATATACCCTCGGCCAAGACGATGGTAGTCTCGTCTAGGATGAGGGCTCAGACATAATTCTACCCCTAGGGGATCATACTGAAGATAGGGGGAAGCCAGGCCGACCCCATCATTGGCAACACAGTTCAGACGACCAGACGACCCTATGGAGGCTGACCCCACTATTGACAAGTATACTACTTGATGGACCAAGTCAGCCCAAGCTAGTGGAGATTGAAGCCTCAGCTTGGGTGCTGTTTGGACGACCAAGCGACTGGCCGACCCTATGGAGGCCGACAGTACAAATGTCCTACGTTCAGCAATCAGGACCTCCCCAAGATTAGCATCAGCCTCGGCCTGTCACTATAGGCCGAGGGTGGCATCATCATGGCGCGTGATTTGGGAGATGCGTGGAATAGTGCGTGTGGGACTCATATAGCATGTGGACTAAACCGTTATAACAAGATCATTCCCACATGTGAGGGAATATTATGGCATCATTACCTACAAGTGGCCCAGCCAGGTGTCAACAGGGGATTTTCTAGATCATCATTCACATGCTCAATGCATGCTTGGGGGGTACATTACTCCCCCCAAGCCCTATATATACTTGTCATCTTCAACCTTGCAAAAGGATCGATAATTAAAACCCTAGCAAAAACTCTGTTTGTACACACAGTAGAGAGATAAAGCTTATGTGCATTGTATCCAAGGCCATTAGTGCCCATATTTAGTGGATCACACACTCACAGTGGATGTAGGCCTGATTGGATGAACCACTATACATCATTGTATTCCTTCCTCTTCTACTCACCTCCTTCTATATACATATATTTGCATTTATAACAATATTTCTGCCATTATTGCAACTATTTGAGCTCTACCACCTCTTATCTGGTGGTGCTGTTTTAAGCATCATCATTCGTCTCATTTCTTATCTTTCAATAATGTACCTATTTTCACTCTAAGGGTGACACAATGTGGTGTTTGTCCGAAATATGTTAGGCTGGGACATCTTTGGTGTGACTCTGGCCTTCTGCTACGTGCTTAAGGCTAGGGAATGCAACTTACTGGTTACCTTGATATACTTTTGACGAGTTCTCAAGTTTAAGAAGTTGACATAATAGGAGCCTAATGGCAGGCCGTAGAGAGCTTACCTAAGAATTAGTTAGGGGAGGCTTCTGTAGATTAAGGAATGAGTAGGAAAAATGCTTTGAAACAAGACCACAAAGGTTGTGAGGTCCCTTTTATGCCCAAAGAATGTTGCATAAGATAGATAGTTTGGGTAACCGAGTGATGTAAATACTTGAAATAAAATGAGGTCTCAATTTACAGACTGGGTGCCCTTTATTGATGCGATTTTTTTTAGTGGTAGTAATGTTGGGATGAGGGTTTGGGGTGACACCTGGACTTGGTATACTGATATGACCTCCCCTATTTATTTATCTTTCTTTTGTTTCGAGATGCACATTATGCTTATATTTCTTCGTTTATTTTCATTTAAGTAATTCTTGAGTTGGGTATATGTTATATTAAATCTATAGAAGATCTCGATCATTGCAAGTTGATATAATCCCTTACATTTGAGTGCTTACATCCCTTTTATTCTTAATTTTGTTCAGAGCAATGAGTAGTGAGAGTTCAAAACCATGGACCAAGTAGTGAAGGCTAAGACATTGGCTTAGTTTTCTTTTCTTTTAACATTTATTTTATGCAATTTATTTTATAAGGAAATGGATCCTAGACGATTATGTATTTACATTTTAATGATTTGATGCATGGGGACATTTAGTATACATTTCCATTAATGCCTAGAAACATTATCTCTTCACAATTTATGGTTTTTTATTTGATATAGTGGTTCTAGTAGTATATATGATGAGATGATGGGCAATATGCATTAATATTTTGGACTAAGGTCTTATTAAAGGTTGTGGTTAGGCCTTAGGTTTTCCCCTTTCATCTGTAAACTCGTGAGAGAAGAGGAGATCTCACGTATCATCCTAATAAGGACAGGGACATGGCGTAATAGAGTGGTATAAAAACTAAAGCTATGTGAACGAGGGTGAAAAGTAGCGTAGTGTCAGTATGCCAGTCGTTGAGTTCATTTTATTACCTCAATAAAAAATCTAAACTATTGACTACAGTCTTTTAAGGGAGTACAACGGCCGATCTGGCTATCGAATCCACAGAGACTAGTTGCTAGACTTTAATTGATTTAATACTCTTTGAATAAAAGTGTAAAAGATAATTGTCAACAAAAGAAAAGATAATACTACGCATGGAATCAAACTAAGATAAACAAAGGGAATAAAAACTATAGATTACGATTAATATCCCTCAGCTTAATTAGTATACATGGTTACATGGGAAGACAAGTCTACCAAGATTAATATCATTTCATCAATTAATTAAATTTAGAGTTATCACCCCCTAAATTATCATAAAAGCCTACTATGATTTTGGCGTAAACAAGTACTTTAAAAATTATACACACAAGGTCGTAAATACGACGCATACATGATAAACACCGTTAAATCTCCTAGGTGTCAAATCAAGAACATATTATTGTTCTTGATTTTGGGGAAAAAACACGAAATAGGATGTGGCAGTTAAGAGGTGTAAAGGAGTAGAATGGGAAAAATATGAGAGAAAATCGTTTAAGAAAACAAAGAGTTCCACTTACCTGCTACCCCCGGTCAACTTCGGGATCGAACTTGGTCGACCGTGATTTTTTATTTTGCCGTGGATTTAAGTCAGCATGGGAGAAAAAATGGGGGAACAAACCACCGGTCGACCTCGGATGGAGGACCAATCGACTGGGATACCTGTTTGCTGCGCACTACTTTTGTTATAGGCAAAATCTGTTTGAACCGTTCTTACCGCCCCATCATACCCGTTTGACCGGGGCTTTACCAAAAATAACCCTGCTTCTAATTTTTAGACATGCTTCTCTTTTTTACAAGCAATGACTTGCTTTTTTTTTAAAGAAAAGACCTGTTGTAACCAAGACCTGCTACTTTGCTACTTTTAAAAAAAAAAATAAAGACTTGCTCTCCTAAAAAACAAACACGTGCTTGTTTTGTTATGCCAACAGACACCTTCTGTACAATGTGTTAAGCCAAGACTTGGTTCAAAAAACAAACAGACCTGCTACTATTTGGTTCTTATTTTGCAAGTTAAGACAACACATGGTTGCAATAAAAAAAAAGAGTAGGGATGGCCTAAAAACATAAAATTAAAAATAAAGAAATACTATAAATAAAAAAAATGAAAAAGAATATATATAAATATAAACAAGTATATACATTACAAAAAAATAAAAATTACAGTATGTCTTAAATAAGTATATATATATATATATATATACACACACACACACTAAGATATAAATAGTAAGGATGGGATTCACAACGAGTGACACATACACACACAAACAAAAAAAATGAAAATATATGCATAAAGGTACGGATGAGTGTGTTTTAAAAAAAATATTTTTGTGAGTTAATTTTTTTAGCTTCTTACAACCACATGTCCGGTACGCACAATATTTGTAAGTTCAAGTACGTTGAACTTGCAAAAAATGTTAGAACCTTGCATATGAAAAAAAAAAGAAAAAATTAACTAATTACACCAAAATCTATATTCAAATAAATAAAAATAAAAAACTTAACTAGGTACAACCTAAATTTTAATTACTCACTTAACTTCACAATAAGAGTTGAAATATCCAAGGGTCTGCCCAAATAATGATTTGACTTTATGGGATAATTGGCGGTCCTTCAATTGAGTGCATACCTTCCAAAAAATCAGAATTCTAGAAAAGAACCATTATCCATTAAATTTTTTTGGGGGATGATGGGGGGTTTGGATTGAACGGGTGAGGAAAACACATGGGATACAAAAAATATAATTTCCTCCCAAAGATTTTACGATTGGGATGGGAGGTGGAGCACATGAAGGAAAAATTGCCTTCATGGAAAGAAACTCGAGCAAGTAATCCTCATCGGTGAAAGGGTTATTCATTGGACACTTGTATCGGTTCGACAATATAGAATAAATATGGGGAAGAAATAAATTCAAACTCAAGATATGAGTCATCATTGCTTGAAGATTGAGTTTCGAAGGAAATAAGATCATTTTCAATGAAATGTTATTCTTTGGGGACCAAAGAAGAAATCATTCATTGCACACGGATACTACGTTCATTTCTTTCTCATTTTCATTCTCTATTATACCATGGGCCAAGTGAAGAATGGTTTGTTCCAAAGTAGGTAAAAATTCCTCATTTGGCTAAAAACATTCCTTTACTTCAAAAGTTTGGGAAGCAAAATCGTCATTGGATTCGAATAATGCATCCAATTCTTGCTCCCAACAGTGATTTTCTTCCCGATAACTGTTTTCAAAATTTTCATTTTCAAGAATGCACAAGGCCTCACGCAACGTCATCGGTGGAGGCTCCGATTATTGATAATGAAAAGTGTGAAGACTACCTTCGAAAAAACTATCAAAATCATTATCATAAGAATTTTGAAAACTATTTTAAATTGTTTCACCATTCTTATTATAAGGGTTTTGAAGCCCAAAATCGGAATAATCATTCTCAAAATTCCCGTAATCCATAACTAGACTTTGGTAATACTCACCCAAAGACATTTTAAATGTTTCAAGTTTTTTACTTTGCTAGTATTCCCCCAAAGTCATAGGTTTAGGGGAATTTTAAGAATTATCACTATGATTACCAAAAAAATTAGAATAAGACATGCTTACCCTCAAAATAGCTCAAGATAGCAATATCCACAAAGTGATGTGCGTTCGAAAAATTCAAGCGTTTCTTGGTGCTCAAATGTAGATGTCCTACAAAAATTGTTAACAAAGAATACAAATAGAAAGAAAATACTATGAAATACTAAACCGATTAAATTCTAAAATAAACAAGTCCCCGACAATAGTGCCATATTGATCGAGCGTGAAAAGTAGTGCAATGTCAGTACGCCAGTCATTGAGTTCGTTTAACCGCCTCAATACAAAAATCTAAACTATTGACTACACTCTTTTAAGGGAGTACAACAACCAACCCGGGTATCGAATCCACAGAGACTAGTTTTTAAACTTTAATTGATTTAATACTTCTCGAATAAAAGTATAAAAGATAATTGTCTACAAAAGAAAAGATAATACTAGGCATGGAATTAAACTAAGATAAACAAAGGATTTTTTTTATAGATTGCGACTAATATCCCCCACCTCGAGTTAATTAGTATAAATGGTTACATGGGAAGAGAAGTCTACCAAGATTAAATTTTATTTCATCAATTAATTAAATTTAGAGTTGTCACTCCCTAAATTATCATAAAAGTATGGTATGATTTTGGCGTCAATAAATACCCCATAAATTACACACACAAGGTCGTAAATACGGCACATATATGATACACACTATTGAATCTCCTAAGCGTAAAATCAAGAACAACCCAATCGAATTCAACTCATAAAATCCATCAATAAAGCAAAGCAACCAAATCAACCCAAGGTGAGTTCAATCAATCACAGCCTAAACTAAATTAGCTAGAAAGCATGTTAAATGACATTAATTAAATGAAAGCAATAAATGCAAGAAAGTAAATGAAAATAATTAAATCTAGATTACAAATCAAGTAAACAAACAACAAAGAAAGAAAAACAACAATGGAAGCTTGGATTAAGGAAAGAAATGATAAATAGTGCATAAGTCCTAGGAGAGAGAGAAGCAAAACTCAAAATCACCTCCAAACCCTAACCTCCATGACCTAAACTAAGAAAATACAAGATAATGAAAGATATGTCTTCAAATACACAATACCCACTTATAGTAAGTGGTAAAAGAAATAAATGGAAAAGAAATGATTTGTTCTAAGTGGTTTTGGTGTTGTCCTTCCTCCGCGAGAAATCCCATAACTTCTTCGTTATTGATCGAAATTGTGCAATGTCAGCGTACACGCGAAGATGAATAAAAGGGATTCAACTTTCGTTAAGATATTGGGATAGAAACTCAAATTTTGAAATTACTAAAATGCCCCTGTACGTGCGATTGTCGATGGAACTTCCTCGGATCACTATCAAATTTCACACTAAGCACCGCAAAACCTACAAAAGCTCAATTATACCTCGCAAAATATATAAACTTATAAAATAGAGGTTGTCTGGTTAACGAGCATAAATATAAGAATTAAGGTACCCGAGGGGGCTAAAATGCATAACTAAAGAGGGTGAATATATGCAATATTCTAGCCGAATCACTATGTAAACTCTAGGTAGGTAAAAAAATGCATATAAGCCAAACTTATACGGGTGTTTTTTATGCTATGAGATAGATGGATAAAGAGGAATAAGTTATAAGGGCTTTTATATATTTTATGGTAACCGTAGAGAGATCTATCGAGACATTGGTTGTGCATCCAAAAGTTAGTCGAGGTCCATTAGTTATTTCTAGTTTTTAGAGGACAATGTCAATGCAATAACTACCAAGATGGCCGAGGAGAGGAGTGTAAGATAAACGGTTGATCAATTTTAAGTATTGGGTCACAATCTTTCTTATAAGATAAGAATACCTTGAAGGTCCAGTCCTAGATTTACAAATACATAAGATCTTTAAAGTCCTAAATTGACCCTAGGAACAGAAGGTGGATTTTTCATCATTCATATTAAAAGGGGAGGGAATCACCCGTGGAAGATGGTGCTGAAGACTCAGTGGATTGATCATTAAAGATGAACGCATTTCCATGGTTCAAGGAGCTCTTCTATGAAAATTATCTCCTTGTCCCAACTAAGTATAAGATCATCGTGTGATTTATCGAGATGAACCAAAAAAATGTGTATGTGTTCAAGAACAAGTCTAAGTTTGTGGAATTGTCTTGCTTCACCCCTCATTTGATTGATATTGATGTCGTAATAGGAAAAGAGGGTTGCAATATAGATTGCAAAGTATAATCATTGGGTTTTAGAATTTTAATTTCAAAATTTTGGTTGATTTTTGCAATTTCCTCTATTTTACGCATTTTTCTCTTATAATATACCCATGGGCCTTTTGCTTAGTTACTATGATTCCTTATCCATGTGATCGAATAAACTTGTTACTCTTGAGATTATCGAGGTTGAACATTATATTATCGACCATTCTATAATTTGAGTGACTTGTAATGGTACTCCTATTCGTTCATTTTTTTTCTCTTAGCCAGTACAACACGAGAGAGTGAGTTTGGAACATTCTCCCAAGGGTTTTCTTTGTACACAGTATATTTTAATAGTGGAATCAATTGCCAATGGTTTGTCCTTACTCTATCTTTAACCTATTGAACATAAGTGTACTTAAAGGTCGAGACCACCACAACCACTTCTCAAACTTTAATGTTCGTTGGGTGACACAAATGCACTAACATTGAGGAAGAGAGAGATACACAAAGAGATTAAGATATATATATATATATATATATATATATATATATATATATATATATATATATATATATATATATATATATATATATATATATATATATAGAGAGAGAGAGAGAGAGAGAGAGAGAGAGAGATGCATAATTGAGGTCGATGGTGCAAATGTAAAAATTTGGCATTGGTAAAGTGTTTGACTAGCCCCACTGAAAATGAAAAAAATTTGTATTTGACATATGACTTAGGTTTCAAATTTTTTCACATTATAGGACCACGATAAAGCCTTAAATAACTATTGTAACAACCGTAAGTCATGACAACTTGTAAAAGGATCTGTCACGATCTATGAATGTGGTAAAATTTTCAGTTTGTCTCGTTTCAATGCTCACCATTGGTAAATGGGGGGATTTGCATTTACCTTTGGGTGTAGTAAATGGGGGGATTTACATATAACAAGGATATTAATCACAAGCGTTAAGTTTACAATTGAGGATATACAATCATATATGATGTTTTCCCGCTAAACAATTATATCAACATATTGTCTGAGGATTTTTACCAAGAGTGATATTGGATACACAATGTCGGGAGCGAAAATTTGTTGAGAGTGTTAGTGTGCAAATATATAGAGTCAAACTCTCCAATATACCTCCTAACAATATACTTATAAACATACCCAATTTTAAAAATAGGAAAAAATGTACACTTTACCAAATTTGGTATACATGATCTCCATAATGAGGAGATCATTTATAAAAAAAATCATCTAAATATACAACTTGGAAGTGTGAGAGATGATGAACACAAGTTTCAACAGTTAAAAATACAAAGATTCATCCAACTTTTAAATCACCCACTTCCAAATTTTATTTTTGGATGAATCTTTTTTGCAGATGACATCCTCATTATGGAGATCATGTATACCAAATTTGATTGATTTTTTTTTTTACTATTTTAAAAAAATGGATATATGTTCATAGATTTATTCTTAGGAAGTATGTTAGGTAGCCTCACTGATATATATATATATATATATATATATATATATATATATATATATATATATATATATATATATATATATCAAGGTTCTAAAAAACGTGGGGCACGACCGAGGTGTGAAGGCGAAGCCTTAAAAGTCTAGATAGGCCTTAGGCATTAAAAGGCGTTTATGTATTTTTTAATATATTTTAATATTTTTAACCATAACAAGGCTATTAAAAATACTAAAATTGTGCATAGCTTAAAAATATGTTTGAATATATGCAAATTAAAATACTATTTGATTGTTTTAGATGAGATATTGGTCCGATTTGTAAAAAAGTCTTTAAAAGACGATATTGTTTCACTAAGGCATTTTTGTTTAAAAAAAAAGTGCACCTTACGGCTTTTACCAAGAATAAGGCCTAAAAGGCTTAAAACGGAACGTTTCTCCCAAGGCTCAAGCTTAGGCGCGCTTTTAAGAACGCTGATATATATATATATATATATACACACACACACACAGTCAGACCCCTAACATACCTCCTATCAACATGCCTATTTTTTAAAATAGTAAATAAAATAATTTTGAGATGATATTTTTGGTATGGGTTCATGATATTTCATTGTGCTCTTGCAAAAAAATTCAACTGAAATGTTTTTGTTATTTTTAAAAAATAGGTCAAAAAAGTGATAGTTTTTACCTTTAAAACTGTCAGTTTTTTTACTTATGTTTTAAAAATAACAAAACACATTATTTTGAGTTGAATATTTTTACAAGGGCATATTAAAATATCATAAACTCATATAAAAAATATCAACTCAATTTTTTTTTACTATTTTAAAAAATAGGTATGTTCATAGGTATATGCTTAGTGAGATATGTTGAGACCCTGACTATATATATATATATATATAGAGAGAGAGAGAGAGAGAGAGAGAAAGTCTTATACATACTAAGTATTTTTTTTAAATATTAAAAAAATATTTTTGAATTGACTATTTTTGTGTGGTATCTAAACATTTCAAGGGACCCATAAAAAAAACATATGAAAATAACTCTTTTTGTTATTTTAAAAAAAATTGGTCAAACTTTCGCAGCGTTTAAAGTACTTTAAAATTAAAAGCTGCGAAAGTTTGACCGATTTTTTTAAAATAGCAATAAAGGATATTTTGAGTTGGATTTTTTTATGTGGGTCTGCTGAAATGTTTAAACGTCATATAAATAAATAAGTCGAAACACAATTTTTTTTATTTAAAAAAAATAGAAATGTATACTTGGTATGTACTAGAGGTGGCCATTGGTCGGGCCTGGGCACGCCCGGTCGGGCTCGGGCCGGGCTTATAAAATAATTAGCTATTCCAAGCCCGTTCGGGCCTGGATCGGGCATTATTATGTAATCCCAAGCCCGTCCATATTTGAAAGCTCTTTACCAAGTCCGGTTACTGTTTTTCTTAAATAAAAAAAATTATTTTTTCTTAATCAAAGACCTAATTTTTTAATTAAAAACATGTTTTAAACTTTATATATTTCAAGGTCTATATATATACAGTTTCCAACTCTACATCAAAAGACTTAGTATATGTTTTTATATTTATAAAAGCTACCCACTTTATATATTTGTTTATAACTTTGTAGTCTTAAACTTTAATAATAAATTAATACACACACACACATATTAATATTATATATAATTCTCGGGCCTCGGGTCGGGCCGGGCCTCATCGGGCTTAAGAATTCATGCCCAAGTCCGCCCAAAAAAAAATCGGGCCAATCTAATTTTGCCAAGCTCGCTTTGCGGGCTATTCACCTTACCCAAACCCTATTTTTTTATTGGGCGGGTTGGGGGGCCTTGGGCCTATGGCCAACCCTAGTATGTATTGGAACCCCTCTCTCTCTCTCTCTCTATATATATATATATATATATATATATATATATATATATATATATATATAATAATGCTCCTGTGCGGACTAATCCGCATTTTAAGAATGCGGACCGGACATGTGTCACCTAACAGTGCGCCGAGAAATTATCGCCTAAATTATAGGCACACTCTCTCTCTTTTCTGGGGTCACCGCCAGGTGACACATGTCTGGTTCGCATTCTTAAAATGCGGACTAGTCCGCACAAGAGCAGGACTGTATATATATATATATATATATATATATATATATACACATATATATATATATATATATATATATATATATACACATATATATATATATATATATATATATATATATATATATATATATATATATATATATATATATATATATATATATATATATATTCGAGTCTTTTAAGTTGATAAATAATAAGATTAACATGAGGAGATGTTGCATTTTTACGCCGCAACTACTATTGGAACTTCACGTTACTACTTTTAACTAAAATAACTGTTGATACCAAAATTAGTATGCTGATGTGGACGAATAATAAGAAGACACGTGTCAATCTACGTGGCACAATAGCAACGAGGAAGTTCATTCCCCCGACCAAGTCATACTCACTCCGAGCAACAAGTACACTCCGAGGAACTCTAGCTCTTCGAGGAACTCCAACGCTCCGAGGAACTCTTGAACGACGAGAAACTAAGGCGGTTCGAGCTGCATCTCGACCACAGCATTGATTGCCAGATAATCAACAGTTCAACTATTCATTGAATGCTTATCATCTTGACGCACACGTTTGAAGAGCATTAAATGAATTACCCTTTCATATGTGGATCATTTAATGTAACACCCTTTCATGTACAGCCTAAGGGCTATAAATATCTTGTATCACCCTCATTCAAAGGGACGGGAATTTCTTGATAGAACTTGTAATCGAGAATTCCCAAACACTCAGCAATAACATAACAGTGGACGTAGGCCATTCATATAAGGCTGAACCACTTTAAAATTCTTTGTCTCATTTATTTATCTGTGATTGAATAATTAGAGTAATCTAGTTTTTTACATCAACAGATTGGCGCCGTCTGTGGGAACGATTTGTTATTATCGTTTTTCACCAAAAATCATTCATCATCAATGGCAGATAATACGGAATCCAGCAATCGAAACGCTGGAAATGCTGGAAATCCTCCAAATCCCTCTGCACCTCCAGATCTGGCTGGGATTATGACGAATCTGGCTCAAGGACAAACCGCCATGCAAGAAACAATGAGGCAACTCATACAGACCCTTCATGGCGGTGCACCTGCACGTTCAGGACAGCGAAGTGGTCAGAGGCAAACTTATTTACTTTCTTCACGATCCAGGCGTACTGAGTCATATCGTAATGAGGAATCTGATGATTTCTCTTATCAACTTGGGCGAACTTCGTCAATAAGGGCTAAAGATACTGATCAACGTATCACTCTCTCTCCAGAAAGACCCAGTGCCTTGGAAAGACTGAGTAGGGTGTCTCCTTTCAGTCGATTAGGCCCTAGGAGGAATAGGAGTCCACCTAAAACCATGTCAAGGAGTTTTCGATGACCATCAGATCTAAGAAAAGGATCAGCACAATCACGACCAGTTGCTCGTCAAGATAGATCTCAGGAGGCCACATCAGAATAATCAATTGCTCGAACTAATAAGTCCGAGGAAGGAAACGATGCGTGGAAGGGTTCCATTCAGTGCTTGGAGGATAGATTGGGAGAAATGGCTAAGGCGAAGAATCCCTTACAACGAACTTTTGTTCAAGGGACACCTTTTGTCTAGGCCATTGTGGGTTTTCCTACCCCGTCAAAGTTTAAAGCACCTGTGGTGACCCCAAAATATTATGGAAAGACAGATCCTGTTCTTCATATAGAGCAATATCAAGCTGCCGCCGATATCTATGCTGTCCCCGACGAGATGAGATGTAGAGCATTCTCAGGAACTCTTACTGGACCTGCCCAGATATGGTACAACAATCTTCCTCGGGGTAAGATTTCAACTTTCTTTCAATTGGTCGAGTTTTTCATCGGCAATTTCTATTTTGGAGCAAAGCCAGTAAAAAGAGTAGCACACTAATTAAGTGTTAGACAAAAATCTGGTGAGAGTACTAGAGATTACATAACTCGTTTCAATAGCGAGAAGCTGGAAGTCATAGGTTATGAAGAAAAGACAGCAATCACCGCCTTGATGAGTGGGTTGTTGCCTAATAAGTTGTATTACACTTTGGCCAAAGATCCACCTACAACCATGTCAGAGTTGATGGCAAAAGAAGCCAAAATCATGAATGCCGAGGAGGCTATGGCTGCGAAGAAGAATATGGATAAAGAAACCAAGGTGGAAGATGACAAATCCAAGAAGAAAGAGCATAAGGGCAATGGCGGTGATAAGCATTCCAAGAATAATAAATCGTCATGGGAAGTCCTGAAGAAATTCGATAATTATACTCCTTTGAAAATGGGTATTAATCATGTCTTGGAAGAAATCAAGAATAACGAGGAAGTAAAGTGGCCAAAGAAACTGAGGTAAGACCCTGACCTGAGGAACAGGGATAAATATTGCGAGTTTCATAAGGATCACGACCATATGACCAAAAATTGCATAGCTCTTCAGAACGAGATTGAAACACTCATCCGAAGAGGGAAACTAGCAAAGTATGTTGATCGGGGAGGCGAAAGAAGAAATAATGACCGAACTAGAGAAAGGTCTAGATCTCCTCGTCGAGCAGAGGAGAAAAAGAAAAGGGATCATGAAGATGATACAGAGGATGACCCCGATCTTCCCAAGAAACCAAGGCAGCCAGAACGAGAGGTATTTTCAATACGCTTTGGATCATTTGATTGTAATGTCATTACAGGAGGAGATGGAGGAGGAGGAGACCTTACTGCAGAAAGAAAAGCTTACCTCGGTGAGGCTCAGGCTTGCTCATACATTCAACGGATAAATTTGGCTGAAGAGGATCGCCCGAGGAAGGTAAACAAAGAGAAGCTGGTCATCGGTTTTTCAAAAAACGACCTGGCCGGTGTTCTTTACCCTCACGACGACCCTTTAGTGATCAAAATGAGGATGAAAGAAGTAGTGATTTCAAGGGTGCTGGTAGATAATGGTAGTTCGGCAGACATCATGTACTATTCATGCTTTGACAGTTTAAATTTAAAATTATCTCAATTATAACCTTATCACAGACCTCTATTGGGTTTTGCTGGCGAGAAAATCTTTCCACTTGGAACGATCAAGTTGGATATATTCATTGGAACTTGGCCTGCTTGTCGAACAGAAAAAATACGCTTTTTTGTGATGGATAAGAATGTGCAATCAGCTTACAACATCATCATGGGAAGAGTTGGATTGAAGAAGTTCGAAGCAGTCTCATCTACAGTACATCAGTGCTTAAAATTCCCTACAAATTTCGGAGTAGGAGTTGTGAAAGGTGATCAGAAAGTAGCTCGGGAATGCTATTATTCGTCTGCCGAGCAAGAGGAGCTTGAAGAATCAAGGAAAAAGACTACTACCTACCAGATGGATGAAGGTACAGAAATTGAAACACTGGATCCCAGAGATGAATCCCAACTGGTAAAAGGACAGGTGGTGGAATCTACAGAAAATGTTATTCTGGATGACGAGTACCCTGAACGAGTAACCCAGATAGGTTCATCGTTGGATGTTTCAATAAAACAGGAGTTGATAACTTTCTTGAGAGACAGAAAGAAAACTTTTGCATGGAGTCATGAAGACATGCCAGGAATAGATCCAAACTTCTTATGCCATGAACTCAATGCGAATAAGGAGATCAAGCTTGTAAAGCAGAGAAGAAGAGTATTTAGTCCTGAGAAGAATCAGGCTATACAAGAGGAGGTCGAGAAGCTCCAGAAAGCCCAATTCATTGAAGATGTGAAATATCCAGACTCGTTAGCAAATGTGGTGATGGTAATGAAGAAAAACAATAAATGGAGAATGTGTGTTGATTTCACTGATCTCAACAAGGCCTGCCCAAAGGATCATTTCCCATTGCCCAGAATTGACCAACTAATGGATGCTACCTTGGGACACGAGCTGCTTATCTTCATGGATGCTTACTCTAGTTACAACCAGATCAAAATGAAACCTGAAGACAGGGAAAGCACTTCTTTTATTACCCCTAGGGGAACTTATTGTTATAATGTTATGCTTTTTGGTTTGAAAAATGCAGGTGCGACATATCAGCGGCTGATGAACAAGGTTTTTTCCGAACAAATCAGTTGCAATATGGAAGTCTATGTCGACGATATGCTAACAAAGAGCAAAAAAGCTGCTGATCATCTAGTTGACTTAGGTCAGACCTTTGATCAACTGGATAAATACCAAATGAAGCTCAACCCGACGAAGTGCACCTTTGGAGTACGAGAAGGAATGTTCCTCGGGTACATCGTCAACCAGCGAGGCATTGAGGCAAATCCAGCAAAGATCAAAGCTCTTTTAGGGTTGCGATCTCCAACGACGAAGAAAGAAGTGCAGAGTCTTACAGGACGAGTTGCAGCGCTCAACAGATTTGTATCTCGTGCAACTGATAGATGCCTCCCATTCTTCAAAACGCTTCAAAAAACTTTCGATTGGAATGATGAATGTGAGAAAGCCTTTCAATACTTGAAGAAATATTTGGGAGCACCTCCATTGTTATCCAGGCCAGTAATGGGAGAGAAATTGTACTTGTACCTGGCAGTATCAGAGAATGCAGTCAGCTCAACAATGATCAGATTGGAGAATGGAGTCCAGAAGCCAATTTATTACACAAGTAAGGCTTTCCGAGGTGAAGAGATCAGGTACCCAAAGCTGGAAAAATTGGCATTGGCGTTAATTGAAGCAAGTAGAAGAATGAGGCCTTATTTCCAGGCCCAGACCATCATCGTGTATACCGACATGCCATTAAGACAAGCCCTTCATAAGCCAAAAAAATCAGGGAGATTGATGTATTGGGCAATATAGCTCGGTGAATATGATATTGTGTATGAACCCAGATCATCATTAAAAGGGCAGGCTGTAGCAGACTTTATAGCAGAATTTACATATCCTGATACCCCCGAGGAACAAAAGTTTCTCGCTGACCAACCTGTGGATGTTACAGGATCAACAGACATAAGTCCAGATCAACTCCGGTTGGTGAAAGGACTTGTGGATGTAGAAAGATCATCAAATTCAAACCCAGACCAACTCCGGTTGGTAAAAGGGCGAGAAGAGATGGTCGACGAGGAGCGAAAAATACTAGGGGAGGATGAAAGTAAACAGCAGATATTTCACCGAGGAACTCTGTCAGATAAGAAATTTGAAGATGAGTTACCTACATGGAGATTATATGTAGATGGGTCATCTTGCACAACACGTTGTGGGGTAGGGATTATTTTGAAAACCCTAGACAAGATTGACATGGAATATGCCTTACGATTCCAATTAAAAGCTTCCAATAATGAGGCTGAGTATGAAGCCTTGATAGCAGGTCTTAATTTAGCAAAGATTATGGAAGCGCAACAAGTGATAGTATTCAGTGATTTTCAATTAATTGTGAATCAGATGATGGGAACATATGCAGTTAAAGGAGAATTAATGATCAAGTATTATGCAAAGGCGATGGAGTTGTTGGCAGAATTTGATGCCATTCAGTTGATCAGAATACCAAGAATGGAGAATGCACAAGCAGACGCACTGGCCCGATTAGCATCAGCTACTCGTACCGAGCTGCGAAGAACGATACCAATTGAAGTATTAGAAGCTCGGAGCATAGATGAAGACCTGACGATGAATGTTATTACCCCTGATTTAGGACCATCTTGGATGGATCCCATCAGGGCATATATTGAGGAGGGAGAATTACCGGAGGATAAGCTCTAAGCAAAGAAATTGAAGTTTAAAGGTGCTCGGTATGTACTAACTAATGGTGTTTTTTATAGACGAGGAATCATGGCAGGTTTACAAAGATGTGTACATCCCTCCGAGGTGAAAGAATTGATTGAAGAGATCCATGAAGGGTCCTGTGGCGCCCATGTAGCAGGTCGGACACTTTTGCAAAGGGTGATGACACAAGGATACTACTGGCCAACGATGAGGGCTGATTGTATAGCCTATGCCAAGAGATGTGATAAATGCCAACATTTTTCCTCCATCCGAAGAACTCCACAAGCATTGTTGACGCCCATAACTTCTCCTTGGCCTTTTTCCATGTGGGGAATGGATTTGGTTGGACCACTGCCAACGACCCGAGGAAGATTCAAGTACCTCGTCGTCGCAGTGGATTATTTTACTAAGTGGGTAGAAGCTGAGCCTCTGATTGATATGACATACGAGAAGGTGTACCAATTCGTTTTGAAGAACATCATCTGTCGATATGGTCTCCCTCATGCCTTCATTACAGACCATGGAACACAATTTGATAATGAGGAGTTTGCCGCCTATTGTCATCAGTCAAACATTTTGAAGGTTCATTCAGCACCAGGCCATCCTCAAAGCAATGGGCAGACTGAAATGACGAACATAACATTATTAAATGGTTTAAAGAAGAGGCTAAGTGAGGCTAAAGCTAATTGGATTAATGAGCTACAGTCAGTATTGTGGGCTTACCGAACAACTCCCCGAGCAGCGACTGGAGAATCACCATATATGCTGGCATTTGGAAGTGAGGCTGTAATACCTGCCGAGTTGGGTCTTCCAACACACAGAGTGCTGAATTTCAATTTCCCAATCAGCGACCTGATGAGGAGATTAGATTTGGACATGCTCGAGGAAGTTAGAGAAGAGGCAACCATTAGGAATGCTGCTTATCAACAACGAACAACCCTGTTCTACAACAAGAGGGTGAAAAAATGCGACTTAAAAGAAGGATATTACGTGCTAAAGAAGATCATTCAGAAGCACAATAAGTTGGAAGCAAACTGGCATGGACCTTACAGAGTTACTGCAGTTGTCCGATCAGGAACTTACCGAATAGCAACTCTAGAAGGAGAGGAATTTAAGAATGCATGGAATGCTGAACACCTACGCAAGTATTATCAGTGATGTAAAATATAAAGCAGTTCCATCAATATGAATAAAACGATGATATTTCACAATCTTCTCTCCTTTTATTGAAAGTTTTTCGGGGAATACTAGTGTGTTTAACACTAAGCTGCTCGGTAGTAAAAAGAAGATGATAGTTCAAACCCACGACCAACTCCGGTTGGTAAAAGGGCGAGAACAAACTATACTCCTTTGGTTAGGAGGCGTACACTAGCGTGACCAACTAAGGTTGATAAAAGAACTAGTGGACATGATAGTTCAAACCCACGATCAACTCCGGTTGGTAAAAGGGCGAGAACAAACTATACTCCTTTGGTTAGGAGGCGTACACTAGCGTGACCAACTAAAGTTGGTAAAAGAACTAGTGGACATGATAGTTCAAACCCACGACCGACTCCGGTTGGTAAAAGGGCGAGAACAAACTATACTCCTTTGGTTAGGAGGCGTACACTAGTGTGACCAACTCAGGTTGGTAAAAGAGCTAGTGGACATGGTAGTTCAAACCCACGACCAACTCCGATTGGTAAAAGGGAGAGAACAAAAGATGATCAACGAAAGGCCAATCTCGATTGGTTAGGAAACAAGACATGCTCTCAAATGCCAACTTATGTTGGTCGGGAAATAAGATTATCTCAAAATGCCAACTTATGTTGATCGGGAAGTAAGTTTATTACATAAAAGTTCATCGGAGAACAAATATTCCAAACTGAACCAAGTATAGTTGGTCGGGGATAAAAACTCACTAATTGTAGTTGGTCGACGAGGAAAAATCTTTGACCTTGGTTGGTCGGGCACATTTTATGAAAAAGACAAAGTTTACCAAGTATAGCTGGTCGGGCATAAAAACCCATTAACTATAATTGGTCGACGAGCTCAACTTAACAACCTTGGTTGGTTGGAAGAAATTTTAACACTTTTATGCTCATTACTTTATTATTAAGTGATCGAGCAACATTACTAATGCTTGTAATTTTTTATTACTAAGTTGGTCGAGGAACCACACAATATTGTTATGCAAGCACAAATATAAAGTGTTTGACAAGAACAAAACAATAGCAATACAGATTTGCAAACAGAAAATGAAAGTCTTTCATTAAAATTCAAAACGAATTACAATTTACATATGTGTACTAACTATTACATTGAGATCCCTACTCTATTGGTTTCTTTCCCTCAGCTTTTGAAATATGTTCCTCGCCAGCAGGCGGATCATTTAAAGTCCGAGGAGTGTTAATGAAGTTCAAATCCTTCAACATCCTAACGTTCATCACAGAAGGTGTGTCCAGTAGATGCTCGGGACGAGATACCTCGATCTGAGAATGAAGATTGTAGTCACCGAGGTATTTTGCAATTAAGCTCCGAGGAATGGCACGAGCTGGGATCCATTCTATGTCCAATTTATAAGGTGGCACAGGCAAGTCTAGTAGCCCAGGAGCATGATAATCCCATAAATAATGGCCCTGCTCTAGTTTTAATACACCCAGGGCGTTCAACCATCCCTGTTTATAACCTTCATTATTGGCATTTTCAATGCGAGCATCCAAGTGATAAAGGGCCTCATTGTAGCCTGCATTCCAGAACTCACGAGGTTGTTTGTGGAATTGGAAAGTTATTCTCTCTAACTGCTCATGAAGGTTCCTGGCAAAAACATCCTTATTCTTCAGAGCAGACTTGGTCGAAGCAAGTTGATCTTCCAGAATTTGGATTTTCTTAGACATTTCAGATAAAGCCCGATCTTTTGCATTGAATTGGAACGCTTGAGTTTCCAACGTTGATAGAGTACGAGCTTCTTCAACATTACGATTAATAGCTCTTGATCCTCCTCGAGCAGGTCGAGAACTTGGTTCCTCGATAACATTCTGAGCAGCTCGTCCTCGTCCACGAGAACCCCTTCCTCGCCCCCGAGTAGTAGTAGAAGTACCAGATCTTCTCAAGGTATCCAACTCTTGACTAAATTGGCATTCTCAACCTCTAGAAAGGAAAATCCCTCGTCAGTCACTGGGATTACAGCTGTTGATGAAGATATTGCAGACTTATACTGTGCCAGCTCTTTCTGCAAATTGTTATTTTCTTGCGCTAGCAGCTCGACAATCTGTCTACAAGCTTCAACTTCACCCCTTAGGGTTTTCTCCCTGACATCGTACCCAGCAATGATCTTTTTGTGGCCTGTCTCGGCAGAAAGCTCTTGATACCTCTTTTCATACCCCTCGTGCAAAAGGGCAGTTGATTCTTTGTACTGAGTCTGAAGATCTTCTAAAGTATATTGAAGCTCCTCGATCATGTCATAGTAAGCCACGTTATTGGCCACAACTCGATCAAGTAAGCCCTTCAGGTATTGATAAGCTTCTACTGCCTGCTCTGAAGCACCATGGCCAAGGATGTCGGCAACTTCTGATGCACTTAGGTCTGTGTGACCAGCTTTATAATATTCATGGCATTGCTGCATCAACTTTGTGTCATTACCAGACAGCAGATCCATCCTGGCCAGAAACTAACAGAGAAAGAAAAAGAAGATCAAGACAGAGTGCAGATAGAGAAGCGACAATCATATGGAAGAAAAGAACTCAAATTTTATTAGATCATAAGGAAAAGTTACAAAGATCTAGGATACAAAGTACAATTAAAAGGAAAAATAAAAGAGAATACCGAACAACTTCACACCTTTTCCTTGTCTCCCAAGACTTTCTCGGGAGGCTGGGACGAGGAGCTTGGTTGCTCTGTGGGAACAATAATCTGGTCGGCTGGAGTTGGGATTTGTTCAGGAGGAGCAGGCAAAGAAGAAATCTCCTCAGTAGATGTCTGGTTGGGTTGTGTAGCAATGACTTGATCACCCACTATCAGTGAAGACTCCTCGGATGCAGCTTCATCCTCTTCTTCATCTTCAATAGCTGGAGGAGGACCAGGAAGATGTTGTTGAAATAGTTCAGAGTCCTCGCTCACTTTCAATTCTTGCAAGGCAGCAACCCAACCATCTCGGAAGTATTTCAAACTCCCATACTGCACCTGAGCCATCATTGCAGCTACCCCCTATCCCATCCTTTGTCCCAACCGGTTCGAAAGGATTTTTTAACAGCCACTTTTCTCTTCATTTTCTCCGAGGAGAGCTTCTCGGATAGAAGATCCTCGGTGGCTTTCAATTTGGCCTCCACCTCCTCTTTCTGGCGATTTACTTCTCGCAGAAGGGACAGCTCTTCCTCAGCCGATTTCAACTTATTCTCAAGCTCCCCAAAACTTGTGAGCTTCTCGGCGTATTTTTTATTCTCTCTCTCCAAGTCCTTCACCTTCTTTCCCAACTGCACTTTCTCTGCCTCAGACGCAGTCAGCTTCTTCTCCCATTCACCCTTATCCTCGTCGTATTTTTGACGGGATTCCTTCAGAGATTGGGCCAAACCCACAAAGGCATCCTCCCCTCCATACGAGGAGCTAGAAGCCTTGAGTGCTTCATCTTTCTTCACTATGGTGTTAAAGCAACTCACCAGCTGAAAAATAAGGTAATGATAAGTCAATGCCGAGATACATGAATTGATGGAAAGAAAGAAAAATTCAAGATAAGAGAAACTTACTGAAGCAATGTGATGAGTAGCTAGGGATGTCAGCATATCCCCAGACATGTTTTCTTCTATCCTTTGGACTTCAGGAATAGTCCAAGTCTTTACCGAGCTCATCGCAGAACTCGGGGGAATAATGGTCGGAACACCATCTCCACTAGCTTGGAGCTGGGAAATGGTCTCAATCAAAGTGACCGAGGAGAATTTCTTCAATCTCCTCAGTGTCACTTCAACAGTTTCAACCAAAGAACTTTTGGTTGGGACCACTTCCACAGGTGCATTCTTCTTGCTCGGAGCCATTGGGGGCTTCTCGGCAGCCTTCTGAGGAGCAACAGAAGGGGCACCATCTACTTTCTTTGTTCCCTTTGGGACTTCAGCCTTGTTTCTTTTTCCATCCCCGACAGAGGAAGTCTCCTCGAAGATAACAGGAACTCTTCTCTTTCCCATCTTCTGACTTAGAGGAATGTGAGATTCTGGTGAAGATTCCTCAGAAGCTGGCAATGGGTCACTAATGCTGACCACAGGATGAGCAGTAAAGGATGATGTGTAGCTCGTGTACTGCAACAAATATGAAGCAGACCTGATGTGCTCGTCTGTAACTCTTCGATGTAAATTCCAGATATGTTTCAAATGTTTAATATTTACTTCTAATTCTTTTGGAGTTTTTCTCTTACTGTCAACTGCAAACAAATACATAGTGAAATATCAGTCATACATTTTGTCAAACACAATGAAATCATAATTTCAAAAACAAAATAAGATGAAAATAACCTATCCCATTTCCATATGGGGGGCATCTGGGACCTTCATATACTTCATCTCCAACCAAAGGGGTATGTTGCCAATTTTTTATGACTACCCCGTGTTCAAAATAATCCCTGTTTGCATCAGGGAGGTTGACTACTAAGGCCCTATTCAAAAACCTAGTTTTTAAATAAAAAACATTTTCTAAAACAGCCCATCTATAACAGTACATAATCTCAGGAATTCCTATACGAGTTCCATGAGTCTGATTTAACCTATACACCCCATTAACTATTCTCCATGTGTTGGGGGCTATTTTTGCAGGGACAACATCGAAATACTGACAGAACTCTAAACACAAAGGGTTTGGTGGAAAAGAAAATCCACATTCAGCAATAAAGAGGCTAGGGAACCAATGTCCCTCAGCCAAATTAAAATAAGTTGAAGGTTCAGAAAGACTCTCCAAAGTTACCCAAGAAGGAATAGAGAAGTCAAAACGGAACTTCTCAAGAGATTCGATAATATAAACCATGGTGAACAAAAAGAAATGAAGAAGAAGGAAGAAAATCTTACAAGAAAAAGGAGATCTGTTGACAAACAAACGAAGAAAGGGATGGACGCACAAGAGAGAGAAAAGCTATAGAAAACTCGAAAGCAGAAATTGAAAAGGTAGAAGACGATGGGATTGCCTCTAAAGCTTAAATACTTTGCCTTGGGAAGCGGCGAAAGAAATGATTACAAAAAAGAAACTATTACGCTACCGGCGGCTAAAAGGATAAAAAATGCACGAAGATCGAAGCGCTTATAAAAATGCAAAAAGGCGGATTCTGTGAATTTGGAAGGAAATTCAAATACGAAGAAAAGGCTCCTAAAACCCAGGAAGGTCATTTAATATTGCCATATACCGAGAAAGAATGTTCCATACTCCTCAAAGTTCGAAATATGAAACATTGGGGGCTTCTGTTGATACCAAAATTAGTATGCTGATGTGGACGAATAATAAGAAGACACGTGTCAATCTACGTGGCACAATAGCAACGAGGAAGTTCATTCCCCCGACCAAGTCATACTCACTCCGAGCAACAAGTACAATCCGAGGAACTCCAACTCTCCGAGGAACTCCAACGCTCCGAGGAACTCTTGAACGACGAGCAACTAAGGCGGTTCGAGCTGTATCTCGACCACAGCATTGATTGCCAGATAATCAACAGTTCAACTATTCATTGAATGCTTATCATCTTGACGCACACGTTTGAAGAGCATTAAATGAATTACCCTTTCATATGTGGATCATTTAATGTAACACCCTTTCATGTACAGCCTAAGGGCTATAAATACCTTGTATCACCCTCATTCAAAGGGACAGGAATTTCTTGATAGAACTTGTAATCGAGAATTCCCAAACACTCAGCAATAACATAACAGTGGACGTAGGCCATTCATATAAGGCTGAACCAGTTTAAAATTCTTTGTCTCATTTATTTATCTGTGATTGAATAATTAGAGTAATCTAGTTTTTTACATCAACAACAACAAAATAGTTTTCAAACAATAGACATTTAAAAATGAACCGTTGTTCCTATATTTTGATATATTTCTTGATGCCCCTGTATGTTTTTTTTACATTAGAAAGTGATAATTTTATCGGCATTTTATGGATTTTGACTTCACAAGCTTTTTCACAAAGGGGGTAACTAATTCCATTTGAACCAATGTTTCCATATGATTTAACCTCCAATTAGTAATCTTACACTTGCCAATAATTATTTTAAGTCAATCAAATTACACAACTCCATGGCAACCGGACCCGTACCCCATATGGTTGGCCTCTAGAAGAAGCCAATAAAAAAAGGTATTGTGTGACTTTATAACTTCACGAAGGCTAATTCTCCTCCAAACAAGGAGCAAATAAGTAAATGCGTAGTCCTTAGAAAAGTATTGGGGTAATTATATCTAGGTCCCATTTATCGGGTCAACAAGCTTATAAGTCCTATTGACTTTTTAATAATTCCATAGGTCCTATTCCAACTTTTTAGGAAATTTTTTCACAATTTTACCCTTTTAAAACCACCCATCCGTAACTTCCTTGAGGAAGTTACATAAGTGGTTGGACTTTTTTTTTTAATCTTTAAATGATCATAACTTTTAATTCACAAATCCGTTTTTCGCAAAATTACTATTTTTGAAATCTGCTCGACGAGATCTATCAAACAAGATCCATGAAGACTATAAAATTCCAAAGAAATTTTTTTACACAAACAGTAAACTTTACTGTATGCACTAGAATATGAAATAGTTTTATATATGTGACATTTCACAAACAGACAGTAACATTTACTGTGGTAATACTACACAGTATATATATACACACATCCGGTGGATCCAAACCCTCTTTTTTCAAAAATACTTTATATTTAAAGGTTCGCGCTAACGGTATCCAATCCTTACCACCATTGTTGGAGCTTCAACGACCTTCGCCAGAGCTCCGATTTGGGGTGGGTAAGGGTGGCATGTGGTGCCGCTGGCGCGGACCTTTGAAAATAAGAGACTTTTGAATAAATGGGCTTTGGATCCACCGGAGTATCATGGGGTGCCGCTGGCGCGGATCTTTGAAAATAAGATTGGATAAATGGGATCGGGATCATTTGGAGCGCCAGTTTGGGGTGAATAGGGGTGGCACAAAACTTTAAAAATAGGAGCATATTGGATATATATATATAATTTGTAAAAATGTCATAGATTTTAAACTTTATTGTATACACCAGAAAATGAAATAGTTTTATATCTGTGACATTTTCACAAACAATAACATTTACTGTGATAATATATTTATGAAATAGTTTTATATATATAACATTTTCACAAACAGTAACATTTACAGAGTTAATATTACATATATATATATATATATATATATATATATATATATATATAGAGAGAGAGAGAGAGAGAGAGAGAGAGAGAGAGAGACGATAGATCCAAACCACTATTTTTTTTTCAAAATTACCATATTTTTAAATGTTTACGCTAGCGACATTCAATCCCCACTACTACCCACCCCCATTGTCGGAGCTTTAACGACTTTCATCAGAGCTATGATTTGGGTTGTTAGTAGTGGCATAGGGTGCCGCTGGTGCGGACCTCTGAAATTAAGAGAATATTAGATAAATGGGGTTTGGATCCACCGAAGCTCCGATTTGGGGTGAGTAGGGGTGGCATTGAGTTAGGTTTATATCTATAACATTTTCACAAGCATTAACATATATTGTGTTCATATAACACAGTATATATATATATATATATATATTCAAACCTCTTTTTTCTGATATTATCTTATTTTTAACGGTCCGCGCCAGCGGCATCCAATCCCCACCCCCTTTATCGGCGCTACAACAACCTTCATCAGAGCTCTGATTTGAGGTGGAATGGGATGCGATGTAACATTTTCACAAACAGTAACATTTATTATTTGTGAAAATATTACAGATATAAACCTAATCCAATGCTACCCTTACCCACCTCAAACTGGAGCGCCGGTGTATCCAAACCCCATTTATCCAATATTCCCTTATTTCCTAAGGTCCGCGCCAGCGGCACTCCATGTCACCCCAAATCAGAACTCTGATGAAGGTTGTTGGAGCTCCGACAATTGGGGTTGGTGGTGGTCAGGATTAGATACCGCTAGCGCGGCCGTTAAAAATAAGACAATATCAGAAAACAGAGGTTTGGATCCACCGTATATATATATATATATATATATATATATAACACAGTAAATGTTAACGTTTGTAAAAATGTTATAGATATAAACCTAACCTACTGTCACCCCTACTCACCCCAAATCGGAGCGCCAGTGGATCCAAACTCCATTTATCTAATATTCTTTTAATTTCAGAGCTCCGCGCCAGCGGCGCCCTATGCCACTACTACCCACCTAAATCATAGCTCTGATGACAGTCGTTGAAGCTTCGACAATTGGGGTGGGTAGTGGTGAAGATTGAATGTCGCTAGCGTAAACATTTAGAAATATGGTAATTTAAAAAAAAAGAGGTTTGGATCTACCGTGTATATATATATATATATATATATATATATTAACTCAGCAAATGTTAATGTTTGTGAAAATGTTATATATATTGTGTAATATTAACTCAGTAAATGTTACTGTTTGTGAAAATGTTATATATATAAAACTATTTCATAAATATATTATCACAGTAAATGTTATTGTTTGTGAAAATGTCAGAAATATAAAACTATTTCATTTTATGGTGTATACAATAAAGTTTAATATCTATGACATTTTTACAAACTATATATATATATATATATATATATATATATATATATATATATATATATATATATATATATATATATATATATATATCCAATATGCTCCTATTTTTAAAGTTTTGTGTCACCCCTATTCACCCCAAATTGGCGCTCCATATGATCTCGATCCCATTTATCCAATCTTATTTTCAAAGGTCCGCGCCAGCGGCCCCCCATGATACTTCGATGGATCCAAAGCCCATTTATTCAAAAGCCTCTTATTTTCAAAGGTCCGCGCCAGCGGCACCACATGCCACCCCTACCCACCCCAAATCGGAGCTCTAACGAAGGTCGTTGAAGCTGCAATAATGGTGGTAAGGATTGGATACCGTTAGTGCGAACCTTCAAATATAATGTAATTTAAAAAAAAGGGTTTGGATCCACCGTATATATATATATATATATATATATATACTGTGTAGTATTAGCACAGTAAATGTTACTGTGTGTTTGTGAAAATGTCAAATATATAAAACTATTTCATATTCTAGTGCATACAGTAAAGTTTACTGTTTGTGTAAATTTTTTTCTTTGGAATTTTATAGCCTTCATGGATCTTGTTTGATAGATCTTGTCGAGCACATTTCAAAAATAGTAATTTTGTGAAAAACGGATTTGTGAATCAAAAGTTATGATCATTTGAAGATTAAAAAAAAAAGTTCAACCACTTATGTAACTTCCTCAAAGAAGTTACGGATTGTTGGTTTTAAAAGGGTAAAATTGGAAAAAAAGTTCCAAAAAATTAGGAATAGGACTTATATGTAAGAGAAAAACATGATGGGACTAGAATGTATATAAGAACGTCTAATAGGATCTAAACGTAAATGCCCCAAAATTATTCCATTTAATTTTAAATCTACCTTATTCAATAACTAACAAAAAACTCAAAAGTGATATCATAAAAAAATATAGTGATTACAAGCGGGACATTTGGAAGATAACATGGCAGTGCCACATCAATGACGTTACTTTTTCACAAATATTTTATAAAAAAGTAATGTTAGGGAAATTCACTTTATGAACACGTTTTGTGGCCCTCTGAATAAGATAAAAATATGTACAAATTTTTACTGCATTGGTTGATGTCCTGACGGGACAAAAAACAATAAGATATAAATTTTTAATACAATGTATCCACAAAATATGTCCCCGAAGTGAATCTCCCTAGTATATTCCTTCATAAAAATGTTGAATGACATGACACAACCACTTCATCATTTTTGACGAATATTTCTGCCGAGGTCAACATAAATGTGGATCTTTGGTGACATAGTCATCAGAAATTATGTGACACTACCATGTGTAGGACGTTGACTTTGTTAAAGTCACCCTTTAGGACTAAAAATGATTTTCAAAAATTTTTGTAGGAAAAAATATTTTATATAAATTGGTGGACTTTTTGTTAAATGTCTCCAAAAAAAAATATTTACTTCAGCATTTATGGATGATCATAAAACTATACACGTGATAATGTCAATACCACAAAATAAAATTCCATCAAATGGTGGTGCAATTGTTAACATGATTGATGCAAGATAACATTGAAATGTGGATGTGATAACAGTAGACAAATAGCTATTAGTCAGAACAGTAGTTCCATATATTTTCGTCTTCTCTGTGTAGAAACTTTGTGTTTGTTTGTCTTACAATTGAAATTGCAACTATGTCAATGTTTGGGCCGGACCAGACCCCCTCCTTGTGTGATGTTTCAAAGAAAGAGCACATGATGCTAACTTCAGCCACAAGTGTGTGTCACCAATATTGATATAACACCACATGAAGATAATGTAACCCTAATGGCTAATGTAGATCACAATCAAAATTGTGTATGTGCCCTATACCTATCTCCTATAAATAGACCACCTATCGAGTCGTTTTGTATCTTGCTTGTGTCGTGTCATTCAAGCTTTACGTATATTTTTTTAACCTATAACTGATTTACGAAGAGTCGTTTGTCACTCATGCTGTCCTAAAACAAACTGCTCAAGTGGTGACAAACTTTAGTGGTGAAAAGATTTTCACTACTAATAGTGATATTTTCATGACGAACCATCAATTTCATCGTGAAACAATGAGATATGAAATTTTGTTAGTAAATGTCATGCGCAAAAGTTATTGGCTACAATGCCGAAAACGTTTGTTTTTTTGAACACAAAAACTCCTACTCTAACCTATATTATTACGAAGGGGGGGGGGGGGGGATATAGTCATGGTGCCGATGAGACTCAAACCCTGGTGATTCCCAAGGTTGGGTGGGTGTCCGATCACTTGGACAACCCACACACTAGTTATGTGAGTTCAATATCTTTTTTCCCATTTAATATATTCATAGATTCTTAAACTAAAGGCAATACAAAAGATAGTCAAACAATAAAGGGGTCCAAATACTCATATGTATTTATAATATATTATCATGTGTACAAAATTTACATGTATATTTTAAATAAAATCACATTTCATTTGAAAAGATTGCATATATCCTAAACGAAATCTCGTGTTCATTAGTAGAAAAACTAGGTATACACACACACATTAAAAATCATAAATATAAAAAGGATTACAATTATAACATTAAAAACTTGTCCACATTGAAAAATCACGTATATATTACATATGTGTGCCTACGAGTGCCCTCGAGCAATAGTTTTTTTTAAGCCCCTAAAAGCTAAGGCACGACCACGCATATTATTAAGTCCGTGTTGTGCTTAATTTGTGTAAAACATGTCTAATGGGTCAGCCCATTATGACTCGTAACGAAATAAGTGCCGAAGCACTAATTGATAATTTTGTGTCTTATCATGCCGTGTTACCATGTTGTGTCTTAAGTTTAAAGGGTTTATTATCTTTTTTTTTCATGACGTGGGTGACCCATAAACCTAAAATAGATTAAGGGAATTTATTATATTTTACTATATCTTTCATTTTAAAGTGTTAATAATAATAATAATAATAATAATAATAATAATAATTATTATTATTATTATTATTATTATTATTATTATTATTATTATTATTATTATTATTATTATTATTATTATTATTATTATTATTATTATTATTATTATTCTTATTCTTGTCTTAAAAGCGTTAATCAAGATCTATCAAACAACTTCCACATTCTATTTATTCGATTTTTGCACAAGTTGAAAGAAAACAATTGAGATAAGAAATGAAATAATTTTTACATCAAATTAAAATTAAAATTATAAGCTATGCTCTTTGATAATATAGTAAAGTGATGTATCATGTCTCCATGATTATTTTTTGTTTGTTTGGACCAGACCCCCTCCTTGTGTGATGTTTCAAAGAAAGAGCACATTATGCTAACTTTAGCCACAAATGTGTGTCACCAATATTGATATAACACCACATGAAGATAATGTAACCCCAATGGCTAATCTAGATCACAATCAAATTTGTGCATGTGCCCTATACCCATCTCTTATAAATAGACCACCTATCGAGTGATTTTGTATCTTGTTTGTGTCGTGTCATTCAAGCTTTACGTAATTTTTTTTAACCTATACCTAATTTACTAAGAGTCGTACATCACTCATGCTGTCCTAAAACAAACGACTTAATTGTGACAAACTTTAGTGGTGAAAAGATTTTTGCCACTAATAGTGATATTTTTGTGATGAACCATCAATTTCATCAAGAAAATAATGACTGCAACAAAATTAACGACGAAATATGAATTTTTGTTACTAAATGTCATGCATAAAAGTTATTGCTACAACGCCAAAAATGTATTTTTTTTGAGAAGGGGCAAGTTGAATTTGCAGCGACAGTCTACTTTCTTAAAATATATACGAGGTACAACATAGATCAATGACGTACGTTTAGGAAAATATATACAAAATGTCTTCTTGAGAAGGACGATATATTTTTTTAACACAAAAACTCCTACTCTAACGTACACTATTACAATGGGGAGGGGTTATAGTCATGGTGCCAATGAGACTCAAACCTTGGTGGTTTCTATTGTTGGGTGGCTGTCCCTATCACTTGAACAACCCACACGCTTTATTTATGCGAGTTCAGTATATTTCTTTCCAATTTAATATTTTCATAGATTCTTTAACTAATGGCAATACAAAAGATAGTCAAACAATAAATGGGAAATTATCATATGTATACATAATATATTATCACATGTACAAAACTTACATGTATATTTTAGATAAAATCACATATACATTTGAAAAGATTGCAACCGGAATCTCCCGTCCATTAGTAGAAAAACTAGGTATACATACACATTAAAAAAATCATAAATATAAACAAGATTACAAATATATCATTAAAAACACGTCCACGTTGAAAAATCACGTATATATTACATATGTGTGACTACAAGTGCCCTCGAGCAATTGTTTGTCTTAAGCCCTTAAAAGTTGAAGCCCCGCCATTGATATTACTGAGTCCGTTTTGTGCTTATATTTTGCAGACCATATATAATGGGTCAGCCCATTATGACCCAAAACGAAATAAGTGTCGAACCATTAATTGATAGTTTTGTGTCTCAACTTGTCGTTTTACCATGTTGTGTCTTCGGTTTAAAGGTTTTATTGTCTCATTTTTTCATGAGGTAGATGGCCCATAAACCTGGTATAGATAAGGAGATTTATGGTATTTTACCCTATCTTTCATTTTAAAGTATTTATTATTATTATTATTATTATTATTATTATTATTATTATTATTATTATTATTATTATTATTATTATTATTATTATTATTATTATTATTATTATTATTATTATTATTATTATTATTATTATTATTATCATCTTACAAGATCTATCAAACAACTTCCATAATATATTTATTCAATTTTTGCACAAGTTAGAAAGAAAACTATTGAGTTGTAAAATGAAGTAGTTTGTACATCAAATTAAAATTAAAATTATAAGCAATGCTCTTTGATAATATAGTAAAGTGATGTATCATTTCTTCATGATTTATTTTTTGTTTGTTTGGTAAAAATCTTCACAAGTTGGCCTTTGTTAAATTAAAAGTTTTAGTTTTTTTGGGTTTAGTCCCATTTTCAAAGTTTTATTAGACTCCCATCCCATGTATTTTTTAAATTGTATTAAGTCTAATAACCACCCAAAACCGCCATCAAACGCCTTGTAACTGTCTCTACCGCCTCTGTTTCTTTCTGCAGAGAATGACACTTGTCTAATAGTTGTTTCTACATGACCAACAACTAAAAAATTAAAAATATGGGAGTGACTACAAATGAATCTTTAAAATTAGGACAAAATATTTGTTATCCATTAAAGTTTCTCCATGAGATCGATAGACGGTTTCTCAGGTTATTTTAGTTGTCTTATACAAAGATGCCCGATAGACGCTTATTGGTGTTTGGTTTCTGTTGCGTCAATTTTCTTCGAATATAAAATCATTTTTAAGTTTCCTGCATGCAATTCTATAGGTAAGATATATCATATTGTTCAAACTGCAATGGTTTTTCCTAGATTTTTTGTTAATTTATCTCATAATGTTTTATTTAGATAAACTAGAGTCACTTTGATCGCTCGAACTTTGCCCCTATTTTCACTTTACCACTCATACTTTTATTTTCTATAATAAAACCCTTAAACTTTTTATAAAAGGATCAAATTACCCCATACCCTAACTGTATCATGTTTAGAATGTAAAATTGGTCATATGCATGACATGTGAGAGTATTTTAGTATTAAATATTTACATGTGCGACACAAATGACCAATTTTCCGTCTAGAACATAACACCATTAGGGTTTGGGGGTAATTTGACATGTTTTAAAAACTTTAGGGGGTTTAATATAAAAAATGAAAGTATGGATGGTGAAATAAGAATGAGAGTAAAGTTTTAGGGTTCAAAGTATAATTAACCCTACTCTTAAATTTTCAATAATAAGATTGATCCTCCGAATGCTTAAGGCAAATTTTCAATAATAAGATTGATCTTCCGAATGCTTAAGGCGCACACATGATAACGTATAAGCTACAAAGGCTGCACATAGGATAAATAATTATTAAGGAAAATGCTAGGCTCACACAAAAAAGGAACATAAAGGTGTGACACAATTGATGTGTCGCACCCACATTGGCTTGTGTCTGGTCTCCATTGTTGTTGAGTCTGTACACGAGTTAATGCGGGTGAAACATGTCAATTATGTCACAATTTTATGTCACATTTTGTGCCAGTGTAGCACTACTCAATTATTAATCATCCATAGATATCTCTAAATATAACATTATTTCAAAGGATATAATACAAAAATCTTTTGTTTATTTATTATTTATTAAGCGAGATACATAGATTCCATTATAAACTTGTGAGTGGAATAGTTCTGCGGATGAGAAATTTTTTATTACAATAGTTTTATAATCAAGCGATGCGCAAACGTTTTGTAATAAAGTTCCATCTAGTCAAAAGTTTTGCAAATTTGGTACCTTTATTGAGTAGTCCATACTTGTAAGACTTTAGGTTCCAATCCTTAGCCATATTTTGAAGCTTATATATGACTTTAGTTTTGAAATTTTGGTAAATTTATAAAATATATATGATATGCTTTGTGTTATTTTACCACTCTTATTTTACATTTGTGCTAATACTTTATAAAAATATAACTAGTTTTTCATTCATTTATTCTAATGTAGCTTAAACTTGATCAACGAGCAAGACATTTTTGAATATTTTTTTCCACCCCCGATGGTATTTTTATAATGTTATTTCGTAACTTTTAATGTTCCTTTAGCAATATTATTTTTAGGTTTTTACGGTCTAGTCCTTTGACTAAAAATTTTGGACAAAAAAACCGGTGAAACAAATGTTAAATGATTAGGTCCAACATATAAATATTGCCAATCTAAAAAAATCATAAACCTAATCGGCTATTGGAGGTTTCTCCGCAACTAACGACTATTCTCCGAACTCGAAAATAGCATCAATCTTGATGCTTTTTTCGTCTGTCCAATAATCGATTATAGTGTTGTTAATCGATTCTACCTGTATCACTTGGCTCTATCATTTATAAGTTTATCTTTATCAGCAGTTGGTTTTTCTATTTTCGATCGATTACAATAGGCCAATGTCCTTTGTTTTGATTCAAGAGACTCATTGTAATATTCATTCATGTGATTCAATAGCTTTTTATATGTTTTATATGTATATGTTTTGATTTTGTGTTTTTTATGCATTTATGTTTGGATTCTTCATATATAAGTTATATTTATCAATATTTGTAATTGTTAGTTGAATGTGCTGAATGAATATTATTGATGTTTCATTCTAATTTTAAGAGTACTTGATTTTGATTTGGTATTGAATCATTTATTGATATAGGTCCGCGCCAGCGAAACTAACCAGTTCGATATCAGTTTTCAAAGTACACGCAGTGTTTATAAAGTAGAAGTGATTATTTTTTTGAAAATATGCGTCTACTTTATTGCTTCATGTATAGGTTTTTAAATAGTGCCTGTAATTTTATATTAATTATATATAAACATTTTGATATTTCATGCATTAAATTATTGCACACATTTTTAGAATTGTTGACCTTGAAGTAAATATTTTTCGTCTCTCTTTTATTGCAGGACATTATGGTAAGTAGTGTAACAGCAAGGTGTTGTTATTTGGATAATATGTCTTGTATTGAAATGTTTGAAGATAGCTCATTAGATTTCATATGTAATGAGTTGTGTATTAGGTTTACTAATTTGAGAAGTGAGAGTTTTTCATTGAGGTATTTATTTAGTGATGAATGTCGGTTCATGTTGGTTTGTGATAACAGTGTTTGTTGTATGTTGTGGTCCCAATTGATCGTGGACGCTAATTTCATTTGGATATATGTCATTGATTCATTACCATTGCCAAGTAATACATGTCATGAACGGGTTGAATGCTCTAATCGAATTTTTGAAAGGGTTGACTGTAGTAATACAAGTTCTAAGAGGGTTGACAGTGGTGATACAAATACACAGAGGTTAGAGTCTTTATCATCAGGCACTTCAAATGATTTTAATAGTTGCATTAAAAATGACTTTTATCTTGGAAGTGTGGAACCAAATAAGTTGAAATTCTATCTTTCGAATGATTGGAAGACATATATAAGTCATGAGCAACATTGTTTTGAAGGAGGTGTAGTGGAATTTTGGGACAAATTGCGAAAGTATGCCGTTGAGGTTGGGTTCAAGTATGTGTATTGAAGAATGATAAAACTCGAGTGACGGCTGAATGCTCTAAAAAGACTACTGAGAATTGCATGTGGAGAATTCATGCTTCATTATCTACAATAAATGGATACTTTTACATACGAAGTTTTAATAATGAGCATACATGTAGAGGTGTCTTTCATAGTTCGTCAACTAAAATGATAGCCTCCAAGTTGGTTTCAACATTGGTACCTGATGATCTTAGAGATAACCCACTATTGAGACCAATTGATGTAGATAGAGATAATATGAAGAATTATGGTCTTGATATAGCTTATCAACATGCATGGCGTGCGAAAGAGATGGCTGCTGTTGATATACATGGTGATGAAAAGGTTTCTTATGCATTAATGAATAATTTTTGTGACCTTCTATTGCAGTATAATCCTGGGACGCATTGCATCCTTGACGTGGAACATAAGAGTAAAAAATTCAAGAGAATATTTGTAATGTTTAGAGGATATATTTATGGATTTCAATACTGCAGACCTACTTTATTTCTTGATGGTGCCTTTTTGAAGAGCCGTTACCGTGGAACAATATTATCAGCTACTGCAAGGAATGAGAACAATGGTAAATTAATTCTAAATATTTTATTTTGTGTATTTCATTGACATTTTGTTTGTTCCATTCCAGGTCATCAAAATATAAGCATAAAAATATAAAGTACCTTTGAATGTTTTTGTTTTAGTTCACATGTACTTTTCATTTTTCTGCGTGTATTTTGATGATATGTCTTATTATGTATAATACTAAGTAAAGTACACGCATAGTACATGTCAAGTACACGTGAATGTTTTTGTTAATTTCACGTGTACTTTTCATTTTTATGCATGTACTTTGATGATGATGTTGTTATGCTGAATACAAACTAAAATACACGCATAGTACATGTCAAGTACACGTGAATGTTTTTGTTAATTTCACGTGTACTTTTCATTTTTATGCATGTACTTTGATGATGATGTTGTTAACTTGTTATGTTGAATACAAACTAAAGTACACGCATAGTACATGTTAAGTACATGTGAATGTTTTTGTTAATTTCACGTGTACTTTTCATTTTAATGCGTGTACTTTGATGATGATGTTGTTATGTTGAATACAAACTAGGGGTGGCCATAGGCCCGAGGCCCGCCAAGCCCGCCCAACCCGCCCAATAAAAAAATAGGGCTTGGGTAAGGTAAATAGGCCCGCAAAGCAGGCTTGGCAAAATTTTATAGGCCCGATTTTTTTTCGGGCGGGCTTGGGCATGAGTTCTTAAGCCCGATGAGGCCCGGCCCGGCCCGAGGCCCAAAATATATATATATATATATATATATATGTGTGTGTGTGTGTGTGTGTGTGTGTGTGTGTGTGTTTGGGGGGGGGGGACTTCTATAAATATAAAAACGTATACCAAGTCTTTTCATGTAAAGTGAGAAACTTTATATATGGACTTTGTAATATATGGAGTTTAAAACAAATTTTTAATTAAAAAAATTGGTCTTTAAATAAAAAAATAGGTATTTTAATTTTTAAAAAAAATCTTTTAATTAACATAATAGGGCCCGATCGGGCGGGCCTGGGTAAAGAGCTTTCAAATCTGGGCCGGCTTGGGATTACATAATAAGGCCCGATCTAGGCCCGAGCGGGCTTGGGATAACACTTAATTTTTCAAGTCCGACCCGAGCCCGACCGGGCCTGCCCAGGCCTGGCCCACGGCCACCCCTAATACAAACTAAAGTACACGCATAGTACATGTCAAGTACACGTGAATGTTTCTATTAATTTCATGTGTACTTTTCATTTTTATGCGTGTACTTTGATGATATGTGTTGTTATTTAGAAATAATAAAGCCAAGTACACGTTAAAACTGTAAAGTGCCCGTGAATGACTTTGTTTAGTTCACCTGTACTTTACATTTTTATGCGTGTACGTTGATGTTAGTGTTGTTAATAATAAAGCCAAGAAAAAGATTGGAAAGTAAACTTGCATGTCTTTTTATCTTTATCACATGTACTGTACATTTTTATGTTTTGTCTTGTTATTTACAAACAATTTAAATTAAACACATAATATAATTTCCATGTGTTTTAAGGTCTGCGCTAGCAACATCAATTTACGATGTGTTCTACATGGATATGTTATTTATTTTAATTTTGATATATTTTTATATTTCAGGCCTTTTTCCTGTTGCATATGATGTTGTTGATTCTGAATCTGAAGATAACTGGATGTGGTTTCTTGTAAATTTGCATAGTGCAGTATTTGAGCAATAACGAAACATAACATTTATATCAGATCGAAATAATGGATTACTTGAAGCTGTTTTGAGGGTCTTCCCGTTGTCTGCACATTCCTACTGTATACATCATTTACAAGGGAATATAAAAAAGAAAATTCGTAGTAATTGCGTTGGATTTCGAAAGAAAATTGTTAAAGATTTTTTGTCTTGTGCATATGCTATCTCAGTAGATGTATTTCACAAGCATATTGAAGCATTGAAGAAGGAAGGAGGAGCTACTATTGCTGATTTCATTAATAGTTTGCCTCCCGAGAATTGGTCCTGTGCATATTTCCCTAGTAAATAGTATGGTGACATGACATCTAGTGTTGCGAAGTCATTCAATTCATGGATATTGGAGGAAAGGCATTTACCAGTAAAAATATGCTTGATAAATTGAGAGCGAAGATTATGAATTTCAATGCAAACAAATTTGTTGAGTCTGACACTTGGAAAAATGAGCTATGTCCTTTTTTTCAAAAGTTACTGAATGAAAATTGGAATAAAAGCCGACATTGGACTATTAGTCGCTCAAGTCAAAATGTATTTGAAGTTCATTCAGAAGTGCGAACAACAGTTGACTTAGGAGAAAGGACTTGTTCTTGTAAGAGTTGGAATATTAGATGTTTTCCATGTTCTCATGATGTTTGTGTTGTACGGAGGAAATGGACCAGTATTTATGATTATATTGAGGAGTACTATAAGGTATCTTTATGTAGAAAATCATACTCGATACCTATAGTTCCTCTTCCTGATTTGATTTCCTTAAATATTCCTATACCTGAAAATCCATCTGTCCTTCCACCAATGACTAAGAGACCGACAGGGATGCTAAGAAATAAGAGAATAAGGTCTTCTGGTGAGATCACAGTAAGGGAAGTTACTTGTTCGAGGTGTAGTAAAATGGGTCATTACAGGTCCACTTGTAAGTAACCCATTCGAGTACGTTTTAAATTGTTGAATTCATTCATTTTAACCATTTGATTGAATAAATCAATTAATAAACCATTTGTTTCACATAAATGAATGTAATTTTAGTTTTTAGTCTCATTTTTTAGTTTGTTTTTTGTGTAGCTGTACACGTATTTTTCATAAAATACAGGTGATCATTTTTCCTGATGTTCACGTGTACTTTACATTTGTATACGCATGTTATGTACAGTACACGCGCATTTTGATGTCCAAAGCCATTTTATCAATGCGTGTACTTGATGAAATATGCGTGTACTTTATGAACTATACGTAGAATACATAAAGTACACGCATTTAAAATGGATTTGGTCAGTTCAATATGCGTGTACTATATAAAAGCATGCGTGTACTTTATTAATGACATTTAATTTAGATTTACTTGATGAAATATGCGTGTACTTTATGATGTACACGCATGAAGTACACGCATAATATAAATATAATATGCGTGTACTTGATGAAATTTGCATGTACTTTATGAAGTACACGCATAATATATAAAGTACATGCATTTAAATATATGTGTACACTAATGTTTTTATAAAGTACTCGCATATTGATATGACAAAAATCTAATTCAATAAATGTGTACTTCATGAATTCTGTATGTGATTTTATCAAGTAGACGTATATAAATGCATGTACTATTTGGAAAATGATTTTGGACATTATAAAGTGCTTGTACATTATAAAAGACACTTAGGTCACTCATATTCTTAAATTCCTATGTGTATTATGGTCCGCGCCAGCAGCATTATTATACAAGTATTTCAATAAGCGTGTACTTTATAGACTATGCGTGTACTTTGTACACGTGTAATATATAAACATTTATATAATGGTTTGGGACAATACCTTGTGCGTGTGCTTTATAAAAACTTGCGTGTATTATAATTTATAATAGATAGAATCATATTTTGACAATACACTCATATTTTAACATATAATGATTTAAAATAAATGATATTAATGTTTATATTTTTTACAATACACGTGATCATTTTTATAAAGGTTCACGTGTACTTTACTATATTTGGTGTATTATATAAGTGAGAATACATGCATGAAAGAAATAATTTTTTTATTAAAACAGAAAAATAAAGTACAATTTTTTCACATAATAAAAGCTGAAAAAACTAAAGAAGGCTTCTATTAGGGAAATTTGTTAAAGGCATCTATGGTGTCAGGAAGAGAGTCAATTAAATTCGATCATACTCGAATTTGTTCTTCTATGACAGCTACAAGGCCTTCATGGTGAGCCTTCTTCTCCTTCGGCTTGGCTATTTTCAAGGGAACTTCTTGTCTATAGAAAGACATGAGGTCTTCATGTGTTTGAGGAAGGTCCTCATGCACATCAAATAAATCTATGGGATTGGGTAGAAGTAGGGGTGGACAAAGAAAGACCGACCCGATTGGACCGAACCGGATCGGACCCACATATATAGACTTTTTTATAATTCCGTCCTAATTCGGTCCTAAATTAAGTGACCCGAAAAATTCGATTCAGTCTAAAATATTTATTTTAAATTCGGTCTTAGGACCGGACTGGACCGTTTAATTTAATATTATATAATATATATTAATTTTATATAAATATATCATTTTGTTTAGAGTTAAATAATTAAACCCTACAAACTTTTAAAACACAACACGACCGCACACCCCCTCATTCATTTCACTTCTCACTTTTCTCTCTCATCATCTCACGCCCCCTTACACAAAGTGAACACCGGCTCAAATACCTTTCTCTTACTTTTTCCTCTCCATTTACCCCAGATCCGGCGCAACACACACATAGATCCGATGCAACACACACATACATATCCGCACCTCAATACATAAATGGAACTTGCATCAGATCTGGCGCAACACACACACAAATCCGGCACACCACATACCCAGATCCGGCGTAACAATGGAACTCCAATGATTAAAGATCCAACGGTATGTTGTTTTTTTCTTTACTTCAATTATTTGTTGTTTACTTCAACGCAAATCCACAGCAACAATGGTACTTTACTTCAACGATTTTTTTTAAATGAAAATAAAATAAAAAAATACACTTGTGCGATGTTTGAAGTAGAAAATCAAAATACACTTGTTGTTATATTTGTTGAGAAAAACCGGCCTGAAACGAATTGAAAACAACCCCAAGGTAAGTAGTTAAAACATGACAACATTTTTGAAGGTTCAAAATAGAATTTTAAGGGCAAAGCAGCACCCTAGATGATGCAAAACTATACATAAAAGGTTCAAAACAGCCTAAGAAACAGTAAAAAAAATTACAAGTTTTATTGAAAAATAAATAAATGTAAATATGGAGACCGATTATTAATCGAACCGGACCGAAAATAGCCTAGACCGAATAAATAGGCTAAACCTATTAAATCGGTATGAATTTGGTCTTCTCAAATATAGGACCGAATAATTCGGCCCGACACTTAAAATGGTCAAAACTCGGACCGGACCGGACCGCGCCCACCCTTAGGTGGAAGTCGAGAATATCCTTCCCTCACATATGTTTGAAAAAAGCAGTTTCATATGAGGAAATATTTTCCTCAATTTGCCTTATTTTTGTTTTATTTCTTTCATCTCTCTCAAGAGTATCTCGCAACTTTTCTGCTGGAATAGTCATTATGTTATCTTTACCCTAGATGTAATGGTTAAGAAAGGAACAAATAATACTCTTTTATTGGAAAAGTTAAAGCTATTTATTTCTTGACCAGAAGTAGTTGGAAAGTGAGTAGTTGAGCTTAATAAATTAATTTTGGTTATTGTGTCTTTCTGAATAAATATTTAAAGTAGTTTTCAATTAAAAATAAAAATTATTATATTAACCAGTGCGTGTACTTTAGGCAAACTGCGTGTACTTTGAAGAATTCATGTGTGTACTTAGTAATTATCACTTGTAGTTTTCGTGAAAAATGCGTGTACATTATTTCATAACACTCAGGTGCATTGTTTGTCTAAACCTTACGTGGATTGTGGTCTGCGCCAGCGGAAATAAACCATTTTGGTGTAATAAATATTGTAAACAATAACCAATATAACACAAAACAAATTACAAATATGGTTTGTATTTGAATCACAATTTATAAAAGTTTTTGCTCCTTTCGGGGGAAGAAATATTTTGATAGAAGAATTTTTCTTAGTACATATGCTCTGTGTTTTAACATGTCACGGTCTTGAAATAATTTTTGTATTTCCTTGTTTCTGCTCATTTGTTCAATGTAGTACATGCAGAACACCCCACATTCAACCCTGAAATTAAAATAAAACAAATATACAAATTAGTATGATGTGAATGAAATTTTTTAAAAATATACAAATTAGTAATTTTTAGAAATAAAGTTTTTGCTTACCCATTATATTGCTTAGGGCATTCATGATCTCTTATTAGGTCAAATTTGAGATCACTTTCCAGCAAGAAATCTACTGTCCTTTTTTCTTGCTTTGTCAATGGATCATCATTCAATGTAAACTCATTTGATGTACCTTCATCACTTTCTCTGAATTTTGAAACCATTGTTTTTCATTATTTCTGCTTCAGTCTTCAATAGGCACAGTTTTTTTTGGAAGACAGAGAACTGTTAAAAAGATAAATATTTAGTGTATACAAATAAAAGAGTATGAAGATTATAGAGTGAAAAGTACACGTATAATATTAAAGTACACGTATATTTTATTTGTACATTTCACGTGTATTTTAAAATATGATGCGTGTAGTTTGCCTAAAGAGTTAAAAGTACACGCATAATATGAAAGTACACGTAATTTGTATTGGTTCATTTCACGTGTATTTTAAAATCTGATGCGCGTATTTTGATACTCTGGGTGATTATGTGCAACTAATACAAAGTACACGCATTATATGATAAAGTACACTTGTATAATATAAGTATTGGTAACATTACTAATTAAGTTTAGGCACTAACCATTTTTTTCGCATCATCGAAGTACATTGTGTTTGTTTCTTGTCATCCGGTCGAAGGGAATCCATGTGGACGACTTTATTTTCTTTTTGTATATCGCGAGTAATGTGAAATGTCCAATGTTATGTCTTAGTACAATGAATAAATTATTACAAGTGCCTAAGTATTCAAATAAATCTCTGTATAACTCCCCCTTCTTATTGACTTCATTTTTACTACAAGCTTCTATATGAATAAAAATTATAGACATTGTGCTAATAAAAAAAACTGAAATTTTGTTTCACAAAGCTTTCGGTTTAATTGTACTTACCCAACAATAATCAGAAAAAGTGTGTGAGTGGGAGAGCCCATCCTCTGATAATTTTAACATATATACTTCACTAAACGCAAGTATTATTTGTTTCACACAATATAAAATGGTGAGGAAATAATAATGTTGAAATTTAATGAATATCTAATAGTTGGACCATATACTTGGCTTGAAATTTCTTGATTCTTGAGGACTTTAACAAAATCTTCCCATGGGACATACGAAACCAGCCCCTTGAAAATAAATTCCCTGCATTTTATATAAGCAATAAGAATTGTAAAATAATAATAACCTTATTCTTTTGCACCAAAAAAAATATAAATTAGCGAAGTGATAAATCATAAAACAATACACGCTACCCTAGCTCAGCCTTTTGAATAAACTCTTAAATTTTTTTCTTCACAGCTTCATCGAGATATTTGCATGCTTTGACTGCTTCAAGCTTGAAGTGAGTTTCTTTCATTCGTTGAGCTATTGTTAGAGCGCCTTTTCTCAACTTTGTCTCTTTTTTATTTTTTAATTGGTTCATGTTTATCGGTTTCGCTGTCATCTTTTCTTTTCTCCCGTCCTCTAGTAACAGGCCCCTTTTATTACATGTATTTCGAGGGTGACCTGAACTGTCTTTGAGGCTAGTTCAATCTTCAAACTCGAAATTTCGTCCATGAGTTGTTTATTGGTGTTTGCCTGGTATATTTAACAAGGAATGTTGGATTGTAAGCATTTTTTGAAACAATGATTCATTTTCTCTTGCGTGTATTTTGATAAAATTTGTGTTTTTCATCCAAATTTGTGTGTAATATATAAACTACACGCGTGTATTTTATACAATACATGCGTGTATTTTATAAATACACGCGTGTACTTTATAAAATTTATAAAATACGTGTAGTTTATAAAATTTATAAAATACAAGTGTACTTTCATCATAATTTACGTTTACTTTAGAAAGTAAATGCGTGTACTTTATATCTTTTGTACTTTATAGATACTTGATCAGTTTTTTTCAATGCTGATTCATCAAGCATTTTCTTCAACTCCGAAATTTCTTCATTAAGGATTTTATTATTGTTTTCCTGTTATATAAAAAGAATGTTAGATTATAACCAATACTGGAATAAAACTGCATTATTTCTAATCAAATAATGCGTGTACTCTGCATTTTTTCTAGTATCAAATAAAACAACATTAAACATACTATCAAATAAAACTGCATGTACTTTAGGAAAACTGCGTGTACATTAGGAAAAATGCGTGTACTTTATGAAAACTCCGTGTACTCTGCATTATTTATAATAAAAAGTACCTGTTGAGTTCTTTTCAATTCTGACTCCTCAAGATTCTGCCTCAATGTCATCTTTTCTATGTCAGCATCTATCCATTTTTGCAATGTATCATCATACTTTTTTTTGAGATCTTCATTAGTCAGAGACAGATATCCATTTTTTTGTTCCAAAATTCATGATGATTCTGCCTGTTTTTTCAATGATTCATCCAATTCTTTAATTCTATCTGAGTCACTCATTGTGACTTGATCAAGCTTTTCTTTTAAAGAATTGTTTAACTCAACTAGTTTGGCATTTTCCACCTCCAACTTATTTAGTAAATCTTTTTCCTTCAAAAGGTTGGAATTCTCCACCTTTAACTTCTTCATTTCCTCTCGGGCTTCCAAAAATGAATCATGATCTACCTGCAACTATACATTCAAAATGACACTCTCCACCTCCAAAGAGGTCACCTTCTCTAGTGCACCATTAAAGTCTTCAGCTGCTTTAGATAGTTGGTTATTTTTTTTTCCAACAATTTCCTTTTCAAAACAGCAATTTGTTCCTCCAAATTAACCTTTGTTTGATCTTTTCCCAAATTAACCTTTGGTTTATCTTTTACCTTCTTTTTCTTTGGAGTCACAATATTTTTAAGGGGAATATTCCAACCATGTGAAAACTCATTGTCAATATCTTCAGCAACTTTTTCTGATGATGAATCAGCATGTATAGGACTTTCTGTAGAAATGTTCAAAGAGTAACTTGGCCCTTCAAGCTGAGATTCTTTTTGTACAGAACTGTCCTTACAAGTTGGCTTATTTGTAGCCTGCTTCAAAGTTATTGTTGCGATGTCATTCTTCACAGACCATTGTCTCAAAGAAGATAATTTCCACCTCAGGAATTTTGGCGTCTTATCTTTAAATTCTTCAACAGGAGAAATAATTTCAAATTTCTCACATGCCCAATACTGTGATCATACAAAAAACAAAATGATATTAATAATTGTATTACCTAGGTATTCATAATGGAAAGTACAAATGATTTGTTCAAAGTACACCCAAAATTAAACGTGTGCTTTGTAAATTTTACACGTGTATTTTGAAAGTATACGTGATTTTTACAAAGTTGACATGTACTTTGTCAATATAAGTTCACGTATACTTTCAAAAGTACACTTATAATATTAAAAAAAAATATAACAAGTGTATTTTGAAAGTATACTGGTTATATTTACAAAACATAGTACACGTGTACTTTGTAAAATACAAGTGTACTTTATGAAGTAGAAATGTACTTTCAAAATACACGTGATACAAGACGTGTATTTTGAAAGTACACGTTAAAATATCACGTGTATTTTGAAAATACACGTCTTATATCACGTGTATTTTGAAAGTACGCGTGAAAATATCACATGTACTTTCAAAATACACGTGATTTTTATCAAGTACACATGAGTATTAGCATGTAAATTTTAAAATATCAGGATATTTTTTTGCTCACCAGTAGGGAAATGACACATCCAGTAACTATGCTAGGTTTTGAACTTGCTGATTTTTCAAGTGAATGTAGGAGAAAGTCATGAACAACAGATGCCCAATCATACTCATTCATTTTCTCAATATTGTCGATGTATTTCAATCAAAATTCTGCAAGGGTGAAGTTTGAGTTGGAGAAAAACAACGTGTTCAAGAAGTGGAGACACACAATTTTTACAAAATCAACAATGCATTCATCTGTCTACAATTTGACTGATTTCTTCAAACCATTCAATATTTCTGACTTTCCTATTCTTTTTGCTAAGTATCGTGCATGTAATCCAGATTTTTGAGCAGTATTCTGTCGCTTTTTCAGTTCTATTGATTTTAAACCTTCAACCAGTGGTATGCCAAATATTTCACTAATATCTATTGGCATTATTACAATCCTACTCTTTATACGAAAACTTTTGGTTTTCGCATTGTACAGCTGGATAATTGATAAAATATTTTTATCCGTCTTCTTGTGGTCCACTTCTACTACTTTCTCACTATAGTAGGCATTGAAAAGCTTCCAAAATGGAGTCTTCTTAAGAAGTTCAATATGCCTATTGTTTATTTTGTCTTTAATCTGATGCAAATCATAAAGAAAGCTAACAATATTTGATCGATATTAGTTATTCTTCTTTGGAGGACGTTTAGATTTCAATGACACACTAGAGCTAGAACTAGAACCGGAACTGGATGAAGAACTATCATCAGAACTAGGGTTGCCAATGGACCGGACCCGATCCGAATTAATGGATCTAAGCAAATTTTATAGATCCGATTATTCGATTACCCGATTAGTTAATGGACCGGATCTGGATCATGACTCCGATCCGATAAGGACCCGACCCGAATGTGTATATATATAATATAATAAATATATATTTATATATAATATTATATATATAAAGTATAATAACTATATATATAAACTATAATAATAGTTAACTATATATATAAACTAACTTATATAATATAATAACAGTTAACTATATATATAAACTAACTAACTATATATAGTTATATAACTGTTAACTATATATATATATATATAGTTACAGGTATTCGGGCGGGTATTCGGGTCGGGTCTCCGGGTCCTTAACGGATCCGGGTCTAGATTCATTTTTTTAAACCCGACGGGTAATCGGGTAAGACCCGATCCGCTAAAAAAATACCCGGATCGGATCTGGATATACCCTTACCCGATCCAGACCCGATCCGTTTATACCCCTAATCAGAACTGCTTTTTTTTTTGTTTCTTTCCTCTTCTTGCCTTCATCTTCATCCCCATTTTATGGATCTATAAAAAAAATTTAAATTACTAACCTATAATGATATGTACAAAAAATAAAATACATGCGAATTAGAATAAAACATAGACTAAAACAATAAAATATAAGCGTATTTAACAAAAGTACATGCAATATTCTCACAAACAATTCATACAATTCTCAACAAAATACATGCTAAAGGGGGGTAATATATATCGTCCGTTTCATGGTAAAACCTAAAAGAGATTGTTCGACAAGTCAAAAACCAAGATTCTCTATTCCGAACATATTCATTAAAGAAGTGATACAATAACTGCATGCTAAAAGATCCAACATTATCAAATCCCCTTAAGCAATATTGCTCAATTCGTTTCGCTAAATCCTTCGCTTTTGATTCAGTTACTTGAAGCTGTTGCACATCAAAAGTGCAGTAAATGTCTTCATAGTAGTAGTAGAAACTAAGTAACCTTTTAGCTCTATCATTGATGCGGAGGAGAAATTGAATTTCGTCACCGTTAGTACTATTGACTCTCAATGTGAAAGGTTTTGTATTGTTAAGATCTTCGAACATGCAAGCAGCAATTTTGTAGTTGAACATGCTTGATCGTATGATTCCTAAATAATAACACAAAAATGCAAAATAGTACACTCATAATCCACATTAGTACACGCATATTGGATTGAACAAATTGAATTTCAATGTGCGTGTACTTTATGAATTTTTTGTGTGTACTTTCAACAAAGTACACGCAAAAAATGAAAAAGTACACGCAATAATACTGATTACAAAGTAATAAAATATCATTCAAATGCTGCTGGCGCGGACTAAAAAAACTCCTAAATATTAACACAATAATAATACTTCTTACAAACTCATGGAATATCATTCAAATGCCGTTGGCGCGGACCAAAATAACATAGGATTGATCAAATATGGATTTGAAATATATATTTTATAGAGTACACGTATAAAACATAAAAGTACACGCATATTGGATTGAAAAATTCAATTTAAATGTGCGTCTACTATGTATATTTTGCGTGTACTTTTTGATAGTACACGCAAAATACACATAGTACACTCAATAAAACAGGGCTTGTACATGTACATATTTCAATCATGTATATATTCCTAGTCCTTAATAAATCCTTAATAAATGATGTATACAGGAGGAAAAGTACAATGATGAAATACATATATCTAACATGCGAAAAGTTTGTTTTGCAATTAAAATGAGGAAAACAAATATATTTTTTCATATGATGAAGAAGAAGAATGTGATTTCATCAGTCCATGTGTCTACAAATTTATACATATGAGAACAAAAAATACACAAGGACAAACATATGATAAGAGAATGTATACATACTTGTTAGTGGTGTTTGAAATAATTTGATTTAGAATGTAAAATGCTCGGTAGAACTTCAATGATTAGGGTTTGATCGAAGAGAGTTAGATTTTTGATCGAAGAGAGTTAGGGTTTTGATCGAAGAGAGATTTTTTATGGAAGAGAATTTTTGGCGCTTCGATTTCTGAATAGTGCGTGTATGTTTTAATTTCGGGGTATTTTTATGTTGGACCTAATCGTTTAAAATTTGTTGGGCCTGGTTTTTTTATCCAAAATTGTTAGTCCATGGACTAGACCGTAAAAGCCCCTATTATTTTATATTTGCACTTACATTTTATAAGATACAATGTTATTTTAGCAATGTCAATACTTGTCTGCAACGTTCTTTTGAGGAATTCAATATTATTTTAACAACAAAGACTAAAATTTAAAAAATTCTCCAAATCATGTAGTGTTAACTAAAGTTTTCAAAATATATACCTATCACTAAATAAGTTTAAATATATTATTTGGATTTTTGTTATTATATATGATTATTAATGTTTATTAAAATATTAGTATTGATATAATGTATTACAATGCATATACACAAAATCAAGATCATTCTTTTGCCCCCCCCCCCACACACGTATATATATATATATATATATATATATATATATATATATATACAGAAAGTCGCCTGTAAGGATTTCTTATGGTGCAAACCCCGGTACATACCATTTTTTAAAATAGTAAAAAAATAATTTTTTTGATGAACTATATGGATATGATATCAGCGGTGAGAAGATCATCTCAAGTTTTTTTCATTAAAAAATTCAATAAAAAAACCGTTGAGATGAGGTGATATGTAAAAAAATGGTGTAAATATTCATTTTCAATCATTGAAATGTTGGATCGGCGCCATCCACTTTATTGATCGAATTTTTTGATAAAACTTCATGTATATGATCTTCTCACCGTCGAGATCATATCTGTGAAGGTTCATCAAAATATTCAATCAAAAAGTGGGCGAGATGATGACCAACATTTTAACCGTCGAAAATGCATATTTGTACAATTTTTTTACATATCACCTCATCTCAACGCTTTTTTTTATTGAAATTATAGATGATCTTCTCATCGTGGAGATCATATCCATGAAGTTTAAAATTTTTTTTTTTTTATTATTTTAAAAAAATGGTAGGTACCGGGGTGTGCACCATAAGGAGTCCTTACATGAGGGTTTCTCTCTCTCTCTCTCTCTCTCTCTCTTTATATATATATATATATATATATATATATATATAATGAGAGGCGGGATAAAAATCTTTTGAAATCTTTATAGGGCACTCTTTAGGCTCTTAAAATTTATTAATTGAAGGCATTAAATATTTCACACTTGTATTGGATGAGATCATGCTATACTATTCTCTATAGAAACGCTTAGGGCTCCTAAAAAAATATTAAATGAGGCATCAAATATTGACATTTGTCAAGCTCCCATTAGAAGAGGGTCGATGCGAGCGTAATTTCAATGAAGGCATGGATAAAATTTGAATAAAATATTAATTTTAAAAATTCAGCAAAAATGAAAAGCAATGGAGGAAAAATAATATTTCTACATAAAAATCAAGAGAAATGAAAGGTGGAATAAAAAAAAGAGAAATGAAGGGAGAGATATAAAGGAGAATAATAAAATTATAGAGATACATATGAAGGGAGAGAAAAAAGATATATAAATGAAGGAAGAGAGGTTGATGGAAGTAATAAAAATGGAGGTTTCAAATGCTGACACATGGCACAACTAGAGAGTTCAAAAGTCTTCCATTTAATTATATTGTACTAAGTGAAGGTGAAATCTTATTTTAAGGATTGCGATAATATTTTGGCACAGTTGTAGTATTTTAAAAGAAAACAGTAAATACTAAAATTTTCTCCAGGATATATACTAATAATTAAAGTTTGCAAAACATCTATTGTTACTAAATTGATCATGTTTCAAGAACCTAAGACTAGCTTCCTCTCTCTCTCTCTCTCTCTCTCTCTCTCTCTCTCTCTCTCTCTCTCTCTCTCTCTCTCTCGTTATGCAATTTTTATTATCATATTCATAGTTAAATTATTTTTTATGAAAGCACAATGCAATTTAAACTAATAAACATATTTTTGAGATGGTTTTTTATTGCGTAGCTAAATGTGTCATTCAAATTTATTAGTACTGTATAAGTGTTAATATAATATTTTTTAACAACAATTATGAATTTTGCACTGCTAAATTTTTTCATCGTGTTTTATACATGAAAAATAATAGCAATGATGCTTTTTCTAGGATCATTATAAAAAAAATGAAAATACATTTTGACAATTAAGGATGCAAGTCAGAAGTATTTTTAGTAATATGAGCTTATTTTATCAAAAGAGAGTTGTCTTTTGGCTAAAAGAATGAGTAATTTTAGAAAGACCCTTAAATCATACATAAAATGAGACTGAGATATATTGATTGGAGTGTGAGGTTCACATATATCTATTAAAACACCAATTAATGTATATCTGACAACCCAATATAAATAATTTTTATGTATTTTTTTAGGGTTTCTCTTAAAGCGGATTTAACCTAATTGTCTCTAAAATTGATGTTGGAACTAAATCAATGTCTTTGGAAGGATATGTGATTTATATGTAAATATAGTTTACATGGTTAAGAAATAATTATTTGTGGGTAGTTTTAGTACTAAAAATTTATAGGTGTTAAATTAATTGAAAAAATATATTATGAGTTATTTTTTGAATCAACAGTGTAATCAGCTCATTTTTACACACAAAGCCTTTTTATACAAATATAATAATTGTACTATCACCGTATCAAGTAACAAGAAATGTTAGACATTATCCCATGATATATACCTAAAATACATTTTCTTAATGAAATTTATGAAAATGTACTTGATACGATTTGGCAGAATGTACAATGTGCATGATTTTGACATATTAACAAATAATGAAAAATAAATTTTAAAATGGGATTAGGTGAGTCAGGATTGGATATGCCCATGTTCGACTCATACTCATTGTGAGCATTGGGCTTTGATCTTTTAACGCTTTGGGCTCAAAGCATCTATCCTCATGCTCGACACAAAATTTTATACCCTGATACCTAATTTGTTGGGATAACCTTAATCAACCATAACCCTAGATGCAATATAAATTTTAATAATAATAAAATAATATGAAAAAGACGAGAGGAAAAACATAACCACTCCAAGATGGTTCACCAATTTCTTTACATCCATAGAGATGCCCAATTCCACTATGTATGAACAAGTACAAGAACAAGTAAAAAAGAAAATTATACAAAGGATATATACATAACCTATATCCTCTTATATAGACCCCAAATATATCCATTGTACACAACTCTCCACCCATGTGAATCAAACTTCTAAACCTAGATGCCACTCAATCTCATTCTCTCAAGTGTTTTTAAAATTTTTACCATGTACCCAATCCAGTATATTCTGCTACCCATATAACGTTGTGAGATAAACCTCACAAAATACAAGTAGAGCACACATACCATACATGAAACATTCGCACACTCACTGTTGTTCCACATATAACTAATACTCATGGATGGGAGTAGAGTGCCTCATCTCTCACTCCAACCCCTCACCTTTGAAAAAAGCCTCACATCTATCTCTAAGTAGCTGTTGAATATATATGGTTTAAACACCCAAAATGATCCTTTTATAGGTGGAACACATTTGTAAAACCTTTAGGATACCCATGTACACAACCTATTTTTATCCTTCAAAGAACAGGAGGACTATGATGCAAACGATCACCGTCTAACAAAGTCTAAACAGGTCAAAACTCACGACTTAAGCCTTGGCTATCCAAGGAAAGACCAAAACACACTACATGACCATAAATAAGAACTAACCTAAAAACTTGGTTAGATGACCGATCGATCCCTTGAGAAGTGTGCCAAGACCGACCGGTCCCACGGGGATACATCAACTAGTAATACGCCCGTAAAGATTTGCCTATAAATAAAGGATTCACTAACCAATTCAGCAAACATTAACTTTGTCTCTTAAATGGTGTCTTTCAGTTTTGTCGCTAGAATAGCCCCAAAATTCTATTCTTTGACCTTCCAAACCCCTACTTAATCAAACTTCCATTTTTTACCCCCAAACCCCCAAACCCCTATACCCTCCCTTCTTCTTTAAAAACCCAAAAGCTTCCAAAACACATTCTTCTTCTTTTAAGAAACCTCATTACCATTAAGGAAGCTTCATATTTATTTGATAAGAAGAAGATTTATAGTCGTAGTTCTGCCAAAATGAAAAAGTGCTCGCATGACATCACAAGTATGTTTTCTCTAATTGTTTTAACTATAAAATTCTAAATCTAAAGAGGGTAGTGTTGTTCTATAACATCACTTGTATCTTCTTATTATCCATCTTCTTTATTTGTCATTTTTCTCTAAAGGTGATGTCTAAACTAGTTTGACTTTCATTCCGCTTACGACGGATACGTAGGTGTAATAGGGGGTCCTTCCCTATAGCTCAAGTCATATCTTCTACATATTTACCTATTTATACTTTTATTTATACAAATATCAAAATGTTAAACACAAAATCTTTAAAACCATAAAATATATAAATATGGGTTAGGGGATCACTAGATCCGATGATTTTATCTAATATTTTAGTTTTAATGTAGGAAGTCTTAACACTCAAACTCCATCAAAATAGATCAATGAGCAAACCCATCTTATCAAATCGTTTTTCATGAACATAAACGTCTCTATATTTTCATATCTAAACCCATTTCACTCTAAAACCATTTTGATACATCAAAAGGATTAAGATCTCCCACATTGAGGCTTCATAAGAGGTAGAATCCTTCCTTCTCCTTTTGCGAACTTCGTGGACTTTGAATATCTATGTGAGAGTACATAGGCTCGCTCAGACTAATGGTCAATTGAACAAGTCCAACTTTTTACATATTTATCCTTTGTCTATACTATTTATGCGTGCGCGCGCGCGCGCACATACACACACACACACACAAACACATCACACATTTTATATACTTATATAACTAATTTTTCTTTTGTTATTCGTTATAAATATGCTGATATAAACGCTACACATCTACATTTGAGATCAAAAGGGCGGAGTGATTCCTTAAACCTTCCTAATTCATAACCAAATCCTCGGACCCTTTACTTTCTGATTAAACACGCACATCACTTGACATCACTAGTTATGCAGGAAGACATGCCTCTTTTTTTGTTTGTTTTATACAAAATAGGCTAGAGACTATGTTCTTTTCAGCAGAGAACGAAGCGATGACCACATATCGCCACAAAATAACCCTTCTCCACACGTGAACAAATGTGCTGAGTAGAGATGAGTCATTGCATCTCTCATAGTCCCCACTTAAAAAACCTAGCTGCACAGTTTCTCTGGAGGGTAGTGTGACTGGGGTCTAAAAAGAAATTGGAATGGGTGAGATGTGACCCACCTCAATGGACACTATCTCCAACGTCTTCATGATGTTTCAGAATTAGCACCTGGTAAAACCTTCCATTTCTGGTAAAAATGGAGACAAAACTAGAACCACTACTGCAAGAAGATGAACTTCACAAGCAGTAATAGTAACTGTGAGAAAGGAAGTGAAGAAACAAGCACTCAACACTTAGAGAAAGTGCAGGGAGAGAATACTAGGTGGTGTGGTGTGATTTTAACAGAGTAGTGATATGATTTGAATTTCTGATATCTGATTTGACCTCACCAATAGTCCTATCTATAAGTGAATAGTAGGACTAGTTTGGGCATTTTTGGGAGCAAAAAATAAGAGGGAAAGTTTATAGGGACAAGGTCTGTAATATACCTTTTGTTCCTACTAGGTCTACAACCTCTTATCCCTTTTGACAGACGACACTTGGTGTGAATCGAAGTCAAAAAGAAAACAGGTCTACTAATGGAGATAAAATATCTGATTTGATAAATATCTTTTCAAACGGTAACTTGTTGTACAAACTTTGTAAACTTGAGAGTGGCTTCGAGGACCACCCTCTTTAAAATTATTTTATAAAAATGTTCATTTCTTGTGAGCAGCCCCTTGGCTACTCACCTCAGTTGTGACTAAGTGTGAGCTGTGTAAGAACTTGAGTGACTCCTAGAGTCTCTCTATTAGTATTCTCTCTATCTTAAAGTGCTAAGTGGTTGAGCTTTCGCAATAAACCTTATTCCTCAACCACCAAGCAAAAACTCCTAGATATCCCAATTAGGCTTTTTGAGCCCTGCTTGCTCAACTAGGCTACCTGTATAAGAAAGCAAAATATTAGTATTTTGTTATTTTTATAGGGTAATAAATCTTAGGGAGGAAGCCACTCTAGGTGGACCTCCTCGCCCTATGTCTTTCTGTGGCAGGTCATTTTGGGCAGAGGGGCCAATCTAAGTGGGCCTCCTCACCCTTCCTCTATTTCTGTTGTATGTGAATTGAGGTAGAGGGGGATGCTCACAACGAGTCCCTTGCCTTGGCCTTTCTTCCATGTCTTTAGCCTTGGGAGGAGGGGCTACTCGTGATAGGTTCTCCACGTCCTTGTCTATTATCGTTGGCCTTATTCTTAGGACGAGGGGTTTCTCGTAAGAGGCCCTCCTCGTCCTTGTTTACTCAATGTCACTTGGGATTTAGGACAAGGGGCTTCTCTTGGTGTGACCTCCCCATCCTTGCTTTATTTCTGTATCTTGGGTTTTGGAACAAGAGGCACCTCGTGGTGAGCCCCTCCTTATCCAACTGATCTTTGATTTTGACTTAAACAACTTATGGATGGGGGTTATTTTGATGTGCCCCCTCCCTATTGCCTTATATCTGTAACTTTAAACTTGGGACTAGGCCACCTTTCTTTATAACTTTTATTGATAATTTTGGGCAGAGACACCCCCTTCACAAGGTCCTGCTCGCCAATGTTTTTTCTTAAATGGATGAACACCCCTCTAATTTAGTCCCCTCATACAAAAAACTTTGTGTTGGGTAGACCAAAGGGTTTTGTATTCAATTATTCACTTTATCTTGGAATACAAAAAGTTTATTTTAATCTCATCATGACACTATTATCATTAAGTAAGTCTGTCACATCAACCCTTATTGAGGGTCTCGAGGTGACACATGTCGAAAAGAGAATAGGCATCCCATCATTTGGTGAATGATTTTATCTCCTTTTGATTGACAGGAGAGTGTGGTCCTAATAGGGTATAAAAGGCTCTTTTAAACCCCTCTTCCCTTTTACCTCACCATTTATTTTAAACTGAGTTTTTAGAGAGAGAGAGAGAGAGAGAGAAAATCTTTGCTTCCATAACCATCGTCATCTTATTCCTTTCTTCGCTAAGAAAAATGGCGTCTTCCTCTCTAAACCCTAGTTCCGTCCTTGCCACCACCACTAGAGAGGTACTAGTGGGTATGGTTCCTATTTCTGTCACGGTCTCTACGATTTTGGCAACCGGAGACACCACCATCACCCCCTGCTATTTTGAATTCTTCCACTTCTTCATTTGGTAGTTCGTCTATTGAGATCACCACCAAGGAGGGGTCCATAGTCCATCACCTATTCCAAATCTCAGAAGGAGTACTTGGATGCTTGCTCCAAGAGGGATTTTGACCTCTATCGTCTTGCCCCCTATTTTGGTGGTGAAGATACTTTCATGTCCTCCATCGCTAATTTCGAATAGGAGTTTGTGGAGAAGATAAACATGCAACCCCATGTAGGTTTGAGTGAGTCCTTTGATCTTCATAATGTCTTACCCGATTCTATTCTTAGAGTGCAGGTGGATAGGGGTGATTTTTCACATTCCAATATTGAGGTCAAGGTTGGTTGAGGTGCCCCAGATGAGTGGGACCTTTGGGTGAAATATGTCTTTTCCATGCCCTTGCACAAGGCTGTTATCGAGGGGATGGGTCTTACCACAACTACGAATAGTCTGAAGTCTTGATCCATTATCAAACATGCTAACACCTTTACTTTATTGGCTTTCCCGTTGGAGTAGAGACTCACATACTTTTATCACTGGTTGGGTTGAGTTCACTATTACTATCGAAGATATTTACGAGTTGCTCGCCCTACCTTACTTAGGAGGACATGTGCTTAATGATGGTTTCGAGGACGAGGTTGAGGAGAGAATGGTGGGGGAACTCCACTCAGCCCTGGGTGAATGATCTAAATAGGTTTCCATTAATCAAACTGGGGCTACTAAATATTCCCTGACCAAATGGAAAAGGTACTGGTTAAAGGACTTTGAGCAGCCACCCAAGGGAGATAGTTTGATCAGGGACTTAAGAAGTCAAGAAGGCCCAAAAATTAACTCCCTGTCACACTTGGCAGCCTTATTTGTTACTTTTCTTAGTCGATTCTTATTTTCAGGGAGGCTAGATGACTCCCCTCGCGAGTTTCTTTTCAAGCTAGCTTTGAGACTTTCTAGAGGGAGAGCAGTCCCCCTCTTAAATCTAACATTGGTGTCCCTCTATACTTGGTTAGATCGACCTCATGTAGATGTTGATAGATCTTGTGAATGACATGATCCCATTAACTTCGCCAACACCTTTATGCTTGCGTCATTTTTATTTAAGAGATTTCCTAACTTTGACCTAAAGGCAAGAGCTTGCCACGGTGATCTTGATCATGTTGCGGGGTGGTATAAGAAGGTCCCTAAGCCCTCCCTAGGGTCTTTGATAGACAATATTGATGAGTTTTGCTTCAGGCCTTACTGTAACAGAGTGGGTGGAACTTTTACTTGGGGCTCCTTATCATCCACTGGAGGCACCTTTTATTGCCTTCCTGACACTGAGTCTGTTTCCATTTGCCCCAAAATTGATGTAGCTATTATGCTTTTGCCATATAATATACCTTCTTTGACTGACCTGGGCCAGGGTGTGAGTTCTACCACTCTGAGAGGGTGGGGAGGCAGTTTGGCTATGACCAAGGTGTTTACTCACCTTCCTATCCTTCGGGCACCTCCCCCTCCGAGCTATACCTAGAGGCCTTTACTAATTTTACTTTTGAGGGGGTGGTTCATGGATTCAGCCATCTGGGGGGTTTATTTGTGCCCTCTCGAGATTACCTGCCTTCTTTCACCCATTCTTGGTTTACTCTCTGGCAGAGGTAGTTCCTCCTTATTTAGAGTTGTGTGAAGGATGTCCCCTATGAGACTATCTCCACCATGCTACCAAATAATAACAAGTATTTAGGCAAAAGGACCCAAAAGATGTTATGGCATCGCAACACCATCTCCAAGACCCCCCTCGAGTAGGTCACCCCAGTCTTGGTGAGACCCCTACTTGATGAATCCATATATTCTAAACAACCCGGGCCCCAATCCTCTAAGCCCAAAGGGAAAGGCAAAGCAAAAGCTTCTGCTGCTTCTAAAAGGAAGCATCATGATGTGGATGTTTCCAACTTCATACCAACTACTGCTGCTTCCTTGGCTATTACTGCTACTACTATTGCTGTACCTACTTCCCCTCTCACCAATAAGGACTAGGGTGAGTAAGAAAAAGAACAAAGCTAGTGTTTAGGCTGTTGCTACCTCTTCTACACCAAACCAGAGGTCTGATACTGATGACCTTGGAGTGGAGAAGACCTACCAAACTATTCACGAGCAAGGCCATGAAGCCATAGGATTATCTTCTGAGGAGCCTCTTGCTACTTCTATTCCTGTTAGTGAATGTACTATACCTTAATCCTATTTACTTAGTGAAACTGGCTTTCACGGGGTTTCACTTGCTGGTTTCTCTTCTCCATCAATTGAAGAGGAACTAGTTGATTATGGAAGCACTCCTTCCTATAATGATGACAGTTCTTCTTCAAATGACATGAGTTCCATTGACCCTTACGATGATCATTATCCTGATGCTTATTCTTTGTTACTAGTTTTGAGAGAGTCCTCTAGTGAGGACATTATGATAAATTCTTTTTCCTCAAGTAGTCCCACCACTATACATCTCTTATATGGGCATACTGCCCACACGACCACTGTAAGTCTTTTCCCTTGACTTTTTTTGCATCACTTATTATCTGATTAAACTTGCATAGTTTCTATTTAAACCATATTTATCTTTGTGGCATTTGCATGGTTTTTCTATTGTGGCGAGTGATCCTTCGCCTCCTCCTCCTCCTTGAGGGCCCTTTTCTAGGGCAAATAATTCTATGATAGTCTACTCTGTGAGTCTAGCTAGAGAGGTTTGTCACTTCCTCCCTATTCAAGTATTATTCTCCTTCTTCGATCTTTTACTGATATAGTTCATTCTCTTTTTGCTTTTCTAGTTATCTTTTATATTTCACTACACCAAAATGGGTAAATTGGCACCCTTCCAGCTCTTAGCCTTGTCGCGGTCAATGACCGTGACAACAAACACGCGTTTTGTACCACGGTCATTGATTGTGACAAGGGCGTGACAGATGATTGTCACGGTTATTGATCGTGACAATACTTATAATGTTGTCACGGTCAATGACCGTGACACGATCGTGACAAATGTCGCAGTAAAAAAAACCTTTCCCCTTCTTTTTTCTCCCGCCGTTTCTTCCCTCCTTTTCTCTCTCTCTCTCTCTCTACGCTGCTCTCTCTACTTCAGGTTACTTTCTCTCTCTCTCTCTCTCTCTTCCATTTATATATATATGTGTCTGTATATATGCGTGTGTGTGTGTATATATGTGCATGTGTGTGTGTGTGGTGGGTGGGGGTGGGGAAGGGTGGGGGTAGGGGGTGGGGGGGATGTGCGTGCGTGTTTATGTGTGTGTGTGGTGGGTGGGGGGTGGGGTGTGGAGGGGGTGGGGAGGGGGTAGGGTGGGTGTTTATATGTGTGTGCGTGTGCATGTGTGTGGTGGGTGGGGGGTGGGGCAGGGTGGGGGGGGGAGGGGGCAGGGATGGGTGGGTGGGGGGCTACGTGTGTGTGTGTGTATGTGCGCATGTGTGTATATGTGTGTATAGTGTGCGTGTTTGTGCATAGTGTCCCTTGTAAACGAATTGATTGATTGTCCCTCATTGTAAATTAGTAAATTAATATATGATTAATCATGAAAGTAGGATTACCCCTCATTGTAAATTAATAATTGTATACTTTAAGGCCCTGTTTGGTTGTAAAAATTATTTGATTATGTAAATTGTTTCATTGTGAATTAGTGAATTGTAAATGAGTGGATTTGAAATGAGTTTAAATCCATTTTTACGTAATGTTTAGTAATATGAAATTGATGTTAAGGTTCTATGAGGAAAAAAGATAAAAATTAATTAAGAGAGGGGGAGGGGGATGCGGTAAGGGGGAAAGGAAGAGAAAAAGAGAGAGAGGACAATGCACTTTATGTGACTCCTATTTCAGATGAATGCATTTCACGTATTTTGTGAAATGATCCAATTTCGATTTTACACATGAGTTAAAATGAGGCAATTAATAAATTATTTCATTAATGAAACCAAACACAATTAATGAGTCAATATGTAAATGGATCAATTTATTAATGAGCCAATTTACAATTTTGGGACAACCAAATGGGGCCTAATTGTTAGTTTAATTGATGAAAATAATTAATTGAGTAGATGAATTTAATGGAGTATGAGATACACATTTGTTGTTGACATTGCTGTTAGATTATAGTGGATCGATGTTGGGTTGGTTAATTTTAAAAGTGGCATGACCACTGGATTATTATCCATATAGGGGTGGGATTTTTCAACTTTTTTTTAAAATTACTTTGTATATCGAACAATATATATACATAGTATGATAATGAAATGAAACATACTTGAAATTACATATAGTGCGCATAGATACTAGCCTTCTAGTTCTTATGCGTACGCATTCAATAACCCTTAGAACCGTTCGAGAGTCATTACCCCTGTAATGAGATCTTTCGAATTGTCCCGTTTGGATAGTTTGGGACTGCATAATTTTTGTATAATATTCTTAGTGGCTTAAAGTTGTTACTTTTGGAGGAAGTTCTGCAGTCGTATCCAAATGTTCTCTGGGTACATACTAGATTGACAAGTGTGACTGTTATTTCAATTGATCAATTGAAATAACACTCACACTTGCCAATCTACGTCGTGTACTTGGAGAACTACGGGGATATGCTGCCGAATTTTTTTCAAATTGTAACAATGTGCATATGCCAGGTAACAATGTGCATATGCTGCCGAATTTTTTCAAATTGTAACAATGTGCATATGCTGTCGAATTTTTTTCAAATTATAACAATGCGCATAGATACTAGCCTTCTGAATGTGGCCCTAATATGCCAGGTAAGAATCCCAAATTTAAGAACGTCAAGCATAAGAAGACCCCAACTAGGAATGAAACTGAGAGAAAAAAGGCATGGTCTAGGAGGTCCATTTTATTTGACTTGCCTTATTGGAAGAATAACCTGGTGCGCCATTTATTGGATGTGATTCATGCAGAGAAGAACTTCGCTGAACATATTGTGGGCACTTGCCTTGGGGGGAGTCATTCGAAGGATGAAGAAAATGCACGAAAAGACCTTAAATCGTTGAAACTTAAACCACAACTATAGTTGAATCAAGATAGTAGGGGAAGGACAATAATTACCCCTGGTGTGTTTACTTTGACGAGTGGGAAAAGGAAGGTGCTTTTAGATACAATATAATTTGAAGGGCCCATCTACTTTTTCGTCCAACTTGCAAAGTATTGTGAATTATGTTACTCATGATTTACATAAGTGTAAGTCCCACGATTGGCATGTGATCATGCAATTGGTTCCTCTATTGTTTAAGCACTGTTTCTCCAAGCACAAGGATTTGCGGAGGGATATTATGCAAATTAGTATTACCTTATCACTCTTGTGTGAGAAGTTAGTCAATCGAGAACACATAGTGGCCGCAAAATTGGCGGTGACCGAAGCGATTTATGTATTGGAGAAGTACTTTCCCCCAGAATTCTTTGACATAAGTGTTCATTTGTTGGTACACCTATGCTACGAGGCACTTCTTTGTGGTCCAGTTAGATATCAGTGGATGTATCTGCTTGAAAGATTGATGAAAGTTTTTAAAGATTACGTCAAGAATACGCGATACATTACAAGATCAATTGCAGATGAATACATCACCGTGGAGTAATTAATATATATTCGAGAATATATGCCTAACTCGACTAGAGTTGATGACACTGATGAGTTCGTCAATTATGGTGGTCATGTGATGGGAAAACGAGTGAAATTAACGAGTTTGCAACATGAACAAGTAGCTCGTTATCTATTTGACACACATGAAGATGTCGAAGAATGTAAAAAGTAAGTTTCGATTATTATATTGTTTAACATTATTTTAGATTATTTTATACATGATTAATTTTATAATATGCAGAAAATATGAAGCATGTGAGAACAATAAAAGAAGAAAAACAATGGTACAATCAGACAACGAATTTAGGTTGTGGTTAACACAAGAGGTAATTATAATGAAAATGACTGTTATATAACGTTACATTACACTCAAATTTTACCACTAATATAATTAATTTATCTATATTCTCAGCTCTTAAAGACGGGTGATGCGACATCAAGGCTTGCTCGTCTAGCCACTCGACCCTTGTTCATGGCACACGAGTACAAAAAGTATCGATTGAACGATTACATTTTAGGCGCTAAAGTGTACGAGGAAAGCAAGAACTCGGGCATTTCATACAAGGCTCTTACTTTCTTTCGAGTGAGCGCAAAAGATAAAAACCTCGTTGAAGCTGAAAGGACTTACTATGGTGTAATTCGAAATATATTTGAATTAGATTATATAAGCTTAAAAGAGGTTGTATTTTACTGTAATTGGGTAAGAGTTGAGGATAAAAATGCTTGTAAAGTTGATCCTGTCACCAATTTGATAATGGTTGACTTGTCCAAGTTGAAGATCAACGACCACGTGAGCGATAAGCCGTTTGTTTGTGCATTTCAAAAGGTTGACCAAGTGTTTTACTCGGAGTATATCAACAACGAGCCGTGATTTATTGTCCAACACACGCCAAAGCATCTAAATAGTAGTGTGGATGACTTGGCTTCTCCTACCGCATATCAATCCATTTTTTACGATAACCCGAATTTCAAACAATTTTTCAATTTGTAATAAATATTCCAATTTGTAACGAAACATCCATTTTTAATGCTTTTAATTGATTTTCACTTTATCATTTTCACTCTTGTGTAGTGTGCGTGTGTGTGGGCAGTAGAGGTGGGGGGGATGTTTCACTCTTGTACATATTATGAGCTAGATGCTGTTATTTTGGAATTCAGAATTAAGGTGTTTAACAGTAATAATTCATTTTTATTTGTAGTAATTGTACATATTTTCATGTCTTCTTTTAATTCATTTTGATATGTACTAATAATATTTTTTTTACAGCAAATGTCTCCTTCAGGTATTAAGGCGAGGATGATGATGCTGGTTATGATGATGTCATCTGGGCTCGGTGGTAGCGGAGGCGACGAGGGCTCCTCGGCCCCTAGTCTCCCCAAATATGGAAAATTGGGGATGCCCATCGAGAACAAGTCGAGGGTATTAGAGAGATCCCTCGAGATGGTAAAGACGATCATCGGCCCGGGGTACATCAGTTGGAAGGAGGTGCCATATGAGATCAAGTTAGCTGTTTGGGTGGCATTATAGGTAATATATTTATATTTATATTTATATGAATATTTCAATTTCAATTTCAATTTCGATTTCAATTTCATTTTATATTTATATTTATATTTATTTTCAACTAACATTGTATTTGTTGGACAAGAACAATTCAAACTGGATCCAATGCTACGCGATTTTGTCTTGGAGTAGTTGAGGGAGCAACACAAGACGTGGAAGAAAAATATGCGGACCCGGTACTTTGGGAAGACACGAGAGTCCATTATCCAAAGGCGTGAATCCGTCCCGCCGAAGGAGCCGATCTCATTGGCACAATGGCAAAGGTTCATTGACAATAAGATTGGGGAGCGACAATTGGCATCTCGCCAATCGGAAAGGGAAAACTGGGCAAAAAAGACGGACGTGCACTACTCCAGTCGGACGTCTTACGCCGAGGTGGAGCATAGGATGATGGTAAGATTTAATTTTTTTATAACTACATAAAATATATTATTCTGCATTATTTTATTTTGCGGGGCCGATCCTAATTTTACTTTATTTTATTTCAGGGGACAGGGAGTGGCCCTGGGGGTAGGCCATATAGGCTCGATACTTATGTGGCTCTTCGGACGAAGAAGGGTAAGGATACAGAGGTGTCCCCAAGCGTCGCGGCCATGATTGTAAGTAATCCGACAGTTTACTTTTTGTTAATTACGTTATAATTTTTTAATTTACTTATTTTACTAATCATGTGCTTTTTGTCGTTTCAGGCAAAGCTTAAGGAAGTGCATGAGTCGCAGTCTGATGCCGACAAGGCATCTTTGTCCACAGACGCACTCAGCCAACTGCTTGGCTCTGATCGCAAGGGGAGGACAAGGGGGTGACCTCGCGGGTGGACAAATCTAGGATCATCGAATTGGAGATGAGCGACACCGAGTTGGCTCGAATGGTGGATTCACATGACGAGAAGCTGTCCCATTTCGAGGCGACGGTCTAGGATATGTACTCATTCGTGAAGCGTTCATTGGACAGAAACCGTAAGGGTAAAGGGAAGTAGAAGGCGGTGCGGGAGGAGGAGGTGTGGGAGGACGAGGACGAGGAGGAGGTGTGGGAGGACGAGGACGAGGACGAGGATGTGGACCTCGCTGCTTCATCACCGACACATGCGGACTTTGATGATCCACTTCCCTATTTGGCTCCCTTGAACAAACCGATGACGACACTTGGTTGGCCGAGCGTGTTTATAATGGACATATTTGATGTCCAGTGGATAGGGCGGGGGTTGAGGGACCCGAATATCATCCAGGGTGCACTAGTTCATGCACGTGAGCTTTAAGACATCGAATCCAGGGTGCTCGTCACGCATGTGATGCCCGGGAAGGAGAACTCCCAATTGTGGTCGAGCGAAAAATGCGGCACGACGTATATTAGTGGATGTGTTAATTCGTATATCGTGTGGCCTACTCACCTCCTCAGTGTTAACTATACCCCAGACATTTAGTGACATTGATTTAAGTTTGAATTGAATTGTTTTAAATTATTATATTTGAATTATATTTGGATTATATGGTGATGCATATTCTCTCTATTTTGAATGTATATTTTTATTATCTCTATTTTATTTGGATATATGATGTTTGAACAGTTACAACGTTGCTATAACAGGTACAAATATACTGCTGGGCAGTGGCAGTGGCCATACTGCCCAACAGAATTTTTTTCAATTCTACCCAGAATTGTCACGTTCATTGACCATGAAAAGTCCTTGACAAAGAAACTTGTCACGGTCATTGACCGTGACAATTTTTTAAAGAATGTCCCGGGCTTGTCACGGTCCTTGACCGTGACAAATCTTATTGCGGTCAAGGACCGTGACACGATCGTAACAGTTCAATTGAACTTGTCACGGTCAATGACCGTGACATGGACGTGACAAAAAAAGTTATCTCGCCTATAATTATCACGGTCATTAACCTTGACAAGCTGAAGTTTTCAAGGTCAATGACCGTGACAATTCGGCAGATTTGGTGTAGTGTTTCCTACTACCACGAAGGCCTCCTTTGTATCGTTCTCTTCTATCCAGGTAATTCTCAACTTTTATCTTTTGCTTCGACTTGTCGTATTTTGAAACATATTTTAAGGTATTTTTTATGTGTGTTCACAGGTGACCATTCCTCCTAGACACACTGCCCCATTTCCTGCCTCAACTGCGGTGAGTGGTTTTTCTGCCGGGCTTCCTAAGGTATTTCGAACTTGTCAGTTCTGCCATCTTTCTCTGTTCATTACCATTTTCTATGTGTAATGGTATTGTCTTTGTCTTTCTTCTTTGTAGGGATTATCCTCACGTAGCCCTTCCTCTACTGGGGGAATGACACAGCAGTCATGAGTCATTATTTTAGGACTCTCACCTTCTGGGAGGATTTTTATCTCTTGAGTTTTTGTGTCTATGGATAATAGGCCTCACATCCAACCTATACCAACTCAATTAATTTTCACCATCGCTTGTAGTGAGTTTGTTACACAAGCCATCACATCCTCCCAGGTATTTCTTATTCCTGGTAGGCTAAACTTCTTTATTTATCTATGTTTAGTTCTTAACAACTTTGTGATGATTAGGCCACTACTTCTGCTGCGACTGCATCGTCAGTCATCTTTCATCTATTTTTCTTAGAGGGAATTCAGGTACACCTGTTTTAAATCTTTTCATTTCTTATCTCAATTTACTTTATCATTGAGAGTTCATTATCCTGTCTCGCTTCTGCCCGTTCGTGTTTCAGTTGGCTAGTACTACTATCTCATCATCCACTTCTGTAGTTTCTCCTTTGGTATCCCCTACGGTTGGGGAAGCTCCTGCTTCCACTGTCTCTGTTGGAGGCATCGTCATAGAACCTCTCCCGGTACTTATTTTAACTCAAATATGCTTTTTCTCTATATATTTTCTTCACTATTATGGATAACTTATCAACACTTTTACTATTATTTTATTTTCAAGTCGGTACTAGTGAGACTTCTTCATCTAGGGCCCCTGTGATGAGGGCTATAGAGACAACTCCTCCAACACCACCTGTAGGTCCTCATTTGATTTCCACAGAGGTGACCACACCTGTATCAAGCCTGTCTTATATAAGAGTAGTTATTTGTGTGCTTTCTTTTTACTTATACATTTTCCACTCTCTCTTGCTCGCAGGCCAGTGTAGCTGAAGTCCCCTTATTTGAGGAGCCTGTTCCTAGTTCTGCAGGAGTGACTTCGCGATACGCTTGTGAAAGCGATGTGATATTGATTAAACCGAATTCACAAATTCCAATTATAAATTTATTTAATTAGAATAAGTTTTTAAAATAATTTAATTCAACCCTAAAACATACAACTGCATGTGTAAAATTAAACCAACATAAATAAATATGAATTACTGACTTAAGATTTCAGGAAAAAACCCAAAAGGGAAAAACTTTTATTTCACTTAATAATACTCACAATGATTACAAGCAAAATCTGTAATGACTATCCGCAGATACCCACAAGAACACGCAGTTCTGAATCAATAATGAATCAACCTCAGAAGATCCAAAAAGATACACAATCCATGTAAGGACATAATTTTATAAGTCCGTCACAATTAATTATGTCATATACTGTTACAACAGTCGAAGAAGTTCAAGATCAATCTACATCAAGAAGGATCCGAATATATCAAGGTTCTTCATCAAAAAGACTCCGCAAATTTTACTTTGACAAGGTTATGTTTTAAATACCTTAACTTTGCATTTAGAGCTTTGGGATATTTTTTCAAAATATTTTCTAAGTGTTGAAGCAGACTTTTTCGTCAAAATTTGAGAATGAGTAATTTTTTAAGTCCTGTAGTGTACCTCATTTTTATTCCAGGTCGTTCAAACGAGATGTCATCTCGTTCGAGTGACATGTGTATGTCACACGATGTTGTTCAAACGACACGTGTACGTCGTTTGAGAGAGATCCATATTTCGTTCGAGCGACTGAGGCGACGAATTTTTCTATAAATACTCATTAAATGGTTTTGTTTTCATTAAGAAGCCCAACATTTTGAAAAATAGAAAACTGCGAAAACTGCAGAATCCTTTTGACTTCTTCTTTTAGGGTTTAATCACTTTTTGTTTCAATTTACAAAAATCCCATATGATTTGCTGAATTGTTTTGGTGTTCAAGAACACATTTTGCTTTTCATCATTCTTTGTGGGGAGAACTCTACAACCGGAGAGCTGTGTGCTATTGTGGAGGAAGTCCTTATGAAGACTTTAGAATGCGTGTCTAGATGGTGCATCTTTGTGGTATAGCTGCGCGTGAACCACTGCTGATTTCTAGCCGACGCTTTGAAGGTTTGACAAAGACACCGTGCGTTACTCTTGTGGGCGAAAGCAAGATGGTATGTAAGTCAATGGTCTTGTAAACTTGTCAAAGTTCTAGAAATAATTTTTTTTTCCCTGCGGGAATTTTTCCTGAAATTTCTGTCCCATGCTTTATTTATTTATGGTTTGACACACGCACACACGTAGTTGCATGTTTAGGGGATGAATTGATTTGGTTTAATAAAAGACTTTAATTAAATAAGTGCGCTGTTGATACCAAATTTATTATGCTGACGTGGACCAATTATGTGGAGACACGTGTCAATTTACATGGCACTCGTAAAAATTTTTGAACAACACACTGACTCCGAGGACCTAAACCTCCCCGACCAACTCAGACGCTCCGAGAAACAAGTGTTCTTCGAGGAACTCTACTGTACCGAGCAACTCATATATACCGACCTACTTAGGCGGTCCGAGCAGCTTAGGCGGTCCGAGCTGCATCTCGTACAAAGCATTTATAACTGAATAATTAAGAGGATTGAATGCGCATTAAATGTTGATTATTATCATACAGATGTACACGCCTATTGGTCCAACTATGTAATATTCTCTCGTATGTACAGCCTCAAGGCTATAAATACATTGTAACCTCCTCATTAACAGGGAACTCGGAATTTCTTGGTAAACCCATTATCGAGAATTCTGCAAACAGTCAGCAATAACACAAACAGTGGACGTAGGCCATTCTTTCAAGGCTGAACCACTCTAAAAATCTCTTGTCTTATTTATTTTTTATCTGTGATTAAATAATTAGAGATAATCTAATTTTTTACATCAACATGCGTCAAAGTAGAAATTTGCGAATTTAATCAATCATCACACAGTCACACGTTTTACAAATTGGTATCAGAGCGGGTTACTCTAAATTATCGAGTGATCCTGATTTTTAAAGTTTTTCCCTGATAGAATTTGACTACTTACGTCGTCAAATTGGTATCAGATCAGGTTACACTATTTTATTGTGTATTCCTATTTTCCGCAAAATTGTGTGATATTGATTTTTTTTAAATCAGTTTTGTGAAAAATCACAATTTTTTCGATGGAGCACTTATGTAATCGGATGCCCCCTTTGATGACACGAGTCAGAGTTTTGATAATATAAATTATTTGAATTTGACGTTTGCTAAAAGAATTGATTTCTTGGAAAAAGAAAATTCTCGTTTGAAATCCGCGATGGATCTTTTGCAAACGGTTCAAAATCAAAGAGATTTGTATCGTGAGAAACTTATTTCTTTGGACTGAGACTTTAATGATTTAAATTTTTTCAAAAAGGAGAGTGATGATAGAGTCCTATTTTTAAAAAAAGAATTGGAGGACTTTAAAAATTCTAGTGGTTGTGTTTATGCCAAAGAGGATAAAAATATTTTAATCAATGAGTTTGTGGCACGTGAAGAGACTCTTAGGGAAAAGTTAGCTTTAATTGAGTGGGAGAGATATACCCTTTTAAAAATTGTTGAAGTTTTGAACAAGAAATCCCTGTCTTTGGAAGAGTGTAATTTGTTGCTTGAATAAAATATTTTGAAGTTGAAAAATGATTTAAATGATTCAAGTAGGTTTGATAGTGATGGTAATATCTCATCTTGTTCTCATGCTTCTAGTGCTAAAGCTAAAAATATTATTTGTTTTAGAGGGTCAACCATTCCTAAGGACGTCAGACAAGGTTAACCCATAGGTGTCGATCCACCCGTTTACACATGTTCATATTGTGGTAGGAAAGGTCAGCTTAGGCATTTTTTTTTTGATCTTGGAAAAAGTCCTAGGAAGTTTATGTCTAGTGTTCCCTTGGTTCCTAAATCCCCCACACGACGTTTCACATCTATTTGGGTTAGGAAATCATTTTTAGAGGCACTAGATTTTAGACAAGTTGATTCCCGTTTGCTTGCACGTGATTCTTCTCTTGCCATATCATATAGATGATTGTGTTTGCATGTTTGTCATACGCTAGTTTTTTGTTTGATGATATTTATGTTTGCTAGCGTTGTGACATATACTTTTTGTATTAGATTTTTATTTTTGAAAATTTTGAAAAATGCAAAAAGATTTTATTTTGATAAAATTTGTGAGAAAATCCAAAAAGATTTTTGTATTTTGTTTGCACCGTTTATGAATGAACAGTTAGGATGACCGTGTCACAAAATCATTCCATTTTTCATGTGACTATTTGATAGTGTTTTGAGACAATATATCATGTCATCTTTGTGCTTTATAATGTGTGGAGTCATTAAGATGTAATTAAGTGTTACTTCCTACATGTATGACTCATGATTTGCTTTATTGCACACGTGCACATATTTGTTCGATTATTGTGCTTATCTTATCACATGTTTGTTGGGTGTTTTCACTTCAATCCTGTCCTTAAAACGAACCAAGCGCGATAAAACAAGACAATAAAAAGTGTGCACCTTTGAACCATGTTTGTGAGTATTTGTGTGTTTTGTTTGAAAAATGGTGAAAGGCTACGAAAGGTTATCATTTATCCTTTGCGATTAAGCCGCCGTTTGATTGGACCTAAAAAATTGAGGAATTTCATTATTCGGGGTCCAAAGAGGTTTAAAAGAGACCGAAAAAATTTAAAGGCAATAAAAAGAAATTCATGCCAAAAAGGGGCCATTAGGTTTTTGCACCAATTCTCCAAAGTTTGAAAATTTAGTTTATACACATCTAAAAGAAAATATATATGAGGGAGTTTGGTTGGAGAATTAAAATGGGTTTGCATGTCCTTGAAAGTCTTGAAAAAGCGTTAAATAGTTTTGGACATTATAGGTGTGGAAATTATTTTGACTTTGATTTGTTGATTTGCATAAGACGATGTCATCTAAATTCAACAATTTTTACACCTAATGATACTTTTGATGTTCATTCATTAGGAGTACACGTATTCATCGTGCACATATGATTGATTGAGTTGATTTACCTATTGAATGAGTTCACACGCATTCATTCCGTTTCCATGACTTGGTTGTTTTAGTTAAATCCATGGTATGATTTTTGGTATCTTATTTTTGCACAAAAAATTTGAAAGATAAAAAATCATTTGTGAAAGTTTTTGAGATACTCCTTTGCATGCATGTAGTTTGATTCATGTTTGCTATGCATTTTATCGTGACACTCCATGTTTTGATTGTTTCTTCTTATATGTCTATTTGGGGACATCATAAAAAGGGGGAGAAAGAATTATCATGTTATGAGGGAGTTTTTGCATTATGGGGGAGATTTGATTTATTAATGCTTTATTATTATATCATTTCAAATTCGATACGTCACGAAGGTATTTTTCTTTATCTCACGTGTGTAGGTACAAGGATTAAAGATCATTGGATTGCACCCCCTAATGAGAAAAGCTTTGAGATTTGATGAAGATTTTTGAAGAACAGTTTAAGATCTTGAAAATTTATTCATGGGAGGGTAGATTTGTATAGGCAATTTGGTATTTGATAATTCAGATGTTTTTATGTATGTTCCGGCATAGACATAGGGGAGATTTGTAAGGACATTTTTTTATAAGTCCGTCACAATTAATTATGTCATATACCGTTACAACAGTCGAAGAAGTTCAAGAGCAATCTACATCAAGACAGATCCGAATATATCAAGGTTCTTCATCAAAAAGACTCTCAAAAGTTTACTTTGGTAAGGTTATGTTTTAAATACCTTAACTTTGCACTTAGAGCTTTGGGATGTTTTTTCAAAATATTTTCTAAGTGTTGGAGCGGACTTTTTCGTCAAAATTTAAGAATGAGTAATTTTTCTAAGTCCTGTAGCGTACCTCGTTTTTTATGCCAGGTCGTTCAAACGAGATGTCATCTCGTTCGAGAGACATGTTCATATCACGCGATGTCGTTCAAATGACACGTGTACGTCGTTCGAGCGAGATTCCTATTTCGTTCAAGCGACTAAGGCGGCGCATTTTTCTATAAATACTCATTAAATGGTTTTCATTTTCATTAAAAAGTCCCAGCGTTTTGAAAGACAGAAAACTGCGAAAACTGCAGAATCCTTTTGACTTCTTCTTTTAGGGTTTAATCACTTTTTGTTTTCAATTCACAAAAATCCCATATGATTTGCTGAATTGTTTTGGTTTTTAAGAACACACTGTGCTTTTCATCATTCTTTGTGGGGAAAACTCTACAACCGAAGAGCTGCGTGATATTGTGGAAGGAGTCCTTGTGAAGATTTTAGACTACGTGTCTGGACTGCGCGTTCTTGTGGTATAGCTGCGCGTGAACCACTGTTGATTTCTAGCCGACGCTTTGAAGGTTTGACGAAGACACCGTGCGTTACTCTTGTGGGTGAAAGCAAGATGGAATGTAAGTCAATGGTCATGTAAACTTGTCAAAGTTCTAGAAATAAAAGGTTTTGCCCTGTGGGGATTTTTCCTCAAATTTGCGTCACATGCTTTATTTATTTATGGTTTGACACACGCACACACATAGTTTCATGTTTAGGGGCTGAATTGATTTGGTTTAATAATAGACTCTAATTAAATAAGTGTACCAAAGTAGAAATTTGTGAATTTAATCAATTATCACACAGTCGCACGTTTTACAGTTCAATCAACCCAGGAATACCCACGAGTACTCCCTATGACACGCAGTCAACATCAGCTTAGTACCTCCCTGAAGTGGCACCTAGATCAGCAATAGGTTATCTTCCCTACAAGAGAAACTCCAACAAAGATGTATCTCCGGTTCCAAAATAATTCACTAAAGAATTTGGGATTTTTGTGAATTAAAAAATAAAATATGGAACCCTAAATTGAAGAAGACAAAGTGTTATGGTATTTTGCAATTTGTGCAGAATGAAAATTGCCAGGTCTTCTTAACGAAAAATGACTCATTTAAAACACTTTATATTGAAAAATGGAGTCGGTGTTGTCGCCCGAATGAAGTAGAGATCTTTCTCGAACGATGCCACATGTCTCTCTCGCGACATATCGCGCAATATTGTCATGTCTCTTGAATGAAATGCGCATGTTGCTTGAATGATCAGGCACGTAAAAATAATTTTTTACTCTATTAAAAATTCCGCCTCAACACTTAGAAAAATATTTTGACGAAAAATAACGCCTCAACACTTAGAAAATATTTTAGAAAAATATCCTAACACTTTTTAATGAACCGTTAAGGGATTAAAATACAACCTGACCATAATTAATCTCGCAGAGGCTTGCATGTTGAATAACTATTGATATTCGGGTCCGTCTTCATGTATCTTCAAATTTGAACTTTTTCTTCGAAGGTTTGTAGCGGTATACGACATACACTAATGTAAAACAGGACTTACAAAATATGTCCTTACAAATTTCCCCCTATGTCCATGCCGGTACAAACTAAAAACATCCAAATTATCAAATTAAAATGCCTATACAAATGTAAAACCCTCCCATGATTCCAAAATTGAAAAGGTACTAAAAATTCAAGATAAAAACTTTTCTTCAAAAATTTTCAACATCAAATCTTCAAGATTTTCTCATCAGGCTGTGCAACATATGATCATCAATCTTTGTACCTAATCAAATAAGACCAAGAAAACACATGTGTGATGTATCGAGCTTGAAATGAGATAAACATAACATCAAAACAAATATCGAATCTCCAATCTCCCCCATAATGTAAAAATCCCCCATAATTCGTTCGAAATAGATAACGAAAGTTGTCACAATAAGCATAGAAAATAACTATGATTATTAAGAGATACTTAAAAGCATTTGCTTTTTTCATTTTTTTTTTCAAACAAAAATTGCAAAAATAATTTTATAAAGAAATCACACACCATGAATTTACACTAAGATAACCAAATCATAGAAACGGAATGAATGGGTGTGAACAAATTCGATAGGAAAATTAATGCTATCAAACATAGCATATGTGCACGATGAGTCCGGATACTCCTAATGAATGAACTCAAAATTGTCCTTAGGTATACAAAATGTGAATTTATATGACATTGACTCAATCTAATTGAAACATCAAATTCTAAAATCGTTTTCACACCAATAATGTGTAATACTATGTAATGCTTTTTCAAGACTTTGTCAGGACGTGTAAACCCATTTTTTACATTTTTTCCAACCAAACATCCTCATAAATAATAATGCATTTTTTTTTTCTTGAGTTGATCTATTTTTTTCTCTCCTTAGACAAATCCTATTGCCCCCAATTTTAGCATATGTTTATTTTTATTGCCTTAATTTTTTCTTGGGCTCTTTTAAACGGTGGCTTTCACGATGAGTTAATTTGTACTCTCGCAGCCCTTTGCTGTGAACGCTCATCATTTTTTGCAAATTAATTCCTCACGGTAAATGGTTCTTACATGCACTACTTTCATTATTGAGTTTTATCGCATTTGGTTCGTTTTAAAGATGTGATTGAGATGGAAACACTTCGACCAACATGTGATTTGTCAAGTACAATAATCAAACAAATCCGTGCAAGTGTGCATTAAAGGAAATTAAGAGTCAAACATGTAGGTAGTAATCTCAAATTACATCGTAATTATGACTCCAAACATTGTAAAGCACAAAAATGAAATGATAACGCATATCAAAACACTATCAAAGGGTCACATGGACATGGAATGAAATTGTGACTCGGTCATCTAAATGTCCTTCCAAAAATGATGTGAAACAAAATACAAAACTCTCTTTATTTTTTTTCAAAAATTTTATGAAAATAAAATCTTTTTGGCTTTTTCAATTTTTTCTAAAAAAATAGAAATCTTTTTGTATTTTTCCAAATTTTTTCAAAAAAAAACTTTTTTATTTTTGAAAAAATATATCAAAAATGGAAATTATAGCTACAAAAAGGGTACACATTATCAATAGTTATAAAATATCATCATGAAAATCATTTTATGCTAGCAAATAAGTCTAAACCTCAACTGTTAGGTGCGGTGGAGTTTTCCAAAAGTGGTGACATCCTATGAAAAACATCCATCAAGCCATGTGAAGTTTTGAGGAAAAACTTTACCTTCTCCCTAATATGTTCAAACTCTCCCGCGTAATCATTCGGAGCATCCAAAGTATCATGTGTTGGTGCATGTGTCATAGAAACACGTGTAGTTACAAAACGTGACACATTACCCAACTTAAAATAAAACTCTTTAACGTGTCCTCTCCTCTTACAATGGGTGCAAACATACATGGGCCTAGGAACACCTTTCTCAAAATATCTACGACGCACTCTCCTATCCTGAACGTGACGCTTAGATGGGTTATATTGAGAGACATATGGATCAATCATAAATTCGGGAATCGAATCGGGTGCAACATGGGAAGTGGACGCACCATCGTGACCTATTCCTAGTATTTTAACATTATCCAAAGTGGGGCTGAGGAACATCTTTCCCACCTTCTTAGATGTATCATCTAAAGTCACCTTTACTTCCAGTGTAAGTTCAAGATCTCTCTCTAATTGTGACTATAATCTCACTCTTGGTCTACTTAGACCTTTTGAACCTGAATTTTCTGGGGAAGTGCTTATTGACACTAACCCGTTCCCTTATTTTAAAGGCAGCACTGCAGCTGTTCCAATGGTTGTGAAACATCCCGGGGAGGTCGTTGCGAAAGAGGTATTATACTATCATACCTTAGTCTCCTTTTTATTTTCCCTTTCTTCTTGATTTTACTGTGAAAATAGTCTCACCTTTATGCCCCTGTTTCCTAATTTTCTGGTTAGTGAGGGGGCCCGTCCCTAGTTCTACGAGACATACTATGAGTGTTGTACTATGCACTCCTTAAGTATTAAACTGTCATACCCAGTTTACTTCTAACTATTACATTAGGAATTTTCTATTTCTTTTTAATAAAAGAAGTATTGATACCAACTCTGCCTATTTTTTATTAGGCTGGTGTTCAGGGTCACATGGTGCCTCCTCGATTTGGTGGTATTCTGACCCCTCTGGGCTATGGGGCAAGTCTTTGTAACTTTTTGTTTTGATTTGAGTAGGGATATTCCACCGCTATCCCTTATTTCTTTTTTTTTGTGACTTATGTCTTTTTATTTCTGTAATACCCCGTATTTTTATGGCTTTTGAAATTGGGAATTTATTAAATTTAATTGAGTTATCATTTTAATATTAATCCAGAATTTTTATATTAAGCATTTACTAGCGTGACGAGAGTTAGTAATTATTGGGAATTTATTGAATATTACTAGATGAGTAAAGTAATATATGAGATTGATTTTATTAATATTGTCACGAGTGAATACTATGAAAATTATGGAAATTAAGTCGGGACACACCTGTGTCATGTTGGGACTATATGAGTATTATAAAAGTGAATAAATTATAAGTCACCCATATGGTTGTTTTGAGTGCGCCAACGTGTCCGGAAGGGTGGATATAGTCAAAAAAGTGTACCCGTGAGTTTAGTTTGGGTCTCGGAGCATTTTTAGGCCTAACCGGTAACCCGGGAGGGCATTTCGGTAATTTCTATTTTTGGGATTTAATTACCTACTAAAATTAGATAAGTATATCAGGTGTTAAAGGTTGTCTTCTAGGGTTAGAACCTACATATTTCACAGAGGCCATTAGAGGAGGAAGGTGAGGAGCTTCCCAAGGCTAGAGCCACCATAGTTGCACCCTTTTTACCACAAACACCGCCGGAATGTAGATCGGAGGAAGGAGAACACAACCACATTATCAAATCTCAGAAATTCAGAATCATATTTTCGAGGCAAGTATCGATCTTTCTTTTCTTTTAGTTAATGTTTCACCCATGTTATAATCGGATTGTTAAACACATGTTTCATGGAAGAATTTAATGATTTAGAGAATTAAATCATATGTTTGAGAGGAAATAGATATATTCTGAAAATCTCAATCATATGTAGAGGATTACCTATGAAATTGTATGAATTTAGAAGAAAGGAATCCAGAAAGAATTAGAAGAATGGAAGTTTTATAAAAAAATTAGGGTTCTTGATAATTATGATATTTTACCCCATTAATTCAATACCTTTGATGAATTTGTACATGTCTCACGTAGGAAATCATGTATATAGGTGTATGTGACCAGTGGTAATGTTGTTTGGGAGTTTGGGGATCGTTAATGGAGTTTTAGTTGAGGTTGGAGAAGAAAATTAGTAGTTAATAATGGTAGAATTTGGAATAACTGCTTGATTGATCGATCGACCAAGAGCATCGATCGATCGACGATCGATCGATCGACCCCTTTCCTCGATCGATCGACCCCTCCTGGAAAATGGCATATTTTTTCCCTTTTTGTTTAATCCGTGTAAAATACGTAAGAACCCTTGAATATTATTTAAATAGTATAATGGGTCATGAAGAGGACCAGTAGGATCTAAGTAGACTCCGTTGAGTGAAAATTAATATGGGATGGATTTTTGGGTTAACGGGGAAATTAGTCACACGTTGGAAATTAGTCGTACGTTCACTAAAGGATTTAGAGACTCGTGAAATACATAGACCAGAAGGTTAGGGAGGGTGTACATACTGAAATTATAATTTAGTAAAAAGGAGTACTTCGAGAGATGAGAAGTAAGTATGAAATAATTATAAGTGAGAATAAAAGAGATGAATCCTTTATGCGAGATAAATCAGTAAAATTTTCCTAAAATCGGATAATAATAATTATGGGTCGTGGGCGAACCTAATTTGGAAAATATGAATATCTATATATATGACCGTGCGACTGTGTACATATATTAAGTATTATGTTTGTCAATAATCATACCCGTGCTACTTGCTATCACGAAGGTTGCCTCGCCGGGACAATCTTATCTCGATGGGACCTTTATGGGGCATATTGACTTATACCCTAAAACATAGGATTCCTTAGTACAGGCTATCTGAGAATGATAGTTAGATGGTCCTAAGAGACATGAGGGGTATGTACTGACCTCTTAGTGACTTGGAACTATGCTTCGCCTCCATTTTGTGTGTATTGTGATAATACAGTTCGATAGTGATTCCGAACTAGTATTTCCCTTAGTACGAGTGATACAGGGACCTGATAGCAGAGTATGCCAGCACCATAGATTTTATATGGGGTGCCGATAGTATTTATATATTATATGAGTGACTAAAATATATATACTTATATATATGGAAACTTTCTACTGTGTGTATAAGTAGTTAAGTAATGAATAAATGCTCTAGCTTTATAATAAGTGTTTGGGAAATTTGTAACGGTACTAAGTTGTTCTAAGAAACATAAGAAATATGGAAGAGATTGTTTTTCTAAAACTAATTATCATAGACTTAGTGCTGCTCGGGATAAAACGTGCTTCTCGAGATAAAACTTTATGGAAAATATGTTAGACCGACTTATGAGTTTAGTAGTACGGTAGGCGTGCACACTAGATGAGAGGTCAGAATTCTCATGAGAGTGTCGCATACTAACATGGTTGTCACATTAGCTAGTAAGCTTTTTAAATACATGCTAAACTATTTTAAAACTATTTTACACTCGGGCTCTGACCCGTCTTCTGTCATTTCTCTCTCTTGTATATATATATGTATTACAGGTGCCCAACTGTAGGGGCGTCATACGTAGATTCTTTGGACTAGACGTGTTGCAGCTTATGTGGGAGTTACTGGCCCTTGATTTAGATGACCTCTTCATTGATTCAGTTCCTATTTTAGTTCTTCATAGTTAGGGCATGCGTCGCCCGATTTCTTATTCCGTTTGGATTTGTCAGAGATTTATGTTTATTTTATATTTCTAGTATTCAATACTTATTGGGAGTTAACTTTTGTCAGGATGATTCTTTTTATGGTTCTTAAACTTGGTTTGTTTTATCTAGATGGTTTAATTCTTGTGTGTTAATTACCATCCTTAATATTTATGTGATTCTTAAACTGTTGTTTATTAAAAAGGTTTTCATATTGGAATTTAATAGAATGAAAATAAGACTTTAAATTGTTTTGACACGTAGCTTAATTATTTAGGGTGCTTAAATTAAAAATAATTATTCTACGACAGTGATGTTAAGAATGAACCAACTGTTCACCTTGATTTTAATTTAATAAAGGACTTCTTCTTTTATAGGATCCAGTCGGTGGGCCTGCTGAGGTAGCTGATGAGGCAGAGTAGAGCTCTGAGGCTATTGATGATGTTGGCTGCGAAAAGTATTCCTCTCTTCCTTTTTCTAGTGCTTGAGTCTCAAAACACGAGCTTTGACAATATAGAGGTAGAGGGTCCTAGGGCTTTAATGAGTGCACTATGGCCCTCAGAGTTTCCTTCGAGATTTCAGCCCATTGAGTAAGAGGTGCTGGAGATGGTCCTAGAGCACCATCCTGAGACTTTTACATCTCAGAGTGTGCTCAACATCGATAGCCTCATGGTCTTTAACCCGAGGTCCCTAGCCATCCACCTTCATGACTTCTTATCCACATCTCCGACTGATATGACCAGTATGAGAGTTACACTATTTCTCTAGGCTCTTTATAATCTCCAGCGCTTCTATCATTTCCATCTTCACTGGCTTGGCACTAAAGTTCGTCGTTTCTTTAGTGCTCCTTTAAAAAAGATAATGAAGCTCCATACATCTAGGTAGTCCCAAGTTCTGTAATGTCAGGCTGAGGCTGCTCGAATCAGGGGTCATATTCAGTCACTTTAGGCCAAACTGGTCAAGCTGGAGGCTGGTGGTGTGGAGGATGAGACTAGGATGGCCAGGATATAGGAGCAGATAGTTGAGGAGGTAGGTCCTTCTTATGACGACATACGTTCATGACATGACTTATATTTATTTTATCTAGCCGATAGTTAGTCATACTGTGTAGGCCTCATTTTGTACTTTTTTTTCCATATGTAAATAACTGTTGATTTATCAATGAAAAACCTATGATGGACTCCATTATGATGTTTATTCTCTGCTTTTATTTGTACTTTAATGTCTGTTAATTATGACCTTCTCTAATTTTATGTGAGCACTTGGTCTATTTGAGCTGCCCCATATATTGCGAGGTACATGCATAAATATGGTCAAGTCGTACTTTCTAGCACAACCTCGTGTGACTAAAGGTTTTATTTGCCATGCAAATTCATTTTTCAGGGAACAGCTGGGAGAGGTGGTTAGACCTTCTCCTTCCTCCAAACTTTGAATATAATTCACAAATGTAGATAAAGAAAAATGACTATTTTCTTATTTAAAAAAAATGCCCCTGGTTTCTCTAAGCATTAAATCTGTTGCGAAACAATAATAAAAAAGTGTCATATTTTTTTATATTATTACTAGAAGAACAACCTCCTGCTGGTCTAATGGCGTGAAATTTTATCCGTTATGTTTGTAGGAACTTTGCTTAAAATACTTATGCCTTGGGATAGATGTACCCCCAAGTATAATGAGAAAAGTTCCTTTTGTCATGGATTATGTTTTAGTCTAGTAGAGAGTATTTCTACTTTTTAGCAACATAATGCTCTGGTGCATCTAACCTATATAAAAGGTAAGTAAACAAAATAAGAATCACCTGCCAATGATAAAAAAGAGATTCTATTCATTTCTTTCATATTTGGTACTATTTACAGGACTTTATTTCTCTATCAACTTTATAAAAAAAACTTTCTAGTTTTAGAGCAGGTCGCTCAAAATTTTCAGAAAAAATGAATTTTACCAAAAGATTAAGTGTAATACCTCTTCAACCATTTACAATTGATGTATTAGAGACAGTCACTCTCCGTCTTTGAGAACTAACAGTACCCTAACTTGCTTACCCCCCCCCCCCCCCCCCGGAAAAAGGGGCCCTCCCAATTGGGTTTGAACTTTGATGCTGACATACTGTGAAGATGATGAGTGGACGCACGAAGGACCAAGTCTCCTACTTGAAACTCCCTAAGCTTGACTAGGTTCTCATAAGCTCTGTACAACTACTGGGTATAGACTTTGAAGTTCTCTTTAGTCTTATATCTTTGCCCATCCAGTGCCTCTAGCTGCACATGTCATGGGTGAGGGATGAGTCCATTGCTTAGAGTGATCCTAGATGAGGGTACTGCTAATTCTACCGATAGGACATTTTCGATCCCATACACAAGTGAGAATGTGGTTAACACATTCAACTTTCTCTTGGAAGTGTGGTAAGCCCAAAGTACCATGGGTAACTTCTCATCCCATGCCCCTAGCATATACTCAAGCATCTTTTTAAGTATATCGATCAAAGTCTTACTTACAGCCTCCGTTTAGCCATTTCCCTTTGGGTAAGAGATAGTTGAGCTATTGTGCATGATCTTATACTTGTCAATGAGGAGTGCCATCTTCTTGCATATGAATTGCTTCCCATTGTCTGTGAGGATCACCTTGGGTACACCAAACCTGCATATGATATACTCCCTTATAAACTGGGTTACCACTTGGGAAATTACTCTTCTTATAGGAATGGCCTCTACTGATTTGGTATATAATTCTATAGCAATGATAATGTAAGCTTTGCCATGAGAGTCTAGGATGATCTTTCCCACCAAATCAAATGCCCATGTGTGAAAGTGGTAAGGAGCTGCTAAGCTTCGCAAATTGATTGAAGGGACATGTACCATGTTTCCATGGACTTGGCAAGCTCTTCACTTCTTCACATAACTAATGGAGTCAGCTTCTATGCTTGGCTAATAGTAACCTAGATTATGAAGTGATCATATAATTTAGCACATCCCATGTGGGAGGGCTAATGAGCTTCCTTTATCATTTTCTCTGCATCCCCTTTAGATATACATTTCAGTGCCTTCTTGTTGTATCCCTTCTTGTATATCTCCCCTTCTACTAGATAGAAGCAGGCCACTCTCTTTCAAAGATAAATCTCATCTGCTCCCTCTATTGGCAACTCACCATTTTTTAAATATGCTATATATGCTTGCCTTTAATCCTCAAATGCTGTTATGAAATTAGCATATGTTGGGTGGTCAAATTGTGGTTGGCACTTTAGATAACACTCTGCTACAAACAAGCAGTCTTCGTTCTTATGGTGGGCCAGTAGTATCCTCCCCACTATAATCGACGATAAAAAGGGATATCAGTATCCCTATAATGATTCTCATGCATTGCTGCCAATAACGCTCTACTTTCTTCTTCTCCTACACACCTTGATAAGAACCCTCCGGGGCTTTATGATAAATTATTTCCTGTAGCAAGTGGTAGTTGACCAAATCTAATATCTTCATTGTTCCTTTTCTTGTTTCTAACTGCTTCATAACTAGGTACCTCAAATATTTTGGCTCATCTCTTGGACATAGAGACCTCATTGTGGTAGGCACCTTTCTTTACCATACCGTGATGGTTGCTTTTGGCTTAGCCATATCCAATTTCTAGGCTATCGTAGCTAGCGCATCGCGATGCCTATTCATTATTCGCGCATATTTCTCAATGGTTACTTTTAAGATCAGGCCCAAAAGCCTCTGGATGATGGACCTATACGGTGCTAGGTTGGCATGCTTGAGGGCGAACTCCCCATTAACTTGTTTTATTTCTAAGTTAGAGTCCCCTTCTATACACAACATTCTGATACCCCTTCGTAGTGCCTCCAACTGTACCAAAATGAGGGCCTCATATTCAGCCTCATTATTTGAGCACTTGAAATCTAACTTGAAGGAGAGAATGACCTTCTCCTTACCATTTGAGAGGATAATACATGCACCCCTTGTTCCTTGTGCATAAGAGCCATCAAATTCCATCCTCCACTCCTCCATCTCTTCTACCAAACATTCTTGGAAAATTCCTCCAGGCAGTTCTTCACTGAAAGGCTCAAAACTTTAGCTTGGGAAATGGGCTAATAGTTATGCCACTAGTTGACTCTTGATGGCCTTTGTCACCACGTACTTCAAATCGTATTGTAATAAAATTAAGAACCACCTTGCAGCTTTCCCTACCAATACTGTCCGCACCATGAGGTGCTTTTAGGCCAATAAGTAGTGTCTCAAGTTTTGGGCTAACAAGTAGTGACAATGTGAACTATAAAGGCCAACAAGTAGTGTCTCAACTTTTGGGCCATAAAGACCAAGGCAAGGAAGTGCCTCTCAATATTGGTGTATATGGATTCTATGCTTGAAATAACCCTTTACAAGTATTACACCAGGCTTTCTAACCCCTCCTTCTCTTGAGTGAGGAACGCTCTTATAGATCTTTTCGTTGAAGTGAGGTAGAGCAACAGTGGTGCCCCAGCCTCTGGCGGTATCATCGTAGACGGAGAGGCTAAAATATCATTGATTTTCTCAAAGG